>CM075813.1:13263574-13878574 GCA_037975025.1 Excoecaria agallocha | reverse complement strand
ATGAAAAAATAGTGATATAACCAGACTCTAAATTCTAAGTACAACACACAAAACCACTCCACTTTAATATACACTGACAGGTAACAATCATCATAAAATAAACTTAAATTTGCAATAATTGGTCCTAGTCTTAGAACTGATCTCACACTTAGGTTAAAAAATAAAAAAACTTTAGCATTCATGTTATTTGGTGGTTATTGTTGCTGGGTTCATTTTGGTTCAGTTTATAGTGTTATAGAATTACTTGCATAAAGATTCTTTAAAAAACTTCTATTTGTAAAAATTTAAATCTTAGTTAAAAAAACCATTAAAGACCTATAAATTAGAGAGGTGACCTATAAATCTTATTATTGGTTTAGCTTGCTCATTTTAGCTGATAAAATTATTGTTCAGATTATTTTCTTTTCCCACATTAGAAAATGAAAGCTTATGAAATGAAAAAAGATCAAATATATATGATATTCAATTATGAAATAGATCAAATATGCATAAAATGAATCAATATAATATGCCAACTGGATAAAGGAAAAAAAATCATAAAAGAACTATACTTCCAATAGATATCTTTCAATAGGCAAAAGTTTCAGTAAGTTGGCTTTTCTTTTGGTGCAGTTTCTTTTAAGATTTTCAGGTAGAAACCCTTATAGTTATTTGTTACTTCAAATATTTAAGATATTCCAATAGACACATTATTTTATGCCAATAGTTACGCCAATAAATAACCTTATCTTTGATTGTTTCTATGCATTTTCTGTAGTCTAATAATTTTCTTAGCTTTTTCTTAATTATGTTGGGGATTCTTTTTGCAGAATTGCAACATCTAAGTTTTGAAGCATTGTTTGTTGCTATAGGTGATTTTCCACCTCAATAGTTTTATACATTTATAATTTAGTGATTATCCAGCTAAGTTTGGAGTAGAGGGAACATCATTAAAAGCTAATAAAAGAAATATTTTCTCTGCTACAAAAGGTACAAAATTATTCTTTTTATTTTTTTTATTTTTTAATCTTTATTCTCTCTATGCCTGTCATTTTGGTAGGTCAATATTGTGACTGGACAATAGTTTTGGCTTCATAGTAAAATTTATAACAAATACTTGATAGATCTTTTAAACTTTGTTTTTCTCATTAATATTGATTATCTAAAAATAACTAATAGATGGTGTTGCTCCTTAGGGTAAAATGAATTAGCAGCAGTCTAGGCATTTTAGAGCAGCTAAAGATGGAGCAGATGTGGTATGTGAATATATAAATAATTCATAGGTCCTTCAGGCAGCAAATATTTTTAAAATGTTTTGAGAAAGTTATGAAATTAGCTCAAGAAGATAACATTGCAAAAATGGTTGAAATGCAAACAAATGTGTGTAGCCTATAAAAAACAAAAGATTAAGAAACTTAAAGACAAACTAGATAAGGTAGGTGAAATATGAGTTTTTTCTTTGGCTATTGTAAGTTCATTTTACATAAAAGGTAGATTAGTTTTAACTTAATCTCTATTTTTATTTTTTATTTTTTCATTTTGGAAAATGTATGGCTTAAAATGGTCTCATTATGACATAGAACTTGTATCTGGTAGAAACAATAATCAGGTGATTAGTTTATTTTCCCACTTTCATTTTAGCAAAGTAATTTATTGTGTTGTTAATGGCAACAATTGATTTAATTGGCTATTGTTATTCAACTATTGATTTGGAACCAGCATTCCCAGTAACCAATTCTGAAACTTATAAACCACACATATGCGATCAAGGTGTTTTGGTCACCCTATTGTAGCGTCCTTCTTGCATCTAGAGCGGGAACTATCGAGAGATGCATTCAATTTTGGAACACCATAAATGATCATCAATTGAACAATGTTGACACTAGGAGCCAAGTTTGTACTGTTCATTTTTTGCTTATGCTATAAGTATTTATGGTTGCTTAAAACACTAAATGAAAAACATAAATCAATCAGTCATGTCATTATTTAAAATCTTGGCTAGCCATTACATTATGGTATTCTATTATACTATTAGGTGTTAGGTGTTGGATTGGAACATTAATGTGCCATTAACAATAATATGTTAATTAATATAATGTATTGTTGAGTTAGATAAATTTATTACATAACATTGGCGTTATTTCGATTTTGCTTTTCCTGGTCCAATTTGATCTATACAATTAGATCTTGTCCATTTTTTATTCACAAAATCGCTTTTATTTTCATCTAGATTGATTTTAAAGAAAATTCACGAGCAAAATGAATTTACTTTGTTATATATTCAAGTAATTATTTTTTCATACATGGAAACCAATAATAGATTTATTTTCTAAATCTTTTCACCAACATAGTTTAAGCTTGAATTTTCGTAAATTATTGTAGGTTGGAAATGAAAATTAATAGTTTGGCCAATTTTTATTTCACTTGGTAGTTTTTGAAAAGTTATTTTTATTTAAGCATGAAAACTTTAGTTCAACCTTTTTTTATAGCTATTTGGCCTAGCATTGATAAAAATATAGCTTTTCTTATAATGAATTAAGTAAATTTCATTTGATAAACTAATTTTTAATGGAATTCTACTCTACATTACTAGTTAATTCATTCATTCATGTTAATAAAATATTTCTTCTGCTTTTTTAGACATCCTAATTATAATGGAAATTAGCCTTCTTAGCTATTCATTTTGATGATATTAATATGTTATGACCAGTTAATATGAATGTCTGATTATAAAATAGAACTCACAAATTCCTCGAACTAGTTAGTAAATTAATTATCAAGAACTTTATCAATCAGCTCATTGGTGATGTAAGGTTGTGTCTTTTTTAGCCCATCAACATAAATGTTGTATCAGTGCATAATGAAGCACTAAGAACTCAATAGACCTAGTTAATGAATGAACATGCTAAGTAGTATGGCATTATTACCTCATATATGGCAAGACCTCACAATTCAACAATCTATATGTATGTGCTGCCTTATACTCATGATCTTCTAACATCCTACTTTTAGTTAAAGCATAAAATCGACCTGGATGGTTGAATATAGAAATATATCCATCTACTTCATCAACATCACCACCATCATAATTATGAGGGACATTTCTACTTTGACACATAACTTGTGGTTCAAAGTAATGTGAGCAAAATTGTGAAGCCTTTTCCACAATGTAAGCATTACATATTGACCCCTCAACCTTTCCCTTATTTTTTATGTTTAATTTCAAGTGACGAAGGTACCTAATTTTAGTGATAAATATAATTAAAGAATATTGGTATAATGCACGTCTATACTAAAAAAGTGAATAAAGCATTTGAAGTAAGAATTGTTATGTACCTTTCAAATGGGTACATCCATTGATAATGAACAGGACATGCAAGCTTAGCCTCATATGGAAGATGTACTAAAAGATGTTCCATTGAGTTAAAAAAGCCTGGTGGAAATATTTTTTCTAATTTACATAAGATAAGTGGTATTTTTGTCTCTAACCTCACCATATCATCCACCTTAATCATTGTAGATGTTATACCATTGAAAAACAAGCTCAATTCTATTAAGACTTGCCAAACTTTTGATGGAAGCAATTCATGAAATGCAACCAGCAATAGATGTTGCATAAAAACATGGCAATCATGGCTTTTCATAACAAATAACTTATATTTTTTCATATCAATACAATGACTCAAATTAGAAACATGTCCGTCAGGAAACTTTAAGGCTTTTAGCCATTCTAACAACACCCTCTTCTCTTCTTTATCAAGTGTGTAACAAGCTTTGGGGTACTTACCACTATGCACATCCTTCTCTAATTCAGGTTGCTTACCAATCTTGCTCATAGCTTGTCGAGCTCTAGCATTATCTTTTGTCTTTCCTTCAACATTAAGAATTGTATTAAAGATATTTTCAAACACATTTTTCTCAATATGAATCACATCTAAGTTATGAAAAATTAGATTTATTTTCCAATAAGGCAAGTCCCAAAAGATGCTCATTTTCTTCCATCCACAATTCATAGATAATTGGGAGTTAACTTCATCTACACCAAGTTCAGTGACTTTCATCAAACTAAATGTATTAATATGATTGAAGATTTCTTTACCTGTTGGTGTTGGTGGTAGTAAAGAATTCGCAACTACTTTATGATGAAATTATTTTTTATCCTTCCTAAATGGATGAGTAAGTTGAAGAAACTTATGATGGTTATCAAACCAGCTCATCTTGTTCCCATTTGTTAATCAAAATGCTTGTGAATACTGTATACAATAAGGGCAAGCTATTTTCCCATGTGTACTCCAACCTGATAACGTTGAATATGCAGGAAAGTCACTAATTGTCCACATTAATGCAGCCCTCATTTTAAAATTTTGTTTTGTTGAGATATCATAAGTGTCAAATCCAATCTCCCATAATTCAAGCAACTCAACAATTAAAGGTTGTAAATAAACATCTATATTTTATTTTGGATTGTTAAGAACAAGAATAATTATAGTTAGGAACAAGTATGCCTCCTTCATGCACATCTATGGAGGCAAATTCTAAGGTTTAAGAATTACAGGCCATGATGAATATCGTTGGCCTGATTGACCAAAAGGTTGAAAATCATCAGTACACAACCCAAGCTTAACATTCCTTGGTTCCGAGGCAAATGAAGGATGTGTTTCATTAAAATGCTGCCAACCTTTTGAATCAGAAGGATGACACATCACATGTGAGGACCCAATCATGGCCCTAATAGGATTATAGTTAATTAATTAGGATTAAGCTTTAATAAGGCAAAATTAGATTATTTTGCATTAACGAAGTTAAGTCATATAAAGGGGTATAATGGTAATTATGCTCATGTGTATTGGAGTGTAGCTAAAATAGTAAGGAAGGATGCAATTGAATTAAATAAGAAGTTTGGAGTTAAATGTTAAGAAAATGAGTTTTTAGGGGTTAAAATGTATAGGGACATTTTGGAAATTTTCCTTGGTGAGATATTTATCCCATTCAAGCTTAGGGAATGGATGGATCGACATTTAGGGATAGATCTCTCTCTCTCCCTCTCTCTCTCTCTATCTCACTCTCTTGTTACGAGATAAAGAAGAAACCTAGGGTTTTGGGCATCCTTAAGGTGATGTTTTCCTCTTGCTTTCTTTTTGGTTTGTGTTTCACTTTTGGATTTAGGGTTAAAGGGTTTATGATTGTTATCTTCTTGTGTAAAAGGGAAAGATAATCTCAAGAATGGGTCAGTGGATATGGAAGGAGATGAAGCTTGATTTAAGGTACGGGATTTTTTTTGGAATAGTTACTAGGTATGTTTTTCTACTCATGTTGTATGGGTTTTCTTTGTAAGATTAATGGTTAATCTAGTAGGTGTTGATGATTATAACATGATTAGAAACTTGAATGATCATTTAAGTAAGTTGAAAGGTGAGATTTAGGATTAAATTTCATGTCTACATAAACAAGATTTGCTTCTTCTTCACAATGCAAGGCCACGTGTGATTTTCTTCTTCACCATGCTTGTCCACGCATGTTTCCTTCCTTCTCTGCATACGGCCATACACTCCTTCTTGATGAAAAATGCATGGCCACTCACCATGTTGCTATTTGGATGTACACGGCCACGTGTGTGTTGCTTCTTCAAAACATATGGCCACATATGTTTACTTCCTTTCTTACATATGGCCACGCATGGGTTGCTTCTTGGAAACACACAGCCACATCTCTGGTTCTTCTTCAAAACACATGGCCACTCTATGGTTCTTCTTCAAAACACATGGTCATGTGTGTTGGTTCTTCCTCAAAACACAAGGCCACTTATTGGTTTCTCCATCGAAATACACGGCTAACCCTTCTTTATCTGTATGAAATGCTTGACCAACCATGCTTCATATGTACTCTTTCACTTATTCGAGTATATTATCACCCCAAGTTTTAAGCCACGTAATTAGATATTGAACACAGTATTATGTGGTCCATATGATCCTGAAGAGAGCAAGATTTGAGATAATTGGTCTAGTAGTTAGTATGAGTGATGGTAAATAGTTATTAAATGAAGATTGATATGTTATTTTATTACTAAGGGAGTAATAGATTATGAAAGTTTATTCCAATACTAGAGTCTATAAAGATATGATTCAGAAAGACATGATTATAGCATGAATTATTATAGAAATTAAAAGACATAAGAAGCTATTATAATAAGATGAAGAGTGAATTAAGCTATGAGTTACCTAAAGGTGCATAAAGCATGATCACTTAATTGAGGAACCTCCACATATATATAGAGAGTGCGAAGCTTAAAGTAATTAAACATATTAAGTTAAGTAATGATGGTTCACTCGAACTCTAAATTAGAGGGGCTTGCGCATGGCAATGTTAATATGAATTATATAACAAAAAGGTATGTAAGGCCTAATGAGCATCGAACTGAGAATAACCTGGGCAATATAGTAACTTAATGATATGTTATTCAATGTGTCTTATAAAGTCAATATAGGGTATGCACTAGGTTAAGGAATGGTTCTGTCTAAAATACTATGATTTAACCTAGTGCTAATAAGAGAATAGTCGTAAGGTTTCATGTCTGAGTTAAAAGAAATGGGACATCACATCTTATGTTAAATTATGAAATTATAGAAGCTTGGTTATACCCCAAGTCACAAGAAGAAGTAATGATTAGCAGTGATGTGTAATAATCTGCTCATCTATTTATTCATGCCTATAATACAGTATGATTAGCACAAGAGCATCCGTAGTGTGTTAACGACTAAGATGAAATGATCTCACACAACATACCTAAGTATAAAATGTTATAAGATGAAAAATTCAAGTAATATGATGGAAGTATATATGACTATGTTAAAGTGTATAACTTGTTATTTCTACTCTGGTGAATCATAAAAGTGAATTCAACGGATTAAATATATTGACCTTAAGCTATCAGAGAACTTACTTATTTTATTATATGGATCATAAATGCTTGAGTGTTGCTATATATATATGCGTGTGTTTATGTATTGATGTGAATAAGTGTAAGAATAGGGAAACTTTCATAGCGATTAGCAACAAGATATGTCATCAAGAACTCTCTATAAGTTATGTAAGTACTATATATTGTATAGTTGGTATGAACATGCTATGATGAGTAGCTTAATTCAATATGTGAACAAGTATGAGTAATTAAAGCATGTATTTTCATTATTTAAACTGCATGTATATGTATATGCACATGTGGACACGCACAATGCTAATAATGAAAGATTACATGTTATTATTAATTTCATAAACCTATGAGCATCATGATATAAATGAAAAAAATTCGATACAACTATATGATCATATGATAGCATCCCAGTGTACTGGAGCCTAGAGCTCAATATTATGGTATGATAAGAATAAGGTGCACTCTTATATGAGTAATGGCATTAAATAAAGATGTTGTATTAAGTAAAGAAAAGAATGTTGAATCAAAATATGCTTAAGAATGGTTAAGCCTGTGGGTCTTAGTTCAGTTGTGGATTAGATAGGCATGCCTAGAGGGATACCGTCGCAACCGCCATAATTGACCCTGTTTGGGTCTTGTTCCTTAATGGAACCTTCATTTGATCCCATTTGGGTCTATAGTTTGTTCCTTGTTGGAACCATTGCTCGACCCTATTTGGGTTTATTGTTTGTTCCTTGCTGGAACCATTACTTGATCCTATTTAGGTCCATTTTTTGATATCTTCGGATATCCATAGTTTGATACCTTCGAGTATCCATTGCTCCCATTATCCACCTTTTGAACTAGTACTTAGGCAGGCTATTAAAGATGATAAAATATACACAAGATAAAGTAAAACATGTATCGATTGCTCTATTTATGTGATGTAAGCATGGGGAATGACCTATTGTTTGATTGTTTTAAATTCTTTTAACTATAAACCATTTTATGAACTAAAATGTTATGCTTTGTAATACATGATGGAAATGTCACAGTCAAATTAAAGAAGATCCCTATATGAGTATCAATATGAGATAGTTCGACCAATGGGATTCCATAGAGATTATATGAACCCTAAAGAATAAACTATTGTACCAGAAAGTTATATGAACTATAACATATGCATTAAGCTTCATGTACTCTGTTTATAAAATGCATACATGTGACATTTAGACTTTGTCTTATAATCTTGATATGTAATGCTTGTTCTTTATGATCACTTGCCACCCTGTCAGTCTATTTATTTATATATGTAAATGTTTACACACATTTAGGCATAATGATAATATTCATTTAACCAAGTGCAATGTATGAATGATGCTGGTAAGAGAATTAGGTTACCATGCTAAGATAACATGAAGGATGTAGAGTTTGTGAATCTCATATGAGAATTGTGTGATATATGTGAAGTAATTATGTCTACCATGACTAATTGTCGATGCTATATGACTTAAGTACGCCTTTATATTATGAATTAATGTCGATTGCCTATCTTAGGTGACAATGTGATTTAAAGTAATAAGTGGAAATCTTATACCATTAATAACTATGATGTCTAGCTTATTGATTAAAAAGGATTATAAGATGCATGATTTATACTAAGTTAAGAAAAGTAAAGGGTACGATGATGGTGATAGAGAGGAATGGCTAAGCTTTTAGGAAGTGAGATAAGTTTTATAATGCATTCAATTATTCTAAACATGATACCCATTAGTAAGTTTGAAGACTCTCCTAAAAATGTTATTTATGAAATGAAGAATATAATAGACTCATATGTTATCCTGTGTGATTGTGAAAGTTTTATACATGTATATGATGAATGGTGGAAAGAGGATTATCTTTATATATAGAGAGTTTCATTCCCCACTAAGCTTTATAGCTTAGCACGAGTTTGTTTATCCGTTTAGGTTTCAAGATAAGCTTCAGAGGATCGGGCAAGATGTAGTTTCCTTGAGGAATTCAGGATGCCTGAAGGCCATTTATATTATGATTATTTATCGATAATCTTCATTATTTTATTTGTTGCATGTAATTATGGCCTATCTTATTGTTATTATTGCCTAGTATTTAATAGGTTTATGATGATGATGATGACAATAATGATTGATAATTACCCATGGTTAAGGAATTAGGGTGTTACATCACATCTTCTTCTTGAGCATGCTCATCATGCCATCTCATTGCTACAACTGTTGCATTTGAATTGTACAACATTTTTAACCTATCTTTAAGTGGAAAATAAATCATTCATTTACATGAAACCCTATTCCTTTTGTATCTTGCATTTTGAAAAAATTTACACTTGTCTAATCCATAGTCTTCTCCCTAAAAAATCATGCAACCCAACTTACAACAGTCAATTTTCTCATATGGCAACCCCAAACCTTAACTAGCTTTTTTGTCTCATAAAAACTTCCAACCATCGTATGGTTTTGTGGTAAGCAATCCCTTATCAATGCACATAGTTCATCATAGCATCTCTTAGATAATCTATGATCACTTTTGCTTGCTAGAAATCGTGAAACAGCCAATATTTGAGATTGATTTTGACATTTAGGGTACAATGGAGTATCCACTACATCAAGCATGTCGAAAAACTTTTGTGCCATGGGATTTGGATTTTCCTCCATTCGGTCTGCCATCATTAAAGTTGGACCCATCATTGTAGCATCAAATACCATATGGTGATATGGATTCCTATCTTCAACCTCATATTGCTCATAATGTTAGGATTCAGTAGGAACACTTGTTGAGCATTGTCGAACTTCCCCATGATACCACCACTCTTCGTAATTTTCAACAAATCCTTTCTTCAAAAGATGCAACCTAACTTCTTCACTTGTAAGGTAAACTTAATTTTTACAACTCCGACATGGACATTTAATCTTTAAACCATCCATGAATTTTAATTAGCTTTGATACAAAATTTAAGAACAACGTCACCACCGACACTAAATTTGGATTAATATGGCCATGATTATCTTTTCTCGCATACATCCATTTTCGATTATTCTCCTCCATCATGACATACAATTAAGAACTGAGAATAACTATGTAGTTTTAAACAATTAAGAACCTGTCATGGAAAATTATGCATTTAAAAAATTATATCAATCGTTAAGAATTAATTTTCATTAATTCAATTGGCTTTTTATTTTATTTTGAGAGGTCTAACTATAAGCATGCAATTGCAAATTTGTTCATTTTGTTGGATCCCATTTGAGCAGATTATGGTGGCAAACAGCAAATAGTATAAAGGAAATGCAAAAGCTAATGTACACATTTTATAATGAAAAGATGATTAGCAAACTTTGGAAACCTAGCTACCTTCCTCCATTATTGTAGCTTCAAACATCAACTTACTGAAAAAAAAAATAAATACATACTCCACACTGTGATAGGGTCCTACACTCAGTGAAATTGTGGATTAATTGACTCTAGGTTTCGATTTTCATTATCTACTTTATTATTCTTAACAATTGACTTTTTTTTATTAGGTCCGATCTTTATAATTTTAAAATCAAATAAATACAGTAAAAATTTAATACGAAAAAATCTAATTATTAAATCAGAATTAAGAAAAAAATAAAATTATAAAGAATAAGAGTTCCAAACCACTTTATATACTGGTTTGATAACTGCTATTAATAATTAAGTAGCATTAAGTCTTGTTAACAATATTAATAGCTATATTAATTATGTAATGTATATAATAATTTAATCAATTAATGTTATAGTTTTTCTTTTACTCATGCAAACCAAGTTTTTCAACAAGCATATGAAGCTAGCAATTCAAACATCAAACTATTATGACAACAACAAAACCTGAATGTTGGTTTTCCAATTCCTTCCCAAATAAGAGTAGTTACATAAGAGGTTTCCTCCTGCTCACTGATATCACTATGCAACAATTGATTTCATTGCAAAATTTCAAAAAAAATTAATTAATTATATATATAGTACATTATATATTTTATAAGAAAATTAATTAATTATTTTATATTTTACATGCTCAAATTTGGGTAAAGTTTACCCATTGTCCTCCTACTCAGAACTTATGCACTTAAAAGTTCCTTACTGTCACTTAAAAAAGCATCCAAGTTTGAACTTGTAACAAGAAAGTCCATTATAATAGTTTCCAATCACATATTGTTGACATGGCGGCCACAACTCCATGTCTCTCTGTTATTTTATGCAAAAATAAATCTTACCTATTCCTTCTTTGGCTATAAATAAAAATTCACAACTCTACCATCGATATAAAAATTCATAATTCTCAACAATAGATTAACAAATAAAATCAAGATGAAAAGCCTTATATATAATTTTTCTTCTCTCCACCATCAATAAATAATTTAAGTGAGTACATATTTTCAATAACTCAATTTCTCTCACCCTCTATCAATTCCCTTGTTAGCTATCTACTATGCCTTTCAATGTAAAGTTCTTTTTAGAGAAAGGGAATATGCCTCTCATCAGTTAATCAAGAAGAACAGTGAAAGTGAAAGATCAATAACCAGAGATTGCATCATCTGCCTGATCTATCAACAAACTTAATGCAATTGAACACCTTTCAAGTTTCTCTAATAGCCAACCACCCGATTTATGATTTTTTTAAAGAAAAAAATAGATGAGTTATAATTATATTATATTTATTTCCAAATATATAATTTATACACAACTATATATTTTATTCCAAGTTCTTGATAGGCTATTGTTGATTCAGTAAATTAAGCTTTTGATTCTCCTTTTATGAAGAAAAAATGAATATCAATGTACAGGTTCGACTGTGATTGTCTCTCTTATTTTATGTATCTCTCTAACCAAGACAAGAATATAAATATAATTTGTAAGATACAGTAAATGCTACTGGTACCAGAGTGAGATTCTCAAACAAGGTAAGACATAAACTAATAATGTTTGCATCAGAAATATGATGTCATTCCTTAATTATTCCTTTTTTTTACTATATTACACCAATTGTATAATTTGTAAAGTAGCATATCCAACTGATCATATGCAAAATAACCACATGAGAAACACAAAGTGGGGTATGCTCACTACCAAGTACCTCCAATGAGTTGTGAATGCTCAAACATCTCCTTTGTACCACATTTTAAACCCTGATGAAATAAAATGAAAACCACTGCAAATGAAGCAAACATATATTCTAAATCAATAACAATAAATCTCATGAAAGCAGATATAAAAACTGCAACAACAAAAGAAGTAATGCTTTTAAAACCATTACATTTTACATTAACATTTAAAAAATCTGATAAACTCTTTTGATCTAAAATCAACATTTACATTTTAAAACAATTTTTAGATTGCGATAATTTAGGTTGACCAAATCACATACAAGTATACAAACTCATTGTTGCATGATGCAGGCTGTAAAGAATATCCCATGCACAATGAAAGACCTATGGGCATAAAGGATTGGTAGTAAATAAAGACGCTCATTAGGCTCTTGCTTTCCAGGTTATATATTATGTGTTTAGGGTTTTGGTTGTTCTATGCTATATATTTATGTATGGTGTGAGATCCATGTACCTCTAGCTATAATCATTTGTTAATTCATGGTTTGCTTATTTTTTTGTAATGATAATTAAAGTAATTAGAATGCTTTGCTTTTAATTTCAGCTACATGGTAAGATATGATTGCCATAACTTGTTTACTATAGTTACAAAAAAGAGTTCTTTGTTATGTGAAACTTTTGTAATCAACAATCAATTATTCTATAAAGTAGTATCATCTTAAAAGGTGTGAGTAATTTTTTAAACCCAATAATTAATGTGTACAGTATACTGATAATAAAACCTGGTAGATATCTATAGTTTAATTTAACATCATCAGATACTTAATTAAGCTTCTAATTCTTTGAATTTGTTCAATGATTTGTGTGCAAAGGAAACCTAATCATTCACCAGAAGCTTAATTTAAGCTTATGGAGGAAGGTAGCTATATTTCTAATTTGAAATATATTTCAAGTTTCTCTAACAATTACTCCCAGTCATATTCTTACCAGATGGCTGATTGCAATAGATTATAAGGACTTTCTTGTTACAAATTCACAACTCGGATGATTTTAAGTGGCAGATTAAAGTTCAATAACATTTAAGACCATAAATTTTAAGTTGGGAACTACGGCTGAAATATACATGCTTATATTCATACAAACATCACAAGCACAAAAGTTAAATTAAGAAAACAACCTACCTATACATCTTCAGCTCATTTAGCTTTCCTAGTGTGGTCCTACTTCTGGGCTTCTTTTGCTGCAGCAAAAAAATTAAAATTATCAAGAGGGAAAAATGTTGAAAAATTCATATATAACAATAAGAGTCCCTCATGGCTATAGAGGTCCAAAATAAGCATACCATTGATTTCAACTACTAATTATTGTCAGCAAAGTAATGATATTGCTTTATATTGTGCAAGGAAGAAGATATATCGATATTTTTTTATCATCCTAACATATCCATTCATGCAAACGTTTAAAAGAAAATTGCAAATACAATTGTATACACAGTTACCTTCCGAGAATCGATATGCACAACTGTATGAGGTGAGGATCTATGATTTTCGAGAATTGATATTACAAGAGGGAAAAACAAAAAGCGAAGTAGAGATTATAAAAAAAAAGTCACAGCTTATTCATAGTGGCAAGGATCGACATCCATGCTTGACTAAAAGAGAAGGAGAGATTGTAAAAAAAAAACTCACAGCTTATTCATAAGGTGACAAGGGGCTTAGAATGAGAGAGAATGATTAATTATTTTGGAACAAGGAAAGGTGGATCTAAAATAAGGCGACAAGGGGGAGGTGGACAAACTAGGGTTTTCTTAGAAAGGGAGGAAAATATATATTAGGGGTAGAGAGAGCGTGTGAGGAGGCTGGGAAATAATAGGAAAGTAGAGGAAATTTTGGAAAAAATGGTGCCTTATAAAAGTTTGGCAATTTTATTTAGCTAGAAAATAGTATTAGCAAATTTGGCTACGAAAATTATCCAAGCTAATTTAGCATGTATAACTTATGTCAATTTTTATGAGGATATATTTTTCTCGCTAATAGCTAAATAGTTCTATACACTAATCTATATTATTAATTTTGTGAGCATGTAAACTCACGCTAATTTCATGAGTAAAAAATTAATTGGTGAGAAATTAAGTCCAAGCTACATTAGCGAGACTTATGTCATCCCTATTTAGTTCACATCTCACACCCATTATGAATTGACTATTATAGCGAGGGAATAACCCTTGTCCAAGCTAAATTATCGAGACTTATGTCCTTGCTAATTAGTCCATAAATCACATACACTATGAATTGGCTATTAGCAAGGAAATAAGCCTTGCTAAATTTGGCGAGGACTGTTGTCCGAGCTAAATTAGTGAGGGTTATGTTCTCGCTAATTAGTACACACCTTACACCCTTAGTGATTTGAGTATTAATAAGGAAATAACCCTCGCTAAATTTGGCGAGGACTGTTGTCCAAGCTAAATTAGTGATGGTTATGTCCTCGCTAATTAGTACACACCTTACACCCATAGTGATTTGAGTATTAGCAAAGAAATAATCCTTACCAAAATCGCAGGGACTATAGTCCAAGCTAAATTAGCATGGCTTATGTCCTCGCTAATTAGTCCATAAAGTCACATCCACTATGAATTGGCTATTAGCAAGGAAATAAGCCGAGGACTGTTGTCCAAGCTAAATTAACAAAGGTTATGTTCTCGCTAATTAGTCTATGAAGTTACATCCACTATGAATTAGCAATTAGCGAGGAAATAAGCCTCACTAAATTGGCGAGCATTGTTGTCGAATCTAAATTAGTGAGGGTTATGTTCTTGCTAATTAGTCCATGAAGTTACCCCACTATGAATCGTCTATTAATGTGGAAATAAGCCTCACTAAATTGGTGATGACTATTGTCCAAGCTAAATTAGCGAGGGTTGTGTCCTCACTAATTAGTCCATAAAGTCACATCAACTATAAATTAGCTATTAATGAGGAAATAGGCCTCACTAAATTGGCGATGACTGTTGTCCAAGCTAAATTGGCGAGTGTTATGTCCTCGCTAATTAGTCCATGAAGTTACCCCCACTATGAATCGCCTATTAGCAAGGAAATAAGCCTTACTAAATTTGCGAAGACTGTTGTCCAAGCTAAATTAGCAAGGGTTATGTCCTCGCTATTCAATTAATACCTCACAACATTATGAATTTAGCATTAGCAAGGGAATAACTATCGCTAAATTTGTGAGGACTACCGTCCAAGCTAAATTAGCAAGCATTTATCATCGCTATGATTTGTACCAAAAATTTTAGCGCCAAAAATTAGAGACAACAAGAATTAGTTATAACTAAAATGTCGCAAATTTTATTTTTCCACCAACCCTATCATTTGTTGTGACAAAAATAATTTTTCATCACAATATTATCGCTATATGGTGCATTTAGCAACAAATTTCATTACCCTCGCTAATTTTCATCGCTATTCTGTTTTTTCTTTTGTAGTGTGAAAATGTTCTTTCAAATTCTTTGATTTTTTCTTTTATCTCTTAGCTATCTAATTCTTCATTTATTATTTTTTCGTCTCTTTCTTTTAGAAGACATTTAATCTATTTTTGTTTATTTTTTAACAAATTGATTTCTTGAATATTTTTTCTTACATGATTAATATCTCTAGATACTATAGGAAATGCAAATTCGAAAAGAATTTCTTTATCTAAAATCTTTGTCTTAATTCCATTATTTCCCACCTCAAAAGGATATAACATTGTAATGAAGGGTGTTCCTAATATAACTCCAGAATTTAAGTTTTTAACTAATACTAAATTAGTTTTAAAATAATATCCTTTATTGCAAATCTTAACTCTTGGTAATTTATAATTAATTATTAACTTTGAACCATTAGCGGTGCCTAATCTCTCATAAATTTTTTCATAATATTTAGTTGGAATTAAACCTTCCTTATTACAATTTTGACTTGCTCCACTATCTATTAAGGCTAAAGTAGTTAAATGAAAATCATCATTAAAAACTATATCTAATTTTATATTCCACTTTTGATAATTTACTTGAGATAAACTATTTATGTACTCATATTGAGTGTCTCTAATAACAATACCAGAGGATACTATTCCTTTTAATTTTTTATCTTCTTTTATAGAATTGTTAAGACTAAGTTTGAAACTTTCTTCTTCTAAACCTTGAACTTTTCCTTTTAATATATTTACTTCTCGTTTCAATACTTTAATTTCTTCCTGAAGATCTTAAATAGTTGATTCCTTCTTAATTTTGAATTTTTTATATACATCAGCTAAATTCTAAAATGTCTAAGTAGATAATTCTTTTTTATTTTCGTGTCATCTATTTTATCGATTATGTCTAATAAAAATTATTTTTATTACTTATCATATTTATATTATTACATTGACACGGTCCTAAACAACTACAGGATTTAGAATTAGAATTATTATCTTCACTACTAATTTCAGAATTTTCGCTTATTGCATTTAAATCATCTTCTAAATAATCACTAAGTTCTTTATAACTATCTAAATCTTCATTAATTATAATTTTAGCTATTTCCTTTTTAAATTCTTTTGAAATATCTAAATTATTTTTATGTTTCTTTATCCTACAGTCTGTTGAATAATGTCCTTGCCTGCCATATTTATAACAAATTACTATATCCTTTTTACTAGTCTTAGGTTTAAACTTTCTATAATTTGATTTTTTCTTAATGGCCTTTTCCTGATTATAATTTCCTTTTGGCTTATATCTTTTACTTTTATATATATTTTTTCTTTTAGGTTTTATTTTCCTTTTAATAGCTGATGGTGCTCTAATCTATTGATAACCATACTGTTCACAAAATGATCCTAATTCTTTTCTTCTTACTACACTATCTCTCTTAAGTTTTGCTTTTAATTTTAAATCAATGCAAATTGATAATCCTTCTATGTTAATAATATTTATTAATTTTTCATAACTTAATTCACTATAAGGTATCATACCATTATTATTTCTTTTTAATCTACTCCTTACTCTTTCTGCAAATAACTTAGGTAGTCCTGCTAAAAATCTTTCATTCCAATATATATTATTACAATCTATTCTGGTCATTACATTAGTTAAAAATAAATTCTTATACCATCTAAAATCTTATAATTTAGGACAAGTTAAGTTTTGAAGAATTTCTGAACTTCTTTTTTGATATAAACGAGGATCTCAAAAAAAAATTTTATCTATTGCAAATATTAAAGTACTTTTTATATCTTCTTGCTTTGTTTCTAATTGAACATTAATTTCTACCTTGATAATCCTTTTGAATGCTATTAATATAAAATTTTTATTTATTTCTGTTACATAATGATCCCACCAACCTTTTAACTATCTAGTAAATCCTGAGATTAACATCTGAGATATTGCTGTTTCATTATTTCCTTTTGATTTATAAGCACTAGCTACCATAGTCATTTCTTGTAGTAAATTTAATATCTGATATTCTGATAAACCATCTATATTTAATTCATATAAAGATCTAACATCGTATTGTAATTGATATCCAGTTTTTTCACATTAAGTATTTGGAGGTGTAGGTCTAGGATAATAGTTTTGAGTTTATAGCCTAGGTTTATATGTATTAAAATATAGTATTTTAATTGATAATTCATCTTTATTATTTGGCTTAAACTGTTCTTTTAGATATTTTACCACTGATGGAGCTTTTATTTTAGACATAGTTTCTTTGTCTATAGCCATAATTTGTTTATCCTTAATATTCAACTTTGCTAATTTCTCTTCTATTTTCTTTTATACAAGGTCTTTATCTTTTAGCTTAATGATTGTTCCTGGTGAGAATTCAAAAGGGTTAAATAATGGAGTTTCTAATGCCATAGGTGGTTTTTATACTATTTTTTTTGACGTCTATCTTATTTTTGTTTATGCCTTGGGTGTTTGTACTATTTCCTCAACTCTATTTAATTGATTAGCTATAGTATCTAATATTTGATTTGAAAATTTATTTTTTAATATTACATGTAATAAATCTTTTCCTACTTCTTTATTTTCTGCTTTTATTTCTTTAAATGGTTCGGCAAAATAAGTTTTTTCTTTATTTTTTGCTTGAATATACTCTAAAGGAGGGTGTATATATACTATTGATTTCCCTTCTAAGGTGTTCCATTATTTACCTATTTTTGAAGATACATTTATTTCTTTTTCAAACGGATAATCTATATTATTATAATAACAATAATTTTCAAACCACAAAAATAAAAGAACATTAACTTTTTATCTTCCATATCTTTATATCATAAACTTCTAAAATTACTTAATTCAGCTTGAGAAAAGTTATTGAAATACCATTCAGCTTTCTGTTTATTATATTCTTCTTTCAAATCATTGCTTAAAAATTCTTTATTTACCTGAAAACTAGTCATTTTTAAATTATTAATTAATTTGAGAAAATGCTTCCATTTAAGATCTAGTTAGGCTAATCGAATATTTACTATCTTTTTCTTCAGTACATAATGGCTTGGGAATACTTGCATTAAACTCTACCCCTTTTAATTCTAAAGATTTTTGCGGATAATGATTTATGTATTGAAGGTCTATCGTTTGAATATATAGAAGAATTACTCGATTGATTATTATTTGAGGGATAATTTATTTGAACTGATCCATCACTATGTTCTAATATTCTTGAAAATGGATTATTAATATTAATTGGTTTAGGTTCACATACCTCTTTTAATTTCCAATTTCCTGATTTAGTATTTTCATCCCATCTAAGCCTTTTTGGAATTTGAATATTAGAATAGGCTCTATTAGCTTCAAATAATAAAGTTTCATTTCTTTTAAAAGGTTTCCTAGTTTTAGGATCTATAGTTGTGGACATAACTTTATAATATATTCTATTTATTACTACTATTGCTCTAACATTTTCCTTAAAATTTAAATTCTTTGTTTTAACAATTAAAGTTAAAGTATCTAATATATTCGAATCATATAGACTAATAGTAAATCCTAGAAAGCAATTAAAATATACTGGTCCATTAGCTAAATTTGTTTCTGCCATAGCAAGTAAAGAATTAGAAAAATTAACATGTCTAGCATCTCTTAAACACATTAAAATAGGAGTATCTAATCCTAATCTGAATAAATATTTTATTGTTATCTGTATTGATCCTATCTGCAAAAATCTATATTTTTTCTTCTTATGCTTAAGTATTTCCTTTTTGATAATAATTGAATAGTTTCATGTTTCTGATTAATATATATTGTTTGTTCTATTTGCTTAATAGAATAATCATGAAAAAAATCAAAAGTGCCTATTGAATATATTGTTTGAATATCTTGTTTAGGTATAGTCCAATCAAATAAATATTTTTTACTTTTTCAATATTTATTTCTACAAAATTTATTTCATCTAACTCTCTTTCCTTTATAGAGTTCATTTTATCTAACTTTTTAATATTATCTTCTCTAGTTGAACCAGATCTAGAATCTTTAATAGAAAATATTCTACTTAATCCATCCACCCAAATATATTTAATCAAGCTAAATTCAAAGAGAATTCAAGAATGAAACCTGCGTAAATCACGGGACCACCAACACGCCATCTCGGCTTCCAAGGGCTGACCAATGGTAAGCCTTTAAGGCTTACCAATGTTTCATTGCTCTAAGCACAGTCTCAAAATTCTCTTTAATTTTTTCTCAACTATATATACTTAATTGGATATCTTAATTAAAATAATTATATAAGAAAGACTCAGATATCTAGTTTAACTTCACTAGATAATACTAGAAGTTTAAAATTAGAAATTTAATATGCTCATACTACCCCATCGGGTCTAAAAAAGAATAAAATATGATGAAACTGCAACTGCAACATGCTATCTCCTTCCGAGATCTGATACCAAAAATGACGGATCGGGTCTATCACCTATATGATGAAACTACAACCTACATGACTATCATCATACGTGATGATAGTCATTTCACGTATGTTGAAACTGCAACCTACATGATGAAACGACAACCTACTATCCCCTTTTAGGCTTTGATACCAAAAACATTGGATCGGGTCTATCACCTAATTTTGGGGATTAATTAAATTAAATAAAGTTAAATTGTAACATATTAGCTATAATTTTGTCATAATAATTAACATATAGGTTTTGATTTTTTATTATTATCTAATTTATAATTAAATGTTTATTTCTATTGATCATATATGTAATACTTTCTACAATACTATCATAGTCTGCAAATGGAGATAAATTTAAATTTTTGATTTTTATTATATTTGCTTATAATTTTGCTAGTCTAGGTTCAAGAATTTTCAAATCTTCTTTTAACTCATTTATCGATCTATCTATATTTTTAATTTTCTTTCTAATATTTTCCATATTATTAACCTAAAGGTATCCTATTTATTTTATTTTTTAATATTTGTAACCTTGAATTATTTAATTTTATCATAAATTCTAGGCTTTCTCTTATACAAATTATACTTTGGAGATAATTTAAATATTTCTATAAATCTTTTAATTTTATTTTCTCATTCCAATTGAAGTTTTAATTCTTTATTATATTCTATTATATTATTAATTATATCTTGTAATTCAATCACATATTCTTTTTGTTTATTCATTTTAAATCTCTATTAAAGCTTTAAAAAATTGTAACATTAAATTTACTATAATTATATTACGATTAAAATCTATACAATCACACAAATTATTTTCATGAAATAAATGATGATAAACTATAAAATAAACTTTTAATCTATCTATCTGATTATTAAATTCATAATTTTTTTCTAACACCCCAAAATTTTTCATATCCTTCTATTAATTTTTGTCTTTTTTGTTCTCTATCCATTATAAAATTTTATAAATCTGGAAAATGGTCTGTAGGAATACTAGGAACAAAATCAATTAAAATATCAATTAAATTTATTTTTCAATGAAAATCTTGACAATTACAAAATTCATTTAAAAGAAAATCTTCACGTTCTTTAATTAAAAAGTCCTTTAAACTTACTAATTCTCTTTTAGGTAAAAACATATCTTTATCATTATCAAAATCAATTGAACATAAACCATTTAAAAATTTATCTGTACACCAAGACATAATTAAAATGAAATACCTAATAGATTATAATCTGATGATAATACAGTAGGTGTTTCTGATGAAGTAATAGGAGTACAAGTACAGGCTTTTGAAAATATAAGCTGTAAATATAAGGTTCTATTACAAAGAGAGGTTGATATTACAAAAGGTTTTGTATTCTTCTCTCTAATTGTGAACTATCTTGAGCATTGGTAAGATCTTCGGGTAAAGTGTCGTGTCCCAGCTAACAAAAAAATGCCTTGTTATATAGTAGAATAAAGTTGTTGCTCAATTCCTTATGATAATTGCATAAGGATAAAGTCGACTACAAAATCTAACATCTATCTTTGAAATGATGATCTTGGTAAGGCCTTCAGATTCGTAATAATGTTTGGATGAAAGATAAAATGCATTGATTATTTTTCTTTTGAAAATGTATTATTTGAAATGATGAAAACTTAACTTTTGTGAAATAATAGTTTGTGTCAGGATAAGGTAATAAAGGATGAATAGTAAAATACTATTAGAAAACTATAGTTTTATCTTTTAAAACTTTGAAAAGAAAGTGCCGAGAGAAAGGCTTAAAGAAAGCCTATAATTTTTTACTTTTTTTTCTTACGATTGTTGCTTCATTCTTATTTCTTTCTTATACATACATTACATTTAGTCTTTATAAAAAAAGGTTAACATATTATATAATTTATAATTTTACATCTACATATGGGTCTTGAGAATCTTCAAGTGCTCGTCGAAGAGGAAGAGCACTGCCTTCGGATGAGTTAGTTCTTTCTGCTGAAATGCAATTAAGAATAGAATTAAATTCATCTTCCATGGATGCTGAAGATAATAAATTAACAATTTTATTTTTATCTGTAATAAATCATGTTGGATAAGTTGAAGATGATGTTATTGATGATGGGTGCTCTAAATAATTAATAACTACTTGTCTATTTACTTTCTTAACATCAAAACTATCCCACCATTTTACTCTAAAATCGTGATAAATAATTGGTAACTGATTAACCTACTTCAAAATGTGATAAGTCTAAGAAACAATCCATGGAACCTTAAACATTTCACAATATTTTAAAAGATTGTTTGGAGCACCTGGATTGTAGTAAGTATTAAACTTGACAAAAGCTTTCCTGATCTAGAATGGAGTTACTTCAATGATCAAGCCAAAATAACTAAACCATCTAATGAACCAATTTGGGAGAATGCCACCGAACTTATGAGAAAAGTAAAAGAACCATGAATTTTGAAAATTCCTTAAGTAGAATGCTTTGTACCATGCTTCTTGATAATCATAATAACTATATACTAACTTGGGAGGATATCCTGATAAAGTCTTCAACTGATATGGCTGTGATCCCCATTCTGATTGAGTAATGACATCAATAATCTTAACCTTACTATAATTAATCCTATTCTTATCTTTCTCATCATAATGATGTTCTATTTCTACTAACTCAATATCTACTAATATGGCTTCATAATTCTCTCTTCTTTTACTTTGATCTTCCTCATGAAAATGGCAACTATTTGGAAAAACATGATCTATTAATCTATAAAAACTTTGACTCTCTAATATATGACGTTCTTCTAGTTATAAAACTTTAATAAATAATCGTTTTTGATTTATATGATAAGGGGAATAAGTTTTAGTAGAAGGAGAATGTACAATAGGAGAAATAGGAGAAGAGGGAGAAGCTAAAGTTGATGAGTATGGTTGAGGAGGTGCATAAGGTGAAAAAGTTTGAGGTCTTTGCAGTGCAGGAAAAGAAGGCATGACTAGAAATAAAGGTCTGGATAATATCCTAATAGAAAGAGGTATAAGTTGATGATTCTGTTGAGAATTTCTTGATGATAATGAATTTCCTGTTGCTAATGTAGTTTTTGTCAAAACATTCTTATTAGAATTCATTTGCCCTATAAAAATTCACGAGAAAGAAAATCAGGTAAACTATTATCTTTTCCCTTGATAAATTCAATTTCGAAATCAAAGTTACTAAGTAACCATCTTGCAAAAATCTATTTTGAAATAAAATTTCTGACATCTTTTTCTAAAACATATTTTGCTGATAAATAATCAATGCATAGCAAAAATTAGTTCATATATAAATCGTCTTCAAACTTTTTAATGCATAAAAAATATTTAAAATCTCTTTTTGATAGTAGAATAATTCTTTTGAGTTTGACTCCAGCTTCCTAAATAAAATCTTACTAGTTCTTCTTTTTTGTTTCCTTTCATTTTTATTTTAAAATACCACCATAACCTATATCATTAGCATTTGTTTCAATTATTAAAAAAGCTTCTGGATGCGGTATATTTAAACATGGTAAACTTTTAATTTTTTCTTTAATTTATTTAACTATACTAGTATGTTTTTCTATCCATGGTTCAGGTTTCTTTTTCAACCTATTGTATAAGGGTTTACATAATTTTCCTAAATCCTTGAAAAAATCATGAACAAAATTTAAATATCCTAAAAATCTTTGTAACTGTTTCTTATCTTTTATTTAATTTGGAAATTTATTAGTAAATTCTAAACTTTGATTTATTGGTTTTATAGTGTCTTGATATATATCATGTCCTAAGAATCTAACTTTAGTTTAGAAAAGTTGCATCTTTGGTTCAAAAACTATCAATCCATTCTGATGAATCAAATGGAAAAAGCTCTTTAAATTTTTGATGTGTTGACTTATAGAATTTGAAAAAATTAATACATAATCAATATATACTATTGAGAATTCATGTATTGGTCTTAAAATATCATTTATAATATTTTAAAATTCAGAGTGAGCATTTTCTAAACCAAATGGTATAACATTTGCATTCATAATGTCCAAATGGAACATTAAAACCTGTTTTATACATCTCTTCTTCATCTACTTGTATTTGCCAAAATCCTGATTTTATATCAAATTGGGAAAAATATTTGCATCATATAAATTCTTTAATAAATCTCTTTTGTATGGTATAGGGTATTTTATCCATTGTAAAACTGCATTTAAGGGTTTATAATTTTTTGCTAACCTAGGTGTTCCTCTTTCTATTTCTAATGCATTCATAACATAAAATGCTAAACATAACCAAGGTGACTTAGAATCTCTTATCAATCCTTTTTCTTTTAAATCTTGTATTTCTTTTAAATAAAATTTTTCAAAATCTGGTGTCATTTTAATTGCTTGAGATTTTGTTGGAATTTTCTTTTCATCAAAGTCTTTTATATAAGGTAATTTTACTACATGTTTCCTATTTCAAAAAGCATTAGGTATTGGTGCACAAATTTCTTTTAAAAATGTATTTTCAAATTCTTTAATTTTTTCTCTTATCTATGGGCTATCTAATTGTTCTTTTATTCTTTTTCCTATTATTTCTTTTATAAGAAATTTAATCTATTCTTGTTGATTTTTTAACAAATTGATTTCTTGAATATTTTTTCTTACATGACTAATATCTCTAGATACTATAGGAAATGCAAATTCGAAAAGAATTTTTTTATCTAAAATCTTTATCTTAATCCCATTATTTCCTACCTCAAAAGGATATAACATTGTAATGAAGGGTGTTCCTAATATAACTCCAGAATTTATGTTTTTAACTAATACTAAATGAGTTTTAAAATAGTATCCTTTATTGCAAATCTTAACTCTTTATAATTTATAATTAATTATTAACTTTGATCCATTAGCGGTGCCTAATCTCTCAGAAGTTTTTTCATAATATTTAGTTGAAATTAAACCTTCTTGGATACAATTTTGATCTTCCCCACTATCTATTAAGGCTAAATTCGTTAAATGTAAATCATCATTAACAACTATATCTAATTTTACATACACTTTTGATAATTTACTTAAGATAAACTATTTATGTATTCATCTTGAGTGTCTTTAATAACAATACCAGAGGATACTATTCCTTTTAATTTTTTATCTTCTTTTATAGAATTGCTAAGACTAAGTTTGAAACTTTCTTCTTCTAAACCTTAAACTTTTCCTTTTTATATATATACTTCTTACTTTAATATTTTAATTTCTTCCTAAAGATCTTGAATATTTGATTCCTTTCCAATTTTGAATTTCTTATATACATCAGCTAAATTATAAGATGTAAAATCTCTTTTCTATTTTATACTAATTATTTCTCTTATTCTTAGTAGATAATTCTTTTCTTATTTTCGGATCTATTTTATCAATTATGCCTAATAAAAATTATTTTTCATCACTTATCATATTTATATTATTACATTCACAAGGTCCTAAACTACTACAAGATTCGGAATTAGAATTACTATCTTCACTACTAATTTCAGATTTTTCACTTATTGCATTTAAATCATCTTTTAAATAATCACTAAGCTCTTTATCACTACCTGAATCTTCATTAATTATAATTTTAGCTATTTCCTTTTTTAATTCTTCTAAAATATCTAAATTATTTATACGTTTCTTTATCCTATAGTCTCTTGAAAAATGTCCTTGCCTGCCACATTTATAACAAATTACTATATCCTTTTTACTAGTATTTGGTTTAAACTTTCTATATTTTTGTTTTTTCTTAATGGCCTTTTCCTTATTATAATTTCTTTTTGGATTATATCTTTTTCTTTTATATATATATTTTGTTTTCCTTTTTTGTAGCTGATGGTGCTCTAATATGTTGATAACCATACTGTTCACAAAATGATCTTAATTCTTTTCTTCCTACTACACTATCTCTCTTAAGTTTTGCTTTTAATTTTAAATTAGTGCAAATTGATAATCCTTCTATGTTAATTATATTTATTAATTGTCCATAATTTAATTCAATATAAGGTATCATACCATTAATATCTCTTTTTAATATACTCCTTACTCTTTTCGCAAATAACTTAGGTAGTCCTGCTAAAAATCTTTCCTTCCAATAAATATTATTACAAACTATTATGGTAATTACTTTAGTTAAAAATAAATCCGTATAACATCTAAAATCTTGTAATTTAGGACAAGTTAAGTTTTGTAGAATTTCTAAACTTCTTTCTTGATATAAACGAGGATCTCCTACAAAATTTTTAGCTATTGCAAATATTAAAGTACTTATTATATTATCTTGCTCTATTTCTAATTGAACATTATTTTCTACCTTGATAATCCTTTTGTGTGCTGTTAATATAAAATTTTTATCTATTTCTATTTGATAATGATCCCACCAACCTTTTAACTATACATTAAATCCTAAGATTAACATCTGAGATATTGTTGTTTCATTATTTCCTTTTGATTTATAAGCACTAGCTACCATAGTCATTTCTTGTTGTAAATTTAATATCTAATATTCTTGTAAACCATCTATATTCCATTTGTATAAAGATCTACCATCGTATTCTAATAGATATCTAGTTTTTTTTTTATATTTAGTATCTAAAGGTATAGGTCTAGGATAATAGTTTTGAGTTTTTAGTATGGGTGTATATGTATTAAAATGTAGTGTTTTAATTGACAATTCATCTTTATTATTTGGCTTAAATTGTTCTTCTAGATTTTCTACCTCTGATTGAGTTTCTATTTCAAACATAGTTTCTTTGTCTATAGTCATAATCTGTTTATCCTTACTATTCAACTTTGCTAATTTCTCTTTTACAGGTTCTTCATCTTTTAGCTTAATGATTGTTCTTGGTGAGAATTCAAAAGGTTTAAATAATGGAGTTTCTAATGCCATAGGTGGTTTTTCTACTACTCTTTTCGACGTCTATCCTATTTCTATTTGTGACTTAGGTGTTTGTACTATTTCCTCAACTCTGTTTAATTTATTAGCTATAGAATCTAATATTTGATTTGAAAAATTATTTTGTAATATTTATTACATGTTGTAAATCTTTTCCCAATTCTTTATTTTCTACTTTTATTTCTTTAAATGGTTCGGCAAAATAAGTTTTTTTCTTTATTTTTTAGTTGAATACACTCTAACGGATGATGTATAGATACTATTGATTTTCCATCTAAAGTGTTCCATTGTTTATCTATTTTTGAAGATACATTTATTTCTTTTTCAAATGGATAATATATATTATTATAATAACAATAATTTTCAAACCACAAAAATAAAGAAAAATTAACTTGTTTATCTTTCATATCTTTATACCATAAACTTTTAAAATTACTTAATTCAGCTTGAGAATAGTTATTGAAATACCATTCAGCTTTCTGTTTATTATATTCTGCTTTCAAATCATTTCTTAAAATTTTTTATCTAAAAACTAGTCATTTTTAAATTATTAATTAATTCGAGAAAATGCTTCCATTTGAGATCTAGTTGGGCTAACTAAATATTCACTATATTTTTCTTCATTATATAATGGCCTCGGAATTCTTGTATTAAAATCTACCCCTTTTAATTCTAAAGTTTTTGTGGATAATGATTAAGGTATTGAAGATCTATTGTTTGAATATATAGAAGAACTACTCGATTAATTATTATCCGAGGAAAATTTTATTTAAACTGATCCATCACTATGTTATAATATTCTTGAAAATTGATTATTAATATTAATTGGTTTAGGTTCACATACCTCTTTTAATTCCCAATTTCCTAATCTAGTAATTTCATCCCATCTAAGCCTTTTTGGGATGTGAATATTTGAATGAGCTATATTGTCTTCAAATAATAAAGTTTCATTTCTTTTAAAAGGTTTCCTAGTTTTAGGTCTATAGTTGTGGACATTACTTTATAATATATTCTATATATTACTGTTATTGCTCTAACATTTTCCTTAAAATTTAAATTCTTTTTTTAAACAGTTAAAGTTAAAGTATTTAATATATTTGAATCATATAGACTAATAGTTAATCCTGGAAAACAATTAAAATATAATGGTTCATTAGCTAAATTTGTTTCTACCATAGCAAGTAAAGAATTAGAAAAATTAACATGTCTAGCATCTCTTAAACACATTAAAATAGGAGTATCTATTCCTAATCCCAATAATGGTTTTATTGCTATCTGTACTGATCCTATATGTAAAAATCTATATTTTTTCTTCTTATGCTCAATTATTGCCTTTTCTGATAATAATTGATAGTTTCATGTTCCTGATTAATAACTATTGTTTATTCTGTTTGCTTAATAGAATAATCATGAAAAAATTTAAAAGTGCCTATTGAATATATTATTCGAATATCTTGTTTAGGTATAGTCTAATCAAATAAATTATTTTTCTACTTTCTCAATATTTATTTCTACAAAATTTATTTCATCTAACTCTCTAATATTATCGCTAATTGAATTAGATCTAGAATCTTTAATAGAAAATATTCTACTTAATCTATCCATCGAAATATATTTAATCATGCCAAATTCAAAAAGAAATCAATAATGAAACCCGTGCGAATCACGGGACCACCCAGCTTATTGGGACTATCAACATGCCATCCTGACTTCCAAGGGCTGACCAACGTTAAGCCTTCAGGGCTGACCAATGTTTCATTGCTCCAAGCATAGTCTCAAAATTCTTTAAATTTATCTCAACTAAATATACTTAGTTGGATATCTTAATTAGAATAATTTTCTAAGAAGGATTCTAATTATCTAATTCAATTTCACTATATAATACTTCTCCTAATATATCTAAGATAATTTCCTGCTCCCAATATATTTCTACTAATGCTAATAAAACTTCATTCCGAGTAAAGTTCCAAAGAAATTGAGGCTCAAAATTTAACCATTACCGAGTCGAAAAAAGAAAAAATATGATGAAATTGCAACCTACATGATGAAACTGCAACCTACTATCCCCTTCTGGGCTCTAATACCAAATATAAGTATGTATGTATGTATGTATGTATGTATGTATGTATGTATGTATGTATGTATGTATGTATGTATGATGTGTGTGTGTGTGTGTACACACATACATACATACATACATACATATGTATGTATATATATATACACACACACACATAGATATATATATGTATGTAAGTATGTATGTATTTATGTATATATATAATCACATGTAATTGTACAATACCTATAAACATTGCAATAATGTAATAATATAGAATCATAAAATAACATAATGGTGTAGGCATTTATGCATACTTATACTATTTCATGTAAACAATCAAACTTATATAAATATTCATGTGCAAGTCTTATAAACATGCTACTTTAGTTTCATGCATATCTTTACACTTTAGATCTGGCATCCTTTTCTAAATTTTATAAAGCATCACATATCTAATTAACTTCTTTAAAGCACTAAAAAGTCATTCATTTATAACCTAAATCATTTCACTATTCATGAGTCATGTGTACTAAGTTATATGCAGTATAAGAGCATAAATAATCTAGATTACCAACTTTTATCGCGGGTGTAACATGAGCCATGAGCATGACATAAGAAGGCAACCAATTGTGAAGTAAAAGAATAAGGAAGAAATATCAAGATAACAATGAGGTCTATCGTGAGTGCGACTAGTACCACGAGCATGATAAGGAGTGTTGTATCCCAAATATGATTTTCGGCAACTCAAATCCATCATGCAATTGCAAAATTATCATAGTCTATCTTGCATACTATTTTCTGCTCAATTACATTTAATTTCAACCAACGTACCCTTATGAATTTTGTAATTTCATTACTCAAAAACTCATTTAAATCCCAATTCAACTTATTAAGGATATTAAAATCAAGCTTTTCGGTATAATAAAACATGTTCTTGAACTAAAAGAAAAAATATTCTTTAATTTTCTCGAACTTACCTCTATTTCATTAAGACCAAAATCAAACATAAACATTCCAAACAAATTTATTTTTGTTACCTCTCAACTATACATGTCCCACCTAAAATTTAGAAACTTTATTTCTTGAGAATCTAATCCACTATACTCAAAAGCTCTTCATAAAGTTCATATACAAAGTCTATTGTTTTATTATCTTTATCATCTTTAACATGTTATCATAGTCATGCATAAAATCACACATAAAGAACCAGATTCATAATTCCTTAACTAAAATCTATGATTTATTTCATAACACATCTGTATCACATTATCTCTTCCTATGACCATATCCATTATACATTTTTCTACATTCTAACACAAATTAATCACAAGCAAAGTACTTAAAGTTCCCAAACCTGACAAGCAACTCCAAATCCTTCATCAAACCCTTTTTTCTCTCAATTTCTTCTTCTAGCCTTTCCTTGCTTGTTTTCTTCTTAAAGACATCCTCCTTCAAGCTCTCTTCATATTGTTAATGATGGAAATCTAAGAATGTTCTTTAGGATGGTGAAGCTAAATTTAAAAGAAAGAAGAATGAGATTTACAGATTTTTAGAAAATACAAGAGTAAAGTGAAATAGGATATTTTAGAAATAAAGAATGAGAAATGGGAGTTTCAAATTTATTAGAGAGAGAAGAGTGGTTATTTGGTTTTCATTTTCCTTTTTGTGTTGGTTGGATCTCACACTCCCTTCCTCCTTTTACACCATATTTCTTTAAGGTTTAAGTGAAGGATGACATCATCTATGTCCCACATAGCATTTGCTTTTAAAACCTCTTACTTTCTCATTTCAAAAATCCACCCCAACTCCTTTCTTTTATTTCAATTGACCCATAAAGTTTACTTACACTTCAATTATACTTGAACTAAAATAACTATTTTACCCTTTTTCATATAAAATATTTATCCTAAAGTCTTAACTTATAATACATAATCTAATATTGATTAATTAGACCATATTACCATAATAATACACATAAATTATCCTAGGGCCTATGTTAGGTCCTGACACGTATATTCTTGCTTCAAACAACCTGATTGTAATGAATTTCATCCCTATCAAGTTGATTTAAAAATTTTTCCAAAGGTTTTCTGTAAAAACATACAAAACACATTTAAACTTACTCAATGCATAATACTAAACATTTAAGCATAAAACTAAATAATTCAACATTAAAAACTCTTAAATACAAAAAAAAAAACACATAGAAAATTATAGTTCTTTTTGGTTATGTAATTAGATTACATAGGATTAGAATAGGAAAGAAGAAAATCATGACCATAGGAGAAAGATGGGACAAATGTGAATCCAAGAAGAAAAGAAGATTTTGTAATATTCTTATTTTCTTTTGGTTTTGTAATTTATGCATTCTACCTAAGGTTTAACCTGGTGTCCTTCTTATCTTGAGGAAACCAAAGTAAAAAGTCCATAACTAGCTTATACATTTAAAAGTTAAATATGCATGATTAATTAGATTAATGTATATATATGCGCATGCCAATGCATGCTAACCATGAGTGATGAGACATAAAAGGAGCAAACCCCTTAATATTAAGATATATAGCTTTTCGTTAATAAGAAGAGAACCAGAGTTCTTTATAGTATTAGGTTGTTGAGAAAAAATCGAGCATTATATGGATTATGTTCAAAGAATATTAATGGGTTGTCTTAACTAGCCATTTAGTTTTTGAGCAAACTCAAGGCTAATGGACCTAGAGGCAAGATTGGGTTTTGCATATCAAGATATGCATATACCAAGAGTTTATTCCTAATGATTCAATGGTTGCATAGAGATGCAATTGGTATATAATACCTACCTTTCAAATTAGGGTTCGACTTATTTTGCAAACTCAAGGTCAAATTTCTAACTAAGTATTGCATATTGACCCATTAAGAAAACCATCGAGTTTTTTCGGATCAATAGTGAGGGCTATTTATTTACAATAAAATAGTGGGAGTAAAATGGATTCATAAAAGACCTTATTAATTCATTCATATATATAGACATATTCTAACATGTTTAATTGTTCACATCTATATTATGGCATCATGAACACTATACATATTAACCTTCGCTCAATTTTGGATAACAAGTTAGTGGGGACTAACTACTTATACTAGACAGGCAAGAAAGAATTGTTCTTAGAGTTAAAAAGATCCACTATATCTTGGATAAAGATCCACCACTGCTTTTATTTGATGATGTATGTGATGAGATTAAGGGCATTTATCAAAAGTATATAGAGGATAGTGGGGCATTAACATGTATGATGATGGGTGCTATGTCTCTTAAGTTATAAAAACAATATGAAAAGATGGATGCAAGAAATTATGTTGGATTTGAAGGAGCTCTATGCTTCTTAAGCTATAACTGAGCAATATGAGATTGCTCGAGCAATATGAGATTGCAAGATGGTGGAGGGCACTTCTGCTGCTAGCTATGCATTAAAGATGTATAGGTATATTAAGCATCTTTGCAGGATACGCTATGTTATAGATAATGATCTATGCATAGATCTAACCTTGTATTCATTGAAACCCAGTTTTGCACCTTTTATATTTAATTTCAATATGAAAAAGATCGTGGTTACTATTCCTAAGCTTATTAACATGCTCAAGACTGCTGATGGATCTCTTTATAAAGGTCCAAAATCAATCATGGTTATCTATTTTGCTCCTTTTAAAGAGAAAAAAAGGTAAGAAGTAGAAGAAGAAGGCAACCAAGGCACATGGTGGAATATCTAAGAAAATGGTTGCCAAAAAGGATAAGGACTCCAAAGGGACATACTTCCACTATGGCAAGGTGGACCATTGGAAGCAAAATTGCAAGGTCTACCTAGAGTCTCTTAAGGAGAAGAAGCAAGCCGAAACTTCTAATCTTGATATTTATGTTATAGAAATAAATACATATTATATTACTTCTAAGCAATCTTGGGTATTAGATACTAGATGTGGATCTTACTTGTGTTTATCTGTAAGTATGAGCAATAGAAAGGTTGGTAAAAGAGAGATGGATCTATAGTTAGCAATTGGTCAAAAAGTTATTACACAAGCAGTTGTGATCTATCAGTTGTCTTTGCCTAGTGGGTTGATATTGGACCTAGATAATTGTTATTATGTTCTAGCATTAGCTAGAAACTTTATTTCTATTTCATGTCTTTTGAAACATGGTTTTGAAATTTCTTTGGAAATGAATAAAGGTTATTCTATTTTTAAGAATAATTTATTCTATTACTTAGGTTTAATTGGAAATTGAATATTTATTCTTGGTCTTGAAAAAGAAATATATAACATAAATACTAAGAGAGCTAAGAAAGATAGAAACTTCTTATTTATGGCATTGTCATTTAGGTCACATATGACTAAGTTACATAAATATGGTGACTTTGGTTTTTTTTACTACAGGTCTTTTAAAAAGTGTGAACCTTGTTTATTGGGGAAAATGACTAAGGTACCTTTAGTGGTAAAGGTTTATGGGCTCATGAAACATTAGAACTTATAAATACATATGTATGTGGTCCAATGTCCATGCCTGCTTGAGGAGGTTATCTATACTTCATAAGCTTCATAGATGACTATTCACGATATGGTTATATTTATCTAATGAAGTTTAAATCTCAAGCCTTTGAAAAGTTTAAAGAATTCAGAAATGAAGTAAAAAAACAACTTGGAAAAAGTATTAAGACATTAAGATCATATCAATGTGAAGAATACTTAAACTAAGAGTTTTAGAGTTATCTTAGAGATAATTATTATAATCTCAATAGACTGTTCCATATACACCACAATATAATGGTGTATCTAACAAGAGAAATTAAACACTATCAGATATGGCTCAATCCATGATGAGTCTTGCAAACTTGCCCAAATCCTTTTGGGTATATGCATTGGAAATAACTGTTTATGCATTAAATAAAGTTCCATGAAAAATCGATTGATGTTACTCTATATCATTTAATTGCAATTAGGTTACCAATTGGATATTGATTTCCATTATTCCATCTTATTCCCATTTTATCTCCAAATGAGTCAAGGTTGGGTTCATTGTCGTTTCGTTGGTCCATTACATGCCAATGTAAATTTTTTTTGCAAAGTTACTATTTATTTGGTCAAATCACTATTTATTTAGTAAAAATTTCATTAGCATCATGACTATCATGTTAACCCATCCCTCATGCAAAAGTTCAAAATTTACACTCTCAAATGTTCAACCTCCAACTCCAATACTCCAAGCAACAACATAGCACTTCTAAAATCCATCACATCCATCATATTCACAAGCCATCAATAACTACATTCACACACATTTGTAGCTCATATATTCATGTAACATACACATATAGATGCCATAATATGATAATGTCACAATTATATTACATATACATAGCCTTTACCCAAAAATAATACACATACATAATATTTTACACACTACTTCAAATCTGACTTTTTAATCCAATTGTCTTGAATCCTAGTACTCGAGTACCTGTCCCTGTGTGTAACAAATAACTACACACTAAGTATATAACCTAGTATTGGATACCCAACTAACAAATTTCACTACACTACCTAAAGTTTACCTTAAATGCAAATTCAACATATTTTTATTCTAATGTAACGAATTTGCTTATTAAATATGTTTAACAACAACTTATATTATTTAATTACATAATTATCCCTAATTATGTATAATTTTACTATTTTCCTTTTATTAACCAAATAATTATTCAATCTTCCAATTTCTTCACTTTTATCCTTATAATAGGGTGAAATTACATTTTACCCTTAATATTCTTATATTTTGTAAAGATTACATTTAGACCCTATCTTTTAGTAAAATTACAATTTGTTACTACTTTCACCAAATTACATTTATATCTTTATTTTTATAAAAATTACATCTATATCCCTATTTTTCTTAAAATGACAATTATGTTCTTTTTCAAAATTAACATGTATGCCCTAATTTTTACCATAATTACCATTTTACCTCTAGTTTTTCCTCTTTCAGCATTTTTCTCTACATTTTCACATTTTTACACCAAAAATTTTATTTTCTTTCATTTTACTTCATAAATTCAGTTCTTTTACTAAAATTAAATTTTAGTCCCTGTATTTACAACTTTTTCACTAAATAATGATTTTGCTCTCTATTTACCAAATTTATTTCATAATTCAAATTTTGCCCTTCCTAATCACAATGTTATTATATTTTGACCATTTTACCCTTAAATATCTATTTAATCACATTTCTTCCATTTTATTCACCGTTATTAATCTTTTTCTTATTATTCACTATTTTTTTTTTCATTTTTCAACACATTCTCATTATTTTAGTTTTGCCCTTAGTAATTTATGGTAGAAAAGAAACCCTCAAATTGAGTATGCGGGATATGGACCTCCCAAGTTCAAATCTGCATGTCGCTCATCTTTCTTTCTCTTTTTCTCATCTTTCTCATTCTTTTCTCATTTTCATAATATGGAACTGCCTTTGGCTCACTATTGTGAGTCATCATAACTTTTTACTATGGTAAGTGTCCCTATAGCCAACCAATTATACCTTATACTTTATTGCTTTGCTTCTAGGTACTAAGGGAAAATCTATTCTTAATATTTGCATAAATATTATATCCATATGTTTTCACATTCTCACATCATATACCACCTAAATTCAATACGTTGCATATCATTTTCACTTATTCACCATATAACTCCATTATCATGCACTAAATCATCATTATCACATTAAATTACTCAAGTATACCACTCATCATTCTATACTTACATGCCTTCCATAATTCTTTTCATGTGATTCTTAATTTTTATCATGTCCTTTAAGTCTAAATTACACATATCTAACATTATTTCACCATTTCCATTACTTATACTTTCAAAATACCATGGCATACCATTCAGCCTTCATTTGTTTTCGTACATAAATATTCATTTAATTTACGAAAACTCATTCTAACTATATTATTCATGCATAATAAATATTATTCTAACCTTAAATTAATTTAATTCTTATGTAACCTTAATTTCATACTCTTACATAATAGGTTACATAACTAATGTACTCTTACATAATAGGTTACATAACTAATGTACTATCTCTAACTATAGTTTCATACTTTTAATATCACATATCTCAATAATTATCATCTAATTACATGAATTTAAAATAAATTTGAATTCAGACTCACATTACACAATTTTTCCCTAAGTTACATAATAGGTGTTTAAACTAATTTCACACTTTTATTCATTATTTTATACATTTCTCCATGCCAATTCAATTCTTCAACATTCCATTTCATTATGCTACCTTTAATTTAAACTTAGGCATAATATAAACCATAAACCCTAAATTGCATAAATTGGGTTTTTAATGAAATCAGCTAGTTTAAGTATCTGCATAGCTAAATTCATTTATTTTTCTTTAACTCTCTTTTTTTCCTTTTTTCTTTTCTTTTCTTTTCCTCCTCTTTTTGTTCTTCACCTAAATTGAAATGGATATAATGCATACTCATGAAAATTCTCTTCACCTTTCCATCTAAAATCATAAGAAAATACCAACATACTAAATTTCCTAATTAATTCTAACAAAAACACATAAATTTACTTGCTTGGTGGATTTTCTCTCACTAAAATCCTTTAATTTGCCACCTAAATTTTGCTTCAAACTTGTTTTCTTAATTTGAGATGATCATATATTTGAAAATTAGATGAAATTCTAGGTAGGATTATGGTAGAAATAGAGAGCTTGAAAAAAAATGGTGAAAGAAAAAGGATGGTGAATTCAACCAAGTGAGGAAGATGGAGAACTGGTTGATTTTTAGGGAGACTCGAAGAAATGCTACACTTCTTTAATTTGTCTTTAGTGACTTTGAATGGAGGATCAATAGTAAATCATTTACAATTCAATCTAATGGCTTATATTAAGCCACATGTCATCCTCTCATTGGCTACTTGTTTTAATTGTTATTTCACCTTTAAAATAAGTCTAAAATTATTTAAAAATATCAACTAATATATGTTTAAAATTTTGAGTCAATCCAACTCCATTTTGATATAACTATAACTTCCCGAGGTAAAATTCCACTAGTTCGAAATCTGAAAATTCAAAGTTATAAAAAAAATTTATCTTTCACTCATAAATATTAATTGGGATTATTTCACGTAATTCTATGTGAATGGAATAATTTTTGTAGGTCTATAGAATATTTTCAAGTCGATCAAAGTTTGGTCAAACCTTAAATATGATCCTGAAATTTTTCTGTCTGTTTTGAAAGCTTATATAACCTAAGTTTGATCTAAAATTATACCACCAGACTCATTATAGTTTGTATTTTCCAATGGTAGTGATAAATTTTTGCAAGCCCAGATTGATACTATTCACTTTGGTGTTATCTCGTGTCACTATTCACCTTAAAAAGTACAATTCTAACGATTCGGATAGTGAAGTCGTGACATTTCTCCCCTACTAACTAAAATTTTTTCCTTAAAAATACCTGGTTTAAAAAACTAGGGATATTGTGATGCCATCATTTCTTTTGGCTTCCATATGGCTTTTTCGACATATGGCGAGTCCAAAGTACCTTTACCAATGGTATTTATTTATTTCTCAACTATACAGCTTCCTTTGTAATAATTTTGACTAGTTCTTCATCATAGGACAAATCTAATATCAATTGCACTTCTTTAAGACTGAAAATATATGCTAGATAGGATCGATATAGTTAGAGCATCGAGATATGGAAAATATCATGTATCCTTTCCAGCTTAAATGGCAACTTTAATCTATAAGCTACTAGTGCCACACACTATATCACTTCATATGAACCAATAAACCTATGCCTCAATTTTTCCTTCTTGCCAAATCTCACAATTTTCATCCAGAGAGACACCTTCAGGAAAAAATTTTCCTCTACTTCAAACTCTATATCTTTTCATTTCAAATATGTATAAGATTTTGGTGATCAAAAATAGTTTTTAAGATATCTTTGATAATTTGCATATTTTCTTCAGTTTCCTTTACTAAATCTAGCCCCACTAGTTTGCTCTCACTAAGTTTTGTCCAACATAATGGTGTTTTGTATTTTCTTCCATATAGAGCTTCATAAGGTAGCATTTTTATGTTGGCTTGATTGTTGTTATTATAAGCAAATTCAACTAATGGAAGGTGTTATTCCTAAATACTTCCAAACTCCAAGATATAACCTCTTAACATATCTTCTAACACTTGTATAATTTTCTCTAATTGCCCATCTATTTCATGGTGAAAGGCAGTATTTTAATGGAGTTTAGTACCTAATGCTTCTTGATATTTCATCCAAAATCTTATGGTAAGTGAAGATCTCCATCTAATACAAAGGAGAAGGGAACTCTATAAAGCCGAACAATCTCATTAATATACATTTTTGCTAACTTTGTCATTGGATAATCATCTCTCAAAGGTGAAAAATTATCAAACTTTATTTATCTATAAACAATCACCCAGATAGAGTTATGTTGTCTCCTAGTGAGAGGTAATCCACTAATAAAATCCATGGTGATTTTATCCCATGTCATTCTGGTATAATAAGGGGCTGTAATAATCTAGAAGGAACCTGATGTTTTACCTTCACTTGCTGGTATATTAAGCATCTGATAACAAAATTTGCTATGTCCCGCTTCAAGCCAAACCACCAATAATGAGTTTTCAAATCCTGATACACTTAGTGCTACCTAGATGCATGGAATACTTGTTGCTATGAGCTTTTGTCACAATGTTCTTCTTTAATTCTGTAACATTAGGCACATAAATTCTTCCTTTATAGAATAGACATCCATCACTTCTTATGGAGTAGTTGTCACCCTTTTTCTCATGGATGTGATCAATGGTGAAAGCTAACCATCCATCTTGCTTCTATGCAACTTTAAATTGCTGTAAGAGATTAGGTCTAGCTTGCATTTCAACTATAATTGCTTCATTTTGTGCCATAGCTAACCTAACATTTATAACCCTTAAGGCTATTTGAACAGCATTTCATTATTATCTAATTATATCTATAGGGGAAAGAAATTCATCATTGAAATCAATTTATTATCCATCATGAGTTTTCGACTAAATGCATCAGCTACTATGTTTGCCTTGCCAGGTTGATAAGCGATGAGATAATCATAGTCTTTGATAATTTCTAACCATTACCTCTATCTCAAGTTGAGCACTTTTTGAGTAAGCAAGTACTTTAGGTTTTTATGATTGGTGTAGATGTAACACTTTTTGTCATACAAGTAATGCCTTTATATCTTTAGTGCGAACACAATTGCTACAAGTTCCAAATCATAAGTGGGGTAGCTCTTTTCATGCTTATTCAATTGTTGGGAGGTATATACAATCACATTTCCTTCTTGTATTAGTACATAACCTAAACCATTTCAGGATACATCACTGTATATCACAAAGTTTTTCCTTATTTTTAGCTATGTTAAGATTGGTGCTTCTCTAGGTTTTTAAAGCTCTCTTGACATTTATCAGTCCACTCGAATCTCACATTTTTTTAGAGTAATAGGGTGAGTGGAGTTGTAATCAAAGAAAAGCCTTTAACAAATCTCCTGTAAGAAACAGAAAAGCTAAGAAAGCTTTTGACCTTTGTAATATTTTTGGGTGGTTGCCATTCCATGGTAGCCACTATCTTTTTTGGATCAACTTAAATGCCTTATATTATAACTATATGGCTAATGAATGAAACTTTATTAAGCCAAAATTCACATTTATTGTATTTGGCATGTAATTATTTTTCCATTAAAGTTTGCAAAACAATTTAAAAATGTTTGTCATGCACTTCTAATGTTTTAGAATAAACCAGGATGTCATCAATGAATACAACCACAAATTGGTCCAAGTAAGGGTGAAAGATGTGATTCATCAAGTTTATAAAGGTTGCGGGCACATTAGTGACTCCAAAAGGCATGACTATAAACTCATAATGCCTTTACTTGATATAAAAAGTAATTTTCTACATGTTTGACTCCTAATATGGATTTACCATTAAAGGCATCAAACCAAGGTCCATTAATGATGACTAGCGGTCCAATTACAAGGAGGCATGCTTAAAAACATACAATGGAAATGTCATTTTATGTTCAAAGCTTTGTTTTTGTATGGAAAACTTAAAGACAAACATAAAGTAGTTAGCCAATTGGAAGCAAATGAATGAATTGGGCCAACTTAAGTTTTTTTGGGCTAACACAACTTTGGGCTTTAATTGCACAAGTCATGTGCCTCATTTAAAAGTCACATGATTCATTTAAATTGTATTTTCAATGGACTAGGTGTGTAGTGTTTCGTTAGGTTAGTTTTATTTTAGTTATTTGGATTTTGAATAGTTTTTCTTTTAAGCTTTCATATTCGGCCTATAAGACTTGTTATTTAGCTTTGTTTTAAGTTTTATTTAAGGCTTAATAATTGGGCTTATTTATCTTGTAAAGCCCATAGGAAATTTGGCCTAGGCTAGTTAAAGGCCTTATTAGGATATTTTCTTTTGGTTAAGTGTTACTTAGGGTTATCCATCATATAAATATGTTATTATAAGCTGTAAATTTAAAAGATTTGACGAATTAAAAACATTGAGAGGTTTCTCTTCTTGGCTTTGCCGAATTCCTTAGAAAGAATTATGAGGTTGCTTGTTTTTCTTTTCTATTGCATAAAGAATTTGATTACTTATCAATTATTTTGACTGTGGTATTTTCATCTTCTTCTTTATCCCAATTACTTGCATTTCCAATCACTTGTTGTTTGGGATTTTAATAAGGAGGGTATTTATTTGATTTGTCTTTGTTGTCAAAGTGTATGTTTAAGGGGTTTTGGGTTCTTTAACCTTGGGTTTCCGTATCATTTGCTTTTAGAGACAAATTTAAGGTAAATTCCTATTTATCTTAGTATTAGGTTTGTGTTTTCTTTCTTTGATTTCTTTATATCCATGTCAAATTTGATAGTAGCAAAAATTTTTATTTTTATGCTTTTTTTGTGTTAAATCTAGCCATTCCTTCCTTACCTTTTGTTTTGCTTCTTTGAAAAAAAATAAGAGAAAGGAGCCTTAGAAAATCGAAACTTAAACTTCGAATCTTTGGTATGAAATATGAATCCTAGTAAAAGAAGTCTATAGATTAGTTTATCGTTTATAAAAAAGAGAAAAAAGAAAAAAAATCATTGGTAATGTTTATGTACTATTTACAGTACTGCTCATTAAAAAAAGAAAAAAAGAAAAGAAAAGAATTAGGGAGCAATTCGACCAAAGGGATATTATATAGCCAAAGGGAAAGTCCAAATCCTTTTGTGAGTGGGAAAGTAATCCTTTTTGTTTTAGAATTTGGAGGGGCGGCAATTAAACCTTTTCCAAATTCCTTTTGGAATCCTTTAAAGAGTAGGAAAAATAATCCTTATTACTTTGGGTTTAGGCTTTCAAAAATTCTAATCCATATTTGAATTGAAATTACAATTCTAATCCAACTTAGATAAGGATTACCTTGCAATCATTATGTTACCATATGTGTTATCCTTTGTTATTAATCATTGCCACCATTTGATATCATTTACTAACAATCATTGATATCATTTGTTATCAATTTATGCCACCATTTTATATCATTTGTTATCCATTTGTGTTGCCATTTTTGGTATCATTTGCCATCATTTATGTTACCATTGTTGGTATCATTTGCCATCATTTGTGCTACCATTTTAGGTAACATTTGTCATCATTTATGCTACCATTTTGGCATCATTTTCCACCATTTTATGACCATTTTGGCATTTTTTGCTAACATGTTTACCATCATTTTTCTATCAATTTACCATTTTTTACCACCAATTTAGCATCGCTTTGCCACCATTTTGTAGATAACTTCACACACTAATCAACCTTGTTACACCATTTGGCCTAGTAATAGTTTGGCTCTAAATTGAATTGTTTTGAATGCAATCTACTCTATTTAGTTTTATTAGGTCTTTTTGTTGATTTCTTGCTTTGTTTGATGTAATAATTAGGTTTTATATTTGGTTTACTTTGTAGTGGATCAAATTCATACATTTTATCCATATTGGCATTTTTCTTGATTTTAGTTGCTTATTTATTTATTTTAAGCTTGCTTTTATTCCTTCTACATTGTTAGAGTATATTTGCTTGTCTAATACTTTAATTTTGCTTATCATTAAGTGGTACATCATTTTTGGCCCTATATCACCTCTATTGTGTCTAATGTCTTCTTTTCTAGTTTTGAGCTATCTTTTATTGTTAGTGTTTATCTTTTTTGATTTCTTAAATGTGCTCAAGAATTTTGGTTTATGGATTGAATTCTGAACTGCAATTTTAAGCTTGCAAGCCTAAGTGGAAAAGGCAAGAGAGTGTGAGGATATTAAAGGGGTAAAAGACTTAATTATGTGAAACATAAGAGGAATGGCATTCTTTAAGTATAAACACATGAGGGAGTGCTTGTGAGGTTGTTATTTAAGATCTTTTGTAGGCATACATCATGACTGAAGAAACTAGTGGGAAGAAAATATCCTGAGATGAAGATGTAAATGTACCAAATAATAAGATACTATATCAAGCATTCATTAGTAGGATCTGAAAGTTATCCCTTAGAATGGATGGGATAGAAGAACTAAAAGGAAGTACATCTACTATACCTAGAAAGATAACAGGAGAGGATGAATTATTAAAGAACATATGTTGCATAATTTTGATGATGAGGAATTTGAAAAAAAAACTAGTGGAAAGGATGGAAACTTAGGAAACATCAAACTCAATATTCCACCATTCAAAGGCCAAAATAGTGTAGAGTAGTACATAGAGTGGGAGAGAAAGGTGGAGATGATCGTTGAGTGCAATAGATATTCATAAGAAAAAAAGGTAAAGATAACAGCTATAGAGTTCATTGATTATGCAATGTTCTGGTGGGAGCAACTCAACTTGAGTAGAAGAAAGCTGGGGGGAATATCCCATTAATAACTGGGAAGATATCAAAGAAGCTATGAGAAAAAGGTTTATTCCTTTACATTATTTTAGAGAATTACATTAGAAATTACATAAACTTGTGTAGGGAAGAAAATCGGTTGAGGATTACCATAAAGATATGGAAATGTGCATGGTGAGAGCATACATTGAGGAAGATGAGGAGGTCACCATGGCTCGATTCCTAGGAGGTTTAAATGAGGAGATTGTTGATGCTATTGAGTTATGTAGATATGATTCTATGGAGGAGATGTTGAACATGGCAATGAATATTGAAAAACAAAAGAAGAGTAAAAGCTTCAATAAGACCAACAATAACTTAAGCAATAATTGGGGGTCTAAATGGACCAAGAAGGAGGAGAATAAGGACTTTAGGGTATCTAAACCCTATGGGGCAGATTCGGGTTCTAAAGAAAAAAAAGGCAACCCAAATCCCATCTAAAAGGACTAAAGGTAATTCTAATACTCCAACTCCTAGTAGGGAGATTAAATGCTTTAAGTGTTTGGAAAAGGGCATATGGCATGTGAATGTCCTAATAAGAGGGCAATAATAACTAGGGATGATGGAAAAATTACTTTTGAATGAATATAGTGATAATGAAATGCCTCCTTTAGAAGATTATAGTGATTATGATAATAAGAAAGAGTTGTTAGTTGCTGAAAGTAGGAGATCTTTAGTTGCTAGGAGAGCTTCAAACTTGAATGTTAAAAAAGATAGCCTAGAACAAAGAGAAAACATATTTTACACTAAAGGTTTAGTTAATGGGAGAGTGTGCATAATCATTATTGATATGGGTGAGTTGCACAAACGTAGCTAGTATGAGTATGGTTGAAAAGTTAAACTTGGTATATAAAAAGCATCCTAGACCTCATATATTGCAATGGTTATATGATAGTGGGGAGGTTAAGGTCACATGCCAGGTTAGAGTGCCATTTTCTATTGGATGGTACAATAATGAAGTTTTATGTGATGTTATACCCATGCAGGCAGGCCATTTGCTTTTAGGAAGGCTTTGGCAGTTTGATAGATAAGGTATCCATAATGGGTACAGTAATAGATTTTCTTTTTCCTATAAAGGTAAAAAGATTGTTTTAGCTCCATTATCTCCTCAAGAGATTTATGAAGATAAAAAGAAAATATACAAAAGAGAAAGAGGCTTCAGTCAAAAGAAAAAAGGGGAGAGAGGTTTTAGCACAAGGGGTGAGAGAGATAAAAAAAGAAAGAAAACGGGGAAAGGGGGAAAATAGGCCAGAAAAGAAACAAAATAAATAAATGTCCCATTGGTGAGTGAAAACAAGCAATGGGGGCGGCAAAAACAAAATTTTTATCTGAGAATAAGAGAGATCAAGAGTGCATTAGCTTTAGGACAACCTTTGGTCCTTGTAATCTACAAAGAAGTTTTGTTTTCTGAGACTAACCTTAATCTTGAATCTTTTCCCCTAGTTTTGTTTCAATGTTGCAGGAGTATTCTGATGTTTTTTTCTGATGAGATGCCAGATTGATTACCACCTTGAGGGGGATAGAACATCAGATTTATTTTGTGCTAGGATCTACCATTCCTAATAGACCAGCCTATAGAAGTAATTTTATAGAAACTAAGGAGATGCAAAGGCAAGTGGAAGAACTTATACATAAGGTATTGGTAAGAGAAAGTATGAGTACATACGCAGTGCCTATTCTTTTAGTGCCTAAGAAGGATGAAACATGGAGGATGTGTGTTGATTGCTATGCAGACAACAAAATCACTGTAAAGTATAGGCATCCCATTCCTAGGCTAAATGATATATTGGATGAATTATATGGTGCTGTGTATTTTACTAAAATTGATTTAATGAGTGGATATCATCAAATTAGAATGAAACCTGATGATGAATGGAAAACAGCTTTCAAAACTAAATATGATTTGTATGAGTGGTTAGTCATGCCATTTGAGCTATCTAACACCCCTAGCACTTTTATGAGACTTATGAACCATGTGTTACATGCCTATTTATGAAAGTTTATTGTTGCATACATTGATGATATATCATTTATAACAAGTCATATGAAGAGCATATTGAGCACGTTAAGTTAGTTTTACAAGTTTTAAGGTTTGAAAAGTTTTATGATAAACTTAAGAAATGCACATTTTGTATAGATAAACTTTTGTTTCTTGGTTTTGTGGTGAGTTCATAGGGAATCGAAGTAGATAAAGAGAAAGTGAAGGCAATTAAAGAATGGACCACGCCTAAGACTACTTTAGATGTGAGAAATTTCCATGGTTTGGCAAACTTTTATAGGCATTTTGTGTAGGATTTCTCTTCTATTGCTGCACCACTTAGAGAAATAATCAAAAAGGAAGTTGGGCTTAAATGGGGAGAAGCATAGCAAAAGGCATTTGAAAAATTGAAAGGAAAGTTGTGTTCTATTCCTATTTTTTCTATACCTAACTTTGATAAGACATTTAAAATTGAGTGCGATGCTTCTGGTGTAGGTATTAGGGTGATTTTGATGCAAGAAAAGAAACCAATTTCCTATGTCAATGAGAAGCTTCATAGAGCCCAACTCAATTATTCAACCTATGACAAGGAGTTATATGCCTTAGTGAGAGCCTTGGAAGTGTGGCAGCACTACCTTTTTTCTAAGAAGTTTATCATTCACACTGATCATGAGTCCCTCAAACACTTGAAGGGATAAGGTAAGTTGAATAAAAGGCATGCTAAATGGGTTTAATTTATTGAATAATTTCCTTATGTTTTTCAATACAAACATGGTAAAGATAACATTGTTGTTGATGATTTGTCAAGAAGATATGTTTTAATCTCAACATTTAGTTCTCAATTGCTTGGTTTTTAGCACATAAAGAACTATATATGGGTGATCTTGATTTTGGTAATGTGTATAGCGTATGTGAGCATTAAGATTTTGATAAATTTTATAGGCATGAAGGATTTCTATTTAAGGGAAGCAAGCTTCGTTTGTCTAAATGTTCTATGCATGATTTGCTTATATTAGAATCTCATTATGGGGGATTGATGGGATATTTTAGGATGCATAAGTTTTATGACATGTGAAATGAGCATTTTTATTAGCCTCATATACATAAGGAGGTGCAAAGAGTGTGTAATTCATATGTTGCATGTAGGCAAGCTAAGTCTAAGACTATGCCCTATGGTTTTTATATGCCTCTACCTATGCCTAGTTCTCCTTGGACTGATATTTCTATGGACTTTGTGCTTCAATTGCCTAGAACTAAACATGGTAGAGATAAAATTTTTGTTGTGGTAGATAGATTTAGCAAGATGGCTCACTTTGTTGCTTTTCATAAATGCGATGATGTTGTTAATGCTGCTAACCTATTCTTTAGAGAAGTTATGTGTTTGCATGGTATACCATGCACCATTGTTTTTGACAGGGATACAAAGTTTTTTTCACATTCTTTGCATGTTTTATAGGGAAATTTAGGTACAAAGTTATTAATTTCCACTTCTTGTCATCCATAGATGGATGGTCAACTAGAGGTAGTGAATAAAATCTTAGGTACTTTACTTCATGCTATAGTGGGTAAGAATTTGCTTATAATAGAAGTATTCATTCTTCTACTGGTTTTTCATCATTTAATCTTGTTTATGGTTTAAACCCATTGACTGTGCTTGATCTTTGTCCATTTCCTTTACATAAGCTTTCAAGTTTATATAATGCTAAAAAGGTAATATGAAAGTGTCATTCTTGCCACTAAAAGTCTTTATAGGGTTATATATATATATATATATATATATATATATATATATATATATATATATATATATATATATGTATGTAACTTGAATCATGGCAATACATGTTTTTGTTACTCATATTTGTTCGTATACTGAGTCAGGTCACTTATCATAGCATAGTTGCTTTAACAATATGTTATTAAACTTACGTAACTCATTGATAGTTCTCAATGACATACCTTGTTGCTATTTACCGTGAGTAGCTTCCATATAGCATCATAGTTATTTACATAAATACATAATCACTTGAGCAACATTTAAGCATATATGATCAATAAAATAAGATGAGTAAGTTATTTTCATCCTAAGGTCAACACTTGTTCCTATTTAACTCCTTATTTCACTTTTATAGTCTATTAGATCATAGACAATAGGTTATATACCCTAACATGATCATATGTGCTTCAATCATCTTACTTATACTTTGCATCTTATAACATTTTATATCCAGGTAAGTTTATGTAAGATTATTGCATCTCAAATGCCAGCACCCTACTTACGGACATATGTTTAACATAATAGGACATTGGGAATAGGCAAACAGATAAGCATGTTCTGTTACATCAAGGTTAATCACTACTTTCCATTATGACTTGAAGCATACCCAAACTTCTATAGTTCATAACTAAGCATAAAATGTAATATCCCATCTCTTTTAACTTAGATATGTAACATTACCACTATCTTCTTATTGTTACTAGGCTATATCATTGTATTCTCATGCCATTGTAAGGACACATCAGTGCGTAATATTTGGGTGAAACAATTTACTTTGATAGGTTACATACCTTATACCAACTTTATAAGATACATTAAAATAACATATAATTTTAAGGTTACTATGTTGCCTTTTACTCTTTTTAGTTCTGTACCCGATGTGCACCAAAACACATTCTAGCAAAACAATTCATATTAGCATAGTCATAAGTAAGTCCCTCTGAATCAGCTTTCAAGTAAACCCCATACCTTAACACAGTAGGTTTTATTAATCTAAAACTTCTCACTCTATCTATATACATATGTGCATACATAGGGATTCTCCAATTAAGTGACCATGCTATATACAACATATTGATGGCTTAGGTGACTCGCAGCTTAATTTAATCTACTCCTTCTTATAATAACATTCATGCCTTTCAATTTTCGATAATATCTCATCTTATAGTCATACCTTTCTAACTATATCTTTCTAAACTTTAACATTGGAAAGGCTTCACAATCCTATTAATCCATCAATAATCAGATAACATACTAACCATCACTTTAATATACAATCATCATCGACATTACTCGTTGATAGCTTAATACACCCCAATTATATAACTCTCTTCATAAGTGTATAGGCTATACAATACTGTGTTCATGATTTATGAGTGATTTATTGTTTAGGTGAATAAGTACAGATAAGTAGAGGGAGTACAGGTAGCCATGCACTGAGAGAGGAAAGGCCATGCTTGGCCATGCACCATAAAGAACATAAAGCCACTTGGTTGTGCATTGCAAGAGAAGAAGGGCCACTTGGCCATGCAAGGGAAAGCAAAAAGGCCTAAGTGGCCATCTAAGGGAAAGCAAAGGCATGATCAACCATGGGCTGAGCGGCCGTGCATGGGAAAGAAAAAGGGATTGAGCGGCCATGCATGGGAAAGAGAAAAAGGCTGAGCGATCGTTCATAGGAAAGCATAAAAGGTTGAGTGGCCATGCATTGGAAATTCAAGGGTTATGCATGGGTGCGCACTGGGTCTCTACTAAAAAATCCAAATCATACTATATAGATAGACATTTAAACTCAAGATCTCAACCTAACAACTTACGCTAATGTTCATTAGACCTCTAAATCTTTCCAAACTCATCTAAATTGCTAGATTTTTCCTTTATCCTCATCAAAAAGGACATACATACAAAAAGAGAGGAAATTTCCCAAAATCAGATATGTCAACAGTATAGTAAACCTAATTCCCGTACATATTATTGAATCTTCTTCTCCTCTAGCTCCTTTCTTCTGATTTCTACCTTCCCTACTCTTGATTTAACTCACAAACCTTAAGCTTCCCACTTTCTTCAATCCATAACCAGAGAGAGAAGAGAGAGAGAGAGAGAGAGAGAGATTGCATCTCCTTTCTCTGCCCTATATCCGATCTCCTCCTTCTCCAGGAAGCTTTAAATGAGTGAGTGGGGTAAATATCTCACTAAGGAAATTCTAAAATTACCCTTATACACTTTAACCCCTAAGAACTTGTATTTCTTACATTTTAACCCAAAACTTCTAACTTAATTCAATTGCATCCTTCCTTATAATTTAACTATACTCCATTACACATGTGTATAATTACCAAAATACCCCTCATGGGACTTAACTTTAATAATGCAAAATAATCTAATTTTACCTTATTTAACCATAATCCTTATTAATTTACCATAATCCGATTAGGACCAGTATTGGGGCCTCACAACCAATCCTAATCTTTTTAAAAAAAGAAAAGGGCATCAGATTTATGCTAGTACTAATATCACATAGAGTTTTACTACTCTTATTATTTCCTATTTTGTAGCATCTTTTAGTTATTGAGGTAGTTTTCTCTGAATAATGGCACTGCATTCAATTGTCAATTTCACCATTTCATATTGTTCTAATCTTCTCTTTTTGGTAAGAATTTCTTTAAAAATTTAGCTTATACTATCATTTTTGCTAATACTTCTGCAAATGGAATGTTAATGTGTAGCTTTTTATAGATATCTAAAAATTAAAGGCAATTCTTATCTTTTTTACACTTTTAAAGTCATTAAGGAAAATGAACTAGTGGACCATATGGCTTGACTTACTAAGATTCCTTCCTTTTCCCAACATCTTCTTCCTTCTTGTCATTGGTGTCCATTTTTACTTTTCTAGACACCTCACTCTCTTTATTCTTTTGCTTCTCTAGCTCTTTACCATTTCTTAATGTAATTGCCTTTAATTATTCCTTTGGATTTGTTTCTGTATTACTATGTAAATTACCTTAAGTTTGATTTATCTTGGCTTATGCTAACTAACCAATTTGATGCTTTAGATTTTTGATATAAGCTTTTTTATTCTAAATAGTTATCTTGGTGTGAACCATGAAATCAATGGTTACTTTAGTGAGGTTAGTGACTAAATCTTCCAATGAAGCCTTCTTCTCTTACTACTTAAATCTGGGTAGAGATCTCTACACTTGTTAATGGTTAGTCCATGTGAGGTAAGGGTAATTTCACCATCCAGGATTATACATGTTAGAATATGAGTTGCGTTCCAAATTAGCTACATAATGAGCTTGCTTTAAATTTGCTAACTGAAAGTTACTCCATCTTAGCATTCATTGGTTCTATGTTGTCCAGCACACGTTTCACAAACCTGCATATAAAGCTTCAAACTTTCATTATGAAAAGTTTTTAATTTCAAACATTAACTTTTTTGTCTTTATTGGTGAAAAGAAATTTGTCAAAAAATTATTAGCCAAATCATTCCAAGTAGCAATTATCCATAAATATTGATTTCATGGTTCACACCAAGATAACTATTTAGAATAAAAAATTATTGGCAAAGATTCCAACCAAGTTCAAGTCTTATCTCTAAGTGTAAAAGGAAAAATTCTTAGTCTAATAGCTTTATTAGAAGCTTTATTAGTCTTAAATATGCCATAAATAGCCAAAAATATGCAAATTCAAATCTTTCATGGTTAGCCTTCCAAATTAACATGAATTTTAAGGCATGAACAATACAGATAACTTGATCTCAAAGTTGTTAATTCTTGGGGCTACTCCTTCAAAAATTAGGGTCAAATAGTCATGCAATAAATGTCTAACTAGCTCCCCTATTACTATTTCATATTTTGTTTTCTTACCTTTCTTTTCCCTTAACCTAGCCTTGAAAATGTGCTCAATTTTAGGATCAAATTGCAATAGTTCAAAATTCTTTGATCTTCTTGTGCCCTTACAAAATAGAGGTAAGATGGAAATTAAATTGAGAATAAAATTCTAAATTTATAGTAAATTATTTTGTACTGATATTAATCTAATTAATCGTCGGCAACGCCACCAAAAACTTACTGTTGATTTTCGCAAGTATAAAAATTCAATTCAAGTAATAAATAATAGATGAGTTATTGTTTAAAAAGAACTGGTGATTTAATACAAAAAAGAACCGGATACAAAATGTCACTAGGGCTTTCTAACTTTAATGATTATGAAGTATAAAATTGCCTATTTTAAAATACTTATTATTTTAATAAATACTAATCATTTTTATAGAAATTTTGATAGAATTTCCTTATAATTGTTCAAAACCTCCTGCAAGAAATCTTTCATTTTCTTTTATTTCAACCTACCCTACCAACCATCTCTATTTCAAACTCCAATCACACAACAATTTGCCCATCCTCAAAAATTTCTCTAACTCATCTAAATCAAAATTCAAAAAAAACCATACTCAACATTCCACATATGTCCAGTTATAATTTACATACCAACTTAAGATAAATTAAATTTAAAATATCCATATATATATACACATACAAAATTTACTTCAACAACATATGGTGTATGTGCCATAATTTTCCAAAAAGAACAAAAAATAAAGAAATAGTGAATCCACCTCAAAATCCTTCACTTTATCTCTTGTGACTTAAATTTTGTAGTAGATCCATTTCCACTTCTTCTTAAAACCTATAAGACAAAAAAAATCCATACGCTAAGCTAATTGCTTAATGGTTTTTAAGCAATTCCATTTTCACACAATATAAGATATTTAACTAAAACATGCTTAAAATTTCACAAATTTTCAATTATAAATATTTCCATTTATTTCTAGATGTAAAAAAAAGTATTAAATTTAATATATTAAATTAAATAAAATGTAATTTCTTATATTAATTCATGCTTTACTGAATTAAAATCTAATCAATTTTACAACTTAACTTATAACCAACTAACTACTTCCAATTAAAATTATTTATCTATTTATTAAGAATTTATTTATTATTTTATGTATTTACCCCATGTAAAATCCAACAAGATTATGTTGTGCCAGATAAGCAATATTTTAAATAAGGGATCGAGTTTCGGAGCCGTTCAATCCATTCATATTTCTCTTATTATTATTATTATTATTATTATTATTATTATTATTATTATTATTATTATTATTATTATTATTATTATTATTATATGGAAATAATCACATAATATTACTTAGATTTATATAATAAAATTCTTATCTCATATTCCCTTTTTACAACAAATCTCAAAATAAAACTTCTTTCCGCTATCCTTCTCATTTCAAGGTTGTACATAGCTTTTATTCTTTATTAATCATTTTATACATACCTTAACTTTAACCAAGTTAATTAAATACTATATGTAAAGCTATCTTCTAAAATTCATTATAAATAATTTCATCATAACAAATTCGACCTAAATGTGGAAGGGTGTTGTTAATTCCTACCTAAAAAAATTGGCCATGCCTAATTCTATACTCAATTTCACCTTTCTTCGCTTAAACACTATATCTAGCTTTAAATACATCTGAAGCATAAACGTTTAAGTCATTTAGGCAATTTGGCTTGTATAACACAAATTTAAGGTTTTGCATAATGTATGTTATTTTAGGTAAATTCAAATTATAAGATCAAAATTGAAATTAATCACATATACAACCTTAATCAGTATCCAATTAAATACTTTTAATACCATTTCGTAAAATTTCTAACTCATGCTCAAAAATCTTAAATTACATAATACATAATTTTAGAGAAAAATAAATTTTCTTGAACACTAACATATTTGCTATCAACTTCCTCAATTACACTTTCTAAAAGTTCAATTCATCCTTACTTTTACATCTCCTTCTCATTCATCTCTATCCCTTCTCCTTTTTCTTCATAAATCCATAAAAATTGACATAAATACTTTAGTTAAAAATATGTAAATTTAAGCATTAATGTAATTTTAGTTCATTAATTACACTAATTTTTAATTCATCCAAAGGATAATTAAACCCGTAAATTTTCCTTCTATCCTGAAATCCCTAGGCTTAGTTTATTTCCATTTTTCTTTAAATTTCTACCATATTCTATCAAATAGAAGGGGAGAATAAAACTTACCTCTTGATTAATAAAGAAAAATAGCAATAATGCAATTGAATTAATGGAGGATTGAAGGAAAAAAAGGAGGGAGAGGTGGGGTTGCTACTATTATATGATGGAAATGAGAAGAGGAAGAAAGAAAAAGATGTCAGAAGGCAGCTGGAAGCAAAGGTGTCGATACGATGACATAGGCATGATGGAGGAGGGAGGAGGAAGAACAAAAAGAAAAAAGAAAAAAGTGGAATAATGGTGGAAAATGAGAAGGATTGTGCCTCTTAGAAGTATAGCCAAAGGAAAGAAAAAGAACCTAACTCCCAAACAAAATGACACAATTTTGGGCAAATTTCCAATGTAGTCCCTCTAAATACCACTTAGCTCCTCAAACTAATTTATGTTAATACCATTTAAGTATAAATTAAAATATTAAATTTTCCTTTTTCTCTATTATTATTATTTTTTAATACTCATTTACTTTTATTTTATTTTTTTATTGGATCATTTCTAAAGTTAGGTTTGACTAATGGTACTATTCAGGTAACTAGGGTTGAAGGTGTTACAAAAAGATATTCTTGGATAAATCTATAATAAATTAGATTTAGTTAACTATATCTAAAAATCAACCTTCTCCAAGTATTTTTGTTATTAATCAATCCAAAATAGAAGAATTAAAAATGCAATTTCAACCAAAAGAAGATAAAGGTCAAATGAACAACATTTATCATTCTAATTCATTTTCTCCTTTACCAAAAATTAAAAAAACAATTATCAACCTAGATCGACAACCCATGATGTACAATATGGAGAAAGAATCTAAATTTTATAAGCTAGGCATGATTGTGATGCAATTTATGAATTCAATATTAATAATCAAACTAAAAGTTAAATTTAAATACTTTACAAGAGATGACTATGGCAATATCTGTATATAAAACTAACGGAAATGGATATGTAGTTATTACATATATCATTATCTCAAATTTTATAAAACAACTAAATAGATGGTGGGACAATTATGTTAGCCGTGAAGATAGACAAAAAAATAGTGGTAAAAAGACTATTGTTAAAATTAAAAATCAGCAATAAGTACCTAAAGAGGTAAAAGATGCAGTTGCAACTTTAATTTATTTTATTACCAAATGTTTTATTGGAGAGCTAAGTAATTATTAGACTAGATCTTTTAAAATTTTAAACAACTTGACAGGTCCAAAGTTACAAGATTGTTAATGGTTTACAAGTATGTTTCTCATTGAAGTTTTCTTAATAATTAATTGTCATCATCATTATTAGAAAGAAAGGTTTTTGGAAGAATTGCCTCAGCTTTTTGCTAAAATGGTAACAAGTAGAATTAGAAATATTTATAGAAATAACAATTATAAGTTTAGATTTTGGACTGTCCTTTGGATCTAGTTTCAGTGAAGCTTCCTTTAAAACCACTTAGGAGTACCTGAAAATAAAGAAATTCGATGAGGTTTTCTATGAGTTGAAGCACTGATGATAAAGCTAGAATAATTTTTTTAAAGGAGTTATTATGCTAAAAATTGCCAAAAAAATAGATATCTAGAATATAATGCCTATATATAGAGATATGATTCCTACCTTGGATAGGATTCAATCTCTTCTTTTAAAGAGATCCCTATCATAAATAGAAAGACTTCCTCGTTAACTAGGAGACTAAGCTTAATCCCCCCAAATAGGACTTTAGCCTCTTTAGGTAACGGAATGATCATATATTAATACTAACTTCGAAAATGACAAACAATTGTATCAAGGATTAAGCTTAAGTTCAATAATGATCAGGCTACTCAAGGGAGCCTGATTATATAGCTCGATTATCATAAATCCCCCCTAAAGTAATGGATATTTATATAGAAAATAATTAAATGTGCTAAGGCGGCAATAGATTTGGCATGTGATTAAAATGATATGCCTCTTCAATTGGGTTGCCTCGATTCTCGTATAAAGTAATTAATTTTTGCAACTTGTCAAATAGTAGCCCATCCTAGTCATCCAAATGTCAACCATCTTGTGGTTTTGCCCTTTTATATAAACCTCCTTCATTTTTCTATTTCTACCTTTTGCTTATTTTGTTGTTTTTTCTATTTCATAAGATATTCTCATATGCTCATTTACTTCTCCTTTTTTACCTAATTTTTCTATCAATTGTTGGTTCGTAACTAAAATCCTCTTCTTCGCATTTCTAGTTTTGCTTCTTTGTTCATTTTTCCTAAAAATGAGTGAGTTAGAGGGCTCAAGTGATAGAGTTAGAATTAGTAAGGGTTTGCAAGATGATAGCTCTCTAAGAACCTTTACTAAAAATCCACCCTTGAGGAGATTAGTTCAAGAAAAACCAAAGAAAAGAGAACCCTATCCTCTCCTATGGGTTGGAAGCATCAGCTTTATTATCAAGACATCCAACCTCTTTGACTTGAGGGAGACACTTGAGATATCTAACCAGCTGGATCTCTATGCTTTGAACTCTTCACTATGAGCTGATGCCAAATTCAATGGTAAAAAAGGATAGTTCTCTATGAGGCTGATGGTGGCGTTGTTAGTCTTGTGCCCAGCCTTGTGATGTTGATTGCTTTTGGCTCGTTCTCACTGCTGTTTTCTTTTGTAGTGTTTCCCTGGGGTTCTTCTGATGGTGGCGTTGTTAGTCTCTGCTTAGTTTATAGGTGTTGCTTTCAGTCAAGTTTCAATTTTTTGTGTTGGTTTGGCTGAGCTTTTTAGTCTGCCCTCCTTTCCTTTTTTCCTTTTTTGGTGCTACTATTCTATGGGGATTAGGAAGGTTTCTTGTTTTTGTAGTAGGCTCCATTTTGTTTTTGCTCTATTTCAGGTCTTGCTCCTTGTTCTCTGTTGTCGGGGGAGCTAGCTTTAGCTTTCTCTTTTAACTATTTATCAAGTTAAATATTGAAGTGAAAAAATTAGGAAAGTTATAATTTTTTATACTTAAATTTGATTTTGATTTTATTGTTTTATGTTAATATTTTTAGGAATAATTTTGATAACGTAATTATAATGTTCAAAAACCTCAAGGATTTTTAAGGATCAAGAGTTTAAAATTATGATTAGTTGATGGGTGGCCTAATATACTTATATTGTCATGATTTTAATGACCTCCATTGTTGTTCTGATTGGGCGTGTTATGGTTTTGGTTTTGAGAAGATCCAATGGCCAGAAATCGAAGTCTGCAGGTGTCAAACCGCAAAAGTTGATTATTAAAGAGCCTGAACCTGAGGAGCTCAAAGGTGACAACAAATGGGTCACCATCCTTTATGGAACTCAGACCGGTACTGTTGAAGGATACGGCAAGGTTTTTATACTTGCCATTGATTATATTTATTTGGTTTTTGAGCAGCTTAATTGGGTTTCGTTTATTTTTTATAAAAAAAAGGTTGATCTTTTGTTTTTGATTGGAGCTATAATAGGTTTTGTTTGAGGCAAAAGCAAGGTATGAAAAGGCAATGTTTAAAGTTATTGATTTGGTAAGTTTGACTTTTTATTTTCTCTTTCTTTGCTGAATTATGTGATTGGTTCGATGGGATTTTTTAATTTTTGATTTACTGTTGATTTTGAGTATTATGGATCGTTGGCAGGATTATTATGTCGCTGATGATGATGAGTGGGAGTGTAAATTGAAGAAAGAGTCTATTGTTTTGTTCTTTGTGGCTACGTGAGTTTATTATACAAATAATTTTCTTTTATTCCTTTTATGGTTTTTAACTTTGCTTCTTGATGTTAACATATTGTGTTGATTGGTTTTTAGATATGGAGATGGTGAACCAATAGACAACGCTGCAAGGTTCTATAAATGGTTTACGGAGGTAAATTTTGATTGGATTTCAAATTTTTTCTCATTTCTGGGAAGCCTTCGCATTAATTTTTCTTAGATCAGATTATGATTTTTTGGTTGTATATGATTATACACCTAGGGAAAAGAGAGAGGGGAATGGCTTCAGAACCTCAAGTTTGGGATTTTTGGCCTTGGAAACAGGCAATATGAACATTTTAATAAGGTGTGTGCCTTAGAATCTTTATATTTTGAAAGACATTGTTATTTTTTTAAATAATTAATTTGATGTATTTTTTTTAAAACAGATAGGTAAAGTGTTGGATGTGATCTTTAAGGAGCAGGGTAAGTTTTATCCTTTCCTTCGTTATGCATTTGGGGATTTTGATATGGATATGTGTTGAAGTGATTTATGAATTGAAGTTTAAAAGCTAGATGTGATAACAATATGGATGAGGATTCTATAATGCTATTATTATAACTTTATGAGTTTGTACCTGCATTTTTTGCATGGATTTCCTTGTTAACTTTCAGTAAATTGTTCAATATTGTCATTAGTGCATTCTTCAATTTGAAACTGCAACAACTAATATTCATATACACTGTATAAAGTAGGTGTAATGATGCCGAAGTGTTATGTGAGTTGTATTTGTATATTTCAAATTGTGGTCTATAAGAAACTATGCTCAGATTCTGTACTTGTTTCTGTTGAATGATGTATGCCTACCCATTGGAATGGTTTGTGGGACATAACGCATTTTTGACCTCGTGTCCTTGCCTTTGGATGGCACAATGCAATACAGCTTTTACCTGAAAGACATAATTAGTAGTCTGCAACCAATTGACTTGTAATACAAATGTTAATCAACTACCCTGACTTTTAAATGTTGCATTCTACTTCACTTACCTGTTGAAAGGCAATATACTAGCAGAATTTCTACAAAACAAAACAATATACTTCCATTATGATATCAAAATACTGCCTGATGATGCTGAAGGGTATGATATAGTTACCCCTGTAAACTTCTGGGAGAAGGAAATAGATATCCTGGAAAAGCTGGTTTCCATTTCAAGTGATGTTGATACTAAAAGAGGGGTAAGCCTTCGGTTGCTCCATTCTTGATTCTAGCAATTGTTTCTGTTTGAATCTTGTGAATTGTACAAGCTTACATTTCTTTTTCCTTAGAAAATCCTATTTGTGCCTAAAATGATAATAGGTTTCTGTTTTGCAACCCAAAACTTCTCTTTATCTGAATATACTTGTCCATGTTGCTCACTTTGTGGCTGATGCGCATAAGATTGATCAAACTTCATTTAAGGTGTGATTTGTTGCCATAGCTAAAAGTGATGTGAATTTGGTTTGAAAGAGTGATATTCTGATACTTAAACATATCATGTTCAGGTATTGGATAAGATGTTCAAAGAATTTTTAACCATATGGGTAAATATGAAAACTCAAGTGATAAGCAAAGGAGGCCATAGGACACAACAATACAAGTTCAGGTCTCGTGCATTTGAGATCAAGCATGTTATATTGATGTTGATGTATCAACTTTTTGTAAGGCTTTTGCAAATGAGAATTTCTCAGAATGGCTAGCATTGCTTTCTAAAGATGAATGCCTAGAAAAAGTGAAGCTTCTATTCTTTTTTATTTGCATTTTCCCATTTTATTTACCAATTAACAAATTTAATAGAAACGATGTTATTTACTAATTATTTTCCAGCAAAACATGACTATAATATAATTTGCTATATTCAATTACTGTATTAAAGATTAGACGTAACTGAATTAGTTATTAATTAGTCATTGAATTGTTAGATAACTAAAATAGCAAGCTATTTTAGCTTGCCTTAAATAGATAACTAAAATAGCTTGCTGTTTTAGTTTGCCCTTAAACAGATAACTAAAATAGCTTGCTGTTTTAGTTTGCCCTTAAACAGATAACTAAATAGATAACCAAAGATTGTTGCACGGACTTTGCAGTAACTTATTATTTCAGTAATACCTTTTATTATGTTTAAAAGATGAGAAATGATTTTATACTCCATGGATATTAGTCAAATCCATATGTTGAATAAATACTATATGGTTCTTTGTGTTCTTAGGTATTTTCAAGCCATGACATATATGCTTCTTCATTGATATATAAATTGGACAAGGAACTTATAGCAGTGTATACAAGGCTCGTGATTGAATATGTTTTTAAGACATATTGTTACTATTATTGATGTTTTTATTTAATTTATTTATGATTATTTATCTTGAAATATGCTTGCACGTCAAGTCATTGATTTTTTATTACCGCCAATTTTTGGTTTACATTACATCATCTTGTAATCATATATTTTTTGCAGTTAATGGCTCTTTCATGCATGCAATCTTTCAAACTTTCTTTCCTCTCAATCATGGGTTTTTGATATTAAAAAATTATCATAATTTTTAGTGACGAATTCGCGACGAATAGGACCGTCGTTAATTTTTTTACTTATGGGTGAATTTAGCAACGAAAAATGGAAATCAATTTAGAAACGGAAATTTATATTCTGTTGCTAAAATTGACCAATTCACCGAATCTTGCTAGAGCACCTTTATTCTATAATCTATACATATCACTTTATTCATCTCATTATACATGTCTATTGTGTAACATAAACATATATCAACTATATAGAGAACTGATATTCATACTTAATCCATAAGAGTGCTAAACTATTAAAACTTCACAATGTATATTAGAGTCTCTACCGCTAAAAACATCTTACATAATAGTTGTACTTTTACAAGATTTCCAACACAACATAAAACCTTTGAAATACAAAAAGGAATAAAAAGATAACTATATACTTTATAATCTTCAAAGACTTGTGTTGGCCAGTCAGCTACAGATATCAATCCTGAGAGAAAGTCTTAACCTTGCAACCTACACGGATGAAACACCCGTGCTAAGCTATAAAGCTTAGTGGGGAACTAAATCATGATAGACGACCACTCACAGTGATCGTCAACAAGCATCCAACATGCTTCAAATGTAACAATGATTTATTTCAAGAAATGAAAGAAATTAAACATTTAAATTCACTTATAGAAATCATACAAGGTAATACATATAAGAATAAAGGACACATATATATAGAGAGCATTTAGCAATTAACATGCAATTTGTTTTTGTACTAGCAGTATAGATACATATGTATATTGAGCATTCTTTTAGACATGTGTTTTGTATGCAACAAAAGGAATTTCATATGTAGAATAGTATAAAGTCAACTAAGAATTTGCATGCCTTATTAAACTTTTCTTACCCTTGATAATAAAACCTACACTATTCTAAAGAGTGGATAACGGGTTATACGGTGGTACCCGAAGGTACTAGGTCACCCAAAAGCACCAAAAAGATACCCGGAGGTATTAAACGATGATCCCTTGTAGGGATAAAACTGTATGATAAATCGGTGGACCCAAACAAGGTCAAACAAATAACATGGACCCAAATGGGGTCAATCAAATAACATGGACCCAAATGGGGTCAATCAAATAACATGGACCCAAATTGGGTCAATCAAATAACATGGAACAGTCAAGCGGACCCAAACGGGGTCGGCTACAACCCACACGAGGGTTGCTAAATTAACTTTAACTTTTAAACCCAAACAGGGTCACTATACTTTTAAATTCAAGTGGACCTAAACAGGTCTAAATGTTCAGAAGCAGCTGCAAAGTACCCTTATAGGCATGCCTATCTATCCACTTCCTAGACTCAATGCAGGCAGTAAAATCTCTTTGCGTTATCTTTTCTTTATTCATTCATATACATGTATACTCTTATATAACTATGTACAAGGTAATCATATACATGCTCACGTATAACTTTCTGTAAACATGTGATCATATGCACAATTCGGTATTGCTATTCTGTACTTTGCTCTTTTCTCATCATATACATGTTGATGTTCATACATATATATTCATGTTTATATATATACGAGCATGGTGTCATAGATATAAACGTATAAGTTTTCTATAAACATGTTATCTTGAGCACAATTAAGTATTACTATTTTGTACTTGTAATCCCTTCAAATCAAGTAGCTATTTTACATATGTAATATGATGATACATAACATCATGCTCTATTGGGTTTCTTAAATCAATGATGTGTATGATCATGATCACAACAGTTTAACCTATATGCGTATGTATGTGTATGACTATAAATATACAATCACTGATAATTATACAAATGACTATAAATATTCAATATGCACACATATGTAAATATATGTTCATATAAGATGATAAGGAATCTCTGATAATATACACATGAATACGAGTATAATCAGCACAATACAATTATCTGTGAATGAACATATATCACTGTCTTCATATACTCTTTGCGTAGTGGCATACAAGCGCAACATATAAGTATATACATGTAAGCATAATTTCATGTAATAAATCATGTACATAAGTTTGAATATATGTGATTATACCTATCTTTATTGTCAATCATATTGCATGCTATTATAATTCAATGTGTAATCATATATACACATATTTAACATAACTATATTTAAACCAAATATAGAAAACAAATTAAAATTCTTCCTACACAAATCTGCACAGGGGCAGCTTTCTGGATCAAAATTAGGTGCCCTTTTTGGTCTAGTAAATATAATTTTTAGGCCATGTGTCCTTCTACAATTTCATTCCCCTATATGTCTTGTTTCTACAACATCAAAATTTATCACAATATCTCATCTATAATTCAAGATATTCAAGAAAAACCATTGGCTGTTCATAAATTCAGAAACAGTTATTTTTACCACTTGTAAAATTTTTAGAATAAAATGGGGAGTGAATCAGCCTTACTTTCCTTCAACAAAATCCTGATCCTAGGTTTCTATTTTATCCAGAATTTTACAGCATAGCTTTTTGACTCCCTCACTAAGATTTATGTCCAAAATACCACAATCTGTTCCTTAACAGTATATCCAGTTTTTCAAGAATTTCAAGTGAACATTAGGAACTCATACAAACATAATTAAACAAAGTTTCCTTCATAAAAAATGTTAATTTATAAGTCTATTTTTCATAGGATTCAACCTCATAGAATTCTGAGCAATACACACAAAAATACATCATTTTTACTTCAGCCTGTTCCGAAACCGAAATTAACAGCTCACTACAATTTCAAGTGAACATTTGAATAGCTTACAAGCATATTTAGCCCATGGTATCTCCTACAAAGTTATAGGTATGTTTCTCATGTAAAATATGAAATTTTAATTAACTCAATTGAGGTTTTATAACCCAAATTATGCTGTAATTACAGCAACTAGTTCATGATACTTACATATTTCTCTTTATTAAAGATTCATAAAACTTATTCTCATTACATTTGTTCAACATATCCTACAAAAATATTCATGTTACTTCTCTATTTATTTACATGAAAGTATGAGAATACTAATCCCCTGTGTTTCTAATTTTCAAAACATCAAGAATTACCTTAATATCACATTTATAACTCAAGATATTGAAGAAAACTATAAGCTGTTCATAACACCAAAACAGTTTTTGTCACCAATTAGAAAATTCATAAAATAAAATGGGCACAGAATTAGATCAACTTCCCTTCATCAAAGTTGTGCCCCTATGTATCTAGTGTACCCATAATTTTATATTATAATGTTTCGACTTTTCTACTGATAATTATGCCAAAAATACTAAGATCTGTTCTTTGACAGTGAACAACTGTTTCTACGAGATTCAAGCTAATTTTAAGAGAAGTTAGAGGCCGATCTAGAAATGATTTCCTTCTACAAAAATATACATTAATGTCTTAATAAAACGTACCAACTTGAATCATTCAATTTCCTTTTCTAGAACTCAATTTATTAACAAACTAATACAGCTAGGTCAAATGAACTTAACCCAGAATTTCAAATTCATTAACTTTTCTTCTTTCAAAGGCTACTGTTTTGGGCATTTTTGAGGACCTTAGAGGAAAAATTTCATTATTGTTATTTCTATAAAATTTGTAGGCACAGAAGTCCCGGTTCTAACCCAACTAATTACATCAAATTCGGAGTTCAAAAATTCAACTTATGATCAAATTAGTCATTGGAGGTCAATCCGAATTTCTGGACAGCATTTTTACATTAATGTCTAATATCTTAATATAAGTCAATATATTTATAAAATTCATAATCAACACAATATTAATGCATGCAAGAAATAATAGTTCCCAAACCTGGACATGTAATTCAAATCTTCTTTAAATTTTCCTTTCACTCTTAGTCCTTTGCAAACCCTTTTCCTTGTCTCTTCTACCTTCTTTTTATCCTTTGCATCAATTCATTCATTCAACAACAATCTTCCATCATTTATCTTAATCCATCATCAATCAAAATAAGAAGGAGATGAAGATGAAGAGATAAACTATCAAGTTAAAATATTTACCTTATAGTTTTATACTAATGATCTAGATTGAACAACATACAATTATTTCCTCTTCAAGAAGACCTTGAGAAATCATCTATGGCTTTAAGAAATGAGTAGGAGAAAGGAAATTTCTGTAACTCTCTCTAGAATTTCGTCCACCACCATCTCTTATTAAGTTTCCCTTTCATTTCACTAGCAAAAAGACTATTTATAATAGTTAGGAAAATTTCCTTTTTGGTCCCTCAACAAGTTGCATGTCCTTTAATTAACCCACACCTTTTTGCATGTTATAAAGTGATCCCTCCATTTCTTGCATGTTATAAATTAACCTATTCATTTATTCTTTCTCTGAAATTAACCTCTCAATTATTCATTTATTCACATTTTCCCCTAAAGATGCCGTAATTATAAATTTACCCCAGATTAATACTTTTTACTTCAATTACGCCCTTGAATATTATTAAACCAACAATAATAATTTAATTATGACCTTATAAAATTTATACCATATAATTTACACATTTATCACATAATTATTGATAACTTAATAATATTTTTGCCCCAATTAATAGCTTAGCTCTTAATAATTCATCAAATAATGCTCAATTAGACTTTAATAACATGTAATTGCCCTTGAATTCTACTAAGGCCTATTTTGGGTCCTTACAATTCTCTCCTCCTTAAGGAATTTCGTCCTCGAAATTCATTCCTGTGTCCTTGCTCAAATATACCACTATCAATTCTTAAACTTCTATGTTTAGCACTGTAAACTTCCATTCCATACTATCTCTGCCAACATTCCTTAATGCTCACTCTGACTTAAATAGCTTTTCTTATAACTCAATCTCCATAAAAAGCGATATTATCATAAAATTGCACCATTATTATACTCAACATATATCCTGTCAGTTTTCTTTATCAGTTGGGGCCTGTACATGTAATATGATGCTTGATGCTATAATATGCGTGAATAATGCTTTCGTGTATGCAATAAGATGCAAATGCATTTTCTCATGTACTGTATATGTTTTTACCCTATCCCAAGTATAATGCTTCGTCAAATACCCGTACTTGATAAGGAAATACTGACAGGTATATAGAGCATCATAATTACACCTCAATTTGATATCTCAAAACCTTCAACTATAGATACTTTTATCAACTAAGCAAAACTCCATCCCATGTATCATTATAAAATAATCACTATGCATTCTTCTATCACACTTGTACCATAATCGCATATACCAATCATATTCATATACCATTGATAAACTTCCATCATATAAAATATTTCAAAAGCATATAAAATCTATTTCTAAGCTTAAGATTTATCATTCCAAATAAATAAATTCTAAGGTAAAAGAGATATTTACCAAAATAAAACTTAATCAGCAGCTTCAAACTCTTTTAGAACCTTAAGCTTCTTTTTCACTCTTGGATGTTGTTCTCTTAATCTTTTGGGGTCTTGGGCAATTTTCCAGAAAATGGCCGGTACTTCCACATCTAAAACAAGCATGATTTGCAACCCTACAGGTACCCCAATGATTCTTAGAGCAATGATTGCACTTAGGGGCTCATGGATCTCCGCCTACCTTGATTAAATCTTGCTTAAAATGTGTTATTTTGCTAGAGGAACATTCTTCCATCATCCTTTTTCTTTTATTTAATTTATCTTGTTTTGGGTTCTTATTATAATTACCTTTAGACTCACAGTTATTCTCAACTTCTGTCATCATTCTTAATTTAGATAACTCTTGTAGAATCTGAGTTAAATCATGGATCACCTCTTTTAACCTTTCAAGCAAGGAAACTGGTATTTCGACACAGTTCACTTTCGATGATTCAGGAGCATAAGTGTTTAAAGCCCCAGTACTATTTTCTTTGACTATCTCATCTCCAGTTTCTTTTGACTTATCCATCCTTCAATCTATACAAAACAAAACAGTGATATCTGCATTAGGCCAACACAAAAAACTTCATATGACAACAACTATAAACACTTATAGCCTAGGAACGGCTAAACCTTTGCTCTGATACCACTAATTGTAGCACCCTTATTCTATAATCTATACATATCACTTTATTCATCTCATTACACATGTTCTACTATGTAACATAAACATATATCAACTATATAGAGAACTGATATTCATACTTAATCCATAAGAGTGCTAAACTATTAAAACTTGACAATATACATTAGAGTCTCTGTACAAAAATATAACCGCTAATAACATCTTACAAAATAGTTGTACTTTTACAAGATTTCCAACACAACATAAAACCTTTGAAATACAAAAAGGAATAAAAAGACAACTATATACTTTATAATCTTCAAAGACTTGTGTTGGCCAGTCAGCTACAGATATCAATCCTGAGAGAAAGTCTTAACCTTGCAACCTACACGGATGAAACACCCGTGCTAAGCTATAAAGCTTAGTAAGGAACTAAATCATGATAGACGACCACTCACAGTGATCGTCAACAAGCATCCAACATGCTTCAAATGTAACAATGATTTATTTCAAGAAATTAAACATTTAAATTCACTTATAGAAATCATACAAGGCAATACATATAAGAATAAAGGACACATATATATAGAGAGCATTTAGCAATTAACATGCAATTTGTTTTTGTACTAGCAGTATAGATACATATGTATATTGAGCATTCTTTTAGACATGTGTTTTGTATGCAACAAAAGGAATTTCATATGTAAAATAGTATAAAGTCAACTAAGAATTTGCATGCCTTATTAAACTTTTCTTAACCTTGATAATAAAACCTGCACTATTCTAAAGAGTGGATAACGGGTTATACGGTGGTATACGGAAGTTTTCTGTCGCTAATAGTAATTTGTTACAGTAATACAATTAGCGACAGAAGTATTTAGTCACTAATCCGTCGCAAATAAATTAAAAAATAATTTTGTTTTTAATTTCACTCCCATGATTTATGTATAATTTTAAGTAATTTTAATATAGACCATATGAAATGAATATTTTATTTTGTAACAGAAAATTAGAAATTATTTTATAAGTTGATAATAATTTTTTATCAATTATACAAAACCTAAAGTTATTTATTTAGAAAATTTATATTTTTAATAATAATAATAAACTAATTATTACGGTTATTATATATTTGCGTATTCAAGATTAAAAAAATAAATATTTATAAAACAGTAATATAAAATTTATTATTTCATTCAAAATAATAATAAAAAACTTGTAATTAATTTTTATTTTATAAAATTTTAATCAAATATTAAATTATTAGGAATTCTATTGATTTCTTTATCAATTATCCCCAAATATAAACTTATTTATTTAAAAAAATTACATTTTAATAATAATAATAATAATAATAATAATAATAATAATAAAGTAATTTTTATAAGTATTATATAATCATATTATGAAAAATAATAAATATAAATATTTATATAATAATAATATAAACTTTATTATTTCATTTAAAATGATTATGAAAAATTTATAATTTATTTTTATTTTGTTAAAATTTTGAGTAAATTTTAAATTATTAAAAAAATTTAAAATATATATTTATAAAATTATCCTTCAATATAAGGATAAAATGATGAAATTTGGTAGGGGCATTTTAGTAATTTCAAAATTTTACCCTATATATAAAAATAACATTTTATATTTCCTCACATCTCTCCACCGTTTCAAATTAATGCATATATGATTTTAAGCTTAATTTATTATTTAATTAAATAAGATAATAGAGTTTAATCCAAGACTTAAACTTATACAAGTCAAAATGAATAAATTTTCTAATTGAATTTCTATTATTTTTCTAAATGAATAAATTTTCTAATATATATATATATATATATATATATATATATATATATATATATATATATATAGACACACACACACATTGAACAGCTTTTATACGAAATAATGTAAGTAAAGATTCAACGGTTAATTAAGTATTTGCCGTTAGATTGGCCTGATTTTTGGTGATTACGTTCGAAACTCCTTGTTGTTAATTTTGAATGGTAAAAATTAGTTTTTAAAGTCTGTAAGTTTAATTTTTGTTGCAAAAAAAAGGCTATTTTCTGGATTTTTTACGTAATAACCAGTTTTGTATACGAAAATAATCGAAAAATCATTTGCCGTTAGATTGGCCTGATTTTTGGTGAGTATATTCGAAACTCCTTGTTGTTAATTTTGAACGAAGAAGATTTATTTTTAAGGTCTGTAAGTTCATTTTTTGTTGCAAAGAAGATGTTGTTTTCTGGATTTTTTACGTAATGACCTGTTTTGTATACGAAGACGATCGAAAAATCATTTGCCGTTAGATTGGCCTGATTTTTGGTGAGTATGTTTAAAACTCTTTGTTGTTCATTTTGAACAGTGAAGATTAGTTTTTAAGGTCTTTAAGTTTAGTTTTTGTTGCAAAAAAGAGGTTATTTTCTGGATTTTTTTACGTAATGACCAGTTTTGTATACGAAGACGATCGAAAAATCATTTGCCGTTAGATTGGCTTGAGTTTTGGTGAGTACATTCAAAACTCCATTTTGTTAATTTTGGACGGTGAAGATTACTTTATAAGATCTGTAAGTTCAGTTTTTGTTGCAAAAAAAAGCTATTTTCTGGATTTTTTACATAATGACCAAATTTGTATGCAAAGACAATCGGAAAATCATTTGCCGTTAGATTGGCCTGAGTTTTGGTGAGTACATTTGAAACTCTTTGTTGTTAATTTTGGGCGGTGAAGATTAGTTTTTAAGATCTGTAAGTTCAGTTTTTGTTGCAAAAAAGAGGTTGTTGATTCTTTTTGGGTAAATTTTATTTTTATTTGGAGTATAAGTAAAGACGTTTCTATTCCTATACTTTATAGAAGCTTTAGTTTTCTATAATTTTTGTTAATCTAAAACATGGGTTATTATACCAGTGATGTATTTTTCAATAGAGCAGAATTGATAGAGATTTGAAGTGAGTTCAATATGTGAATACTTGATCTGTTTTTTGAACTTATTTATTTAGAAAGTTTACATTTTTAATAATTTTTTGTCAATTATCCTAAAATCTAAACTTATTAATTTAGAAAATTTACATTTTTAATAATAATAAGTGGAATTGTATTCAATATATGTAATTTAATAATTTCTAATACAAATTATACTTAAGGAAACTATAAGATGGAAACTAAGATTTAGGAAAAATGGATTTTTATGGATAAGTGCAAAATATATATATATGATGCACCTAATTCCCTTAGGAAAAAAACGTATGTAACTAAAATCGGCTTAAGTATTAATCATTAAAAGTTAGGCTAATAATTAATATTCAATTAAAATTTAAAAAGTATAGAATATTTTGAATTCTTTCTATTAAAATTATTTAGAATGTGATATAATACTAGTAAATATTATCTCTAGGCTTTCAAATTTATAATTTAAATTAAAATGTATTTTAGTAATAAATAAAGAAATTAAAGTAAATAGTTGTATATAATAATAATTAGAAGAAGAAAAAGAAAACATAATATCTTACTTTATCCCAATTTTCTAGACTAATTTCGGTGACCACATATTTTCCGGGAAGGAAATAAGACTTGATATATAGAAGTAAAAGGAAAGGGAAGGTAAAAGAAAAAAATGAGGTAGAGAGAGATCGAGACAAGGACACCTTGCCGACGCCGGCGATCGAAGTCACAAGGCTCCTCCGTTGCAATGGTCGACCAGCGCTCTCTCTCCTCTATCGTCTGATCGGCATAACACAAAAGCGGAGCTACCGATTTTGAAATCTCTTCACCAAACACTTTTCTCCTTTCCTTCGGTGACCTGCAACGGCAAGCATGGAGATAAATGGCACCGGTGAGTTCCTTAAGACGAGGAGTTCACTCCGGTACCCTTTGTCCGACTCTAAGTTCCGGCGATGAGCTGATCGAAAATGGGTGTGGTGAGTTGCTCCGATCTAGATCCCAACCATACCGTAGCTCCTTACAGTGCATGATCATCGATAATGGGTCCTTGACGATCCTGGCTTCGTGATGGCAGTGTTGGTGCAACTCTGAAGAGGCTCCGATAAAGTTCCGGTGAGACTCCGGCAAGCATACTAGGGGACCGAAATGAGAACGAAAAACATGAAAATTTCATCCTAATAGGTATGTAACTACCAAATTTTTATCTCAAAGTTTTAATTTTACTGTTGTTTTACAGTTACAGAATTTGGGTTTTCTCTTTTCCTTTCCAAAGGTACTATTTTCTCCACTTCAATTTACTGATTTATAGTAATTAATTAATTTGTATGTGCATGATATTTGTATGGCAAAACATCAATACCCTTGAGTTGGAGGGTCCTCTTCAAGGGATTTTAATACACAGATATTTCTGTGGAATTCGAAACAGAGTATTGAAGTTGTGGGAATATATATATATATATATATATATATATATAACGTGCATTTGCTACCCTTTGGCTTTACTTGGTATATATATATATATATTGTTACCTTTTAAGCCGATCTCAATCAACAATTAAGAGTTTTGTGCTTTCAAACGATTTTAAAGATTCTTTCTTTTATTGACTTTGATTGTCAATAAAACGTTGTTTAACCTCTTTAAACATGAACTTTGTAATTGTTTGGGTAGTTTCCACTATGTAATTCCTTATTGTAAATGTCTGTGTTTTGATTTTTACTACTTTTTCTTTTCTAAATAGTTTGTATTTTTGGTAGCTCTTTATATTATAATATTAGTGTGGTGTTGCATTTTAAAGATTCTTTCCAAGAAAAAAAAAAGAAAAAGGAAAGATACTTAAGGTTTTTACTTATCAGTGTTTGGTATTTATCCAAAAAAAAACAAAAACAAAAAGAGTCTGCTTTATTGTAAAAAAAAAACAAAATCAGACCTCTAAGTATAGACAATAAGGAGCTGCCATGATTGATGCTTATTTAAATATATGTATATCACTTAATATGCATTTCCATTTTCGTTTAATCAAATCTTCTTCTTCTTCTCTTTCCAAACTGCAAATACAATCAAAGTTCAAAATAGAGCCCGTATGATACCATTCCATTGAAATGGCACTTAATGACAAGTAATTAGAGGTGAAAAGTAATATTTTCACAATTTTTATATTTCATGATTTTAATTGCACAGAAATATTTGTTATAAACTTAAAATAATATTTTCACAATTTTTATATTTCTTATAATAATTTCAATCAATAAAATGGCATGTAAACAAGTTCATGTCAGTAGATTGGGTATCTACCACTTTTTTGATAATATGTTTGTGATGAAGTAACTGCTGCTATTTGTAGTTTTGATTCCTCAAATAATTATGCCAGTTCAGTCTAAGAGTGCATCATTAGATTTCTACTAAGGTATCTATGTTTTTCGGTTTGCTAGAGATCGGCGAGAAGCCGTCGATTGTTTTGCTGGATTTCTGACATTTTCTAGAGCACTTCCGATGAATAAAAGGGTGACTTGTGCTGCTGCATCTGCAGATGGAAATTCTAGTCCAGACAGTGACTTCAATCCGTCTGAGGTAATATTAGATAATATTTTTTTGTGTTGAGGATGTTAAAGCTATAAATGATTTAATTGCTAAATGTATGGTTATTCCTTTGTTTGAGTTATTTTAAGTCATTTCAGGTCCTTGGTGTAAGCTCCATTGAAGGGTTTGACAAGATCAAGGTAGTTTATACTAAAAAGCATAAGGAGGCTGAAAAAATAGGTGATAAAGCCACTGTTGCTCTGGTAGGTTGCTAATCTCTAACTCTTTCTTTCCATAAAGAAAAGTTTCTTACATTTCCCACTTATTCACATATTTGTGGTTGTATTCAAACAAGGACTATTGTCTGACTTTGTAGATCTTGTGGTCTATATATGTTTCATTTCCAGCTTGAGAAGGCATATGATAAACTGATGATGGCTCAATTAACAAGCCAGTCTTGTCAAATTGATTCTATTTTTTGTTCCTTAAATCATTAATTTCTCTGGTTTCTGTGTTTGAAGTTACTCTTCTATGATTGTTCAAAATGCATTAATTTTTCTTTTAGCACTTCTTTTAGTTCCTGAATCAATAGGTTCGTTGTTATTACAGTTTATTTACTTTTGCAGAGAGAATGAGCAAGAGTTATCAAATGCAATGGGATCCATGTGTAAGGCCCCTAACATGACCCTAATTTAATTGCGTATTTTTGTGATTAAGTCAGGGGGGTAAATTATCAAGTTATTATGTTAGTTGCATGTAAATAAAATAAAAGAGTATGGTTTAATATTAATTGAGGATGTAATTGAAGTAAAAGATATTAATTTGGGGTTAATTTGCAATTGTGGCATATTAGTGGCCAATTGGGAATAAAAGCATTTAATTATAGGTTAATTTGAAGGAATGATTAAATTGATAGGCTAATATTTGAAAGGAATTAAATGGAGAGGTTAAAGTTTGACATGCAAATTTTCAAGGGAATAAAGAGGGGATTTTTATGTTGGTATAAAAGGCCTGAGTTAGTGGAAATTTGAGTTGTCTTGTAGTTGAGTGAGATCGGCAATTAGAGAGAGAAAACCAGAAAATTATCTTCTTCTTCTTCCTTTTGATTTCCATTGATTTATCTCAAACAATTTGAGGATGATGTTTGTTGATCAATCAAGAGTACAAGGTATTAAACTTAAGGTAATTAAACTGTTGATTGAACCCTTCATCATCATCTTCTTCTTCTTTCATTTTGACTGAGAAAATGTAAATATGCTGGAAATTTATGATGATGATGATGGTTTTTGCGAAGGAGAAGAGGAAGGAAGGAAGAGCAAAGGAAAGGGTATTGATAGAGGTTGAAGACATTGGGTTTATCAGCCAAGGTATGAGAATTTAGGTTGTTCATATTGCATGTGAAATTGATTACTGGAATTGAGTAGGATTTACAGAATTCAAGTTACGTTTTGCTAGAATTTTAAGGATGTGAGGTTGAAGAAGATTGTTCTTGCCGAGTCGTGAACATTAGTCCGACTCGTGAAGCTCTTCACGAGTCATGAAGTACAGTTTATCTTCTTCACTCGTGAGCTTCTTCACGAGACGTGAGTTTTGGCCTTATAAGCTTCACTCGTGAATCTCTTCACGAGTCGAACATGTTGTCACGACTGAATAACCTGTCTGGAATGTTTTGCTCATAAGTTGAGCTATAGAACAGCAAATTAAGTGATTATTTTGCATTGAAAAATAGACTTCCATACCTATATTTCATTAGAAAAAACCTAAACTTTAATCTATCTCTAAGTACATGTAATCTAGGGTTGAATCCGGACTTGTTTCTAGACTGTTCAATGTAACAGGAATTACAATTATGTGCAGATTGTTGCTACACTTGATAATATGATTTTAAATGGATTGAGACAGATAGTTGCTTATGTGATAGTAAAGTTAATTAAATAAGGCATGTAGAATGACTATCAATGAAGGATTTATATGAAAACAGATGCATTCAATTGTGTTTATGAATAAAGACTAGCGATGAAATATCTAACCTATACATGTAATTAGTCTGGTGCATGATGGTTATATGCCAAATTGATAAATATATGCATATGTAAATCCTGTGTCATGAAAGTGCACATATTGACATGTACCTATGCTATAAAATAGGGACTATAATAGTATGACCTTGGCATGTGTGTATGCCCATATGGAAACATGTTGATATGTTGTATAGCACATGACTTGAATGATGATAAAGGTTTATATATGTATTGGAAACATGCTCATAAGAATAAATCAACTATATGCGAATGTACCCACAGGTATGTACATTTATGATTATATATATGAGTATATAAGCATGTAATTGCCCTATGAGATTGAAGATGAATTAGCATGACTATGAACATGTGAAATGCTTAATGAGAACATGATCAAGTATATGATATGATGATTATATGTCATGCCTATATGTTATGATGCAAATTGTACAGTCATACAGATTTGAATAAGCCAGATGTACAACTTAGCTAATGGAATATGACATGGTATGAATATCATGATGGCACAGCGAAAAAACAAAAATTTTTATCATACATACCATACATATCCAAAGCTAGAAACGAAACATGCAATTTTAGGGTTGTAGAACTTACAACTTATGATGCCTTTTGAAAATTGAATTTGATGATGCCCAGCAACTAAGGTGACTTTATCCGCCTTAGGTCTCAATCGCCAATGCCAAGGAACAGCCTTTTACGCCACTCCCTCTATTCTCACACACACACTTGCACCGACGGCTTAAAATCGAGATTGCTAGCTCTCTTTTAAGTATTGTGTAATGGATATAGTTTGAAGCTACAAAATTTGATTTTGTACTTCTCTTAGGTTGCTATTACTACTCAAGAACACAAGAGAATGAGGAACTATCCTTTCTCCTTGTGAAAAATTGGGCCAAAAGAATTGAGAGAGAGAGAGAGAGAGTTCACGCCAAAAGCAAGGAAGATAAGGGTTTCACGCCAACTTCTATATGTCCTTTAGGGTTTTATTTCTTTTTAATATATATGCTTATCCTTTGGCAAGTCTTTGATCTGAATTCAACTATCCTAAGATAATTAATTCAAACTCTATCACTTCCTAAAGATAAGTAATATATTTTGAATAAAACTTCTTTGAATTTAAAATTCAAATTTGAAATAAAACATAAGATATTTAAATAAATGAAATCACTTAACATAATTAAATGGCATATGCCAAAATTCCTTGATTTCCATCTTGGAATTTCGGCCACTACATCTAATATTTAAATGATTTAATTTAATTTAAATCCTTTTAGGTCTTAATACTCAATTAACTTAATTAACACAAGATAATTAATTAATTGAAATTAAACCTTGTGGGCTGAATTTCTCTCTATCATGGACCAAAGCCCAATAGCAATTTTATAACCCATTACATACATTAATTTGACTTTAATTAAAAGCCCAAATTAATGCCCAATACTTAATTTAAGTATTTTAAGCCCAATGCTTTGTGTGCGATCCTATAGGTCCATTTAATGTTGGAAATGAATTAATAAATTAATTCAAAGGCTATATATATTCTCTAGCAAGATATTATAGCATTCCAAATTAAATAAAAATGCATATGGCATTTAGTGACCTAATGCAATTTTGCATAGTCCCTTACCTATAAATATCAGAATTAATATAAGGCATGGAACTAGTCATCCTTATATATATTAATTCCTTTCTTGATATTCCAGTGACACTGAACTCTCAGATAAATAATGATTACTCGTTATTTCATCTCAGTATGGCCATACACTTCTCAGTTCACTGATCAAGTGGCCGATGATATTTTCTCTCTTATCGAGAGGGCTAATCCCTTCACTTCCCTCATGCTCCCTAACATGAACCAATGGATACCCAATCATACCCGTACTTGTCATTCTGTTACGAGCACGTTAGGTGTATGTCAAAGTACACAGTAATTCATAAAGAGTTTCATAGAGATTTCAGGTCTAAGAACTCCGATACAAAACTTGCATATGAGAAACACTTATGACTTGTACCATGTAGTGTTCTCATGAGCGAATCGTATCCAGATACCATGTTCTTTAACATATATCTATGATCTCTGATTGACACCCTTGTCCTAATGATCCGTAAGATAGAACTCATAATATCAGAGAGAGCATACTAGTCTTAATTCATTGTTATTCCCATAACAATGACTGACTAGGGATATTTAGAATGATGTCTCATTTGTTTCAAGGTCTTACAATCATGTGCCTCACACATGATAACTTAAACCGAAATAACACTATTGGATAGTTTTATCAATTGATATGCACAGGAATACAAAGGATAAAACAAATGCCTCATTTTATTAATTCAAAGTGCTTTATTACAATGCATTGGGGCTAGGGCTTACACTAACAATCTCCCACTAGCACTAGTCCTATGCCCTAAGACCGAACGCTCTCAAATGAGCTTCGTGCAGATTTGGACGCAACTGTTTCGTCAAAGGATTTGCTACATTGTCTTCACTTGCTATCTTGCTAACCTTGACTTCCCCACGATCAATGATTTCTCTGATCAGGTGGTACCTCCTGAGTATGTGTTTGGATTTCTGGTGTGACCGGGGCTCCTTTGCCTGTGCGATGGCCCCGTTGTTGTCAAAAAAAATTTCTAATGGATTTAGGATGCTTGGGACCACTCCTAATCCAGAAATGAAATTTTTAATCCAAACAGCCTCTTTTGCAGCCTCACTTGCTACAATATACTCAGATTATATAGTTGAGTCGGCAACGGTTTCTTGCTTCGAGCTTCTCCAGCTGACAGCACCACCATTAAAAACAAAAACAAACCCAGATTGCGATCTAGAATCCTGAGTGCTGGTCTGAAAAGCAGCATTGACATAACCTTGTATGACGAGCTCTTCTTGACCACCATACACCAAGAAGTGATCCTTAGTCCTTCGCAGGTACTTCAGGATCCCTTTTACAGCAGACCAGTGCTTATCACCAGGGTCTTGCTGAAACCTACTGGTTATACTCAGTGCATGAGCAACATCCAATCTAGTACATAACATAGCGTACATGATAGATCCAATAGCAGATGCATATGGGATTCTACTCATGTTGTCCCTTTCCTCTTTGGTTTTAGGGCACTGTTCTTTAGTCAAAGGAACTCCCAAAGCCAAAGGTATGTACCCTTTCTTTGAGTCTCCCATACTAAAATGCTATAGTACTTTGTCTATGTACTTCTCTTGACTTAGTCCCAAAAGACGATTCGATCTATCTCTATAGATTCGAATACCAAGTATTGTCTCGGCTTCACCTAAGTCTTTCATTGAGATACATTTTCCCAACCATTGCTTAACCTTTTGCAATGTTGGAATGTCATTCCCAATGAGAAGGATGTCATCCACATATAGGACCAGAAATACTACTATGCTCCCACTAACCTTTTTGTACACACAAGGCTCATCTTCGTTCTTGATGAAGTCAAATTCTTTAACTGCCTCATCAAAATGAAGATTCCAACTTCGGGATGCTTGCTTTAATCCATAAATGATCTTTGAAGCTTGCAAACCTTCTTAGGATGCTTGGGATTGACAAAACCTTCAGGCTGTGTCATATATATATCCTCAAGTAAATTTCCGTTGAGGAAAGCAGTTTTGACATCCATTTGCCATATCTCATAATCATGATATGCAGCTATGGCAAGCAAGATCCTAATGGATTTGAGCATGACTACAGGCGAAAAGGTCTCGTCATAGTCTACACCATGAGTTTGTCGAAAACCTTTTGCTACTAGTCTACCTTTGTAGGTCTTATCAGCTTTGAGTTTGAATAGCCACTTGCATTCAACTACCTTAGCACCTTCCGGTGGATCAACCAAGGTCCAAACCTAGTTATCGTACATTGATTGCATCTCGAATTTCATGGCTTCAAGCCAATTTTCCGAGTCTGAGCTCTCAATAGCTTCTCGATAGGTAGTAGGATCCTCACGATCTACTAACTCAATAGTGTCACTGTCAGTGATTAGAAATCCATATCTCTCAATCTCCTGACGTACCCTACCGGACCTTCTAGGTTCTTGTGTAATGGGTTCTTGTTCCACAACTGGTTGTGAACTTGATCCCATTTCCAAACCATCCTCTATAGGAGTTTGTGGTGCTTAAATTTCTCCAAGTTCTACTTTATTCCCACTGTCTTTCTTAAGAAGGAACTCCTTTTCCAAGAAAACAGCCTTGCGAGCAACAAATACTTTGTTCTCGGCTTGTGAGTAAAAGTAGTATCCCTTTGTTTCTTTAGGATACCCCACAAACAAGCAGACACTGGATTTGGACTCTAGTTTGTCAGATGTTAATTTCTTAACATATGCTTCACAGCCCCAAATCCTGAGAAAAGACATATTGGGTTCTTTCCCAGTCCATACCTCGTATGGTGTCTTCTCAACTGCTTTAGTTGGAGTACAGTTCAATAGAAACGCAGCAGTTTCTAATGCATAACCCCAAAAAGAGATAGGAAGATTAGCTTGACTCATCATAGATCGAACCATGTCCAACAGAGTTCGATTTCTCCTTTCGGACACACCATTCCATTGAGGTGTTCCAGGAGGAGTGAGCTGTGAAATAATACCACACTCATTTAGATGACTGTCAAACTCTTGGCTTAAGTATTTGCCACCTCGATCTGATCGAATGGCTTTATACTTTTGCCAAGTTGGTTTTCTACTTCGTTCTTAAACTCTTTGAATTTCTCAAAAGTTTCAGACTTGTACTTCATTAGATAGACATAGCCATATTTACTGAAGTCATCTGTGAATGTCACAAAGTAGCTAAAACCACCTCAGGCATGCGTACTTAAAGGTCCACATACATCGGTATGTATTAGTTCCAATAAGCCATTAGTCCTTTCATCTTTTTTATTAAAAGGACTCTTTGTCATTTTTCCATGCAAACATGGCTCGCATGTGTCATAAGACTCTAAGTCGAATGACCCAAGCACTCCAGTTTTGTGGAGTCTTGAAATGCGTTTTTCGTTTGTATGTCCTAAATGACAATGCCAAAAGTAAGTAGGGTTCAATTTGTTTAATTTAACCCTCTTTGTATTAATGTTGTATATTGACTCTTTGTTTTGTAAATCAAGGATATAAAGGCCATTTTGCAACATGGCATTGCCATAAGAAATGCCTTGGCGACGAATATGAGCATTGCCATTTTTAATAACAAAATCAAATTCATCATTATCCAAACATGAAACTGAAATAATGTTTCTGCTTATAGCAGGCACATAATAACAATTATTCAAAACAATACAAAGTCCGGAAGGTAAAGTGAGGTGATAGTCGCCTATCTCCATGGCAGCAACTCGTGCTCCATTCCCCACACGGAGGTCCACTTCATTCTTCCCAAGTAACCGCCTATTTCTTAGCCCCTGCACATTTGAACAAATGTGAGAACCACAACCGATATCCAATACCCAAGTGGTAGAAATAGAAAGGTTAATTTCAACAACAAAAATACCAAAAATGGACGCCTTGGCTCCATTCTTCTTTTGTTCTTCCTTGAAGAGAGCGCAATTCTTCCTCCAATGCCCTATCTTGTTGCAATGGAAGCAAGTGCTCTCACTCTCTTTGAGTTTTGGCGCCTTGGGCTTGGATTGGGCCTGAGGTGCACTCCCACTTGACTTGGGTTTTGCCTTTCCCTTTCCCTTTCCCTTAGCGGGTCCCTTCTTAATTCCCTTTTGAACCATTAGCACGGGATTGGTCTTTCAAATGTTTTCTTCAGCATTCTTAAGCATCCCATGAAGCTCAGTGACTGACTTGTTCATTGCATGCATGTTATAATTCATCACAAATGGATCATAAGCAGCAGGTAATGATCCTAAGATCAAGTCAGTGACCAATTCCTTTGGCATTAGTACCTCAAGCTTCTCAAGAGTATCAAGATACCCTTTCATCTTGAGTACATGGGTACTAACAGGTGTACCCTCAGCCATCTTGCAAGAAATTAATGCCTTTGTTGTCACGAACCTCTCGTGACGAGCTTGCTCTTGGAACATCTCCTTGAGGTGCACCATGATCGCATAAGCCTCTTGGTCCATAAATTGCTTTTGCAAGTCAGGCACCATAGTGGCCAGCATCAGACAGGTCACATCGTTGGAGTCGCTCTTCTTGGTCTCAAAAGTTTCCTTTTGAACCGCAGAGGCGTTCCTTCCTAGTTCTTCAGGCAAGGGTGCATCCAAAACATACGACTTTTTCTCTTGCTTAAGAACTATTCTTAAGTTTTGAGACCAGTCTATGAAATTGGTGCCATTCAATTTGTCCTTTTCAAGGACCGATCGCAATGAGAAATTGTTGGTTGAAGATGCCATTTTCAATCTACAATAAAATTTAGCAAGATTAAATGAGGTCTTATTTATGATCCCACAAACTGAATTAATATCCCTTTAAATAATTCGCGTTAGTGATTCAATGTGGGCCAAGATCCACTTTTCACAACAACTTATTAGTCAAGCTGAGCTTGTACACCTAACAAGTTAAGTTACTTAGTTAGGAAAACTCCAATCATGTCTCGTACATGACTCTTGGATCAAATGGGCTAACATCTTAAGATGTTATAGCACAACCCATTTATTAGTTGCCTAGGTCCGGGCATCCCTTTCCATGATAAGTCCAACCTACATTCACAACCCATGCCTCACAAAGATAATCGAGCGCATCTAGGACTCCTAGTCTCCGTGACCGATGATCGATGCCTTGACATGTTTCGAATTAGGAAGGCAACTTTGTGACTTACTATTTTTAGGGATTCATTTTATTACGGCTTACATGGCATACGCTTTGTCATCCATACATAGCATGCATATATAAATAATTGCATAAAGTAAAGCGTGACAAACATGGGCCCAAAAACCTACAACTAAGATTCTATACTATTACATAAGAATCTTCGAGTTGGGCTTCTCCACTCCGGTGGGCTTCGTCTTGATTTACAAAGTCTTCAAGTATATTCTATTCTAAGAAATAAATGAAAAACTTTTACAACAAAATATAATGGCTCGCAAGCCATATTTAATTACAAAACTCAGGGCCCATGAATACACCATGCATATCCATTCATCACACCAAACAAGCAAATAAATATACATAACATTCATGGATAAAACAAAGTCCAATTTTATTTAATTTAGCCAAGCCCATTAATGGAAATTGTGTACTTGAACCTTTAAAAGATGACCCCGTGATGGGCCTGGGCCAAAGCCCAATGGACTAAATCCTCTTATTGAATAAATTCTCTTAAAAGCCCAAAACACTAACTAGTTAGATTTGTGCTATAAATCAACTCTAGTATAATTTCCAATTTTGCCATTTTTAATTTTATTTCATCAAGCCCATAAACATTAAAAATATATATAATATGTACCAACATGAATTAAAACACAAAATCATGAAGAACATATGTATATGGTCACGGCATGCATATAAAACAAACAAACAACAAAACTAGTTGTTTAATGCTTATGTAATGCCATAAAATGCACAAACATTTAAATCAATTTTATGAGTCATTTAATATTCTAAATAAGTCCATAAATATTGATTTAATATTCTGTACAAATCTGATCTAAATGTGTTTTTACCATTTTAATCAAAACAAAACAAACAATCTTGATTAAACATGTAACAAACACAAACTAGTCATAGTTTTAAGTGATTTTAAAATTAATCAATTAAATTGTCATGGACCAGAATTAAAATCAAATTTAAAATATGTCCAGACCTGATAATTAATCTTTAAATATCACTTACAAACATGCCAAAAATGTTTTTACATTTAATTTTGAAAACTAGTTGTTAAAATAGCAATTTTCATGCCAACAAGCACCTAGTTTCATAATTAACATGTACCATCAGGTATAAATAATTAAATCCGACCATTACAAGCCCAAATATCTTAGGACATTATATTAACATGTCATATTAATTACAATACCTATCTAATCAATTAAAATCGTTTTTACACCAAAATAATGCAAAAAACTCAAAACAGAAAATTTCAGATTTGCATGTTTTCATAATGACGATTTTTAATTAATTTTTTCATGCAACTAAAGCACTAAAATAAGCATGTTTAGACTCTGATACCACTGATGGAATATGAGATGGTATGAATATCATGATGGCACAGCGGAAAAACAAAATTTTTTATCATACATACCATACATATCCAAAGCTAGAAACGAAACATGCAATTTTAGGGTTGTAGAACTTACAACTTATGATGCCTTTTGAAAATTGAATTTGATGATGCCCAGCAACTAAGATGACTTTATCCGCCTTAGGTCTCGATCACCAATGCCAAGGAACAGCCTTTTATGCCACTCCCTCTATTCTCACACACACACTTGCACCGACGGTTTAAAATCGAGATTGCTAGCTCTCTTTTAAGTATTGTGTAATGGCTATAGTTTGAAGCTACAAAATTTGATTTTGTACTTCTCTTAGGTTGCTATTACTACTCAAGAACACAAGAGAATGAGGAACTATCCTTTCTCCTTGTGAAAAATTGGGCCAAAAGAATTGAGAGAGAGAGAGAGAGTTCACGCCAAAAGCATGGAAGATTAGGGTTTCATGCCAACTTCTATATGTCCTTTAGGGTTTTATTTCTTTTTAATATATATGCTTATCCTTTGGTAAGTCTTTGATCTGAATTCAACTATCCTAAGATAATTAATTCAAACTCTATCACTTCCTAAAGATAAGTAATATATTTTGAATAAAACTTCTTTGAATTTAAAATTCAAATTTGAAATAAAACATAAGATATTTAAATAAATGAAATCACTTAACATAATTAAATGGCATGTGCCGAAATTCCTTGATTTCCATCTTGGAATTTCGGCCACTACATCCAATATTTAAATGATTTAATTTAATTTAAATCCTTTTAGGCCTTAATACTCAATTAACTTAATTAACACAAGATAATTAATTAATTGAAATTAAACCTTGTGGGCTGAATTTCTCTCTCTCATGGACCAAAGCCCAATAGCAATTTTATAACCCATTACATACATTAATTTGACTTTAATTAAAAGCCCAAATTAATGTCCAATACTTAATTTAAGTCTTTTAAGCCCAATGCTTTGTGTGCGATCCTATAGGTCCATTTAATGTTGGCAATGAATTAATAAATTAATTCAAAGGCTATATATATTCTCTAGCAAGATATTATAGCATTTCAAATTAAATGAAAATGCATATGGCATTTAGTGACCTAATGCAATTTTGCATAGTCCCTTACCCATAAATATCAGAATTAATATAAGGCATGGAACTAGTCATCCTTATATATATTAATTCCTTTCTTGATATTCCAATGACACTGAACTCTCTGATAAATAATGATTACTCGTTATTTCATCTCGGTATGGCCATACACTTCTCAGTTCACTGATCAAGTGGCCGATGATATTTTCTCTCTTATCGAGAGGGGTAATCCCTTCACTTCCCTCATGCTCTCTAACATGAATCAATGGATACCCAATCATACCCGTACTTGTCACTCTGTTACGAGCACGTTAGCTGTATGTCAAAGTACACAGTAATTCATAAAGATTTTCATAGAGATTTCAGGTCTAAGAACTCCGATACAAAACTTGCATATAAGAAACACTTATGACTTGTACCATGTAGTGTTCTCATGAGTGGATCATATCCAGATACCATGTTCTTTAACATGTATCTATGATCTATGATTGACACCCTTGTCCTAATGATCCGTAAGACAGAACTCATAATATCAGAGAGAGCATACTAGTCTTAATTCATTGTTATTCCCATAACAATGACTGACTAGGGATATTTAGAATGATGTCTCATTTGTTTCAAGGTCTTACAACCATGTGCCTCACACATGATAACTTAAACCGAAACAACACTCTTGGATAGTTTTATCAATTGATATGCTCAGGAATACAAAGGATAAAACAAATGCCTCATTTTATTAATTCAAAGTGCTTTATTACAATGCATTGGGGCTAGGGCTTACACTAACATGTGAAATGTGCATATATCTGATTATGCACCAGAGAATTCATAGTTATATAAGACTATGTATATGTGCACAACATTATACTATGAATAAAGTATTAATATGTGAATTGAACATGAATATAGTTCTGCCTGCGATAGAGTTTTAGATGTGGATAGATAGGCGCCTATAGGGAAATTGCAGCTGCCATAGTTTGGTCCGATTGGGTCCATAGTATATATGATCTCGTTTGGATCATGATCAGCCCCGTTTGGGTTGATAGGCTACCCCGTTTGGGTATGCTTGACCGATCCACAATACAGTTTGGCCCCGTTTGGGTCTGTAGATTCGATATCTTCGAATATCCTTCTTTTGATACCGATGTGTATCCATAATTCTGATTATCCACTGATAAAGCTAAGGCAGGCCAAACGTTATTCATAGTAATGATCAAAATTAAACAGTTAAAGTTATTTGACTAAAAACTTGATATTGTGGCTTATATTGTTGGTTTACCCACAAGAATTATGTTTCAATTGAATATGTTCACATGGAAAATTGCCATCTATATGAATTATGAAAATGAATTATGTGTTACTCTCCTGGGTATGATGTTTATGTTCACAAGAATATGCTTATGCTTTAAAGTATATGTTATTGTTGCCATGTTATGCTGGACATGTTGTTTATAATATATAAATATATTTTATATGTATGTTTTGATGACCTGTGTGTGCGGTCATCCATCCGTAGATATTCCCCACTAAGCTTTATAGCTTAGCACGGGTTATTTATCCGTGTAGGTTCATATAGCAAGACTTTTGTTGAGGGACGTTCTCTGCATCAGGAAGGGCCAACCATCGACTGATAACCTTGATGTAGGATGTTTTTTATTACAATTCTCATATGTTTTTGTATAATGGCCTGTTATCTTATGATATGTATAAAACCTATGTGGAATATTGTAACTCACTAGTAGTAAAGCTAAGACCGAATATGTGTGTATGTGATATACATAAAGTAATATTCATATAGTCTAGTATGCATGATAATAGGTATGAAATGGAAAACAGGAATAGACTTGTAGCACGAATTTAAGTATATGAAACCTTATGGCATGATTAATGGCTAAATGATGATTAAATGAACATGTAGTATAAGCATGATTAATAGCATTCATGATACATGTGTAATAGGGTTTTTGCATAGAGGGTGCTACAATTTGTGGTATCAGAGCCCTGGTTTAGCCTTTTCTGGGTAGAAATGAACCTAGGATTCTATAGTATGATATAGTGTTTTGTTGGCCTGATGCAGAAGTCCCTATTTTTCTTGATATTAAAGATGGAGAGCTTTAGAGAAGCATTTGAGGAATTGGCTAAAAGTAATAGGCCGGTTAGAACTAATCCTTCCAATAGTGGACCTTCATCCTCCAATCCAAATGAGGTCCCAACAGCCGTCCCTACAGAAGCATTGTTAAAAATATCACAGGATATGGCTCAAATTCTTCAAAGAATGACAGCACCTAAAGCTCCTATATCTGAAATTAGAAAGCATGGTGCTGAAGAATTTTTAGGCACTAATCTGGAACAGTCTGAAGAAGCTGAATTTTGGCTGGAAAGGCTAGAGAGAATTTTTTATGAAATCCACTGTCCAGTGGGTTATAAGGCATCTTGTGTTGTATCTCTATTACAGGGTGCAGCTTATGATTGGTGGAAGTTGGTAATGAAGCATCCCCATTTACCAGATCCCTTTACATGGGAATTTTTCACAGCTGAATTCAAGAAAAAGTATGTTACTGAGGAGTATAAGCAAGAGAAGTTAAAGCAATTCCTCAACTTGAGATAGAGAGTTATGTCTGTGGCTGAGTATGAGAAAGAATTCAGTCATCTGTGCAAATATGCTCCTAATGAGATGTTAACTGATGCTTTTAAATGTAGACAGTTTGAAGATGGGTTAAATGATCGCATCCGAGAAAAGTTGATTGGGTCTACATCTTTGCAAGTGGTTAACTTCACTCAACTGGTTACAGTAGCCTTACGAGTTGAAAAGAATGAAATGGAAAAAATGGAGAGAGAACAGAGAAGAAGTGGGTCCAAGGGTGGATCTTTTACAGGAAAGAGAGCTAGAGGAGCGCAAGAAAATCAGCCAGTTGAGTCCGGCTATAGTTCTGTAAAAAGGGACAGGAAACAAGAAACTTCTACAATGTCTAAACAGGGAAAGGAAGCTTCAGGGAATCAGAGTGGGGAGCAACTTCCGGTGTGTCCCCATTGTTCTAGAAAACATTGGGGTAGTTGCAGGAAATTGTCTGGGGCATGTTTCAAATGTGGTGGTACCGATCACTTCATGGCAAGTTGTCCATCGAAGAGGGAACAGGATGTGGGATAGCAGGGCAGTAGAGGAACTTTTAATGCACCATCTTCAGGTAGAGGCAGAGGAAGGGGACGTGGGGGATCGAGTCATCAAGGATCCCAGTCCAGGAACATTTCTGAATCAGTTGACAGGCCCACAACTCCAGTTGTTCCTATTCGGGCTTATGCAATGAAAGCTAGAGAAGATCAGAGTGCTCCAGAAGTCATAGCTAGTACTTTCTCTCTTTTTGATTCTGATGTGCATGCACTGATTGATCCTGGTTCTACTCATTCTTATGTTTGCACTGGGGATATGGGTAGAAATGAGTCTACTGTACATAAACTGGAATATGATATATATGTAACTAACCCTTTGGGTCACAGTGTTGTTGTTAATAGAGTGCATAAACAGTGTCCTATTGTAATTCAAGGGAAAGAATTCTTTGCTAATCTTATTGAGTTACCATTCCGGGAGTTTGATATTATACTTGGTATGGATTGGCTGTCTAGACATCATGCAGTGATTGATTATGAAGCTAAAACTGTAACTCTCATTGGTGCTGATGGTGAAGAAACTTTAGTACAGGGCATTCGATCTAAACCCATAGCTATTGTAATATCAGCTATGCAAGTTAAGCGATTTCTGAGAAAAGGGTGTGAAGCTTTCTTAGCGCTTGTGCTCGATTCAAGAATAAAAAATATGAATCTTCAAGAGATTCCAGTGGTGAAAGAGTTTCCTGATGTGTTCCCTGAAGACTTACCTAGTCTTCCACCTGAAAGAGAAGTTGAATTGTCTATAGACATTCTACCTGGTACAGCTCCTATTTCGAAGGCACCATATAGGATGGCTCCTTTGGAATTGAAAGAACTAAAAGTTCAGCTACAAGAGTTGCTTGATAAGGGCTTCATTAGGCCTAGTACATCGCCATGGGGTGCACCGATTTTATTTATGAAGAAAAAGGATAGGTCTATGAGGATGTGCATAGACTACAGACAGTTAAACAAGGTAAAAGTCAAAAATAAGTATCCTTTACCAAGAATTGAAGATTTATTTGATCAGTTGAAGGGTGCTGGAGTGTTTTCCAAGATTGATTTGCGCTCGGGTTATTATCAACTTCGGGGTTAAGGATGGAGATGTTTCCAAAACAGCCTTTAGAACCCGATATGGGCATTATGAGTTTCTGGTGATGCCATTTGGGTTAACAAATGCACTGGCTGCGTTTATGGATCTTATGAATAGGGTGTTTCGACCCTACTTGGATCAGTTTGTTGTTGTGTTCATAGATGACATTTTGGTGTATTCGAGGAATGAAGCGGAACATGCTGAACATTTGAGAATTGTTTTACAAACTTTGAAGGAGAATCAGTTGTATGCTAAGCTGAGCAAATGTGATTTTTGGCTTAAGGAAATTTCTTTCCTTGGTCATGTAGTATCTTTTGAAGGCATTAGAGTGGATCCAGCTAAAATGGAGGCTATAGTGAATTGGAAAATGCCTTGAAATGTGACAGAAGTGAGAAATTTTCTGGGCTTAGCAGGTTATTACCATCGCTTTGTGAAAGGTTTTTCAGTTATAGCTGCACCACTCACTAAACTGTTGAGAAAGGGTATAACGTTTGAGTGGACTGACCGATGTCAAGCAAGTTTTGATCAGTTGAAGAAATTTCTGACAGAGGCTCCAGTTTTGACACAGCCAGTTACAGGAAAGGAGTATGCTATGTATAGTGATGCTTCTAGAGTTGGCTTGGGTTGTGTGTTAATGCAAGATGGCAAAGTAATTGCCTATGCATCTAGACAGTTGAAGCCACATGAACAAAACTATCCAACCCATGACCTAGAGTTAGCAGCAGTAGTGTTTGCCTTGAAAATTTGGCGACATTATTTGTATGGGGAAAAGTGCAGAATCTATACAGATCACAAGAGTCTCAAATATCTGCTCACTCAAAAAGAACTTAACTTGAGACAGCAAAGATGGTTAGAACTATTTAAAGATTATGATTATATAGTGGATTACCATCCAGGAAAAGCTAATGTCGTAGCTGATGCCTTGAGCCGTAAGATGATGGCTGCTATGATTGCACATCGCTGTAGATGGAAACTTGCTTATGATGGTGCTTTAATAGCACAATTGAAGGCTAGACCTTGTTTGAGGCAAACAGTGATTGATGCACAGAAACATGATAAAAAGTTGCAACAGATTTTGAAGTCTTCACATGAAGGGACCCAGTATGAGTACTCAGTGAAAAAGGATGGGGGTGTGTATTATCAAAATAGATTATATGTTCCTGATGACAAAGAATTAAAGGGAACAGTACTGAATGAGGCTCACAATACAGTATTTACTATGCACCCTGTTGGGAATAAGATGTACCAGGATTTGAAATAAGGTTTTTGGTGGCCTGGCATGAAGAAAGATGTGGTAGCCTATGTCTCCAAATGTTTGACTTGTCAGCAGGTAAAAGCAGAGCACCAGTTACCCTCTGGTTTGTTGAACCCCATTCCAATTCCACAATGGAAATGGGAGGATATTACCATGGATTTTGTAACAGGATTGCCCCTTTCACATAAAAAGCATGATGCAGTTTGGGTTATAGTTGACAAGCTGACTAAATCAGCTCATTTCAGACCAGTTCGGATGGATTACCCTATGGATAAATTGGCAGAACTTTATGTAAATGAGATTGTTAGACTGCATGGCATTCCAGTGTCAATAATCTCTGATCGAGATCCGAGATTCACATCAAGATTTTGGCAAAGTTTGCAACAAGCATTGGGAACTCAGCTTCGTTACAGTACAGCATTCCACCCTCAAACGGATGGGCAATATGAACGGATTATTCAGATTCTAGAGGATATGATGAAAGGATGTGTTTTGGAATTTGCAGGAAGTTGGGATAGATATCTACCTTTAATGGAGTTCGCGTACAATAACAGTTATCAAAGGAGCATCAAGATGGCACCTTATGAGGCCTTGTATGGCTGGAAATGTAGAACTCCTGTTTACTGGACTGAATTGTCTGAGCGCAAAGTTATTGGTCTTGATATTGTTAAAGACACAGAAGAAAAGGTACAAGTTATCAAGCAGAGATTGAAGGAAGCTAGTGATAGACAGAAGTATTATGCTAATTTGAAAAGAAGAGATATTGAATATCAAGTGGGTGACAAAGTGTTTTTGAAAGTGTCCCCTTGGAGAAAAGTATTGAGATTTGGGAAAAAGGGTAAACTAAGTCCTAGGTTTATAGGCCCATATGAGATTCTTCAAAGAGTTGGGCCAGTGGCATATAGATTGGCTCTTCTTATGGAACTAGCCAAACTTCATGATGTGTTTCATGTTTCTATGCTTCAGAAGTATCATTCAGATGAATCCCATGTGATACCAGTTCAAGATGTGCAAGTGCAGCCAGATTTCACTTATGATGAAGAGCCTATAGCAATTATGGCTAGAGAGGTTAGACAGCTTAGAAATAAGCAAAATCCACTTGTTAAAGTACTCTGGCAACATCATGATCTACAAGAAGTTACTTGGGAGCCAGAAACAGCTATGAAGGAACAACATCCTCGCTTATTCCAAACAGGTATGAATTTCGGGGATGAAATTTTTAAGGGGGAGAGAATTGTAAGGCCCCTAACATGACCCTAATTTAATTACGTATTTTTGTGATTAAGTTAAGGAGATAAATTATCAAGTTATTATGTTAGTTGCATGGAAATAAAATAAAAAGTATGGTTAAATATTAATTGAGGATGTAATTGAAGTAAAAGATATTAATTTGGGGTTAATTTGCAATTGTGGCATATTAGTGGCCAATTGGGAATAAAAGCATTTAATTATAGGTTAATTTGAAGGAATGATTAAATTGATAGGCTAATATTTGAAAGGAATTAAATGGAGAGGTTAAAGTTTGACATGTAAATTTTCAAGGGACTAAAGAGGGGATTTTTATGTTGGTATAAAATGTTAGTGTAAGCCCTAGCCCCAATACATTGTAACGAAACACTTGAAATTAATAAAATGAGGCATTTGTTTTATCCTTTGTATTCCTGTGCATATCAATTGATAAAACTATCCAAGAGTGTTGTTTCGGTTTAAGTTATCATGTGTGAGGCACATGGATTGTAAGACCTTGAAACAAATGAGACATCATTCTAAATATCCCTAGTCAGTCATTGTTATGGGAATAACAAATGAATTAAGACTAGTATGCTCTCTCTGATCTTATGAGTTCTGTCTTACGGATCATTAGGACAAGAGTGTCAATCAGAGATCATAGATACATGTTAAAGAACATGGTATCTGGATTCGATCCGCTCATGAGAACACTACATGGTACAAGTCATAAGTGTTTCTCATATGCAAGTTTTGTATCGGAGTTCTTAGACCTGAAATCTCTATGAAACTCTTTATGAATTACTGTGTACTTTGACATACACCTAACGTGCTTGTAACAGAGTGACAAGTACGGGTATGATTGGGTATGCACTGATTCATGTTAGAGAGCATGAGAGAAGTGAAGGGATTACCCCTCTCGATAAGAGAGAAAAATATCACCGGCCACTTGATCAGTGAACTGAGAAGTGTATGGCCATACCGAGATGAAATAATGAGTAATCATTATTTATCTGAGAATTCAGTGTCATTGGAATATCAAGAAATGAATTAATGTATATAAGGATGACTAGTACCATGCCTTATATTAATTCTGATATTTATGGGTAAGGGACTATGCGAAATTGCATTAGGTCACCAAATGCCATATGCATTTTCATTTAATTTGGAATGCTATAATATCTTGCTAGAGAATATATATAGCCTTTGAATTAATTTATTAATTCATTGCCAACATTAAATGGACCTATAGGATCGCACACAAAGCATTGGGCTTAAAATATTTAAATTAAGTATTTGACATTAATTTGGGCTTTTAATTAAAGTCAAATTAATATATGTAATGGGTTATAATATTGCTATTGGGCTTTGGTCCATGAGAGAGAGAAATTCAGCCCATAAGGTTTAATTTCAATTAATTAATTATCTTGTGTTAATTAAGTTAATTGAATATTAAAGCCTAAAGGAATTTAAATTAAATTAAATCACTTATATATTTAATGATGTGGCCGAAATTCCAAGAGGGAAATCAAGGAATTTCGGCACATGCTATATATTTAAATTAAGTGATTTCATTTATTTAAATGTCTTATGTTTTATTTCAAATTTGAATTTAAATTCAAAGGAGTTTAATTCAAAATATATTACTTATCTTTAGGAAGTGATAGAGTTTGAATTAATTATCTTAGGATAGTTGAATTCAGATTAATGACTTGCCAAAGGATAAGCATATATATTAAAAGAAATAAAACCCTAAACCTAATTTTTTTGTGGCATGAATAGTAACTCGTGAATAGTAACTAGTGAATAGTGACTCTCTCTCTCTTAATTCTTTTGTTCAATTTTTCACAAGGAAAAAGGATTGTTCCTCATTCTCTTGTGTTATTGAGCAGTAATAGCAATCTAAAGAAGTACAAAATCAAGTTTTGTAGCTTCAAACTATAACCCTTACACAATACCGAAAAGGGGATCTAGCAATCTCGTTTTTAAGCCGACGGTGTAATTGTGTGTGTGAGAATAGAGGGAGTGGCGCAAAAGGCTATTCCTTGGCATTGGTGATCGAGATCTAAGGCGGACAAAGCCATCTTTGTTGCTGGTCATCATCGGAATAAAAGTTTTAAAAGGCATCAAAAGTTGTAAGTTCGATAACCCTAAAATTGCATGTTTCGATTCTATCTTTGGATATGTATGGTATGTATGATAAAATTTTTGTTTTTCCGCTGTGCTATCATGATTGTCATACCATGTCATATTCCATCATAAAAGGCCTGAGTTAGTGGAAATTTGAGGTGTCTTGTAGTTGAGTGAGATCGGCAATTAAAGAGAGAAAACCAGAAAATTATCTTCTTCTTCTTCCTTTTGATTTCCATTGATTTATCTCAAACAATTTGAGGATGATGTTTGTTGATTAATCAAGAGTACAAGGTATTAAACTTAAGGTAATTAAACTGTTGATTGAACCCTTCATCATCATCTTCTTCTTCTTTCATTTTGACTGAGAAAATGTAAATATGCTAGAAATTTATGATGATGATGATGGTTTTTGCGAAGGAGAAGAGGAAGGAAGGAAGAGCAAAGGAAAGGGTATTGATAGAGGTTGAAGACATTGGGTTTATCAGCTAAGGTATGAGAATTTAGGCTGTTCATATTGCATGTGAAATTGATTATTGGAATTGAGTAGGATTTACAGAATTCAAGTTACGTTTTGCTGGAATTTTAAGGATGTGAGGTTGAAGAAGACTGTTCTTGCCAAGTCGTGAACATTAGTCCGACTCGTGAAGTACAGTTTATCTTCTTCACTCGTGAGCTTCTTCATGAGACGTGAGTTTTGGCCTTATAAGCTTCACTCGTGAATCTCTTCACGAGTCGAACATGTTGTCACGACTGAATAACCTGTCTGGAATGTTTTGCTCATAAGTTGAGCTATAGAACAGCAAATTAAGTGATTCTTTTGCATTGAAAAATAGACTTCCATACCTATACTTCATTAGAAGAAACCTAAACTTTAATCTATCTCTAAGTACATGTAATCTAGGGTTGAATCCGGACTTGTTTCTAGACTGTTCAATGTAACAGGAATTACAATTATGTGCAGATTGTTGCTACACTTGATAATATGATTTTAAATGGATTGAGACAGATAGTTGCTTATGTGATAGTAAAGTTAATTAAATAAGGCATGTAGTATGACTATCAATGAAGGATTTATATGAATACAGATGCATTCAATTGTGTTTATGAATAAAGACTAGCGATGAAATATCTAACCTATACATGTAATTAGTCTGGTGCATGATGGTTATATGCCAAATTGATATATATATGCACACGTAAATCCTATGACATGAAAGTGCACATATTGACATGTACCTATGCTATAAAATAGGGACTATAATAGTATGACTTTGGCATGTGTGTATGCCCATATGGAAACATGTTGATATGTTGTATAGCACATGACTTGAATGATGATAAAGGTTTATATATGTATTCGAAACATGCTCATAAGAATAAATCAACTATATGCAAATGTACCCACAGGTATGTACATTTATGATTATGTATATGAGTATATAAGCATGTAATTGCCCTATGAGATAGAAGATGAATTAGCATGACTATGAACATGTGAAATGCTTAATGAGAACATGATCAAGTATATGATATGATGATTATATGTCATGCCTATATGTTATGATGCAAATTGTACAGTCATACAGATTTGGATAAGCCAGATGTATAACTTGTCATGTGAAATGTGCATATATCTGATTATGCACCAGATAATTCATAGTTATATAAGACTGTATATGTGCACAACATTATACTATGAATAAAGTATTAATATGTGAATTGAACACGAATATAGTTCTGCCTGCGATAGAGTTTTAGATGTGGATAGATAGGCGTCTATAGGGAAATTGCAGCTGCCATAGTTTGGCCCGATTGGGTCCATAGTATATATGATCCCGTTTGGATCATGATCAGCCCCGTTTGGGTTGATAGGCTACCCCGTTTGGGTATGCTTGACCGATCCACAGTACAGTTTGGCCCCGTTTGGGTCTATAGATTCGATATCTTCGAATATCTTTCTTTTGATACCGATGTGTATCCATAATACTCATTATCCACTGATAAAGCTAAGGCAGGCCAAACGTTATTCATAGTAATGATCAAAATTAAACAGTTAAAGTTATTTGACTAAAAACTTGATATTGTGGCTTATATTGTTGGTTTACCCACAGGCATTATGTTTCAATTGAATATGTTCACATGGAAAATTGCCATCTATATGAATTATGAAAATGAATTATGTGTTACTCTCCTGGGTACGATGTTTATGTTCACAAGAATATGCTTATGCTTTAAAGTATATGTTATTGTTGCCATGTTATGCTGGACATGTTGTTTATAATATATGAATATATTTTATATATATGTTTTGATGACCTGTGTGTGCGGTCATCCATCCGTAGATATTCCCCACTAAGCTTTATAGCTTAGCACGGGTTATTTATCCGTGTAGGTTCATATAGCAAGACTTTTGTTGAGGGACGTTCTCTGCATCAGGAAGGGCCAACCATCGACTGATAACCTTGATGTAGGATGTTTTGTATTACAATTCTCATATGTTTTTGTATAATGGCCAGTTATCTTATGATATGTATAAAACCTATGTGGAATATTGTAACTCACTAGTAGTAAAGCTAAGACCGAATATGTGGGTATGTGATATACATAAAGTAATATTCATATAGTCTAGTATGCATGATAATAGGTATGAAATGGAAAACAGGAATAGACTTGTAGCACGAATTTAAGTATATGAAACCTTATGGCATGATTAATGGCTAAATGATTATTAAATGAACATGTAGTATAAGCATGATTAATAGCATTAATTATACATGTGTAATAGGATTTTTGTATAGAGGGTGCTACACCATGTATGTGGCAGTCCTGTTCATTGGAATCACCAATACATCTGCTGTTTAACCTTTTATTTCCATTAAAAGAATTGTTTCATGTCATGAGAGAGTTGTAGGGTTGTACTCAGCTCTAGCGTTTGCATTTGCTCAGGTTTAGTGGACTTTATTTCCATTTTTGCTTTTGCTTGTGCAAAACCCAATGCCATGACTATCCAAAACTCAGCCATTTTTATTTTGCTTTTGTGTGCAGGTTGCTATTGAGTTCCCCTATGTGTTTGCTCAAACAATTATTGTAAAGTAGTATAAAAGTTTTGTAGCATATTGTTAATTATTTGTAAAGTATTGCACAATTTAATTTACTTTTATGATATTATATTTTTTAAATTAATAATATTTGAGAAATTTTATTTATATAAATTAAAATCTGAATGTTATAATAATAATAATAATAATAATAATAACAAAATATTATAAATAAATTGCTATGTTATTTTGCATTAATTTGCATTTTATGAATATTTATTAACGACGGTTTAGTGATGAAATATTTGTCGCTAAAAAATTATTATATTTGTGGACTAATTAAGAATTTATTTAGCGATGGAATTAGCGACGAAAAATGTAGTCGCTAAATATTATTATTATAATTCGGTGACGAATTAGGAATATAAATTAGCGATGGAAAAAAAATTAGCGACGAAATATTTAGTCGTTAAATTAGCCACTGATTTTGAATTCCGTCACTAATATATTAGCGACTGGGCTTTTAGCGACTGCTCGTCGCGGCATCGCTAATTTACATTAGTGACGGAAAATAGGTAATTAGCGACGGAATTGTCCATCGCTAATTTGCAGTTTTTTTGTATTGATTCCATATATCATATTTGAATCATCATATTGTATCACTATAAAGAATTCATACTCTAATTTAGCATGCTTAAGTTCTAAAAGTGGATAACGCGAATAGTGGATACCCGAAGGTATCAAACTTAGTCCCGAAGGACAAACTTTGTCCCGTAGGACAAATAGGGACCCAAACGAGATCAAATTATACTTTAGACCGATCAACCATACCCAAATGGGGTAGGTCATGACCCAAACACAGTCAAGTAATAAAGACCCAAATGGGTCAACGGTGGCAACTGCAATATCCCTATAGGCGGCTATCTATCCATAGATGAACTCTAATAGCAGGCATATAATTTGTTCATATAACTTTCAATAACACTATATCATGTTCACGACTAAGCATCTTCTTTCCATGCTTTACATTTTCGTCATTATATACTTATAGGTAACATATATACATACATACACACATACACACACACATACATACATACATACATACATACATACATACATACATACATACATACATACATACATACATACATATATATATTCATATTCATGCAATAGCTTTATACATATATCTTATCATGCACAGCTTGTGAGTAATACCTTACAATACTTGAAACTTGCTTTAAAACATGTAACTCTTTCACATACAACCTTATATGACATTTAAGTAATTATACATGAACATATCTCATTGTTCTCCCACGCTTTAGCATAATAATTCATACATATAATAAATGTAAGCATGTATATGTTATCTCAACTAAATAATAATTATAATAGTTCATACATTTGTTATATGGCATGTTTCATTTAACAATGCAATACCATCATACATTCTTAAACACATACTTCATATGCACATTATTATTTGCAATTATATTGTATTACCCACATATAATGATCACCTTTATGTGTGTGTGTGTGTGGGTGTGTTGTGTGTGTGTGTGTGTGTGTGTGTGTGTGTGTGTGTTACATGTATGTATTCATATAGATTTAGAAGTCTATTTTTCAATTTAACCTTATAGCATTCTGACCACTATACATTGAAATACATCATATTTTCTACAATCTGTTCCAGAACCGAAATCAACAGCTCTTTTAAATTTTCAAGTATATACTTGGATGACTTATAGGCATAATTAGCTCTAGGTTCTTTCTAAGAAAATATACATTAATATCTTAGAAAAATGTACCAACTAGAATCATTCAGTTTACTATTCTAAAACTCAAGATACTAACAAAATAATACAACTAGGTCAAGCAAATTTAAACCTAAAATTTTGATGGAAGCTTGCATGTCTATTTAGACTATATACGTGATGTTTTCTATGAGATTAATAATCAAACATGTGTTCATAAATTGTTATTATTAGTAAATCTATCATAACATCACTTTGAAATACCTCTAAATAAATTAAACATATCACATAATCTTATAAGATAATCTCATGCAAAGCATCCGAATAACTAATCACATGCATTCTAAACCATTATCCTTAATACATTTCCCATCACAAATGTAATACATATAAATATCGGCTCTCATCTTAACACCTCTGACAACATTTCATTACAAAATAGATACATGCAAGGAAAGAGAGATGTTCGCAAACCTTTTTTTATTTAACTCCATACTCTGTTCAAAAATCTTTTACTAAGATCCTTGCTAACTATCATTAGAAAGTCCTTTCTCCATGATCTTCACTCACAATTATAAAGATGAAGATTAGAATTACTCTATGAGGAATGAAGAGGCCGAATTATATGGTAGAGAATGAGAAGTTTCATACTTTTTATGAGAGAGAGAGAGTAAATTCTTTAAGAGAAAGAGAGAGAAGTGAACAATTTGTGTTTTTTTTTAGTTTATTTCCTTTCCCCTTAAAGTGCCATCCAAGGCATAAATAAACCCCTTAAAACCTTTTATCTCTCCTACATGTAATATCTAGAGAATTGTGTAAAGACCAAAAGTTCCCAATAACTCCTTCCAAACTTCTTATATTCTAAGACCACCCCTACTCCAATCTTTCTTTAAGTCTTAATCCCAAAGATAACTTTCCTCTTTAAATAATACCTAAAACTTATAATTTTACTCTAATTGACCACATGGTAAATTAATTATTTACCTTCTCTCATAATAAACAATAAATATTGAATGTTTTAACTTACATTGATAATTTAATCATGCTCAATTAAACCTTATTATTCTAAAATTCTCATGAATCCTTCTAGGGCCTAAATTGGGTCCTTACAATTGTCTCCCCCTTAAAGAATTTCGTCCTCAAAATTCACACTTGAAACTTATGCATATATATTATCAATATATTTATACCTCTATATCAATCACTATCAATCTTTCATTCAATACTGTCTCTACTATCGTCACTTATTATATACATTATCACATTTATATATATATATTTGTAATTTGTCTCACTCAAATTCTATCTAACTCTATCTTATTACAATTGTAACATTCCCTTGATGTTTACTTTAACTTGATTTTCTTCTTTTATAACTCGATCTCCATAAAAAAACAATCTTATCATACAATTACATCATTACTATGCTTAACTTATATCATGACAGTTTCCTTTTTCAGTTGGGGCCTAAACATGTAATATGATGCTTGATGCTATGCCATACATGAATGATGCTTTCATGTATGTAATAAAATGTAAATGCATATTCTCGTGTGCTATATATGTTTTTGCCCCATCTCTTGTGAAATGTTTAGTCAATTGCCTATACTAGATAAGGAAATACTGATAGATACATAAAGAATCGTAATTAACCACAATTTCCTCATAGCAACTTCATGTATGAAATATTTTATCCACCATATATAAAATGTCCTCACGCTTCATATTAAAATAATCCATATATACTCTAATCACACCATATACTATAATCCCAAACACTTTTTTGTTAGTGTAAGCCCTAGCCCCAATGCATTGTAATAAAACACTTTAATTAATAAAATGAGGCATTTGTTTTATCCATTGTATTCCTGTGCATATCAATTGATAGAACTATCCAAGAATGTTGTTTTAGTTTAAATTATCATGTGTGAGGCACATGGTTGTAAGACCTTGAAACAAATGAGACTTCATTCTAAATATCACTAGTCAGTCATTGTTATGGGAATAACAATGAATTAAGACTAGTATGCTCTCTCTGATATTATGAGTTCTGTCTTACGGATCATTAGGACAAGAGTGTCTATTAGAGATCATAGATATATGTTAAAGAACATGGTATCTAGATACGATCCACTCATGAGAACACTATATGGTACAAGTCATAAGTGTTTCTCATAAGCAAGTTTTGTATCGGAGTTCTTAGACCTGAAATCTCTATGAAACTCTTTATAAATTATTGTGTACTTTGACATACACCTAACGTGCTCGTAATAGAGTGACAAGTACGGGTATGATTGGGTATGCATTGATTCATGTTAGAGAGCATGAGAGAAGTGAAGGGATTACCCCTCTCGATAAGAGAGAAAATATCATCGGCCACTTGATCAGTGAACTGAGAAGTGTATGGCCATACCAAAATGAGATAATGAGTAATCATTATTTATCTGAGAGTTTAGTGTCACCGGAATATCAAGAAAGGAATTAATATATATAAGGATGACTAGTTCTATGCTTTATATTAATTCTGATATTTATGGGTAAGGGACTATGCAAAATTGCATTAGGTCACTAAATGCCATATGCATTTTCATTTAATTTGGAATGCTATAATATCTTGCTAGAGAATATATATAGCCTTTGAATTAATTCATTAATTCATTGCCAACATTAAATGGACCTATAGGATCGCACACAAAGCATTGGGCTCAAAATATTTAAATAAAGTATTGGACATTAATCTGGGCTTTTAATTAAAGTCAAATTAATGTGTGTAATGGATTTTATAATTGCTATTGGACCTTGGTCCATGAGAGAGAGAAATTCAGCCCACAAGGTTTAATTTCAATTAATTAATTATCTTGTATTAATTAAGTTAATTGAGTATTAAAGCCTAAAAGAATTTAAATTAAATTAAATCATTTAAATAATAGATGTAGTGGCTGAAATTCAAAGATGGAAATCAAGGAATTTCGGCACATGCTATATATTTATATTAAGTGATTTCATTTAATTAAATGTCATATGTTTTATTTCAAATTTGAATTTTAAATTCAAAGGAGTTTAATTCAAAATATATTACTTATTTTTAGGAAGTGATTGAGGTTGAATTAATTATCTTGAGGTAGTAAATTCAGATCAAACTCTTGCCAAGAAGATAATAATATATAAAGAAATAAAACCCTAGGAGAAAAGAGAGTTGGTTTTGGCGTGAAATCCTAATTTCTCTAAGTGTGGCGTGAACTTCATCTCCCTCTCACAAAATTGTTTTGGCCAATTTTTCACAAGGAGAAAGGATTGTTCCTCTTTCTCTTATGATCTTAGGTAGTAATAGGAACCTTAGAGAAGTGCAAAATCAATTTTGTAGCTTCAATACATTTTCATTACACAATACTTTAAAAGAGAGCTAGCAATCTCGATTTTTAGCAGTCGATGCAATTGTGTGTGTGAGAATAGAGGAAGTGGCATAAAAGGTTATTCCTTGGCATTGGTGATCAAGATCTAAGGTGGATAAATTCATCTCGGTTGCTGGTCATCACCAAACTTAAGTTTTAAATAGCATCCAAAGTTGTAAGTTTTTTAAACCCTAAAATTGCATGTTTCGATTCTTGCTTTTGATTTGTATGGTATGTATGATGAAAAATTTTTATTTTTCCGCTGCGTTATCATCACATTCATACCATGTCATATTCCATCAGTGGTATCGGACCCTAAACATGCTTATTTTAGTGCTTTAGATGCATGAAAAAAATTAATTAAAAATCGTCATTATGAAAACATACAAATCTGAAATTTTCTGTTTTGAGTTTTTTGCATTGTTTTGGTGTAAAAACTATTTTAATTGATTAGATAGGTATTATAATTAATATGACATGTTAATATACTGTCCTAAGATGTTCTAGGAGCTATTAATGGTCAGATTTAATTGCTAATAACTGATGGTACATGTTAATATTAAAACTAGGTGCATTTTGGCATATTAATTGTAAGTTTAACAGCTAGTTTTAAATATTAAATGTAAAAACGTTTTTTGAATGTTTGTAAGTGATTTTTAAATATTAAATATCAAGTTTGGGCATGTTTTAAATTTGATTTTAATTCTGGTCCATGACAATTTAATTGATTAATTTTAAAATCACTTAAAACTATGACTAGTTTGTGTTTGTTACATGTTTAATCAACAATGTTTGTTTTGTTTTGATTAAAATGGTAAAAACACATTTAGATTAAAATGGTACAGAATATTAAATCAATATTTATGGACTTATTTAGATTATTAAATGACTCATAAAATTGATTTAAATGTTTGTGTATTTTATGGCATTACATAAGCATTAAATAACTAGTTTTTGTTGTTTGTTTGTTTTTGCATGAATGCCGTGTACTATATATGTGTTCTTCATGATTTTATTTTTTAATTCATGTTAGCATATATTATATGTTTTTTTAATGTTTATGGGCTGTATGACATAAGATTGAAAATGGCAAAATTGGAAATTATACTAGAGTTGATTTATGGCACAAATCTAACTAGTTTGTGTTTTGGGCTTTTGAAAGAACTTATTCAATAAGAGGATTTAGTCCATTGGGCTTCGGCCCAGGCCCATCACGGGGTCATCTCTTAAAGGTTCAAGTACACAATTTCCATTAATGGGCTTGGCTAAATTAATTAAAATTGTACTTTGTTTGATCCATCAATGCTATGTATATTTATTTGTTTGTTTGGTGTGATGAATGGATATGCATGGTGCATTCATGGGCCCTGGGTTTTTGTAATTAAATATGGCCTGCGTGCCATTATATTTTATTGTAAAGGTTTTCTTTATTTCTTAGAATAGAATTTATTTGAAGACTTTGTAAATCAAGACGAAGCCCACCGGAGTGGAGAAGCCCAACTCGAAGATTCTTATGTAATAGTATAGAATCTTAGTTGTAGGTTTTTGGGCCTATGTTTGTCATGCTTTACTTTATGCAATTATATATATGCATGCTATGTATGGATGACAAAGCGTATGCCATGTAAGCCGTAATAAAATGAATCCCTAAAAAAAGTAGTAAGTCATAAAGTTGCCTTCCTAATTCGAAACATGTCAAGGCATCGATCATCGGTCACGTAGACTATGAGTCCTAGATGCGCCCGATTATCTTTGTGAGGCATGGGTTGTGAATCTAGGTTGGACTTAACATGGAAAGGGATGCCCGGACCTAGGCAACTAATAAATCGGTTGTGCTATAACATCTTAAGATGTTAGCCCATTTGATCCAAGAGTCGTGCACGAGACATGATTGGAGTTTTCCTACCTAAGTAACTTAACTTATTAGGTGTACAAGCTCAGCTTGACTAAAAAGTTGTTGTGAAAAGTGGATCTTGGCCCACATTAAATCACTAACGTGAATTATTTAAAGGGATATTAATTTGGTTTGTGGGATCATAAATAAGACCACATTTAATCTTGCTAAAGTTTATTATAGATTGAAAATGGCATCTTCAAACAACAATTTCTCATTGCGATCGGTCCTGGAAAAGGACAAATTGAATGGCTCCAATTTCATAGACTGGTCTCGAAACTTAAGAATAGTTCTTAAGAAAGAGAAAAAGTCATATGTTTTGGATGCACCCTTGCCTGAAGAACCTGGAAGGAATGCCTCTGCGGTTCAAAAGGAATCTTTTGAGACAAAGAAAAGCGACTCCAATGATGTGACCTGTCTGATGCTGGCCACTATGGTGCCTGACTTGCAAAAGCAATTTATGGACCAAGAGGCTTATACGATCATGGTGCACCTCAAGGAGATGTTCCAAGAGCAAGCTCGTCACGAGAGGTTCGTGACAACAAAGGCCTTAATTTCTTGTAAGATGGCTGCGGGTACTCCTTTTAGTACCCATGTACTCAAGATGAAAGGGTATCTTGATTTTCTTGAGAAGCATGAGGTACTAGTGCTAAAGGAATTGGCTACTGACTTGATCTTAGATTCATTGACTGATGATTATGATCCATTCATGATGAATTACAACATGCATGCAATGAACAAATCAGTCACTGAGCTTCATGGGATGCTTAAGAATGCTGAAGAGAACATTCGAAAGACTAATCCCGTATTGATGGTTCAAGGGGGCATTAAAAAGGGACCCGCTAAGGGAAAGGGAAAGGGAAAGGCAAAACCCAAGAATGACCTGGCTCGGTTCAAGTCAAGTGGGAGTGCACCTCAGACCCAATTCAAGCCCAAGGCACAGAAACTCAAAGAGAGTGAGAGCACTTGCTTCTATTGCAATAAGATAGGGCATTGGAGGAAGAATTGTGCTCTCTTCAAGGAAGAACAAAAGAAGAATGGAGCCAAGGTGTCCAGTTTTGGTATTTGTGTTGTTGAAATTAACCTTTCTATTTCTACCACTTGGGTATTGGATACCGATTGTGGTTCTCACATTTGTTCAAATGTGCAAGGGCTAAGAAATAGGCGGTTACTTGGGAAGAATGAAGTGGACCTCCGTGTGGGGAATGGAGCACGAGTTGCTGCCATGGAGATAGGCGACTATCACCTCACTTTACCTTTCGAACTTTGTATTGTTTTGAATAATTGTTATTATGTGCCTGCTATGAGCAAAAACATTATTTTAGTTTCTTGTTTGGATAATGATGAATTTGATTTTGTTATTAAAAATGGCAATGCTCATATTCATCGCCAAGGCATTTCTTATGGCAATGCCATGTTGCAAAATAGAGTCCATATACAACATTAATACAAAGAGGGTTAAATCAAACGAATTGAACCCTACTTACTTCTGGCATTGTCGTTTAGGACATGCAAATGAAAAACGCATTTCAAGACTCCACAAAACTGGAGTGCTTGGGTCATTCGACTTAGAGTCATATGACACATGCGAGCCATGTTTGCATGGAAAAATGACAAAGAGTCCTCTTAATAAGAAAGGTGAGAGGACTAATGGCTTATTGGAACTAATACATACCGATGTATGTGGACCTTTAAGTACACATGCTAGAGGTGGTTTTAGCTACTTCGTGACATTCACAGATGACTTCAGTAGATATGGCTATGTCTATCTAATGAAGTACAAGTCTGAAACTTTTGACAAATTCAAAGAGTTTAAGAACGAAGTAGAAAACCAACTTGGCAAAAGTATAAAAGCCATTCGATCATATCAAGGTGGCAAATACTTAAGCCAAGAGTTTGACAATCATCTAAAAGAGTGTGGTATTATTTCACAGCTCACTCCTTCTGGAACACCGCAATGGAATGGTGTGTCCGAAAGGAGAAATCGAACTCTGTAGGACATGGTTCAATCTATGATGAGTCAACCTAATCTTCCTATCTCTTTTTGGGGTTATGCATTAGAAACTGCTGCGTTTCTATTGAACCGTACTCCAACTAAAGTAGTTGAGCAGACACCATACGAGGTATGGACTGGGAAGGAACCCAATATGTCTTTTCTCAGGATTTGGGGCTGTGAAGCACATGTTAAGAAATTAACATCTGTCAAACTAGAGTCCAAATCCAGGGTCTGCTTGTTTGTTGGTTATCCTAAAGAAACAAAGGGATACTACTTTTTCTCACAAGCCGAGGACAAAGTATTTGTTGCTCGCAAGGCTATTTTCTTGGAAAAGGAGTTCATTCTCAAGAAAGATAGTGGTAGTAAAGTAGAACTTGGAGAAATTCAAGTGCCACAAACTCCTAAGAAGGTTTGCAAGCTTCAAAAATCCATTTATGGATTAAAGAAAGCATCCCAAAGTTGGAATCTTCGTTTTGATGAGGCTGTCAAGGAATTTAACTTCATCAAGAACGAAGATGAGCCTTGTGTGTGCAAGAAGGTTAGTGGGAGCATAGTAGTATTAATGGTCCTATATGTGGATGACATCCTTCTCTTTGGGAATGACATTCCAACATTGCAAAAGGTTAAGCAATGGTTGGGAAAATGTTTCTCAATGAAAGACTTAGGTGAAGCCGAGACAATACTTGGTATTCGAATCTATAGAGATAGATCGAATCGGCTCTTGGGACTAAGTCAAGAAAAGTACATAGACAAAGTACTAAAGCATTTTAGTATGGGAGACTTAATGAAAGGGTACATACCTTTGGCTTTGGGAGTTCCTTTGACTAAAGAATAGTGCCCTAAAACAAAAGAGGAAAGGGACAACATGAGTAGAATCCCATATGCATCTGCTATTGGATCTATCATGTACGCTATGTTATGTACTAGGTTGGATGTTGCTCATGCACTGAGTATAACCAGTAGGTTTCAGCAAGACCCTGGTGAAAAGCATTGGTCTGCTGTAAAGGGGATTCTGAAGTACCTGCGAAGGATGAAGAATCACTTCTTGGTGTATGGTGGTCAAGAAGAGCTCGTCATACAAGGTTATGCCGATGCTGCTTTTCAGACCAGCACTCAGGATTCTAGATCGCAATCTGGATTCATTTTTTTTGAACGGTGGTGCTATTAGCTGGAGAAGCTCGAAGCAAGAGACAAGAGTGTCAATCAGAGATCATAGATACATGTTAAAGAACATGGTATCTGGATACGATCCGCTCATGAGAACACTACATGGTACAAGTCATAAGTGTTTCTCATAAGCAAGTTTTGTATCGGAGTTCTTAGACCTAAAATCTCTATGAAACTCTTTATAAATTACTGTGTACTTTGACATACACCTAATGTGCTCCTAACAGAGTGACAAGTACGAGTATGATTGAGTATGCATTGATTCATGTTAGAGAGCATGAGAGAAGTGAAGGGATTACCCCTCTTGATAAGAGAGAAAATACCATCGGCCACTTGATCAGTGAACTGAGATGTGTATGGCCATACCAAGATAAGATAATGAGTAATCAATATTTATCTGAGAGTTCAGTGTCACTGAAATATCGAGAAAGGAATTAATATATATAAGGATGACTAGTTCCATGCCTTATATTAATTCTGATATTTATGGGTAAGGGACTATGCAAAATTGCATTAGGTCACTAAATGCCACATGCATTTTCATTTAATTTGGAATGCTATAATATCTTGCTAGAGAATATATATAGCTTTTGAATTAATTCATTAATTCATTTCCAACATTAAATGGACCTATAGGATCGCACACAAAACATTGGGCTTAAAATATTTAAATGAAGTATTGGACATTAATCTGGGCTTTTAATTAAAGTCAAATTAATGTGTGTAATGGATTTTATAATTGCTATTGGACCTTGGTCCATGAGAGAGAGAACTTCAGCCCAAAAGGTTTAATTTCAATTAATTAATTATCTTGTATTAATTAAGTTAATTGAGTATTAAAGCCTAAAAGAATTTAAATTAAATTAAATCATTTAAATAATAGATGTAGTGGCAAAATTTCAAGATGGAAATCAAGGAATTTCGGCACATGCTATATATTTATATTAAGTGATTTCATTTAATTAAATTTCACATGTTTTATTTCAAATTTGAATTTTAAATTCAAAGGAGTTTAATTCAAAATATATTACTTATTTTTAGGAAGTGATTGAGGTTGAAATAATTATCTTGTGGTAGTAAATTCAGATCAAACACTTGCCAAAAAGATAATAATATATAAAGAAATAAAACCCTAGGAGAAAAGTGAGTTGGTTTTGGCGTGAAACCCTAATTTCTCTAAGTGTGGCGTGAACTTCATCTCCCTCTCACAAAATTGTTTTGGCCAATTTTTCACAAGGAGAAAGGATTGTTCCTCATTCTCTTGTGATCTTGGGTAGTAATAGGAACCTTAGAGAAGTGCAAAATCAATTTTGTAGCTTCAATACATTTTCATTGCACAATACTTTAAAAGAGAGCTAGCAATCTCGATTTTAAGCCGTCGGTACAATTATGTGTGTGAGAATAGAGGGAGTGGCATAAAAGGTTGTTCCTTGGCATTGGTGATCAAGATCTAAGGTGGATAAAGTCATCTCGGTTGCTGGTCATCACCAAACTCAAGTTTTAAAAGGCATCCAAAGTTGTAAGTTTTTTAAACCTTAAAATTGCATGTTTCGATTCTTGCTTTGGATTTGTATGGTATGTATGAAGAAAAATTTTTGTTTTTCGCTGCGTTATCATCACATTCATACCATGTAATATTCCATCAGTGGTATCAAAGCCTAAACATGGTTATTTTAGTGCTTTAGATGCATGAAAAAAATTAATTAAAAATCGTCATTATGAAAACATACAAATCTGAAATTTTCTGTTTTGAGTTTTTTGCATTATTTTGGTGTAAAAACTATTTTAATTGATTAGATAGGTATTATAATTAATATGACATGTTAATATACTGTCCTAAGATGTTCTAGGAGCTATTAATGGTCAGATTTAATTGCTAATACATGATGGTACAAGTTAATATTAAAACTAGGTGCATTTTGGCATGTTAATTGTAAGTTTAACAGCTAGTTTTAAATATTAAATGTAAAAACGTTTTTTGAATATTTGTAAGTGATTTTTAAATATTAAATATCAGGTCTGTACATGTTTTAAATTTGATTTTAATTCTGGTCCATGACAATTTAATTGATTAATTTTAAAATCACTTAAAACTATGACTAGTTTGTGTTTGTTACATGTTTAATCAACATTGTTTGTTTTTTTTTTATTAAAATGGTAAAAACACATTTAGATTAAAATGGTACAGAATATTAAATCAATATTTATGGACTTATTTAGATTATTAAATGACTCATAAAAATGATTTAAATGTTTGTGCATTTTATGGCATTACATAAGCATTAAACAACTAGCTTTTGTTGTTTGTTTGTTTTTGCATGAATGCCGTGTACTATATATGTGTTCTTCATGATTTTATTTTTTAATTCATGTTAGCACATATTATATGTATTTTTAATGTTTATGGGCTGTATGACATAAAATTAAAAATGACAAAATTGGAAATTATACTAGAGTTGATTTATGGCACAAATCTAACTAGTTTGTATTTTGGGCTTTTAAGAGAACTTATTCAATAAGAGGATTTAGTCCATTGGGATTCAGCCCAGGCCCATCACGGGGTCATCTCTTAAAGGTTCAAGTACATAATTTCCATTAATGTGCTTGGCTAAATGAATTAAAATTGTACTTTGTTAGATCCATGAATGCTATGTATATTTATTTGCTTGTTTGGTGTGATGAATGGATATTCATGGTGCATTCATGGGCCATGGGTTTTTGTAATTAAATATGGCCTGCGTGCCATTATATTTTATTGCAAAAGTTTCATTTATTTCTTAGAATAGAATTTATTTGAAGACTTTGTAAATCAAGACGAAGCCCACCGGAGTGGAGAAGCCCAACTCGAAAATTCTTATGTAATAGCATAGAATCTTAGTTGTAGGTTTTTGAGCCCATGTTGGTCATGCTTTACTTTATGCAATTATATATATACATGCTATGTATGGATGACAAAGCGTATGCCATGTAAGCCGTAATAAAATGAATCCCTAAAAAAATAGTAAGTCATAAAGTTGCCTTCCTAATTCGAAACATGTCAAGGCATCGATCATCGGTCACGTAGACTATGAGTCCTAGATGCGCCCAATTATCTTTGTGAGGCATGGGTTGTGAATATAGGTTGGACTTAACATGGAAAGGGATGCCCGGACCTAGGCAACTAATAAATGGGTTGTGTTATAACATCTTAAGATGTTAGCCCATTTGATCCAAGAGTCGTGTACGAGACATGATTGGAGTTTTCCTACCTAAGTAAGTTAACTTATTAGGTGTACAAGCTCAGCTTGACTAAAAAGTTGTTGTGAAAAGTGGATCTTGGCCCACATTAAATCACTAACGTGAATTATTTAAAGGGATATTAATTTGGTTTGTGGGATCATAAATAAGACCTCATTTAATCTTGCTAAATTTTATTGTAGATTGAAAATGGCATCTTCAAACAACAATTTCTCATTGCGATCGGTCCTGGAAAAGGACAAATTGAATGGCTCCAATTTCATAAACTGGTCTCGAAACTTAAGAATAGTTCTTAAGAAAGAGAAAAAGTCGTATGTTTTGGATGCACCCTTGCCTGAAGAACCTGGCAGGAACGCCTCCGTGGTTCAAAAGGAATCTTTTGAGACCAAGAAGAACGACTCCAATGATGTGACCTGTCTGATGCTGGCCACTATGGTGCCTGACTTGCAAAAGAAATTTATGGACCAAGAGGCTTATGTGATAATGGTGCACCTCAAGGAGATGTTCTAAGAGCAAGCTCGTCACGAGAGGTTCGTGACAACAAAGACCTTAATTTCTTGTAAGATGGCTGCGGGTACTCCTGTTAGTACCTATGTACTCAAGATGAAAGGGTATCTTAATACTCTTGAGAAGCTTGAGGTACTAGTGCCAAAGGAATTGGCTACTGACTTGATCTTAGGTTCATTGACTGATGATTATGATCCATTCATGATCAATTATAACATGCATGCAATGAAAAAATCAGTCACTGAGCTTCATGGGATGCTTAAGAATGCTGAAGAGAACATTCAAAAGACTAATCCCGTATTAATGGTTCAAGGGGGCATTAAGAAGGGACCCGCTAAGGGAAAGGGAAAGGGAAAGGCAAAACCCAAGAATGACCTATCTCGGTTCAAGTCAAGTAGGAGTTCACATCAGGCCCAATCAAAGCACAAGGCACAGAAACTCAAAGAGAGTGAGAGCACTTGCTTCCATTGTAACAAGATAGGGCATTGGCGGAAGAATTATGCTCTCTTCAAGGAAGAACAAAAGAAGAATGGAGCCAGGGCGTCCAGTTCTGGTATTTTTGTTGTTGAAATTAACCTTTCTATTTCTACCACTTGGGTATTGGATACCGGTTGTGGTTTTCACATTTGTTCAAATGTGCAGGGGCTAAGAAATAGGCGGTTACTTGGGAAGAATGAAGTGGACCTCCGTGTGGGGAATGGAGCACGAGTTGCTGCCATGGAGATAGGCGACTATCACCTCACTTTACCTTCCGGACTTTGTATTATTTTGAATAATTGTTATTATGTGCCTGCTATGAGCAGAAACATTATTTCAGTTTCATGTTTGGATAATGATGAATTTGATTTTGTTATTAAAAATGGCAATGCTCATATTCATCACCAAGGCATTTCTTATGGCAATGCCATGTTGCAAAATGACCTTTATATCCTTTATTTACAAAACAAAGAGTCCATATACAACATTAATGCAAAGAGGGTTAAATCAAATGAATTGAACCATACTTACTTCTGGCATTGTCATTTAGGACATGCAAACAAAAAATGCATTTCAAGACTCCACAAAACTGGAGTGCTTGGGTCATTCGACTTAGAGTCTTATGATACATGCGAGCCATGTTTGCATGGAAAAATGACAAAGAGTCCTTTTAATCAGAAAGGTGAGAGGACTAATGGCTTTTTGGAACTAATACATACCGATGTATGTGGACCTTTAAGTACACATGCTAGAGGTGGTTTTAGCTACTTCGTTACATTCACAGATGACTTCAGTAGATATGGCTATGTCTATCTAATGAAGTACAAGTCTGAAACTTTTGACAAATTCAAAGAGTTTAAGAACAAAGTAGAAAACCAACTTGGCAAAAGTATAAAAGCCATTCGATCAGATCAAGGTGGCAAATACTTAAGCCAAAAGTTTCACAATCATCTAAAAGAGTGTGGTATTATTTCACAGCTCACTCCTCCTGGAACACCGCAATGGAATGGTGTGTCCGAAAGGAGAAATCGAACTCTGTTGGACATGGTTCGATCTATGATGAGTCAAGCTAATCTTTCTATCTCTTTTTGGGGTTATGCATTAGAAACTGCTGCATTTCTATTGAACCGTACTCCAACTAAAGCAGTTGAGAAGACACCATACGTGGTATGGACTGGGAAAGAACCCAATATGTCTTTTCTCAGGATTTGGGGCTATAAAGCAAATGTTAAGAAATTAACATCTGACAAACTAGAGTCCAAATCTAGTGTCTGCTTGTTTGTGGGTTATCCTATAGAAACAAAAGGATACTACTTTTACTCACAAACTGAGGACAAAGTATTTGTTGCTCACAAGGCTGTTTTCTTGGAAAAGGAGTTCCTTCTCAAGAAAGACAGTGGGAGTAAAGTAGAACTTGGAGAAATTCAAGCGCCACAAACTCCTATAGAGGATGAGTTGGAAATGGGATCAAGTTCAAAACTAGTTGTGGAACAAGAACCCATTACACAAGAACCTAGAAGGTCTAATAGGGTACGTCAGGAGATTAGGAGATATAGATTTCTAATCACTGACAGTGACACTATTGAGTTAGTAGATCATGAGGATCCTACTACCTACTGAGAAGCTATTGAGAGCCAAGACTCGAAAAATTGGCTTGAAGCCATGAAATCCGAGATGCAATCAATGTACGATAACCAGGTTTGGACCTTGGTTGATCCACCGGAAGGTGATAAGGTAATTGAATGCAAGTGGCTATTCAAGATCAAAGCTGATAAGACCTACAAAGGTAGACAAGTAGCAAAAGGTTTTCGACAAACTCATGGTGTAGACATGATGAGACCTTTTTGCCTGTAGTCATGCTCAAGTCCATTAGGATCTTGCTTGCCATAGCTGTATATCATGATTATGAGATATGGCAAATGGATGTCAAAACTGCTTTCCTCAACGGAAATTTACTTGAGGATGTGTATATGACACAGCCTAAAGGTTTTGTCAATCCCAAGCATCCTAAGAAGGTTTTCAAGCTTCAAAAATCCATTTATGGATTAAAGAAAGCATCCTGAAGTTGGAATCTTCATTTTGATGAGGCTGTCAAGGAATTTAACTTCATCAAGAACGAAGATGAGCCTTGTGTGTGCAAGAAGGTTCGTGGGAGCATAGTAGTATTTCTGGTCCTATATGTGGACGACATCCTTCTCTTTGGGAATGACATTCCAACATTGCAAAAGGTTAAGCAATGGTTGGGAAAATGTTTCTCAATGAAAGACTTAGGTGAAGCCGAGACAATACTTGGCATTCGAATCTATACAGATAGATCGAATCGGCTCTTGGGACTAAGTCAAGAAAAGTACATAGACAAAGTACTAAAGAGTTTTAGTATGGGAGACTTAAAGAAAGGGTACATACCTTTCGCTTTGGGAGTTCCTTTGACTAAAGAACAGTGCCCTAAAACCAAAGAGGAAAGGGACAACATGAGTCGAATCCCATATGCATCTGCTATTGGATCTATCATGTACGCTATGTTATGTACTAGGTTGGATGTTGCTTATGCACTGAGTATAACCAGTAGGTTTCAGCAAGACCCTGGTGAAAAACACTAGTCTGCTGTAAAGGGGATTCTGAAGTACCTGCGAAGGACGAAGAATCACTTCTTGGTGTATGGTGGTCAAGAAGAGCTCGTCATACAAGGTTATGTCGATGCTGCTTTCCAGACCAGCACTCAGGATTCTAGATTTCAATCTGGATTCTTTTTTGTTTTGAACGGTGGTGCTGTCAGCTGGAGAAGCTCGAAGCAAGAGACCGTTGCCGACTCTACTGCAGAATCTAAGTATATTGCAGCGAGTGAGGCTACAAAAGAGGTTGTTTGGATTAAAAATTTCATTTCTAGATTAGGAGTGGTCCCAAGCATCCTAGATCCATTAGAAATTTACCGTGACAATAACGGGGCCATCACACAGGCAAAGGAGCCCCGGTCACACCAGAAATCCAAACACATACTCAGGAGGTACCACCTGATCAGAGAAATCATTGATCGTGGGGACGTCAAGGTTAGCAAGATAGCAAGTGAAGACAATGTAGCAGATCCTTTGACGAAATAGTTGCGTCCAAATCTGCACGAAGCTCATTTGAGAGCGTTTGGTCTTAGGGCTATGCCCAATTGGGACTAGTGCTAGTGGGAGATTGTTAGTGTAAGCCCTAGCCCCAATGCATTGTGATAAAACACTTTAATTAATAAAATGAGGCATTTTTTTTATCCATTGTATTCCTGTGCATATCAATTGATAGAACTATCCAAGAATTTTGTTTCAGTTTAAGTTATCATGTGTGAGGCACATGGTTGTAAGACCTTGAAACAAATGAGACTTCATTCTAAATATTCCTAGTCAGTCATTGTTATGGGAATAACAATGAATTAAGACTAGTATGCTTTCTCTGATTTATGAGTTCTGTCTTACGGATCATTAAGACAAGAGTGTCAATCAGAGATCATAGATACATGTTAAAGAACATGGTATCTGGATACGATCTGCTCATGAGAACACTACATGGTACAAGTCATAAGTGTTTCTCATAAGCAAGTTTATCGGAGTTCTTAGACCTGAAATCTCTATGAAACTCTTTATAAATTACTGTGTACTTTGACATACACCTAACGTGCTCGTAACAGAGTGACAAGTATGGTTATGATTGGGTATGCATTGATTCATGTTAGAGAGCATGAGAGAAGTGAAGGGATTACCCCTCTCGATAAGAGAGAAAATATCATCGGCCACTTGATCAGTGAACTGAGAAGTGTATGGCCATACCGAGATGAGATAATGAGTAATCATTATTTATCTAAGAGTTCAGTGTCATTGAAATATCAAGAAAGGAATTAATATATATAAGGATGACTAGTTCCATGCCTTATATTAATTATGATTAATTTGGTTTTAATTCTGGTCCATGACAATTTAATTGATTAATTTTAAAATCACTTAAAACTATGACTAGTTTGTGTTTGTTATATGTTTAATCAACATAGTTTGTTTTGTTTTGATTAAAATGGTAAAAACACATTTAGATTAAAATGGTACAGAATATTAAATCAATATTTATGGACTTATTTAGATTATTAAATGACTAATAAAATTGATTTAAATGTTTGTGCATTTTATGGCATTACATAAGCATTAAACAACTAGTTTTTGTTGTTTGTTTGTTTTTGCATGAATGTCGTGTACTATATATGTGTTCTTCATGATTTTATTTTTTAATTCATGTTAGCACATATTATATGTATTTTTAATGTTTATGGGCTGTATGACATAAAATTAAAAATGACAAAATTGGAAATTATACTAGAGTTGATTTATGGCACAAATCTAACTAGTTTGTGTTTTGGGCTTTTAAGAGAACTTATTCAATAAGAGGATTTAGTCCATTGGGCTTCGGCCCAGGCCCATCATGGGGTCATCTCTTAAAGGTTCAAGTACACAATTTTCATTATTGGGCTTGGCTAAATCAATTAAAATTGGACTTTATTTGATCCATGAATGCTATGTTAATTTATTTTCTTGTTTGGTGTGTTAAATGGATATGCATTGTGCATTCATGGGCCCTGGGTTTTTGTAATTAAATATGGCCTGCGTGCCATTATATTTTATAGTAAAGGTTTCATTTATTTCTTAGAATAAAATTTATTTGAAGACTTTGTAAATCAAGACGAAGCCCACCGGAGTGGAGAAGCCCAACTCGAAGATTCTTATGTAATAGTATAGAATCTTAGTTGTAGGTTTTTGGGCCCATGTTTGTCACGCTTTACTTTATGCAATTATATATATGCATGCTATGTATGGATGACAAAGCGTATGCCATGTAAGCCGTAATAAAATGAATCCCTAAAAAAAATAGTAAGTCATAAAGTTGCCTTCCTAATTCGAAACATGTCAAGGCATCGATCATCGATCACGTAGACTAAGAGTCTTGGATGCATTCGATTATCTTTGTGAGGCATGGGTTGTGAATGTAGGTTGGACTTAACATGGAAAGGGATGCCCAGACCTAGGCAACTAATAAATGGGTTGTGCTCTAACATCTTAAGATGTTAGCCCATTTGATCCAAGAGTTATGTACGAGACATGATTGGAGTTTTCCTACCTAAGTAACTTAACTTATTAGGTGTACAAGCTCAGCTTGACTAATAAGTTATTGTGAAAAGTGGATCTTGGCCCACATTAAATCACTAACGTGAATTATTTAAAGGGATATTAATTCGGTTTGTGGCATCATAAATAAGACCTCATTTAATCTTGCTAAATTTTATTATAGATTGAAAAAGGCATATTCAAACAACAATTTCTCACTGCGATCGATCCTGGAAAAGGACAAATTGAATGGCTCCAATTTCATAGACTGGTCTCGAAACTTAAGAATAGTTCTTAAGAAAGAGAAAAAGTTGTATGTTTTGGATGCACCCTTGCCTGAAGAACCTGGCAAGAACAACTCTGCGGTTCAAAAGGAAACTTTTGAGACCAAGAAGAGTGACTCCAATGATGTGACCTGTCTGATGCTGGCCACTATGGTGCCTGACTTACAAAAGCAATTTATGGACCAAGAGGCCTATGCGATCATGGTGCACCTCAAGGAGATGTTCCAAGAGCAAGCTCGTCACGAGAGGTTCGTGACAACAATGGCCTTAATTTCTTGTAAGATGGCTGCGGGTACTCCTGTTAGTACCCATGTACTCAAGATGAAAGGCTATCTTGATACTCTTGAGAAGCTTGAGGTACTAGTGCCAAAGGAATTGGCTACTGACTTGATCATAGGTTCATTGACTGATGATTATGATCCATTCATGATGAATTATAACATGCATGCAATGAACAAATCAGTCACTAAGCTTCATGGGATACTTAAGAATACTGAAGAGAACATTTGAAAAACTAATCCCGTATTGATGGTTCAAGGGGGTATTAAGAAGGGACCCGCTAAGAGAAAGGGAAAGGGAAAGGCAAAACCCAAGAATGACCTGGCTTGGTTCAAGTCAAGTAGGAGTGCACCTCAGGCCAAATCAAAGCCCAAGGCACAGAAACTTAAAGAGAGTGAGAGCACTTGCTTCCATTGCAATAAGATAGGGCATTGGAGGAAGAATTATGCTCTCTTCAAGGAAGAACAAAAGAAGAATGGAGCCAAGGCATCCAGTTTTGGTATTTTTGTTGTTGAAATTAACCTTTCTATTTCTACCACTTGGGTATTGGATACCGGTTATGGTTCTCACATTTGTTCAAATGTGCAAGGGCTAAGAAATAGGCGGTTACTTGGGAAGAATGAAGTGGACCTCCGTGTGGGGAATGGAGCACGAGTTGCTACCATGGAGATAGGCGACTATCTCCTAACTTTACCTTCCAGACTTTGTATTGTTTTGAATAATTGTTATTATGTGCCTGCTATGAGCAGAAACATTATTTCAATTTCATGTTTAGATAATGATGAATTTGATTTTGTTATTAAAAATGGCAATGCCCATATTCGTCGCCAAGGCATTTCTTATGGCAATGCCATGTTGCAAAATGGCCTTTATATAGTTGATTTACAAAACAAAGAGTTCATATACAACATTAATACAAAGAGGGTTAAATCAAACGAATTGAACCCTACTTACTTCTGGCATTATCATTTAGGATATGCAAACGAAAAACGCATTTCAAGACTCAACAAAACTGGAGTGCTTGGGTCATTCGACTTAGAGTCTTATGACACATGCGAGCCATGTTTGCATGGAAAAATGACAAAGAGTCCTTTTAATAAGAAAGGTGAGAGGACTAATGGCTTATTGGAACTAATACATACCGATGTATGTGGACCTTTAAGTACACATGATAGAGGTGGTTTTAGCTACTTCGTGACATTCACAGTTGACTTCAATAGATATGGCTATGTCTATCTAATGAAGTCTGAAACTTTTGAGAAATTCAAAGAGTTTAAGAACAAAGTAGAAAACCAACTTGGCAAAAGGCAAAAGTATAAAAGCCATTCGATCAGATCAAGGTGGCAAATACTTAAGCCAAGAGTTTCACAATCATCTAAAAGAGTTTGGTATTATTTCACAGCTCACTCCTCCTGGAACACCACAATGGAATGGTGTGTCCGAAAGGAGAAATCGAACTCTGTTGGACATGGTTCGATCTATGATGAGTCAAGCTAATCTTCCTATCTCTTTTTAGGGTTATGCATTAGAAACTGCTGCATTTCTATTGAACCGTACTCCAACTAAAGCAGTTGAGAAGACACCATACGAGGTATGGACTGGGAAAGAACCCAATATGTCTTTTCTCAAGATTTAGGGCTGTGAAGCACATGTTAAGAAATTAACATCTGACAAACTAGAGTCCAAATCTAGTGTCTGCTTGTTTGTGGGTTATCCTAAAGAAACAAAGGGATACTACTTTTACTCACAAGTCGAGAACAAAGTATTTGTTGCTCGCAAGGCTATTTTCTTGGAAAAGGAGTTCCTTCTCAAGAAAGATAGTGGGAGTAAAGTAGAACTTGGAGAAATTCAAGTGCCACAAACTCCTACAGAGGATAAGTTGGAAATTGGATCAAGTTCACAACCAGTTGTGGAACAAGAACCCGTTACACAAGAACCTAGAAGGTCCGGTAGGGTACGTCAGGAGATTGAGAGATATGGATTTCTAATCACTGACTGTGACACTATTGAGTTAGTAGATCGTGAGGATCCTACTACCTACTAAGAAGCTATTGAGTGCCCAGACTCGGAAAATTGGCTTGAAGTCATGAAATCCGAGATGCAATCAATGTATGATAACCAGGTTTGGACCTTGGTTGATCCACCGGAAGGTGCTAAGGTAATTGAATGCAAGTGGCTATTCAAACTCAAAGCTGATAAGACCTACAAAGGTATACTAGAAGCAAAAGGTTTTCGACAAACTTATGGTGTAGACTATGACGAGACCTTTTCGCCTATAGTCATGCTCAAGTCCATTAGGATCTTGCTTTCCATAGCTGCATATCATGATTATGAGATATGGCAAATGGATGTCAAAACTGCTTTCCTCAACGAAAATTTACTTGAGGATGTGTATATGACATAGCCTGAAGGTTTTGTCAATCCCAAGCATCCTAAGAAGGTTTGCAAGCTTCAAAAATCCATTTATGGATTAAAGCAAGCATCTCGAAGTTGGAATCTTCATTTTGATGAGGCTGTCAAGGAATTTAACTTCATCATGAACGAAGATGAGCCTTGTGTGTATAAGAAGGTTAGTGGGAGCATAGTAGTATTTTTGGTCCTATATGTGGACGACATCCTTCTCATTGGGAATGGCATTCCAACATTGCAAAAGGTTAAGCAATGGTTGGGAAAATGTTTCTCAATGAAAGACTTAGGTGAAGCCGAGACAATACTTGGTATTCGAATCTATAGAGATAGATCGAATCGGCTCTTGGGACTAAGTCAAGAAAAGTACCTAGCCCCAATGCATTGTAATAAAACACTTTAATTAATAAAATGAGGCATTTGTTTTATCCATTGTATTCCTATGCATATCAATTGATAGAACTATCCAAGAATGTTGTTTCAGTTTAAGTTATCATGTGTGAGGCACATGGTTGTAAGACCTTGAAACAAATGAGACTTCATTCTAAATATCCCTAATCAGTCATTGTTATGGGAATAACAATGAATTATGACTAGTATGCTCTCTCTGATATTATGAGTTATGTCTTACGAATCATTAGGACAAGAGTGTCAATCAGAGATCATAGATACATGTTAAAGAACATGGTATCTAGATACGATCCGCTCATGAGAACACTACATGGTATAAGTCATAAGTGTTTCTCATATGCAAGTTTTGTATCGGAGTTCTTAGACCTGAAATCTCTATCAAACTCTTTATAAATTATTGTGTACTTTGACATACACCTAACGTGCTCGTAACAGAGTGACAAGTACGGGTATGATTGGGTATGCATTGATTCATGTTAGAGAGCATGAGAGAAGTGAAGGGATTACCCCTCTTTATAAGAGAGAAATTATCATCGACCACTTGATCAGTGAACTGAGAAGTGTATGGCCATACCAAGATGAGATAATGGGTAATCATTATTTATCTGAGAGTTCAGTGTCTCTGGAATATCAAGAAAGGAATTAATATATATAAGCATGACTAGTTCCATGCCTTATATTAATTCTTATATTTATGGGTAAGGGACTATGCAAAATTGCATTAGGTCACTAAATGCCATATGCATTTTCATTTAATTTGGAATGCTATAATATGTTGCTAGAGAATATATATAGCCTTTGAATTAATTCATTAATTCATTGCCAACATTAAATGGACCTATAGGATCAAACACAAAGTATTGGGCTTAAAATATTTAAATAAAGTATTGGACATTAATCTGGGCTTTTAATTAAAGTCAAATTAATGTGTGTAATGGGTTTTATAAGTGTTATTTGACCTTGGTCCATGAGAGAGAGAAATTCAGCCCACAAGGTTTAATTTCAATTAATTAATTATCTTGTATTGATTAAGTTAATTGAGTATTAAAGCCTAAAAGAATTTAAATTAAATTAAATCATTTAAATAATTGATGTAGTGGCCGAAATTCCAAGATGGAAATCAAGGAATTTTGGCACATGCTATTTATTTATATTAAGTGATTTCATTTAATTAAATGTCTTATGTTTTATTTCAAATTTGAATTTTAAATTCAAAGGAGTTTAATTCAAAATATATTACTTATTTTTAGGAAGTGATTGAGGTTGAATTAATTATCTTGAGGTAGTAAATTCAGATCAAACACTTGCCAAAAAGATAATAATATATAAAGAAATAAAACCCTAGGAGAAAAGAGAGTTGGTTTTGGCGTGAAACCCTAATTTCTCTAAGTGTGGCGTGAACTTCATCTCCCTCTCACAAAATTGTTTTGGCCAATTTTTCACAAGGAGAAAGGATTGTTCCTCATTCTCTTGTGATCTTGGGTAGTAAATGGAACCTTAGAGAAGTGCAAAATCAATTTTGTAGCTTTAATACATTTTCATTGCACAATACTTTAAAAGAGAGCTAGCAATCTCAATTTTAAGCCGTCGGTGCAATTGTGTGTGTGAGAATAGAGGGAGTGGCATAAAAGGCTATTCCTTGGCATTGATGATCAAGATATAAGGTGCATAAAGTCATCTTGGTTGCTGGTCATCACCAAACTCAAGTTTTAAAAGGCATCCAAAGTTGTATGTTTTTTAAACCCTAAAATTGCATGTTTCGATTCTTGCTTTGGATTTGTATGGTATGTATGATGAAAAATTTTTGTTTTTCCGCTACATTATCATCACATTCATACCATGTCATATTCCATCACTTTTCATAAGCACATATCATATAATATTCTATCTGAAATTAAGATCCCAAGAAAAATACTATCATACATATAGTCCATTTTTAAAAATTCAATCATATACATTTACCTATATATATAGTTATTCATGTATCCTCATTATCAAATTTTATCAAATCCTCTCACTTCATCCTAACCATAGCAAAACAAGGATATCTTCATTGGCCAACACTCTAAAACTTCCTACGATAATAACTCTAGACATCTGTAGCCCAGAAATGGCTAAACCAGGCTCTGCTAGCACTAATTGTAGCACCCTTAACCTTTAACCTATACATATCACTTTATCCTTCTTATTACATAGGTTTTACAATGCACTTAAACATAAACCAACCATATAGAGAACATATATATTCATACTTTATCCATAGACTATTAAAACTTTATGATATACATTAAAATCTCTTTACATAATACAAATGATAAACATCTATACATACAATATTTCCAATACCTCAAAAACTTTAATTATATACAAAAGGTCAAAAATAAAAGTCTATAATAGTCTCGCTCATTGAATTAAGTTGGCCATCATGCTGCAGATATCACCTTAACAACCTACATGGATGAAACACTAGTGCTAAACTATAAAGCTTAGTGGAGAACATAAAACTTAAGGACGACCTCTTTTAAAGGTCGTCGAGATGCAAACAAATACAAGCATGACATTAAACATATGAATCAATCATTTCAAAACATATTCGTAATATTCTTCAGGTTCTATATTATCATTATTACACTTAATTATAATCATTACCAATTTCCTATTAATATTTCATTTGCTTATCAGTTCTCACTTTTATTACTATTCATTTAACACTTAGAGTTTTACACATCAAGCTTACTTTTAGAACTTCTTTATATTATTCATAACTAATCACCTTGACTTACTATTCTTTCTTAATTATGCATCAATATCTATTGTTAAATAGTTGTTAACTATCCTTTATAATTATCACATATATATTTTTTACAAATATTTATATACTTTCGCTAAAATCCTTAAGTTTTCTCTATTTATATATCAATCTTTAAGGATGATAACATAGTTCTATAGTTCATAGAAATGACATTATAAATCATAGAAATGCAATACATAGTTCTAAACCATTATCCTTAATACTTTTCCCATCACAAATGCAATACATACAAATATCGGCTCTCATCTTAACACCTTTAACAACATTTCATTACAAAATAGATAAATGTAAGGAAAAATAGATGTTCCTAAACCTTTTTTTTTAACTCCATACTCTTTTCAACAATCTTTTACTAAGATCCTTGGTAGCTATCATTAGAAAGACCTTTCTCCATGATCTTCACTCACATTTATAAAAATGAAGATTAGAATTACTCTATAAGGAATAAAGGGGCAGGATTCTATGGTGGAGAAGGAGAAATTTCATACTTTTTATAAGAGAGAGAGAGAGAGAGAAAACTCTTTAAGAGAAAGAGAGAGAAGTGGGCAGTTTGTGTTTTTGTTTTTTTTTCATTTCCTTACCCCTCAAAGTGCCATCTAAGGCACAAATGAACCCTTTAAAACCTTTTCTCTTTCCTACATGCAATATCTAGAGAATTGTGTAAAGACTAAAAGTTCCCAATAACTCATTCCAAACTTCTTATATTCTAAAACTACCCCTACTTCAATCTTTCTTTAAGTCTTAATCCCAAAGATAACTTTCCTCTTTAAAGAATACCCAAAACTTATAATTTTACTCTAATTGACCACATGGTAAATTAATTATTTACCTTCTCTCACAATAAACAACAAATATTAAATGTTTTAAGTTGCTCCGATAATTTAATCATGCTCAATTAAACCTTATTATTTCAAAATTCTCATGAGTCCTTCTAAGGCCTAAATTGGGTCTTTACATCAGTATTTAGCCATTGTCTGATACTCGACTTTAAACTGCCAAGTAACTGATTGATGACAAGTTGAGAATTAAAATGGATAAGTAGAGAGTCTGGCTTCACTTCCAAAGCAAGTTGTAACCCAAAGTATAAGGCTTTATATTCCATAACAGTATTGGACATAGGGAAAGATATCTGAGCCATTTCTCGAATAGAGATTCTATCGAAATTCATCAAGACTATTCCAACTCTAGCTCCTTCAAAACACCACTCTTTTTACATAAAATTCTAAGATGCTTTATCTAGTTCAGGTAGAGGAGCATATAGTTTGGTTACAAAATCAGTTACGACTTAAGCTTTCATTAATAATCAAGGTTTATACTAAACGTGGAATTCATTTAGATAAGCTTTCTATTCACTTATTCTCCTTAATTCCTCTAGTCTGAGCATCACTTTTTTAAGGTTAATGTTAGTTCGAACCTTTATTGTATGTTGTTGAAAATAAAAGTGTAATTTTTTTATCATAGTAATAAAGGCTATGGCTTGTTGTTCTATAATCAGATATCGCAATTCGGTTCCTCTAAGAACTTTACTTTTGTAATAGATTAGGAACTCTTGGGTATTTTCTTCTTTGATTAAAACCAAGCCAATGGTTCTCTCTAAAAATGCCATATGAACAAAGTCTCACCTATCTGAGGTTGATTAATTAGGGAAGGTGAGCTGAGGAATTGCTTAAATGCTTCAAATGTCAATCGATACTTTGAAGTCCATTCAAATTCTTCAAGTTTTTCAATGCATTATAGAATGAAAGGGAGTGTTTAGCCAAGCAAAATATGAATTTTCTAAGAGCAATTATTTTCTAATTTAACTTTTACACCTCTCTTATTGCCTTCGGCAACTCCATTTACAATATGGCTTCAATCTTGGCTGGGTTGGCCTCTATTCCTCTCTTAAAAATCACAAACCCTAAACATTTTCCGGACTAGACTTTAAAGGTGCACTTCTTAGGGCTGAGTTTGAGATCAAACTTGTTAAGGGTTGAAAATGTTTCTTCAAGTTCTTTGGGCAAATATGATGAAGCCTTACTCTTGATAATCAACTCATCAATATAAAACCTCTATGTTTCGATCTATCCGACTGGTAAATAGCTTGTTTATTAGATTTAGTAGGTTGCACCTGCATTCTTAAGGCTGAAAGGCATTACTTGTAATAATAAGTTGCTTTGTGGGTGATGAATGCTATTTTTTCTTCATCTACCGAACTCATAGGGATTTGATGATAGCTAGCCAAAGCATCATGGAAGTCATACTTTTCGAAACCAGCTATAGAATTAACAAATTGATAAATATTCAAAAATGGATAGCTGTCTTTGAGGTAAGCCTTGTTCAAGTTAATAAATTCGAAGTACATTATCCACTTTCCATTAGACTTCTTCACCAGTACTTCATTAGATAACCAGTAAGGGTAGAACACCTCATTAATAAACCCATTTTAAAATAAAGTATTTGTTTCCTTAGTTATTGCCACTTGTCACTCTGGTGCATGATTTATTTATTTTGTTTAATATGTTTAAAGCTCGGTTGCACGTTTAATGAGTGGGATATAAGCTCTATAAAAATACCAGTGATATCAAAAGGGCATCTATGATGTGCATTAAACCCCCACTTAGTATTTGACTTATTTTTAAAAGTCCATTTTGAGGACCTTAAGACTGATGAAGGTTTATTTAACTTGTAATGGCTGGTAGCTTCATAATGGATGGGGATTCAACCTAATTTACCAAGTCTGAGGCCTTAAAAAGGCATGAGATTGCATCTTAGGGTATCTCTATGCCATTATTGGCAATTAGCCTACAAAAGCATCTGTTCAGCACCCCAAGGTAGGTATCATAGAGTTATCACCTAATAAAGCATTAGGAAATGAGTTCTAACCTTATGAGGGCAAAACTAGAGATCAATTTGAGATCTCACTCTTTTTCATACCTTTGGTTAGTGTTATATAAATGGGTTTAAAGATTAATTATTTTATCCCTTTTCTCACAATAGTTATTATGCTACAAAAATAAAAGGCATACTCATTTATGTTGGAAAGCCATAAAGCATGTTATATTAAAATCAGTAAAAGCATGGCATAGAAAGCGATAAAATTATGATAAATAAATAAATAAATCATAAATAAAATGGAAAATTAATTTAAGTGGGAACATTGTTTCTTGCATACATAATCTTACAAAAAAGTAGCTTGATGTGTGTATTTTGAGGAAAATTAGGATAACTGATCCCACTTCAATATGTAAAATCCATGTTAATTTATATATACAAAAATCATCATTATTTAAAAAAAAAGTTATAATTTGTATGATTTTTACAGCAAGAGAAAATAGGACACTAGTCATATTTTATTAGTAAAATTCCAATTAATTAATATAAATAGTTTTTTGTGTGATTTTTAGTTTAAGCATATAAAAACCTTTATTATTATAAACCAGATTGCATGAATAAATAAAATACTAAAATTTAAATACAAATATATAGTAACCATGACCCATTTATCGTGGCCTTCAAATGCCTCCACCCCCTTAAGCATGTGTATGCAGTGAAAAAAGATGATAAATATAAAGGTTAGTAAAGAATAAATAAAAATAATATATAATGTATATAGGTAACATAAAATAATATATAATATATGTATACATAAAAGATTCTATATGTGTGTGTGTGTTTAGATTTACAGATTTTATTTTTAAAAATCGAAGGTTAATCATTGGTTAACGGTTATCTGATCTATATACATTTTACAAATTATATTTTAAATTTTACACTTATATTTTTCAATATTTTTATACTTTATAAATATTATGATATATAAATGTCTAAAATATTATTATAATACATATTTTCAGTAAATAAATATTAAAATTATCTTTTTATTATTACTATTATTATTATTATTATTGTTATTTATTCATTATATTGAATAATCAACACTCTATTGTTAGTTTCACATTGAATATATTTAATTCTTATAACTAATTATGATAATTTTATTTTTATTTTTATTCTTTTAATGGATATTGTATTTAATTTGTATTTTTCATTTCTAAAGTATGTTTTAACTATTAAAAATAATATTACAAACTGTAAAATTTATTAAATTTATATGTTAAATTTTTTTAGTAGTTAATCAATAAATTGATCCCAAAAATTGAAATCGATATAGCGGTTAACAAAAATTAATTGATTTATTGATAAAATTATTAATAGACCGGTTAAGATGTCCATACTCACCCGTAATATACATAGGTATATATATCAGTTAACGATTGACCAAAATTAATAGACTAGTTAATAAAATTGTTAATAAATCAGTTAACCAATCCATGCTTGCTCCTAGCTAAAAGTAAGCAACTCTCAAGCTAACTATAAGAAGAGTTCTTTTAGCAATGGGAGACATCGCTAAAAGAAATGGACAAAATATAACACAAAAGATTGAGTACCGGCCGACACTTGGCTTGGTCCGATCATGACTCACTTTCGACAATGAAATTTATCATTATAACACTGGACTTTATACTAAAAAAACATCTAAACCAATTTTAATATTCAAAGCAACATTATTAAACTTGTTTTGCATAATTTTTCAGAAATTTAGCATGCAAAAAAAACTAAGAAATAAATAAAAATACACGATCGAACTTCAAAAAAAAATATTTATAGAGGCAAACAAGAAATTAATAAAAAATATAGAGAAAATTTCTATGTTGATAAAAAGAATTTTATCGAATCTAAATGGATGAGAGAGAAAATGTTAAAACTTGAATTTAACTTCATAAACTCATTTAAATCTCTATTATTTCAATTTATATGATCAAAACAATGCATAAAATGAAAACAATATTGAAGTTTATAAGCTAAAATTATAAAACAAAAAATTGAAAACTCATGACCAAATAAGGAAGAAGATGAACAATAACATGAAATTTATTATTTTTTCTCTTTAATCCATCTAAAACTTTATTAATCTCAGTCAAATAACTATATAATAAATATTTATGCACACAAAGTCCAATTAACAAACTTGAAAGATAAGAAAAATTGAATTTATAATAGCTTGCATTAAAAATATAGCATGAAAACAAAATAATTAACTTATTTACAGTATACAACTTCAGTTCCAAACACTAGATTAAGAGGGTAGGGGCTCATGAATATTACCTTTAGTATTTGTTTCTCAAGACCAAAGAATGAATTCCAGTGTTTTTGGTTTTCTCTCCCATTTTTCCTTGTTTTTTTTTTCAAGTTACAAAGAGCAAGTTTAAGAAAGAGAGAAAGATAGATAGATAAAGAAAGAGAGAGAGAGAGAGAAAGATCCCCCTCCCTAAAATCAATGTAAAAAATGCATATTTATAGGCAAAATCACTACCGAAATGTTTAGGATAAGATTTGGAAAAAATGCCATTGTGCCTATCCATTTTGATGAAGAAAACTTAATTACGTGCAATTTGTCATATGAGTGATGTTCAAGAATCACCGGATCCTAGCCAACACTCACTTAGGGTGCACTCAGTGAATCACGGGTGAGTCACGGGTAATTCAGCCCTTTTTAGCCAAATGACACCCTAATCCAAGATATTTCTCAATTTTTAGGCTAGAAGAAAACATTTTTAAGACAATATGTCTTTTTAACTACCTAGAAGTTCCCCTTTCTCTTAGACGACCTAATGTAGATCGACTAAAACCTTGGTGGGTCGGATAGTGGTTACAAACTTTGCCAAGAATATGTTACTAAATTGCTAAAAATTGTCTATTAAATGTTGCAGCAGATTTCTGAATCAGATTTAGGTGGACTCGATCAAAGTTTAGGGAAAAAACTTTACAAAGTGCGGCATTCTTTGTTTTGTGGATTAACATGGTGTGGTGAAACTATTCTAAATAGGCTTGGGGATTTGTGCTTCCATTGTACATCGGTAAATTGGGCAATCGTATGCTCCAAAAAGATGTTGCCAATGTTGCTTTAGATAATAGGGCGCAAAAGCTACCTTAGTACTGCAGGGTATTTTTATTTTGGTGTTTCAACAATCTCTCTACAAAAATCTTTTCAAACTCATCCATAGTCATGGTGATTATGGGGGGAGGTGTTGTGTTTTAAGTGTCGATGTTTGGGTTGCCACTTGCTGGGGTGGTTGCTTGAGGTGATAGGAAAGGTGGTGTTTTAGCTATTAAATTTGACAATATTGCTAAGAGGGCTCGGACCATTTATGGGGGTAAAGCCAGGTAGAGGGATTGTAGGGGTAATTAGAGGTAGATTGGTAAAGGAGAAGCTGGTAAAGGTGCCTTTCGGTGTAGGTTTTAGGGAGGAAAAAATAGGTAACCGTGGGGCCAATAGGGTGGCATTCTAGGTTTTTCTTATTTGAGCATCAGGTGTATCTATCTAGATCTTTAGGATCCATGGCACTAGGGAATGATTTCGACACTCACTACACCAAATTATAGCAGTACGCATCCCAGATTATCTTTTGGATCTAGTTTCAACGAGGTTTCCTTCAAAACCACTTAAAAGTACCTAAAAATAAAGAAATCCAACGGATTTTTGACGAGTAGATGCTTTAATGGTCAAGTAATAATAGTATTTTTAAAGGAACTATTAAGGTAAAAATTACCAAGAGAGAGAGATATTTGGAATGTAGCACCTATTTATAAAGATACGATTCTTACATTTGATAGGATTCGATCTCGTTGACTAGGAATCGAAGCTTGATCCCCTAAATAGGACTCTAGCCTTTTTAAGTAACTAAATGATCCCGTCTTAATACCAACTCCAAAAATAACTAGCAATTGTACTAAGGCATGAACTTTGGTGTGGTGTACTAATCAATCAGCCAAGTGACTGGGCTGCTTAAGAGAGCTCAATTATCAAACATTACTTATGAAACTTTAACTCATGGTGAAATTATTAATCATCTTAACAATGGAAGGTTTAACCTTGTGCATAGATTTAAAGTTGAAAATTAAGATAAAAAAATGACTTGCTTCCATCTAAGAGAGAACTTGGAAGCTCATGCTCATAATATGGATTTGAAAAGATCTTAGCCCCTTCTGCAAAATAGAAAAAGAAGTTTTCAAAAGGTACTCATTATCCTTATAGAACGAAAAAGGTAAGAAGATGTTTTTCAAAGACATCTAAACCTTTTCATCCTAAAAAGTTTAAAAAAGGAAAACAATCCTCTGTTATTTAAAATATAACCATATATGGCATTATAAATCTCAATACAAAATGAAAAATGAAAGATAAAATTAATTCTTTAGAAATTTCTAATAAACTCAAAAATCATACGCTCAATCTTTTACTATATAATACTGATATATATATATATATATATATATATATATATAATGTCACACAAGCACTGTATATTTCAATTATAGGTTTACTTACTCTTATATTCATCAAGAAAAATATAGTTATATCTATATAGTGTAAATTTGGGGACCTATTATACATTTAGTCAATGGCTTTCATTTTGTTCTGATGACTGTTGATGATTTTTCAAGATTTAGATGAGCCTTTCTTATGAGTAATAAGTCTGAACATGATGATACTAAAACCAAGCCTATGAGGTTCCTGGTTTCATATTGGAAGGAAGCAGTGAAGCTATTGGCTCCGTAATGGCAGATTCTTAGTCATTTGATGTAAAGATGTATTGCAACTGTTGTTGTTATTCTTATTACATAATTATTCAGTAGCCACTTTTGTAATTCTATTATATTTTTGTAATCTTGATGTCCATAATAACTTAATGTTCTTAGAATTGAGAAATATAGCTTGTGCTTCAACATTAAGACAGTTTAAAGAAAAAAAATGATAATTATTTGAGGCAATGAATTTGGAGAATCTGTTGAATCTTGAGATTTATATGTAACTTGAATATGATCATTAGTTTTAACTTTTAAGCATAGTACATTTTGTTTAATAGCATGCAATATAGTGTTTAACTTTATATTACAGATTACATGAATATATTCATGGATCAATTATTGGTGTATTTGATATCAAAATTAGTATAGTTCACTAAATTGTATGTGAAGTTTACATTTATTCTTACTTTAAATGATTGAAATAAGAACTTACCGCTAATTTTTGATTTACATTACATTACTTGTAATCATATATTTTTGGCAGTTAATGGCTCTTTTCAGGAATGCAATCTCTCAAACTTTCTTTCCTATCAATCATGGGTTTTTGATATTAAAAAATTGAAATAATTTTTAGCGAGAGATTAGCGAATGGACAATACCGTCGTTAATGTTTTTACCTATATATTGGTGAATTTAGCAACGGAAAATGGTTTTCGGTTGCTAATTTTAGCAAAGAAAATCAATATCCGTTGCTAAATTTAGCAAAGGAAATTTATATTCCGTTGCTAAAATTGATCAATCCACCGAATCTTGCATTATTGAGTTTAGCAACGGAATAAATTTTCTGTTGCTAAAAATAGCAACTGCCGAATCAGCAACTAAAATTTTCTGTGCTAATTTCCGTTGCTATTTTTTATTAGCAACGAAAAATTGACATTTTTCGTTGCTAATTTCTGTTGTTAAATTGCAATTTTCTTGTAGTGAGAAATTCAAGAATAAAAAATGAAAATTTTCAGCTTAAAAGAAAATTTTGCACAGTTTAAAACAAATCGTCGAACTAAACATTAATAACATTGTTTCTAGTTAAATAGATGTAATTATTGCACAATAAAATTTAGCAACTTTGTATAAGATAACAAGTAGTTTCATATAACAAATGTCACATGCATTAATGGGTCAAATAAAGCGGGTTATGTCCATTCGTTTGAACTAATACATACAGGTTTGTGGATTGGCTTGAATCTATTTGAATTTTACTAATCATTTTGGGGATGTTATAAACGGATCATTTTGAGCCAATCAGAGTATGCCTTGCGCATTGACATTAAAAAAATGGAACTAAGGTGAAATTTCTTTCTTTTTTTTAATGTCAATGCAAATTGAAAAATAAAATGATAGTTCGATATACGTGCACATGTAATACATGCACAAATAAACTTTTTATCGATGTCATGCATGCAATTAAACGATATATAAGCACGCATTACACCCTACAATAATAAATTAAAGTGAAACTACAGAATTCTAATTAATTCAAGAGAATTTTTGCAGAATTGAACTATTTAAGTATTGCAATCCTATTCAACGACTTTTCAATATTTTATACCCATTAAAAAAACAAAGCTGATCTTTCTTTTCTATTCTGTTTAACATTATATATTTAAGGAAAAAACAGTTAGCTTTGTTTATAACTTATAAACTAGCATTCAAAATATCCCATGTCCGCGTGTACAATTGTTGATTATTATACTAACGTACAACAAGATAATATTCAATCTCAAGACGACTGATTCTCCCGACCGCCGCCACTTCTTACTCGTTTTCTCTTTTTAACAAAAAGAAGCAAACCCTGTTCAGACATCAACCTTTTTTTTTAATAAATCTTTCTTTTGTTTTACTTACTCAAATCTCTTCCTTTTTAAATGGGGTTCTTGGTTGGTAAGCTATACTCCAGCTGCCTTGCATTGACTTGCCTTGCATCATCGAGCGCTCGTTGTTGTCTCCTGCCTTTCTTCCTTTTCTACTTTTCCGATTCTGGGTATCTCTTCAAATCCCTTTTCAATGTTGATTCCTGCCAAATGGTAGCATTTTCTTCCGTTTCTTCTGAATTATATATCGAAAAGGTAAGCTTTTCTTTTCTTTATCTTAAGTATTAATAATTGTTAATTTTGCAGTTTTAACAACTTGAAATTTAGGGTTTATGAATAAATTGTTTTTGAATGGGAAAAGCGTCCGTTAATTTTTAATGGGATATGTATTAGTTTCTTGAGTTATTACCTGATATGTATGATTTTGTTTTTTTGGGAATGAATCATTTTTCTTTTCTGTTTGTTTATTTAAGAATATAAGGTTTCAAAGAAGAATCACTAGCTGATTATTTTAACTGGTGCCTTTGTTTTGGAGATGTTCAATTAAGAAACAAAATCGAAATGTTGCTTTTTAGAAAGTATTTTTGAGGACCACAGGAGAATATAAACTATAATATAATTTGAAGAACATTTGGGTATCATTAATATTTAAAAAAAAAGAAAAAAATTATATGTGAACCTAGCTTTGAAAGCAGTGTTTTAATGCTAATTAGCTTTGCAGTGAGGCAACGGGTGGTTTGGTGCTATGAAGTGCTTTTACTTCTCCTTTAAAGAGAATAATGAAGAACCAAATACTAGAAAATCTGCTTCTGGCGGGTCTTTTTATACTTCCATGTCAATGTCAACTGATCGTGATATGAAGAGATCTGGGTCTGAGTTCAATTCCCAAAATGTATCAGATTTTAGCACAGAGTCCCCTACAAAGAATTCATTTGCTGTTTTCTCTCAAAGACAAAGCAATCTTAGAGTTTTCACTTTCTTAGAATTGAAGACAGCCACAAAGAATTTTAGCCGCTCTCTCATGATTGGAGAAGGTGGGTTTGGAAGTGTGTATCGTGGAGTAATCCGGAGCACTGATGATTCAAATAAGAAGATAGATATTGCTGTCAAACAACTGAGTAGGCGAGGGCTACAGGCAAGCATTCTACTCGTTTTTCATGCCTTATATGTTATATTCTTTTTTAATCTTCAGTTGACACTACATTCAGCCTAGGTTAGCACTTAAAACTTTTGGTTGAGGATTCAATAACTGCTCTTTTTGCTCCAGTCGCTTTTGATCATTTTGTTCCCAGGATATCTTGATATATTGTGGAGATATTAGTCTTAATGATGGACAATGGTCATAGTTGGATACTTATGGGTCACCCTAAAATTGTTGAATGGTTATATTGTTCTAAGACTTCATCGTTGTTCTTTTTGTCTGACAAATAACTTCTTTAAAGGTCTTTCCATTTCCCTAGATATCAAGATGTAATATCAAATTGTAAATTTTTTGGTCTCTGCCTCATGTGCTGATGTATATATACAAGTCCATTCATTGTCTCACTTGTAATATTGGCATGAAAATCAAGGTGATGAAAACTGAAATACTAGCACAGGATTCACTTGATTCAGCTGAAAGATCTAATCTGATGGCTGTGGTATCTAAATGAGTTATAAAACTGGTTATATCATATGAATTCTGCTAAGTTCCTTGAATTTGATTGGAGTAATTTTTTTTAGGTTTTCCTTTTAGTAAACAAAAAAGGCTTTTATGTTGTCCTTTGATCCTTTTACATGCTGGATTTTGATAGTTATCCTCATTTTTATTTCAGGGGCACAAAGAATGGGTGACAGAAGTAAATGTTTTAGGAGTTGTTGAACATCCAAATCTTGTCAATTTAGTGGGCTACTGTGCTGAGGATGATGAAAGGGGAATCCAGCGCCTGCTAGTATACGAATATATGCCTAATGGAAGTGTGCAGGATCACTTGTCAAGTAGGTTTCAGACACCTCTTTCTTGGGTCAGTAGAATTAAAATTGCTCAGGATGCTGCCAGAGGATTAACATACCTTCATGAAGGACTCGATTTTCAGGTACTTATTTTAGTTTTGATATTTCTTTTAGGCTCGATCATGATGGGGATATGCATTTATGTTTCAGTAAAGGTCAGATATGATTTGTTGGTCTCAGTTCACTGTGCTAATGATATCATAAAGTGATAACTAAGCATTAATCAGTGTCATGGTTTTGATTCCTGGATCTTTTTTTAAGCAACCAAACGGTATTCAGGACGATTTCCAAATGAGATTTTATACTACACAAACTTCTTATAGTGAATAAAATTCTCTAATTTGTCTTTCTTGGTGATACCGATTTCGGTTTTTGTAGAGGCTGCTAGGAAGTTTTTTAACTAGACATTTCCTTAGAAGCACCTTGTAAATGATTCATTTGAGACGATTGAGAATTCCAGTGTATCAGCTCAGAGATGCTTATGAATTTAGTTGCTCAAGGCATAGTCATGTCATCCTTCATTTCAGATATTCTAATTGAAACAGTGTTGTTTATTGTGAATATTTTTTAATGTATTACTGTTTGCTTTTCTCCCCAAGTTGCTCGTTTGATTTTGAAATATTTTTGGTAATTTATACTTATCATGTTCTATCATATGGAAAAGTAGTAATGAGCCTTTGCTTGTAAATCGCCTCAAAAAATCTTTGGCTCATTTAGTGTTGAAATCTGTTAAGCAACAGCACTTAAATTCAATTTTTTGTATTGCAAAGTGCAAATTGATGTTCCAATTAAACAAGCATTTTTTAAATCTCGACTGTCGCTAAATTTCTTCCGTGATGGTCTAGAACAAAATTCAGATGAATGTGCTTAGTTCGCTGTTTGTGTTTATCTTCTCTGCTCTATCATGCTTTGGTTGGCTTGGCTTCTCTGTCTCGAAAATGGTTTTGCAATCTTCTTCTTCTTCTTCTTTCTCTCCCTTTTTTTTTTGGCTTAACTTTTGATGGATTTATCAACTTGGTTTCATTGCCTGTGCAGATCATCTTCAGAGATTTCAAGTCTTCTAACATACTATTGGATGACCAATGGAATGCAAAGTTGTCAGATTTCGGGTTGGCCAGGTTGGGGCCTGCCGATGGGTTAAGTCATGTTTCAACTGCGGTATGTTACTACTCATTGATGTCAGCATGAAGTTTGAATCACCAGTCGATATATTTGTTCGTTAAGACTAATTTCATGTACTTATTAAGATCAACTGAGGAAATTAACATTTTATTGGATTTCAAACAGGTCGTAGGAACCATTGGGTATGCAGCACCGGAGTATATTCAAACTGGGCGCCTCACCTCTAAAAGTGACGTGTGGGGATACGGGATTTTCCTTTATGAACTCATCACTGGTAGGCGGCCGTTTGATCGAAATCGCCCCAAGGATGAGCAAAAGCTCATGGACTGGGTCAGGCCTCACTTGTCTGATATAAAAAAGTTCAAGTTGATGATAGATCCAAGGCTTGAGGGAAATTATAATCTCAAGTCCGCTCAAAGACTTGTTGCTGTCGCCAACCGATGCTTGGTTAGGCAGAGCAAAATACGGCCTAAAATGAGCGAAGTACTAGAAATGGTGAATAAAATTGTGGATACGACTGATTTTGGAAGCCCCTTGCTCCCCATGAAAAGCTTGGTTCTGACAGACAATTCTGAAACATCTAAACGGGAACTACTAAAACAAAAGCTTCTGAATCCGATAATGGGAGAGAAAGTGTGGTCATGGAAAAGATGGAAACCTAATTTAAATGAGGGCATGTTGAGAAAACTGAAGTTGAAGAAGGTGAAGTAGTCTTTTTCTTCAGAAACGCCTGATGTGGTGAGAAATCGTTTTTTGAAAAATGTGTAAAGAACAAATGTAAATTATTTGTCCATGTAAATGAATCCATGAGTAGCTTTCTTCTGTTCTGGTTTCTTCTTGCACAGAAGCTGTCAAATTTGTTAAAGGTTGAATAGAGCTTGGGCGTATGGTTTGAAGGCTTTTTTGCTCCTTAACGCATTCTGAGAGCAGCCTTATAAAATCGTGGCTTCATCTTGTGGTTCAGTTTAACTAGTTGCTGTGTGGTTGATTGATTCAGAATCAGTAGTTAAGTGATAACAAAAAACCTCGAGTCTGCAATAATTCTAATTCTATATTAACTGTCACCGGGAATTTGACAAGTGATACTATTGAAGCGCAACTGATAATTAGGCCTGAAATTGTCTATAAAAGCATTCAAAGAGAAAGGGTGTAGTGAAATTCTTAATTGAATGGGCCATGGCTAAGGGAGGGTGATTATGCTTAGGGGTATTCGAATATGGGTTTGATGGATTATAATTAATTTTTTTATCAAATCATTCAATACTTGTTACAAGACAAATCAAAATATTAAAAAGATTAAGCATCACCTGTCTCAATTTTTTCATATTTTTCTATTTCATCCCTTATATGGTGAAGGTCAATGGGCATTGATATTGAGTTTAGCCAAATTTGACCGCAAACTAGTTGTGTAACACCCTACCTAAACATTGGTTTGAGTACTAGAGTGTTTCATTCGCTGGTGGCTTTTCTTTAACATTTATTAGGTGGTGAGTATCACTAATTGATTTACAAAATGATTTTTTATTAATTTCATGCTATACCTCTTTTGATAATTCATACTGTCCTCAAATAGTTATTTACTATTTCTTTAATAATTTTGTTGGATAATTTATGAAAATTTGAACAGCATAGCGGCTGTATTTATATCACCATTTTGCAAAAATTAAAAATTTGAACTCCCAATAATATAAATATACCAATTCAGCTTCCTCATCTCAATTCACAATACCATCATCCAATCTCAACCACATAATCCCAACCAAGTCATAAGCATACTACTTCATACACACTCACGTATATACATAACTAAATCTTTAATAATTTACATCCCAATTGTTACTTTTAATTATACAAATATTTGCCAAAATATAAATTCTGGAAACAACTACAGCGTCCCCAAAAAAACTCTTGCCATCAGAGTGAACTGACCAAAATTCCTTCAAAAATCCATTCCGACCTAACACCTGTGCACAATAAATAAACTACGTGCTAAGCATTCTATGCTTTGTGGTGGATATATTTCAAAAATATTTCATAGCTAATTTGACCATGCAAAGTTCATTTATAATTTATTTAGTCATTTATAAATCTTTATAGACTACTTTTATTCAATAGTCTAATTTGCTTATTAAAATCCCTTTTTCTTATTGGGAAAAAAAGTTTCCTTTAAATTTCTAGATTTTCTTAAAACTTTTCTATTCTTGCAATTTAGTCCCTAAATTAACCCTTTTTCTTACTTTTGTCTTGATTTCATTTAAAAGCACATTTTCACTTTTGTTCCACTTTTTGATCCCTTATTTTTACCATTCAAATATAAAATTACCATTAAATACCCAACTGTTCTCATTTATTACAAAATTACCATTTTTCCATTATTACAAATTATATCTTATTTATATTGCCTTTAACCATTTATCATCACTTTTCATTATTTTTTTCCTTCTAACCCTTATCGAGTCTCAAAATTCTCATTTAGTCCCTAAAGTAACAATTGATTTCAAAATGACCGTTTTACCGCTAGTTCATTATTTTCACTTTTTTTTTTTAACTATTTTGCCCTTAGTAAAGTAGATGAAACTATACAGGTAAACTAGATGCACAGGACTATGGACTCTATAGGTGCTCATAGTCACAATCACATCGAGAATCATACTTTTACTATATTTTCTCTTATTATTGGTGTGGAACCTCTTTCGTTCCATTATATAAGTTATCATGACTTGCTATTGCAGTTTTAAATACGATGCCTCTATGGCTAGCAAACTACATCATAATTTCCGATTTCTCAACTAATACTAAGGGTAAAATTATAATTCATTGCAAATGTCATTTATGACAAAATTCCATTTTTTCCTAACATTTTCATATACCACTTATCATTATAAACTAGTTTTATGCATTTCTCAATATAATTCAACACAAATTGATGAATTATCACAAGTGTACCATTCGACCACCTTAGGCTTAATGCCATTAAAATTTATTCATTTTTCATTTCCAAACATGTTATATTCCATAGTTATGCATAATTTAACAATTATTTTAACTTAATTCAATCATTTACATAGGTTTCCTATAGTTTCATAATATGGCCTAAATCATTACCATACCATACTTATGTTTAATTTTCATTTTAATACCTTTTCCTACTTAATTTATACTCAATTACATTAATTAAGCATCAATTAAATTTTTGCAGTCAAAACATGCAAAATCTCATAGTTACATAAACCCTAAAAATATGAAATAAGTTAGTAATTGCATCCACATACCTAATTTAAGCTTAAACTACTCAAATAGCCTTGGCCTTGCCTTTATCCCTCTTTAGCTTGCTTTTTTTCCTTTCCACCCTCACCTCGGTCAAATCTATGCCAAGGAAATCCATCACTTTTATGTCAAATTTTTAACTCAAAATTACATATAAACAAATATTCCTACTTTCCCATATCTAATTGTAACCATAAAATTAAATTCTACATACTTGGTTAACTTTTCCTCTTTGAGATTTTCTCCATTTTCTTCCTCACCCTTGGCTTTAAATGCTCAAATTAGATGAAATGGAATCTAATTAGTAATTTAGGATGGAATTTGAGAAAAATATAGCTTGAAGTAAGCTTATATGGTGGAATTTAAAAGGGAGGTCGTGACATGAAGAGAAAGGGAAATGAATGAGGGTCGATTGGTTTTCATGGGGAAAAATCTGAATTTCAGCTCTCAAATCTATCCTAAAATGAGTGGTTATGGTGCCTTGCAAATTAATAAATCTAAAGACCCACAACTTGCTACTTATTACTTTTTAATTGGCCTAAAATTCTCTCTATCAAATTTTCATTAAAATTAGTCCAAAAATATTTTAAAAAATTATTTAGGGTGTGTTTAAATGCTATTCATTTGATTGGGATTTCCTAAGGCATCACATTTCTACCTTTCTAAATAAAAATTTTGACAATAAAATTTACCTAGTGTGAATAGCTATGGGTGCTGACGTTGCATTGCTTCCTCTGGCTTCTATTTCACCTCCTCAACATTATAGCGAGTCCAAAGAACTTTTACCTATGGAATTTTCTTGTAGTTATATCAACTCTCTAACAAGGATTTTCATTGGTCCCTCATCATATGATAGATCAACTTTAAACTTCACTTCTTTTCGTGTGATTACATATGTAGGTTTTGATCTATGGCGCCAAAGCATCAAAACATGGAATACTTTATGAATATTCTTTAGCTCTTCTAGAAAATCCAGTCTATAGGCTATTGGGTTGATACATTCTATTATTTCATATGGATCGATAAACCTAGGACTTAATTTCTCTCTTCCTGAATCTTTTTATTTTTTTTCTAAGGGGACACTTTAAGGAAGACTTTATCACCCATTTTGAAATCTATTTCCTTCCTCTTTAAATTTGCATATGACTTCTATCTATTTGAGGTAACTTTTAACCTATCTTTGATTATTTTAACCTTTTCCTTCATTTTCCTGATCAAATCTGACACTACTAACTTACTTTCACTTAACTCGATTTAGCATAAAAGGGTCCTACACTTCCTCCTATATAATGCTTTGTATGGTGGCATTTTAATACTTGCTTGATAATTATTATTGTAAGCAAATTCTGCTAGTGAAAGATATTTTTCCAAATTATTTCTAAAGTTAATAACACAACATCATAACATGTCTTCAAGTACCTGAAAACATACTATATATGCTTAGTTTTATCCTTTTATTTGTTGCAATGTACTTATTAATTTTTATTAAGTTATCTCTATCACTTTTCAGATTGCCTATTTATTTGTTGATGGAATACAGTGCTGAAGTCCAACTTAGTACCTAATGATTTTTGAAGTTTTATCCAAAATCATTCCTTAAAATAGGGATCTCTATCAGAGATGATGGAACAAGGCACACCATGCAATCTTACAATATCATTGATATAAACCTCTGCTAGTTTTACAAGTGGGTAATTCATCCTCACTGGTATGAAATGTGCATCCTTAGTCAACCTATCCATAATCATCCATATAGAATCATATTTTTTCTAGTGAGTGGTACTCTCGAAATAAAGTCTATCATAACATGGTCCTATTTCCACTCGGGTATAACGATAGGCTAAAGTAACCCAAAATGAACTTGATGTTTAACTTTCACTTGTTGATAAATTAGACATTTGGTCAAAAAATTAGTTATATCCCTCTTCATCATAAGCCACCAATATTGTGTTTTCAAATCTTGATACAATTTAATGCTGCCTGGATGTAAAGCATAAATACTACTATGTGCTTATCTCAAGATCCTTTTTTTGGCTCAACATCATTTGGCACATAGATTCTCCCCTTGTAGTATAAACAGTCATCACTATCTCGAGTCGAAACACTTTCTCTTCCTTCTTTGGGTTGTGTCACAATAATAGTCAACCACTCATCTTACTGCTGGGTGGCTTTCACTTGCTGTAACAAGTTTGCCTTAAGTTGCATTTCAGCTAAAATTACTCCATCTAGAGCCATGGATTGCTTGACATTCATTACCCTTAAGGTTGTTCAAACAACATCATTCGATTATTACTTAACATATACATCCTCATATAGAAGGTAAATATTAAATATTAGGTTAGATTATTACCTACCATATGTTTTTTGCTGAGTGCATCAACTATCACATTTGTTTTGCCTGGGCGGTAATCAATATAATAGTCAAAATCTTTGATGATCTCTAACCAATGCCTTTATCTCAAGCTCTTTCATGTAGGCAAATACTTCAGGCTTTTATGATCGGTGAAAATGTAACATTTCTCACATACAAATAGTGTATTTAAATCTTTAAAGCAAAAATAATTATTGCTAACTCCATATCATGAGTGGGGTAATTTCTCTCATATATCTTAAGCTATCTAGAGGCATAGGTAACTGCCTTACCCTCTTGCATTAAAATATAGCCCAAACCATTTTTGAAGGCATCACTATATATCAAAAAATCCTTTCTAAAGGTTAATTATGTAAGAATAAGAGCTTTTATCAACATATTCTTAAGCTTTTCAAAGCTTTCATGACATTTGTCTGTCTATTCAAATCTAACATTTTTCTACAGCAACCTAGTCAATGGAGTAGCACTTATAAGAGATCCTTTCTATAATAACTTACCAAATCAAAAAAAATCTGAATTCTGTCACATTCTTATGAGGCTTCCACTCCATAATAGCTTGTACCTTTTTAAGATCAATTTTAATGCCTTTCTTTAAAACTACTATTAGTGTAAGCCCTAGCCCCAATACATTGTAATAAAACACTTTAGTTAATAAATGAGGCATTTGTTTTATGTATTGTATTCCTATGCATATCAATTGATAGAACTATCCATGAATGTTGTTTCAGTTTAAGTTATCATGTGTGAGGCACATGGTTGTAAGACCTTGAAACAAATGAGACTTCATTCTAAATATCCCTAGTCAGTCATTGTTATGGGAATAAAAAATGAATTAAGACTAGTATGCTCTCTCTGATAAGTTGAGTTCTGTCTTACGGATCATAAGGATAAGAGTGTCAATCAGAGATCATAGATACATGTTTAGAACATAGTATCTGGATTCGATCCACTCATGAGAACACTACATGGTACAATTCATAAGTGTTTCTCATATGCAAGTTTTGTATCGGAGTTCTTAGACCTAAAATCTCTATGAAACTCTTTATGAATTACTGTGTTCTTTGACATACACCTAACGTGCTCGTAATAGAGTGACAAGTATGAGCATGCTTGGGTATGCATTGATTCATGTTAGAGAGCATGAGAGAAGTGAAGGGATTACCCCTCTCTATAAGGGAGAAAATATCATCGGCCACTTGATCAGTGAACTGAGAAGTGTATGGCCATATCGAGATGAAATAATGAGTAATCATTATTTATCTGAGAGTTCAGTGTCACTAGAATATCAAGAAAGGAATTAATATATATATAAGTATGACTAGTTCCATGCCTTATATTAATTCTGATATTTATGGGTAAGGGACTATGCAAAATTGCATCAGGTCACTAAATGCCATATGCATTTTCATTTAATTTGGAATGCTATAATATCTTGCTAGAGAATATATATAGCCTTTGAATTAATTCATTGCCAACATTAAATTGACCTATAGGATCACACACAAAGTATTGGGCTTAAAATATTTAAATAAAGTATTGGGCATTAATTTGGGCTTTTAATTAAAGTCAAATTAATGTATATAATGGGCATTATAAAAGCTATTGGACCTTGGTCCATGAGAGAGAAAAATTCAGCCCACAAGGTTTAATTTCAATTAATTAATTATCTTATATTAATTAAGTTAATTAAGTATTAAAGCCTAAAAAAATTAAATTAAATTAAATCATTTAAATATAAGGTAAAGTGGCCGAAATTCCAAGATAAAAACCAAGGAATTTTAGCACATGCACATTACTTATATTAAGTGGTTTTATTAAATTAAATGTCTTGTGTTTTATTTCAAATTTGAATTTTAAATTCAAAGGAGTTTAAATCAATATATATTACTTATTTTTAGGAAGTGATTGAAATTGAATTAATTATCTTGAGATGGTAAAATTCAGATCAAACACTTTCCAAAATACAATGATATATATTAGAAAAGAAATAAAACCCTAGTGTTACAAGTGTGTGGTGTGAAACCCTAGTTCTTCTATGATTTTGGCGTGAACTTCTCTCTCTCTCTCTCACAAAATTCTTTTGGCCAATTTTCATAAGGAGAAAGGATTGTTCCTCATTCTCTTGTGTTCTTGGGTATTAATAGCACCTAATAGAAGTACAAGATCAATTCTTGTAGCTTTAAACTATAGCCATTACACAATACTTATTTTGAGAGCTAGCAATCTCGGTTTTTAAGCTATCTTTGCAAGTGTGTGTGTGAGAATAGAGAGGAGTAGTGTAAAGGTTGTTCCTTGGCATTGGTGGTGAAGGTCTAAGGCTAAGATATCCTCCTTGGTTGCTGGTCATCATCAAAATCAAGTTTTAAAGGCATCTAAAGTTGTAACTTTTAAAACCCTAAAATTGCATGTTTCGATTCTTGTTATGGAATTGTATGGCATGTATGATCAAATTTTTATTGTTTTCCGCTGCGTGATCTTTATGTGTATACCATGTCATATTCCATCAACTACATGACCCAAAAACATAGCTTCTTTCAGCCAAAATTCACACTTGCTAACCTTTGCAAATAGTTGCTTATTTCTCAATGCTTATAGCATAATTCATAAGTGTTTGTCATATTTCTTCGATGTCTTGGAATAAACCAAAATGTCATCTATGAAGATTAATGAAAATTGGTCCAGATATAAATGGAATATCTTATTCATTAGATTCATAAATGCCATTAGATCATTACTAAGTCCACAAGGCATAACTAAGAACACCTAATGCCTATATCTGGTTTGAAAAACTAACTTTTACACATCAACCTCCTTTGCCCTTAATTGGTGGTAGCTAAATCATAAGTCTATCTTTAAAAAATTCTAGCACCCTTTAATTATCGAACAAATCATCGATACGAGGTAGTTGGTATTTCTTTTTGATGGTGACTTTATTCTACTATCGATAATTGATGCATAACTACAGTGATCCATCTTTTTTCTTCACAAATACCACTAATTCACCTTATGGTGACACGCTGGATTGGATAAACCCTTTATCTAGTAACTCTTATAGTTAGATCTTGAGTTATTTCAAATCTATAGTGCCATTCTATAAAGAGCTACCAAAATAGTTGTTATACTAGGCATCTATAGTAAATTCAACTTCCTTGTCATGTGGTAACCTAGGTAACTCATCAGAAAAGACATTTGGGAAATCACAAATGGTGGAAATATCATTGACTCGGGGATCTTTCTTTTCAGCCTTATCACATAGGGAAGGTAGGCTATACAACCCTTTCTAATCAGTCTTTTTGCTATAGTAGTAGAAATAACATTGGAAAAAAATTTGGTCTTTCCCCCGTAATTTTGATTTCTTGATTATCTGGGATTTTTAGGGTGACACACTTAAATTGATAGTCAAGCATAACCCGATGTTCATACAAGCAATCCATACCTAGGTGTGATGCACATCAAAACCTAAAGTCATTTGGTTTATTCTCAAAAGCACTTTTAGGGCTCGAGATCAAATAGAGGCCCATTAACTAATGAAGATCGATCATTTCACAATAAATAAGATTTTATTCCCATATATTACTGGTGATTAACCTATGAAGGTGTCTGCTGAGTACCACAAGGTAGGTACCATGGAGCCACCACCTAAAAAAATATTAAAAAAGTGAGTTATAACCTCGTGAAACCAAAATCAGAGATAGTTCAAACTTCACTCTTATTTATAACTTGGTTAATGTTTACATAAATAATGGTTAATGGTTAATTATACTAACCCCTCCTTAAGCATTTTCATGGTGCATATTTGAAGCACATCAAAAAGCTATAAAATAGTAGGAACAATGAAACAAGAGAATAATTAAATTTGTAAAAAAAAAACATATATGAAATCAAGGAATTTATTGACTCTTTTAGAATAAGAACATTGCCCTTTGCATAAACATTTATAAAAAAGGATAAGATTTTGGGTGTATTTTAGATAAAATGGGATTATTTATCCCTTGTAGTGTTACAAAAATCATGTTAATTAATTTCAAATAGAAATCCTTTAGTGTTTACAAAAAAGAATATTGATTTTACATGCTACTTTGGGGGTGAAAACCAGGACATTAGTCCCTTTACTATGGAAAAATCCTACTCAAACTTGTATAAAATCACTTAGTGAGCTTTTATATTAATGTTTGAAAAATCAATCATCCACATAAATAACATTAAAGAATAATAAGTAAGCATACATAAATCCTGATATTGATTGATTTGGAAATGTTGTTTTCCTCATGCATATTTATAAAATTTCTAATGTGAATTTTAGGATTAAAAGTAGACATTGGTCCATTTTTATAGGAAGAAACCCTATTAATCAAGTAGAAAATGTTTGATGTGAATTTTCTTAGATTATAGTGCAAAAACCTTTTTTTACTAATTATTACAATTGATTTGCAACAAAAATAAGAAAATAATACTATAGGTCAAATGCAGAGATAAACTAATATCTAAATTAACAAAGAAGAAAATTAACCCAGGGTTAGCTTAAACCACCAATTTCAGACTCTCTCATAAAAGAGCATCACATTATTCGCCAAAAAGGAAAAACACACATGGGTTAGTTAAATGAAATAAAAAAATCAAGGCATTTAGATCATAAAAAATAAAATACAGCATGTACTAACAAAGATAAAAATATTAAAATAATTATTGATAAAATTAAAACACAAAAAATTAATTAGAACAAGAAAAAGACAAATAATTACAATGGTGAAGGAAATAAAAGCAAAAACAAAGAAAAGAAGAAAATTGACAAAGAAAAGAAGGAAAACACCAAAAGAATGAGTCATAAACTCATTCAGGAGGAGAAGAGAAGCGAGTCATATCTCAAATGAAGTGAGTCATGGCCTTGAGTGAGGCGAGTCATGGCCCACCAAGTGAGTCACTAAGCAATCTAGGAATAAGTCACGACGACAACATGGTTATTCTAAAAACATGAAAATGCCATTTTTGGCCCCAAAAATACACAAAAAAGGTTCTAAGCTTCCTAAAACCAATCTAAATGCACAAAAAAAAACTAAAATAATTAAAAAACAATTAATTCACGAAAACACCATGTGAGAGACTTCATGTAAGAAAGAGAAACAAGCATGCCAAAAGCCATAAATCCTTACTTAAACTTATGCATAATCCAAAATTCATGCATAAAAATTAATTACACACATGTATATGCCTTAAAAACACTCATTCAAACAAAGAGAATAAAAATAACATATATCATAAAAAAAAGAAGCTAGAAACAGAGCATGGAGAGAGCTGTACAAAAAACACAAAACAAATATGTATAAGAATAAAACTTATAGATCTACATGGGAACAATATTTTTGCCTCTTACATTACCCTTAGCAAAGCAATTTTAAAACCAGTGTCACTATACTCTTAGCCTTTTTCTCATTCTTCTTCCTTCATTTTTCTTTGAAAAACCAATAAAACCAAGGTTTGTTTATTTTTGTCTTATTCTATCTCTTTTTCTAAATTCTGCTCTCCCATCAAAGATTGAGTATTCTCTCATTTAAAAATCATCATTAGCCTTAAATACTAAAGGTTAAGCCAGATAAAGTAAGAAAGATTTTTATTGAAAACTAATAATCTATATTGCAGGAAAAAAACTACAATTTTAGATAAAAATGCCTAGTTACGAGCTTGATTGGTGAGTTAAGGGCATGATTGGAAGTTGGGCCTCCTAGAAAAGCCTAAAAATCCATTTAAAAATAGAGATAGGGTGAGTACAGGCTTAGGGCACAATTTGATGATGAGTCACACCCTTGAGTCATGCCCAATGACTCAAATGATGGCCAAAAAGATAAAGAGTGAATCACCCCTAACAGGCATGACTTATAAGCGAGTCACGATTTTGATCTATAAGTTAAGCCCGTAACTCATTTTTGAGTCAATTTTAAGCCTTTAAATGTGCTCATTCCACCTATCTAAGAGAGAAAAAAACATAGGCATGTCTTAAAAATATCATTTTTTATTCTAAAAAATCATAAAAAATTATGGGAAGATATTTTTCAAAAACAAACACTGGAGAAGGATAGAGTACTTATTCTTCCTATCTATCTTAAAATAACATTATCTTTATTAGGTAACTTTGATAGAGGATAAATCAGGAACAAGTATCCATAGTTGCCCTCAACTTTGGGAAGGTTAGTGCACTAGTGTCTAGGTTTGCCAAAGTCTAGAGTAAAGTGATAAAAGATGCATACCTAAGGTAACAATTCTTAGAATACAGACACATACCACTTATGGTAGTGAATTTTTGGTCAAGTAATTATCACCAGCTTGTCAACGTGCTAACTTTGGATTGGGTAATTACCATCAGTTTGTCAATGTGTTAACCCTTGATTGGTTGGATAGTTACCATCAGCTTATCGATGCATCAACCCTTGATCAATTAGTTACCATAAGCTTGTCGATGTGTTAACCCTTCATTAGTTGGGTAGTTACTATTTGCTTGTTGGTGTGTTAACCCTTGATCAATTAAGTAGTTACCGTCAGTTTGTTGATGTTTTAACTCTTGATCAGTTGGGATAGTTGCCTTCAGCTTTTTGATGTTTTGACCTTTGATCAATTCGAGTAGTTACCATTAGCTTGTTAATGTGTTAATCTTTGATCAATTGAGTAGTTACCATAAATTTGTTGATGTTTTAACTTTTAATTGATGAGGGTAGTTACTATCAACTTGTCAATGCATTAATCTTTGATCGAGTAGTTATCGTAAGGCTCCAACTTTGACCCTAGTAGAAAATGCATGATTAAGATGGTATTATATTTGATTAAGACTTAATTAATCTTGTGAAAATTTCAAATTAGAGTTAAAAGGCATAAAGTGGTAAGATTTATTTTATGAGTTGTATGTGATTTATTTGGCAAGAAAATATTATAAGGGTAAAATTGTAATAAAAAAATAGGTTTGTGGGTCATTTGTAAAAAAGGAATTGTGGGGTTGATTTTAAAAGAGGAAGAAAGGAAAGGGATTAATTCTTAACATAAAAGAAAATTAAGGACTTAAAGGGAACTTTTCATCCCATTATAAATCTTAGAGCTTCGTATATAGGAGAGAAAAATACAGATTTTGGTGAGGGTTGAGAGTTTTGGTCGGCTAAAGGAGAAGAAAACACATATTTTCTTCCTTTCTCATCTCTCATCTCTCTTTCTCAAAAAGATCTACATTTTATCTCTATAACTTTTAAAGAAAAATCTACTGCATGTGTTGAGAAAAAGGTTTTAAAAAGGGGTTTGTAAAGGTAACGGGCTCTCAACATTATATTCTTCTTCTTCTTCTTCTTTCTTGCTATAATGCATTTCAATAGAGATGAAATGTTGGAAATTGATGCATGTATCAAAAAATTATTTTTAGAAGAGGAAGCTAAGAGGATCAAGGGCAAATAGGTAGCAAAACATTGAATTGAGTTGTGGATTGTGGCCAAGGTATGGGAGCTTGGTGTGTTTTGACATGCATATGTGATTGTGATAGATTTTAATGAAACAAAAGCTAATACTTACAAAGGAGATAAGCATTTTCTGCATGGGTTATGTATATAGGAGAATGTAACTTAATCCCTAAAAATAGATCATAAGAATGATATTGCATGTTAAGTTAAATTTAAAAATGGAAAGAATCTTTTATGTCTATTCTCTAATTGTTGAATTCTTAGTTTGATCTTAGTATTTTAAAGACTTGAAAAAACCCTTTTCAAACTTCTGTGGAGCTTAATGCTGATACATTCATAGAACTCAAGTATAGAGTTTGAATTAAAATTTTTAATTGGATTTTTGAGGAATTTCATGTAAAAATTATATTGTTTAAATTACATGGTCAGTAGAGTAATCGATAAGTTATATAATATAGATCTGAAAAATGAGTTTCTAGAAATTATTGTTGTTTAAATTTGAGCCAGAAGAAGAAGCCTCTCTGTCATGACTCTTCCCTTTTGGCATGAGTCATCCCTACATACTCTCTGCCGTGACTCTTCCCTTTTAGCACGAGTCATCCTTACATGCTCTCTATCATGACTCTTCCCTTTTGGCACGAGTCATCCCTACATGCTCTCTATCATGACTCTTCTCTTTTGGCATGAGTTGTCCCTCCTCTCTTCTTTATTCTTCTTTCCTCTTCTTTCTTTAAACGGTTCTTATATTATCTCATATACTAACTCAATAGAATGTGAATTAAAGAAGTTAAAACAAACATGACTCATAAGAATATAGAAAGATCACATTAGAAAAGAAAAGTTATAAGACTAGTCTAATTATAATGAGATACATGTACATGAATATAAGATATTACCATATTTGTAAAGTTATATGTTATAAAGTGGATGAATAATGATATATGGCATGCATATGAATAAACATCATACCTATTACATGTTGAGATAACATGAATATGCTTTTGCACTTATACTCATGTGTTACTATGCTAAAGTATATGATTACCACGATATATGCTCATATACCTTTACTTGTATTGAGAAATGAGATTAATTATACATATGTATACATAGAGAGAGAGAGAGAGAGTGTGTGTGTGTGTGTGTATGAGCTAGAATTTATAGCACAAGCACAAGCATGATAATGAAATGCATATGAATAAAGTAATGCCTACTAATAGAGTTCATTTGTGGATAGATAGGCACCTATAGGGATAAGTTGTAGCTACTAGAGTTTGGCCCTATTTAGGTGATAAAGCACATAGATTGTCACATTTGGATCATAAACAGTCCCATTTGGGTTGTTAATCGATCCCGTTTGGATTTACTTAACCAGTCTAGAGTACAGTTCGACCCTATTTGGGTCTAGAGATTTGATATCCTCGGATATCTAAAGTTTTGATACCTAATGGTATCTAAAGTTTCCATTATCTACTCTCAAAATTAGGCAGGCTAAATGCAAATTATAATTATAATTACGGTACTTGAATTAAAAAGTATAAATGCTTAGATGTTATTGATGAAACATATGATTTGCTCTAATTATAGTAATTGTTGATAAAATACAATTTTACAGATTATATCAATCATCCATATGATTATTCATGTTGAGATAATTGTTGATCTCTATTATCGTACTCATTGTATACATCGTCATGTTACCATTATTAATATTGTATTATTATTGAAATCCTATTATGTAAGTATTCTATGTTAAGTGTTTGTTGATGACCACTATGAATGGTCGTCTATCATGAATTGTTCCTCACTAAGTTTTAGAGCTTAGCATGAGTTGTTCTATCCATGTAGGTGCTATAGATAAGACTTTTGCTCAAGGACATTTTCTACATTAGAAGCGCTAACACAAGTCTAAAAATAAATTAATGTAGGAAGTTCTTGATTGTTATCCACATTTTGTATAATTTTGCATTAGCAGTTACACGTATGTAATGATGTATCTAGTTTGGGTATGTTGAATTGTATAAGCATACTTTTGTAAAGAGAGCAATAATTGTATGCCTTTGTGATCTAAAGCGACTAACATACCACATGATATATGTACTAAAGTACAAATAAGTAAAACATGAGAATAATGATAGTAATCCCCAGAATGCATCTGAGATATAGTATGTGTAGAGTACTAGAAACTTGTATAATGCTAGTAGGTATGTACGGCTAATAGAGATAAAGCTTATGAACAGCATAGTAAAATTGATTAATGATGCATGATATGGTGGTATGGTTAGATTAATAGAATTAGGGTGTTGTAGTTACCATCAACTTATTGATATGTTAATCCTTCATTGTCTACCTGATTAATGCCAGCTCGTCCTCATGCAGAATCAAGATAAGAACTTGACATTAATATACCATTACAATGGAAGAAAGCTTCTACCTTTTATGGATTTTCATGATTGTTTTTATGGAGACCCATCTTTAAGCGAGGTGGCCATCTTTTAATAGGCACTTTCAAGTATATAATTGATATTTGTACAGTTTTGATATGTGAAGATTCATTTTGATCTAATTGTGCAGCATTTGCAATATCTTAGAATCTGTGATGGGAGGTTCCCATAATATGATCCTATGTTGGGATCTTTCCTGCTCGGATAAAAGATAATAAATTAGACTATGGTGTGTCACTTAAACCATTGTTCTATATATATTGCATTCTTCTCTTTTCCTTGATTAATTAATTTAATTTTTTTTTTTGTTTTATTTGTACTAAAACAATTGTATGAGTATTTGCTTATTTTTGTTCTTTTGTTTTCTTATCATATTGTGCATCATGTTTATAATTTCAAGGAACTAAACATATGTGTAAACACTATAAAGGAAAATTATCCATACATCACATAAATAAAAACAAAATACCAAATTCACAAATGCAAATACAAATGGAAATGAACAACAATTTAGATAAGCAATATAAGAAAATCCAAATATATCTCCCAGAAAATCATCTCCGACATCTTGACCCTAAAGGATCTGAGGGTCTAGATGGTGGACTTAGTGGTGGTTGAGAAGACTGAGAAGTACCTACCTAGAAGGGGTAAAGGAGTCAGAATCTATCCCGTAAGTCTTTCCAAGTGGACTACACTTATATGTACTTGTCTTATGGCTATCTCTTATCGATGTACCACTACCTCTATCTGAGTAAGACATGTTGTGTGATGCTCTCAACCCTCTCTCATGCTTTGTTTGAGGCTTAGGACCTCTGTCTCAACTCTTTGTGCTATCTATCCAACTGTAGCCATTGATATGCTTATGATCTGAAAGTTATGACTAAACAAGCAGCTAGATGTAGCAATCATGCCCTGTACACTCCGTAAATCTCATCTTAGAACCCTAATGGCGATCTCAAGGAAAGCCAATCTACTATCTAAATTTGTAGCAACAGGTTTAGAGGAAATCGAGGGAGGTGCTGTTGGCCCTCTAGAGGTGGATGCACAGGGGTCACCATGTAGATGAAATCTATGAGCCTCATCTAGTAACGATATATGTAGCCTGTCATAACCTTGTGGTGGTGTTGGGCATGGCCCAATACATCCTGTTGAATGGCTTAAACTAGATCTCATGCCAAAAGTTTGTGTCTCTATAGAATGTTTTTGGTGAGGAGGAGAATAGCCTCCATATTCCTTATGCTATGACTGGTCCTTAACAGACTCTACCGCGGGTCGTTGCCTACAAATATTTAACTTATCATCTGCCTCCTCCATAGAAAATAGCTTATACCCAGTTGGGGTGCGTCTAATCATACACATATCCAACATAATTTGAAAGTTAATAACTACATTGCCCTTAGCCTGCGGGCCCATCTCCAACTCTAAAATCCTGAATGCAAGTAATAGTAGAGTAACTATCCCACCCATCACTACTACTATGCTTAGTGACTGAGCTATCCTGCTAATGATCTATAAAATATCATGGCTGATGTTAAGGTGTTGTCCGATTGTCATGGCCTATAAACTCCAGATGTTCATGACATTAAGAGACCTCGAGCTACCTAATCGTCCCATATATGAACAGGATAAAACTCTCTGTAGGTAACTCAGGACCTACAAAGATAGCATGGTGTCTTTCACCACTGAAGGATAATAAATAGTGCCTAGCCTGACAATAATGGCCTACCGATCTGGTCTAGCATTCCTTCTAGTATTGGCGATATCCTTACCTATAGGTAAATGAAAAGCCTCGGCAATCTATGCCAATGACAAGCTACAGGAGATGTCAAAAACTCAAAATGTAACAACCCCTGCCTTGATATCAGGATGTTGGTATCCTCGGTAGTGAAATATGGCTAGAAACCACCTAACTACCTTGAGATATATGGAAAAGGTAGGTGCATAAGAATCAAGCCAGTCGATTTATCCAAGTAACTCATGTGCTTCCTTCCAAATCCCTATGGTCTCAAGGAAGTACTAGCTCATAAATCTACTAGGCCAAACATGCACGCAACTAAGAGCTTAATATCTACCAACCTGCTTCTGTGTCATTCAAGCACATAGCTAATCATTTGGTTGTACTTGTGGCTTATGTGACGAGGCATCTGTATAAATACAAAATTAATTAATTGGTTTGACAAAGCAGTCACGTTAAATAAACATTTTAATTATTATTCTTGAATTGAGAGCTAATCATGACTAAAATATTGAGAATTGAATCGTAGTGTAAATAACCATGATAATCTACTAAAGCTAATTAATTTTGGACATTAGCAAAATCGTTAGCCTAAATATTGCAACTAATGGAAAAAAAATTGCAAAAATAAGATAGTTTATATTCTAGAAATAGTTTATATTCTAGCAAAACTAGCAAAATTAGATAATATAAGCCTTAGAAAAATTACCAAAGTTGGACAATTCAAAATTCCATAGAGATTACTAAAATGGAAAATTTACAATTTAGCAAACCTTAGCGACATATTAATCAATTATTTTCTTAATAATTTGCATGGGAAAACGTGTATTTATGTTCGATTTTGAAATCCACATAAAAACAATATATTTGACAAAAATTGGGTACCATAATGGCTAAAGACCAAAGGCCTTCCTGCATAAAAAATGATGCAAGAAACACCCACAACAAATCCACATGTAATCAGTCAAATTAATTCGCACATTCAAACATATCTGTATAATTCATTTACTTGGCCACTTGAACATGTACACTAATGTCACCGAGATACGAGTTTGAGCACATTGGCATGTTTTAATTTTTTCGTTCCTTTTTTTTAATATAACCAATTACCTTACTTTGCTTACTTACTACTTAAACAAACTATCCCCATTTTCTTTTGGGTAGCTATATGTGCATTAGCAATTATTGTTTTAAATTTAAATTTAAGCATAACCACTTGATTTATTTTTTCTTGCTTCTCTTTTAATATATTCTTTTTCCTAGCTAAACATGCATAATTACCTATTGTACTGTTCACACACAACAGTTCAAAGTCATAAAAACATACAAAAAATGGCAACTCTTATGAAACTTGTACCTATGGAGCTATAATATGAAACCAGATATTAACTTACAATTTTGCCCTGATTAATCTTACCTTTTGTTTTTGTTTTTTCCTTTTTCTTTTATTCCCTCAACTGCCCTTTGTCACTCTTCTTTCTCTTTCTTGTTCTCTTTTCTTCTCTTTTTTGCCTTCTACTCTTTTCTCTTTCAATTACTATCCTCTTCTTATTTTTGTTTAAATTATCTAAAGTCTTAACTTTAGCAATTGCTAGTGCAACCAAAGGAACAAGAAATTACAATAAAAAACTAACCAAATCAAAAAATGAAGAAAATATATAATAATGAAAAAATTATATAAACATATTTAACTCAAATCAGACATATAACTTAAAAAACAAATAAAAGAATAAAGAATAAGCTAAAAAATATGAAAAATAAGTAAGAAATTAAAGAAAATACCAACCTTAAATATTTAATGCCAGATTGAGTTTCAAAAGATGAAATTCAATGAAATTGGTGTTTGGATGTATGTTCTTTGATCCTGATCATGATGGCAGAAAAGGCGCATGAAATTGAGCTCAAATAGGGGAGAAATAGCTAAAAAATCAATTTGAAAGTCCATGAGAAAGAGAAAAAATTAAAGAAAAGGAGAAAAAGGAAGAAGATGATCTGTATTTAAATGCATTTTAGTGAGTCACGGCTTAAGGGCATGACTCACTCAGCAAGTCATGGGTTAGGGTGTGACTCGTGAGCAATACCGTGCAAAATTGGATAAAAAGGGCGAGTTACCCTTTTATGCCATGACACACTCAAAGAATGTCAAGGGTCAAATAACATGTGTGAAATGGCATTTACACCTCTAATTAATTACCAAATGCATTAATTAACTAAATAATTTTTAATTAAATATTTTTCACAATATAACTAAGATTGATTATAATTATTTAATTCATTAATCTTATTATATAGAAAAATTATTTTATACTATTAACATATTTTACTTATTTCTTATATTATTACCTACATTTATTATTTTATTTATTATCATATGAAATATTATATTACCATTTTTGTTTACTCGCTGAACTATATGATGCTCTTGGTACATTGTGCAACTCTTTGGAGCTTTCCTACAAAACACAAAGAATTTATAAAATATATCAAAAGAATGCATGTCCCATGCAAAATGCATCATCTAAATAGATTAAAGGTGAGTCACGACACAAGGGTGTGACTTGAATGAGTCAAAGGAGTGACTCAACCTTTAGCCTATAAATGCCACCCAAATCTTCTCATTTGGCATGCTGGGCTCTTTCAAGTGACCTTCTCTCCCAAGTAAATGCCTTCCACTCCTTTCGTCATTCCTTTATTTTTATTAATTTTATTATTTATTTTTTCTTTTGTTGTTATTATTATTTTTCTTTTTTGTTTTCCTTCTTTTTACTCTTTTTATTTTACATCTTTTACTTATTATTTATTTTATTATTTTTCTTAATGCTCTCATGCTACTATAATGTTATATTATTATTATTATTATTATTATTTCCTTATATATTATATATTTTATTATGTATTTCCTCATTATTATTTCATTTTACCACTTTATGTTATTTTTAAATTTACCAACTATGACTAATTATCATTTTGCACTCCTTATCTATTTTACAAGCTCTTGTTATTTATTATGCATCCTTTTCTTTCTCTCTCTCTCTCTTTCTCTCTTTTTATAGATTCTATCATTCCATATGGCCACTAGTTTTCTTGCTAAGCTACATAGACTACCTAATACCCCTAAAACTTGGGAAAATCCTATCTTAGCCCTATATTCTAGCCTATGATTCCTAAGATAAGTTCAACTTGGCACAAATCTCTTGTTAGCAGCTGCCTAATACTGGGATCCTAGATTCCACATCTTTAGGTTTACCCATCAAAAATTATATCCTTTGGTTGAGGAGTTCTCTAGAATTATCAGCTTGGACTTTACTCCTGGAACATTACCTTGTGTTCCAAACTATGTACAAGACAACCCAAGAGATGTGACTCAAGCCCTAGGAATTCTTCCTTCTGTAGCTATAAATTAGTGCCTCGAAATGGACCCATTCCTCTAAAGCCACTGCTTGATGCTTTAGAAAACTTTTTTGATGTACCCACATTCCATATTCATTATTTTGTTGATCTATCTTGCTCTGTATTTAACATTGAACTCAAGGGGACCAATCGGTGACTATCAATTGCTCAGCATCCTCGAAGGCATATACAATGATCTGACTCCATTTCCTCCAATTATGATAGAGACTATGCTTGGTCTAAATACTGTTTGTACTGACCTTACTGTCTCATTCTCTAGGAGCCCCTTATTACACCAAGTAACAATGTTTGTTTTAAAAGGTAGTGTGCTCCTTATGGTTTTGTAACACCCTTACTATAACAGTATTACTGATTTAAGCGATTGGCTGAATTTTTTTTTCCTTTCTTAACTTAAATATCATATTTTTAACCACACAAATCCTTACTGATTAATGCTTTTCCATTATTTATATCATAAGTTTGGCTTGCCGTTGACTTATAACTATCAAATTTTACTATTCATTTTACAAAAATTTGGTAACATAACGGCTATAAACTTAACTAGCTCCCTGAAGCACATATAATTTTCATAGCCTCTTAAGGGCACAATAATTTATAAACAATAAATACATCTCATCTGCATACTCAATTTAATTTCAATCATACATAGACCATCCACCCTAGCCAACCATATATTTACATATATACAGTCATTGTACCTATACAGAACAATTCTTTTACTTCAACTATTACAAAACTATACATGCCAATACACAATAAATAACTTATATTCCTTTAAAATTCTTCACCAAGTGTACTATTGTTCCAGCTCATCTTTTATACCTACACGCAGTAAATTCTACTTGCTGAGCATTAAATATGCCTAGTGGTGACTAAAAATCATAGTATTTTTCAGCATGCATAATTAAACTAATTACGCAAAATTATCAAATTTTCTTATCAAAATGTATTTTTCAACATTTTTAATGATCTTTTCAATTCAATATAAATACTTTGGTAAACTTTTCACTTAGTCCTTAATTTTTCATTTTATTATAAAAATGCCCTTTTATACTTTAATTAAAAAATTGCCATTAGTTTTCTTATTTTCACTTTTCAATTACTTTTTGGCACACAAAGTTACTAATTGATCCTTATTTTAACTTTTTATGCAAAATTATATTTTAATTCCTGTACTTTACAAAAGTTTATTTTTTGACTATTTGATCATTAAATTACCATTGTACCCTTTTAATCATTTTCTAATTACTTTTACTTGTTAAATACAATTTTTTTTAGGAAATTACCATTTTGTCCCTAAATTTTTTCTTTTCAATTAGGCCATTTTTACTTTAAACTTCACTTTTAGCTTTCTTTTTGTACTTTCAGCTTATTCTTATGAAAATACCTTTAGTACAATTTGGATATAAAATTGTCAGATCGGATATATGGGATGTGGGTCATAATACAGGCCGAGAAATGACCCTAAGAAATTATTTCTCATAGAGCAGATAACATAACAGATCGATACTATGGAAGATCAGTAATCCTACCATAGCAAAGAAAGTCACCATAACTTGCACTGTGGTATAGGTGTCCCTATTGCTAGCCAATTATATCCTGAGCTAGATTATGACTGCCTGACTATTGTTAAGGGCAAAAATTCACTTAATTTCAAATTATTTTTTGTACTTTCAACAGTTTTAATTACTTTTTTAATTTAGTCCATTGTAAGTCAACATTTTCATTACTTTTGGTATAGTTTGTGAATCATTTCAAAATAATTCACTATTTTTTACTTATTTCATGAATTAATTCACAATAATTCAACAATTTCATTTTTTACATAACTGAATTTCTTCTAAAAAATATTCAATTAATTTCCTTAAATTCAACAAAGATTCATGGATATATTATTTCATTTTTGTAATCATTTATGGCGTAATTTCATCAAATTACACAATATACACATTAATTTCTTTTAGAACATCATTATGTCAACAAAGAGATTTAATCTTATTTATGCTTTTAAATTCAATTAAGCTTTCTAATAGGCTTATTAAAGGTCTAATTTTAATTTTCTAATGTCAATTTCAATTATACATATTTTTCCTAAGTTTTTCCTAAGTTGCATAAAGGAAAATCATGTAAAATTAAATGAAATAAGAGGATTTGTTAGTCACTAACCTTTTCTCCTTGCTTAAGCTTGCCTAGGAAACTTGTTCTTCTTTTTACACACCTAACATCGTTGAAATTTTCACTTAAAACCCTATTTTTTGATCTCAAATGCTCAAAATAACACCATAAATGAACTTTAGGCACCTAAAAATACTTGTAGGCAAAAATTTCTAGAGAGGCAAAAGTTTCTTTCTTATGCTTGGATTTAGTGAGGATTTAATAGTGAAATGGAATAAATTGAGAGAGAAATAGAGGTAAAAGTTTTGGCCAACGAAGAGGGTGATGAAGGATGTAGAAAAATCTGGTCTCCCACAGAATTTTTAGTCCCTTAAATGGCTCTTAGATAGGCTTGGGCTTGGGCCATATAGTAGATTTAATCCAAGCTAACCTAAGCCTATTAATGACCCAATAAGCGACTTTAATTAATTTTTTTTCAATTTCCAAATCCAAATAATCTCAAATTTAATTCCAACACTTTTATCATATCAAAAATAGGCTGTACATAAAATTTTAGCCTAATCGAAGTCAATTATTGGTCCGATTCTATTAGATCGATTCGATTCAACCATTACTGGTGTTACAAAAAATTTACTTTTTGTAACCAAAATATTCTAAAACTTATTTTAGACATATATGAAAGTTTTGATAGTTTTTAGACTTCATTTGCTATTTTCAATAGCTCGATCAAACATAGATCAACTTAATTAATTTTTAAATCAAACCGCTTCATTTTATATATATATATATATATATATATATATATATATATATATATATATATTACTTTTGAAGGCTTATTTAACCTCAAATTCACTTTAAATTTCAATCCCGAACTACTCATGACCACTATTTTTCTATAGTCAAATCAAATATTTTTCACCTCCGAGTGTACTATTTTTCTATAGTCAAATAAAATATTGAACTTCCTAAATATTCATTGAAATCTTTTGCAAGTAATTCAACTCCAATTTATTCTTAGCTCTTCCTCTCTTAGTATTAATCAATAAAATTAACACATAATTACCTCTTATTTTAGATAATAGTTGTTGCGATCCTAGCAAGTGCACTAGATCGACAAGTAATAAAGTGGGGTATAGTTAGGACCCTTAATATCGAACCCAAGGGAACTGTGTGTGTGAGAACTGTGAAAATTAATTGTTTGCTAAAGAATTCCAAATTTAGTGTGTATGAGTTGTTTAATTTGTATAATGTAAACTTTAAAAACTAAAATATGTAATGAAAGGAAATTTAATTCTAATAACAGTAAATTGAGTATGTATTTAATTTAGAAAAATCAAAAAGTATGAAAATGTATAGAAATTAAAACGTTGCTTAGGTTCACTTATCTACCCCATACCCACTGTGAATTAATTTTATCTTAAAGTATACATGAAAAAATTCGGGATAACCCTCTTAACCCAAGCTTCCCATTCCAAAGCCAGCTATTCTAGTTGCTAAATTTTCCATTTCGGAGCCAGCCCAACAATTAGCCTATGCATAGGTCTAACATCATAAGTTTGGTTTGCCTTCCCATTTCGGAGCCAAACAACCCAAATCTCATCCATTTCACTCCACACTCTAGTCCTAAAATCATAATTACTACACATTTAAAATCCCATTCCAAAGCCGTCTAAAATAATACAACATTCATGAAAGAAAAATTGAGCAAGATTATTCATAGACTTCAATCCACTAGACTCAACACACATTCAAAGATATATGATGAACATCATTCATCCATGTATGGAAATTAACTCAATAGATTGAAAACCCATGAAATATAAATAAGTAACAGTGAAATAGACCATTCATTCATGTAAAGATCAAAATATGCTCAATATTCACATTGTGAGTAGGGGATTCAAGCTTCCCCAAGCAACAAAGACAACTACTCACTATCCATAATGTAAAAAATGAACAAAGTAAGAGTGAAGAATATAAAACCCATTTGAAGCTGAAGATTTGAAGTTGATGAAGCTCCTTCTCTTCTTCTCCAAACAGCATTTTGATTGTAAGTAGTAATCCTCAAAACTAGAAACTAAAACTATAACTATCTTTGTGTTCTTGAAGTAAAACTAAGTTAAAAGTGTAATTTTTGCAAGTAAAACTCAAAATCTAAGTATGAAAAACCCACAAAGTATGAAAAACTGCTTTTTCTACTCTACCTAAACACTCTAAGCACAAAACCCTAAAAATGACTCATTTTAAGCATAAAATTCTGCAGCTTTTATAGAGCTGTCCAAGAGGCCACGATTGGGACACTTTTGTCTCAGTCGCGACATAAGGAAAGGGCACGGCTAGGACAGTTTGTCTCAGCTGTGGCGGGCTTCTAGATCAAAAGTGTCTTCGCAGGCTGCTATAGCCATAGCTGGGACAGTTTGTGTCAGCCACGACTTTTGATGAAACAATGCGTTTTGAATTCTATAATTGCCATGACTAGGACAATTTGTCTCAACCGTGACCTTTAATGAAATGGTGTACTTTGACTCCTGGATTGGGTATGGCTGGGACAGTTTGTCTCAGCCATGGCCATTAGTGAAATGGTGAGTTTTTCCATCTGCATTAGGCACGGCTGGGACAGTTTGTCTCAACCGTGCCTTAGCAAAATTTCCGACATAAAGTGAAATTTAAGACCATTAATCACCAAAAAACTTTGAATTTATCAAAATAACTAAAATAAACAAAAGAAACAATATTTTATAATTAAAACACTAAAAGCATGCAAGATGAGACACTAAAACACACAAAATTATCTAGAAAATAAACACTAAAAACAAGATTATCAACTACCCCACACTTAGCTTTTTTGCTCGCCCTCGATCAAACGAATCATCCACAATCTTGAAAATTCAAACTCTACATAAGAACAAGCAAATTCAGAGAGATTTTAGCAACACTTAGTAGAAGACACTCAGATGAAGAATTAAATTAAAAAGACTAAAACTGATCTATAGCATACAATTTCTTGTGTGCGTGTGCGAGGCTAAAATAGATTTATTTTCTTTCACAAACCAAAACTACCAGTGAATTTCAGCAATCAAGCAAACAGAGAATTACAACAATTTTTGCGCTTGCAAATCAGGACAGTCATAAGCCTCTCCTTTAGCACCTAAACCATAAGGGTCATCTCCACTAAATAACTCAACAAAATAGGATCACCAGGGCTTACTTTAAGGTTGTAGTGGGGATAGGACGAAGGTTCTAAAAAAAAATTATAAGGTTAGCAAGACAAAATTAAACACACTATCCAGAAATACAAACCACCTAACTTTCTCAAGAAAATAACTCCTTTAAAATCCATGCTCTATCGTTGTAAGAAGGGAAAAACTAATCTTAGGACATTAGTTGGATTCTCAAAATTGTAGCAAGCAATTCAAATGACACTTCCTATAAATACTAAGTACCCCACACTTATTTTCTGTAATTTTTTTAAATAAGTAATAGTGAAATACCAGTGAATTTTTCGTTCACTTACTAAGAAGGGCACCAAAAGAGCTAATTTTTTATCAACCTTGTTCCAAAATATTTAGAACTGTAAGGCCCCTAACATGACCCTAATTTAATTTGCATATTATTGTAATTAAGTAAGGGGGTAAATTAACATGTTATTATGTTAATTGCATGAAAATATAATAAAAGAGTATGGTTTAATGTTAATTAAGGATGCAATTGAGGATAAAGGTATTAATTTGGGGTTAATTGGTATTTTTGGCATTTTGGTGGCCAATTGTGTAGAGAAGCATTTAATTCAAGGTTAAATTGAAAGAATGCTTAAATGGATAGGTTAATGTTTGAAAAAGAATTAGTGGAGGGGTTAAAGTCTAACATGCATAAAGGCTTGTGGCATTTGTGTGACATGCAAAATGATGAAGGACTAAAGAGGAGATTGTCATGTGGGTATAAAAGGCTTGGGTTAGAGAATTTGATTGTGAGAATCGGCATTTGTTGAGAGCAAAACTAGAAATTCATCTTCTTCTTCCTCTTTGATTTCCATAGATTTATCTCAAGCATTTAGATGTTAATGGTGCATGTTGGTTAATCAAGAGTTTAAGGCTCTAAGCAACGGTAATTAAACTCTCATTTTAACACTTCATCATCACCATCTTCTTCTTCATTTTCTGTTGACTGAGAATATGTCGTTTGCTGGAAATGTATGTTCATGGTGATGGTATTTATGAAGGAGAAGAGGAAGGAAGAAGGATCAAAGGAAAGGGATTTAATAGAGGTTGAAGACATTGGGTTTATCAGCCAAGGTATGGGAATTTAGGCTATTCATATTGCATGTAAAATGGATTACTGGAAGTGAATAGGATTTACAGAATTGAATTTACGTTTTTCTGGAATTTTAACGTTGAAAGGTTGAAGAAGACAGTCTTGCCGAGTCGTGAATGACTTCACGAGTCGTGAACATCAGTCCGACTCGTGAAGCTCTTCACGAGTCGTGAAGACCAATCATTCTTCTTCACTCGTGAGCTTCTTCACGAGTCGTGAAGAGTTCCTTTGTTACCTCACTCGTGAAACTCTTCACGAGTCGTGAAGTTCAGCTTTTCTTCCTCACTCGTGAAGCTCTTCACGAGTCGTGAAGTTCAGCTTTTCTTCCTCACTCGTGAGCCACTTCACGAGTCGTGAAGTATAGTTCCTTCTCCACTCATGAACCCCTTCACGAGTCGTGAGAATCACCTTATTTGCTTCACTCGTGAATCCCTTCACGAGTCGAACTCCTCTTCACGACTGAATGACCTTTCTTGAATGTTTTGCTCATAAGTTGAGCTATAGGACAGCAAATTGAGTGATTCTTTTTGCATTGAAAAATAGACTTCCATACCTATATTTCACATGAAGAAACCTAAGCTTAAATCTGTCTCTATGTACATGTAATCTATAGTTGAATGCGGACTAGTTTTCTAGACTACTCTATGTAACAGAAATTGCTAGTATGAACAGATTGTTGCTACACTTGATAATATGATTCTTAAATTGATTGAGAAAGCAAATTGCTTATGTGATAGAAAGTTAAATGAATAAGGCATGTAATATGACTGTCAATGAAGGAATTGTATGCATACACATGCGTTCATTTGCGAATATGAATAAAGACTAGAAAGGAATTATCGAACCCATACATGTAAATCTTATGACATGTAAGTGCACCTTTTTATATGCACTTGTGATATGAAAAAGAGAATAATAGCATGACCTTGGCATGTGTATATGCCATATGAAAACATGTTGATATTTTGTATAGCACATGACTTGAATGATGATAAACGTATATATATATGTGTGTTGGAAACATGCTCATAAGAATAAATCGACTATATGCGAATGTACCCACAGGTATGTACATTTATGATTATGTATATGAGTATATGAGCATGTATTTGCCTATGAGATAGAAGATGAATTAGCATGACTACGAACATGTGAAATGCTTAATGAGGGCATGATCAAGTCTATGATATGATGATTATATGTCATGCTTATATGATATGATGCAAATGATACAGTCATACAGATATAGATGAGCCAGATATATATATCTTGGCATATGAAATGTGCATGTATCTGATTATGCACCAGAGAATTCACAGGTTGATAAGACTATGCATATGTGCAAACAGTATACTACGAATACAGTATTAAAATGTGAATTGAACACGAATATAGTTTCGCCTGCGATAGAGTTTTAGATGTGGATAGATAGGCGCCTATAGGGAAATTGCAGCTGCCATAGTTGGCCCATTTGGGTCCATAGTTTATGATCACGTATGGATCATGATCAGCCCCGTTTGGGTTGATAGGCTACCCCGTTTGGGTATGCTTGACCGGTCCATAGTACAGTTGGCCCCGTTTGGGTCTATAGATTCGATATCTTCGGATATCCCTCATTTGATACCATTGTGTATCCATAGTTCCCGCATCCACTGATAAAGCTAAGGCAGGCTAAACGTTATTCATAGCAATGATTAAAAGTAAACAGTTAAAGTTATTTGACTAAAGATTGATATGTGGCTTATATTGTTGGTTTACCACAGGAATTATGCTTCAATTGAATATGTTCACATGGAATATTGCCATCTATATGAATTATGGAAAAAGAAATTTGTGTTTCTCTCTCTTGGGTACAATGCTTTTGTACATGAGAATATGCTTATGTTTTAAAGTATATGTTATTGTTGCCATGTTATGTTAGACATGTTGATTATAGTATATGAACATATTGTATATGTGTATGTTTTGATGGCCTTGTGTATGGCCATCCATCTGTAGATATTCCCCACTAAGCTTTATAGCTTAGCACGGGTTATTTATTCGTGTAGGTACCTTCTAGAAAGACTTTTTCTCAAGGACGTTCTCTGCATCAGGAAGGGCCAACCATCGACTTATAACCTTGATGTAGGATGTTTTTTTTGTAATACAGCTATCATATGTTTTGTATAATGGCCAGTCATATTTTGATATGTATATACCTATGTGGGATAATGTAAATCACTAGTAGTAAAGCTACGAAAGAACATGTGTGCATGTGATATGCATGAAGAAATATCCATATAGTTAGTATGCATGATACTAAGCATGAAATGAAAAACAGGAACAGACAGGTGGCATAAATAATAGTATATGAAATCGTATGGCATGATTAATGGCTAAGTGATGGTTAATTGAACATGTAGTATGAGCATGATTAATAGTATTCATGATACATGTGATAATAGGGTATTTGCATAAGGGGTGCTACAAGAACGTTTAAGTTCAATAATCCCTAAAAAAAACTTCAACTTCCCTTTTTTTTTCTCAACTGATAATCAAAAATTTATCAGACCTAACATGCAAATTTCATTTCCCAACCTAGAGTGGCCAATTCCAAAGTGGGACAGATAAAGGCATTTTTTGCTGCATGGTTTAGCATAAGTGTAATCAAGAAAAAATAAATAGTACGCTTTTAGCATACCAATTAAGCTCAAAGGGGCTAACAATGGTAAAATTTACTAAAGGTAGGTCAAAAGTCATTTAAAAATTAGTTACCAAAGAAGGCTGCCTAGGTCATATCTGAATCTTATCTGAGTTGAAAATTTGTTTCAAAGGGTGATGAGGAAAGTTCTAACTATTCCAGAATTTCTTCACTCGAATGCTTTTACTCAATGGTTTTAATTTCATAAAACTTAGCCTACTGTGCTTATTAAGTTAGAAATTGAATGGTATATAATTAATCGAGATCAATTCAAAAGAAGAACTTCCCTGAACAATACTACTACTCTCTGGCTACTTAAACCTCCTAAATAAGCAGTTCAAATTGATTCAAAACAAGATTAACTGGCAAGTTCAAGCTAATTGCAAGAGTAATTAACAACCTAAGAAATTAAACTAAATCGACACTAAAGGAATTCACAATGTAATGCAACTTTCAAACACAAAAGAAAAAAACTAATATCAAAATCAAACATCAATATAAAAAGTATGAAAAATATGGAAAAACATGAAAGAAATTCAATTAGCAAACTACAATCATAACACAAAAGAAAAAACTAAAAACATCCCACAACTAAAAAGAAACCACATCAAAAGCAAATGCAGAAAAACTAAGTCAAACAGTCTTCATCCTCAAACCCTCACCCCACACTTAAAACTTTTGCTGTCCCCAGCAAAAGACCAAAAGAATATAAACAAAAAGGGAGTGATGAGTGGAGGAAAAAACCTTGAAATCATGGTGAGGAAGGCGGTGTGGTGCAGGCAGGAACTGGCTATCAAATCGGGATTGTAGCATCCCAAGAGCTATAATAATGTCGTCCATCCGCTGCGTAATGGATTGGAACTCAGAGTACATCCTCTGAGAAATGCTGTCAAGTCGGGTATTAAGAGCAGTGTACTGCTCAGAGGATAAAGCAGATGCTTCAGCTTCAGGTCGCTCCAATTTTGTGGCTCCTTTGTGCACAGCTGCTCGATATAAAGCTTGCTCCGAAACTACCAAATGTCCTTGCCCTTTTCATTTCGCTCGTAGAAGACTTTCCAGCCTACACCATTAAACAATCTATCCAATTCATTCTGGTAGCTAGATACTCCTACTTGCAAAAGATGGCCCACCAATTCGGAAATTTTGAGGGAACCTTAACCTTTGAGGACCCTTAAGGGGCAGATGATGAAGCACCAGCGTCGGGATAGGATCTTTTGGGTGCCATTTCGCCTGCAACACAACAACACGACATATAAGCCTGAAAGACAAAACAAAGCACTTGAACAGTAAAACAAAATAATTAACCTGTCTACAACATAAGCAATAAACATAAACAAACACAAGTAGACTACTCATAAGAATACTAGACCAAAACACAAATTAAAGCATATGCAATTGAGCTAGATACAACCAAAAACTCAACAAACATGGCCCGAGCACATACAATTGCCTGACTCCGATATGAATCTTTGCCTGACTCCGATATGAATCTTCTTTACCATTCGTGAGGCATAAAAACATGGCAAATATTTCTTGAGCATAAGTGTGAGGCAAACAAGGGCAAGCAACAAAGCAACTAAAGCAGAAAAATTCTTCTTGCTTCTCTTGGAAAATTTATCGAACAGGTGGCGGGCGAAGTTTGTTTGGCAACAAAATACACACAAGAATGCATAAAACTAACCAAACACATGCCAAAATTCATAACCATCCACAATTTCAAAGAAAAAAAGCAAGAATTCATAACAATTAAAGAGAACATAAATGTGCTTACATCTCTTTGGCATTTCATCGAACAAGTGGTGGGTGAATGTAATTTGGAAAAAATAGACAACCAAAAAGGCATAAAACAAACCAAAAATAAACCACAAACAATGCATAATCCAAGAATTAAAATGAAAAAGGCAAAAACATGGGGATGGGAACACAAAATCGCAGATTTAACAAAGGAGGAAAAAAATCAACAAAACTCAAACAAAACAAAAATTAAACCAAAAACAAAGAGAGGAGAGAAGAGAGATTTACCTGATTCTTGAAGAAAGAAAGAGAGAGTGGAAGCCAAAATGGGGAGAGAAGGCCGAAAATGATGAAGAAATTACAGAGGGGAGTGAAGAAATGAGAAAGAGGAGCAAAAATCGATTTAAAAATGAAACAAATTCGATAGTTATTCAAAGAGGTATGACTAGGACAGTTTGTCTCAGCCGTGCCAAGTTTAAAATCAAAACTTCCCATTTTGATAAAATGAAAGGCAAGGCTGGGACAGTTTGTCTCTGCCGTGCCACCTTATTGGATTCAAAATGAACCAAAAGGCATTGCTGGGACTAATTGTCTCAGCTGTGCCTACCTTCAAGACTCTAATTAGAATATGGCACGGAGAAGGCCACGGCTGGAACTAATTGTCTCAGTCGTTCCCCTCTTCTGGATCTAAAACACACAATTGGCCACGCCTGGAACTTTTTGTCTTAGCCGTGGCACCCTTCTGCCTCTAAAAAAATTTTAAAGGGCCACGACTAGGACTAATTGTCTCAACCGTGCCCAACTAAAAATTTGCCCTATTAAAAACTCTTCCTCTCCTCAAAGAAATCAACCTAACAACAACAACTAAAAAACAAACTTTAGACAAAATAAACAACACTAAACATGCTAAAATTGTAAGAAATTAAAGAGAAATCGAAAAGAAAAGAAATTGAGTTCAAGGATAAGAAAACGTTCTGGGTTTAACAAGTCGCCAGCTCGACTTTCATAGCTCTCATAGATCATCTTTTAAAGTGAGGATAACTGATGCAGCCTCATACTTGGAATCGAGATATGGCTTCAATCAGTGACCATTTACCTTGAACTCTCGCCCATGACCTTCTTCCGGATGTCTGATGGTTACTGCTCCATAGCTAGAGACCTTGACAACCTCAAATGATCCTTTCCACCTTGATTTCAACTTCCCAGGAAACAACCTCAGTCTGCTATCATAAAGAAGTACCTTCATTCCTGGTACAAATTCCTTCTTGGCGATTTTACGATCATACCACTTCTTCGTGTTCTCCTTGTACTTCTTCGCATGATTATAGGCCCAGAGTCGAATCTCTTCCAACTTGTTTAACTGCAAGGACCTTCATTTTCTTGCATTCTCAAGATTAAGATTTAAGAACCTAGTAGCCCAATAAGCCTTGTGCTCTAATTCCACTGGTAGATGACAGGACTTGCCAAACACTAAACTAAAAGGTGACATTCCTATTGGTGTCTTAAAGGATGTCCTATATGCCCACAAAACTTCATCTAGCTTAAGGTACCAATCCTTCTTAAATGCACTGACAGTCTTCTCCAATATGGCTTTTAACTCTCGGTTGGACACTTCAACTTGGCCATTAGCTTGGACATGGTATGGAGTAGTGATTTTATGTCTCACTCCAAATTTTTTCAACAAGACCTTGAATTGGTGGTTAACAAAGTGCTTCCCACCATCACTAATGATAGCTCTCAGGGCTCTATAATGGGTGAATATGTTCTTCCTTAAGAATTCTAGGACAATATTTGCATCACAAGTCCTAGTAGCTACAGCTTCTACCCACTTACTCACATAATCTACTACCACTAGGATATATTCAAACCCATAAGAAACCGGAAAAGGCCCCATGAAATCTATTCCCTACAAATCAAACATTTCAACCTTAAGCATATTGGTCAATGGCTTCTCATCTCTCCTAGTTATATTTCCCACCCTTTGTCATCGATCACAAGTTTGAATGAACAATTTAACATCATTAAATAAGGTGGGCCAATAAAATCCAGAAGAGAGAATTTTTGATACCGTTCTATTAGTTCCATGATGTCCACCAGCTTCTCCACTGTGACAGGCTCGAACAATTTTTGCTTGCTCTTCATTGGGGATACACCTTCTTAGCACTTGGTCAGCACAAAGACGAAAAAGGTAAGGATCATCCCAAATGTAATGCTTTGCATCGGTTTGCAGCTTCTTTCTTTGTTGCCACGTGGAATCCCTTGGCATATAACTACCTGCGAGAAAATTTGCCACATTAGCGAACCAAGGTATAGAGATTTCATAAACAAATAATGTATAAATACGCTCATCAGGGAATAAGTCCACAATCTCCCCTTTCTCAACATAATCATGCTCCAATCTTGACAAATGATCCGCCACATGGTTCTCTGCTCCCTTCTTGTCTTTGATCTCCAAATCAAATTCTTGCAAGAGGAGTACACATCTTATCAATCTTGGCTTGGATTCCTTCTTGGAAAAGAGATGCCTTATTGCTGCATGATCAGACCACACCACAATTTTTGCTCCAAGTAGATACGATCGAAACTTATTAAAGGCAATTACAATAGCAAGAAGCTCCTTTTCAGTTGTGGTGTAATTAACTTGAGCTCTTGTCAAAGTGTGGCTTGCATAATAAATAGCACAAAATACTTTCTCTTGCCTTTGTCCAAGCACTGCTCCCACTACAAAATCACTTGCATCACACATTAGCTCAAAGGGCAAATTCCAATCCGGAGATATGATCACCGGAGCTAAAATAAGCCTTTGCTTCAACAATTCAAAAGCCAATAAACATTCATCATTAAATTCAAAAGGAGCATCTTTCATTAACAAATTCGACAAAGGTTTTGCAATTTTTGAAAAATCATTAATAAACCTTCGATAGAAACCTGTATGCCCTAAGAAACTCCTAACTCCCTTGACATTGGTCAGTGGTGGAAGCTTCTCTATAACCTCTATCTTTGCTTTGTCCACCTCAATCCCCTTTTCAAAAATCTTGTGTCCTAAAACTATGCCTTCCCTTACCATAAAGTGGAATTTTTCCCAATTTAGCACTAAGTTGGTCTTCTTACACCTATCTAATACTAAATCGAGTTGCTCTAAGCAGCTCTCAAAGTCTAGCCCATAAATGGTAAAGTCATCCATGAATACTTCCATAAATTTCTCTATAAAATCATGGAAAATTGCCATCATGTACCGCTGAAATGTAGCCGGCGCATTACACAAGCCAAAAGGCATCCTTCTATAGGCGAATGTGCCATAAGGGCAGGTAAAGGTTGTTTTCTCCTGATCTTCAGGGGCTATAGGGATTTGCAGGTATCCCAAATACCCATCTAAGAAATAATAAAACCTTTTACCAGCTAACCTCTCTAACATCTGATCAATGAATGGCAATGGAAAATGATCTTTTCGGGTGGCATGGTTCAATCTCCTATAATCTATGCACACCCTCCAACTTGTAATTGTCCGAGTTGGAATGAGTTCATCTAATTCATTCTTAACCACTATCATTCCCCCTTTCTTAGGGACACATTGCAATGGACTAACCCATTTACTATCAGAGATTGGATAGATTATACCCGAATCAAGTAGTTTGAGTACCTCTTTTTTTACCACCTCTTGCATAGCCAGATTGAGCCTTCTTTGGGGTTGAGCTACTGGTTTATAATCTTCCTCCATAGGAATTCAATGAGTGCAATAGCTTGGATTAATTCCCTTTAAATCCGTTGTCTCCCTTCCTATAGCCTCTTTGTGCTTTTTCAAGACCTTGAGCAGTGTCTCCTCTTCAACACCTATCAACAAAGAAGAGATAATTACTGGCTTTTTTCATTTTCCAAAAATACATTAAATGAGGAGGAAGAGGTTTAAGTTCAGATTTCAATTCCCCCTTTTGTAAAGTAGTTCTCACTTGCTTCAAATTCTCCTATTCGCATCCCTTTTCCACAGCTGCTATCCATTTTTCTTCTACTCCATCCAACTCTTCACTCTCCAAAGAGTGCATCAAGCTTGAATTTACTGGATCATTCATCAACACTTTTTCTTGCATCTCCTCCACACATTCATCAATTTTATCCATGAAATAAACTGACTCTTCTAGATCACATGATGGATATTTCTGAGAGTTGTTCATGTCTACCACCAATTCTTCGTTGTTGAATTTAAGAGTGACCTTTTGCCCATGGACATCAATTAGAGCTTTTACAGTGTTCAGGAATGGCATACCCATAATAAGTGGTGTCTTCCTATCCCCTTCCATCTCCATGACCATGAAATCTACAGGGAAAATAAATTTTCCCACTTTTACCAGTAAGTCCTTAATAACTCCCTTCAGCTTTCTCATTGATCTATCTACAAGTTGAAGTCTCATTCCTATTTCTTTGAGATCTCCTAAGTTGAGTTTCCTGCACATGGAATAAGGCATCAAGTTAATGCTAGCTCCTAGATCACATAAAGCGTTTCCAACAAAGGTCTCACCAATTTCACAAGGTAGAGTAAAGCAACCTGGATCTTCCAATTTTTCTGGGATCTTATTCATGATAAATGCACTACAATTTTTTGTGAGTTGCATAATTCCATACCCTTCTAATTTCTTTTTGTTAGAATAAAGTTCCTTAATAAATTTAGCATAATTGGGCATGTGTGCTAGGGCTTCAGCAAAAGGCAAGTTAATATGTAATTTCTTAGACATTTCTAGAAACCTAGCCAATTTGCTCATTTTCTTCTCCTTCCTAGTATAGCAGGAAATGACAACCTATTGATATCAAAATCCTCTATGTTTGGATTCACAATACTCTTTCCCTTGTCATTCCTTGGAGCATCCACATCTACCTCTACTATAGAGTTAGAAATACATACCTTCCACGTTGGTTCCTCCAAATCAGTTGATAAAGTTGGTGATTTACCTCTTTCTTCCTCTCGTGCTACTTCCTTGCCACTTCTCAAAGTGATTGCTTTTGCCTCCTCCTTGGGATTGCGATCCACATTTGAAGGAAATGTCCCTGGTTGTCTGTTTGATATTGAAGTTGCAAGTTGACCCAATTGCATCTCCAAATTTCTCATTAAAGCATCTTGGTTCCGGTTTCATTGCTCTTGAGATTTCCACCTTGAATCTTGACTCGCCATGAATTGTTGTTGGCTATTCATGAAACTAGCAAACATGTCTTCTAAATTTGGCTTCTTTTCTTGAATATGTGGTCTTGATTGGAATCCCGATGGGTGATAGGGTTGAAATTAGAAATGATTAGAGCTTTGCCCTTGATGGTGGTTTGGTGGATAGGGGGCTTGGTAGTGATTGGTGGCTTGTGGTTGGTGGGGCTGAGCATGACTATGATAAGTATTTGAGTGGTAAAGGGTTCTTGGTTGTGGTTGAAAAGATGAAGCTTGTTGATTCCCATCCTTTCAAGAGAAATTTGGGTGATTTCTCCATCCCGAATTATATGAATTGCTATATGGATCATTCCTTTTAAAATCGCCTAATGCATTTTCATCTCCTACGACTCCTCCTTCTTGGATAACTTGCTCACTTTCACACGATCCACTCCCTTGATTTACTATAGCCACATTTTGAACTTTCAAGCCACTCAACTCTATTTTTACCAATTCTAGCTGTGCTTTTAACAATGGTACTTCATCCATATTGTGTAAACCTTGTCTCCTTGGGACTGATCTAGGGGCAGTCCATTGAGAGTCATTTGCTGCCATCTCATCCAACAACTGAAAAAAGTCCTCAGGTAGCTTGTTCAAGAAGGATCCTGTTGATGCTGCATCCAATAATGACCTTGTTGGAGGTGTAATTCCAACATAAAAGATGGTCATTAGTTGGTAAACTGCTATCTCATGATGCGGACAACTTCTCAATAATCTCCTAAACCTCTCCCAGGCCTCATGAAAAGGCTCTTCATTCATTTGATGGAAACCCATGATGCTATTTCGAATGCTTACAGTCTTTGTTGGAGGGAAAAATCTCATTAAAAACTTTTCTTGCATCTAATCCCATAACCATATTGACTGTCGTGGTAACATTTGTAGCCACTCTCTTGCTTTGCCATTCAATGCAAGTGGAAATAGCTTCAATCTTACTGCATCCGTACTAACACCCGAAATTTGAATAGTGTCACTAACTTGTAGAAATATGTCGATATGCTGAGCTGGAACCTCTACTTCTGAACTATAGAACTGATTTCTCTGTACCATAGTAATGGTGGCTGGCTTGAGCTCAAATTTTACTCCTCTCGATAATACAATTGTTCAGTGATCTTCATTCCACCTTAGCACAGCGTAGTCTCTTATGGTCCTTTGCCTAGGCATTTCTTCTCTTCTTGTCCCTGGCATTTGTTCATATGCCCTCGGCACTTGTTCATTCTCGGGAGGATCCTCATCAAGAGGAGGATCATGCTCCATCTCATTATCTCTATTAGCTCTCCTTTTTTGGTGTAGGGTCCTCTTGATTTCAGGATCAAAAGGCAGTAATTGCTCTTGTCTTGTTTTGTTCATGCACCAATTTCACCTAAAAAGAATCAAGAAAAATAAAATAAGGAAAAGAAAACACATACAAACAATAATCATAGCTTACTAACAACACCAAATCCCCTAGCAACAGTGCCAAAAACTTGTTGCAATCCTAGCAAGTGCACTAGATCGACAAGTAATAAAGTGGGTTATAGTTAGGACCCTCAATATCGAACCCAAGGGAACTGTGTGTGTGAGAACTGTGAAAATTAATTGTATGCTAAAGAATTCCCAATTTAGTGTGTATGAGTTATTTAATTTATATAATGTAAACTTTAAAAACCAAAATATGTAATGAAAGGAAATTTAATTCTAACAACAGTAAATTGAGTATGTATTTAATTCAGAAAAATCAACAAGTATGAAAATGTATAGAAATTAAAACGTTGCTTAGGTTCACTCATCCACCCCATACCCACTGTGAATTAATTTTATCTTAAAGTAGACATGAACAAATTCGGGATAACCCTCTTAACCCAAGCTTCCCATTTTGGAGCCAGCTATTCTAGTTGCTAAACTTCCCATTTCGGAGCCAGCCCAACAACTAGCCTATGCACGGGTCTAACATCTTAAGTTTGGTTTGCCTTCCCATTCCGGAGCCAAACAACCAAAATCTCATCCATTTCACTCCACACTCTAGTCCTAAAATCATAATTACTGCACATTTAGAATTCAATTCTAGAGCTGTCAAAATTAATACAACATTCATGAAAGAAAAATTGAGCAAGATTATTCATAGACTTCAATCCACTAGACTCAAAACACATTCAAAGATATATGATGAACATCATTCATCCATGTATGGAAATTAACTCAATAGATTGAAAACCCATGAAATATAAATAAGTAACAGTGAAATAGACCATTCATTCATGTAAAAATCAAAATATGTTCAATATTCACATTGTGAGTAGGGGATTCAAAGCTTCCCCAAGCAACAAAGACAGCTACTCACTATCCATAATGTAAAAAATGAACAAAGTAAGAGTGAAGACTATAAAACCCATTTGAAGCTGAAGATTTGAAGTTGATGAAGCTCATTCTCTTCTTCTCCAAACAACACTTTGATTGTAAGTAGTAATCCTCAAAACTAGAAACTAAAACTATAACTATCTTTGTGTTCTTGAAGTAAAACTAAGTTAAAAGTGTAATTTTTACAAGTAAAACTCAAAATATAAGTATGAAAAACCCACAAAGTATGAAAAATTGCATTTTCTACTCTACCTAAACACTCTAAGCACGAAACCCTAGAAAAGACTCCTTTTAAGTAGAAAATTTTGCAGCTTTTATAGAGCTGTCCAAGAGGCCACGGCTAGGACACTTTTGTCTCAGCTGCGACATAAGGAAAGGGCACGACTAGGACAGTTTGTCTCGGCCTTGGCGGGCTTCTGGATCAAAAGTGTCTTCGTAGGTTGCTATGGCCACGGTTGGGACAGTTTGTCTCATCCGCGACTTTTGATGAAACGACGCGTTTTGAATTTTGCAATTGCCATGGCTAGGACAATTTGTCTCAGCTGCAACCTTTAATGAAATGGTGCACTTTGACTCCTGGATTGGGCACGGCTGGGACAGTTTGTCTCAGCCGTGGCCATTAGTGAAATGGTGAGTTTTTCCATTTACATTGGGCATGGCTGGGATAGTTTGTCTCAGTCGTGCCTTAGCAAAATTTCCTGCATAATGTGAAATTTAAGTCCATTAATCACCCAAAAACTTTGAATTTATTAAAATAACTAAAATAAACAAAAGAAACAATATTTTATAATTAAAACACTAAAAGCATGCAAGATGAGACACTAAAACACACAAAATTATCCAAAAAATAAACACTAAAAACAAGATTATCAATAATCATGCATAAATATTAAAGATTTAAACCAAGAACATGCAAATCATTAACTATGTCAAAAAAATTTTTTAGTTATTTACTCAATAAACCAATAATTAATGTTAACACAATCAAAGATAAGAATATGCTTAAAACCAAGAAATAATAAACAGATATTGAAATTAAGCTCAAAACAAAGTCATAACAATGAAAATATAAGATTTCAAATATCAATTAGCAAAAGAAGAAAAAACTACTCAATAAACATGTTTAAAACTAAAACAAAGTTGAAAATAAAATCAAAGAATAAAAACAGAAGAACAAGAAGAAGAAAAAACTGCGTAAAAAAAACTAAAACTATTGAACTCTATTTTCCCTTGATTCTACTTTATGATTGATTGATTCATTTGGTGTTTGAGTCTTCTATTTATAGGCAAAATAAGTTGTAGAAGTTTTTTAAATTTTCTCAATTGTAATAGGAAAAGAAAATTTTTTGAATTGGAAAATCGAAAATCCTTCGCTGCATGGGAGTGTATCATGTACGACCACTTGAATTTTTTCCTTCATTGGATGCACTGACATGCATAATTTCACATTGAGATGTATGACCAATTAACTCTCTTTGAAGTGATTCATACTGTCAAGTAGGGAGTATTTCAAGCAAAAAGTTAGTGCACGACCAATCAAGGTCTTTTGCAATAAAACACACAGCCAATTGATGAGTCTTTCCCATGACAAGTACTACACGGCCACTTATCCTTTCACAACTTGAGACACATGGCCACTTATCCTCCACATCTTCAATGCACGACCAAGTAAGCACACACAAAATATAACACACGGCCACTTGAAGAAGAAAGGAAGAAATACACGGCCAAGAAGCTTTCTGGAGATTAAAACAGGGAAATAAGACAGTGGCAGAGTATGAACGAGAGTTTGAGTGGTTAAATGCTTACCTGGATGAAGGCCAGGCTACAGAGGAGAAATTGTGTTACAGATTTGAGAAAGGCCTGCATACTGAGCTTAAATAAATCATTGGAGCTCAGAAGTATCCTACCTTGCGTGCTATGGTGGAAGCAACCATAAAGTTAGAGACGACTTAGGCTGAGCAGGCTGAGAGACAGTCTCGATTTCAGCAAAAGAGAAAACAAGGGTAGTTTAATGGTAAAGGGAAGAAAGTAAAGGGATCTCAGGGACAGTCACCAGCAGCAGTGGGCCGAGGTCAAGGAGGTGCATCTCGAGGCAGAGCTCCAGCGGGTGGTGCCCCTCGGGACAGAGATAGTGGTTTTGCAGCGGCTTGTGAGCACTGTGGTAAGTTTCACCCTGGAGAGTGCAGAATTCTGACAGGAGCTTATTTTAGATGTGGGTCCAGAGATCATCGGATCAGAGACTGTCCTGTCATGCAGACTGCCTCAATTAATTCACCGGTATCAGATACAGTATCTTTAGCTCCTAGGGGTCAGGGAAGGGGAGCTGCCCCTCATACATCAGCCTTTAGACCGATTGGACAGACATCACAGGGTCAGAGGAGAGCATCGGGTCAGACCTATATTGTCAGAGCACATGAAGATGAGGATGCTCCAGACGTGATAGTTGGTAAATTTTTCTTGCTATCTGATTCAATACATGCATTGATTGACCCTGGTTCCACACACTCCTACATTAGCACTACTTTAGCTCGGGAAAAGGGGATGACAGAGGCATGCTTGGACCAGGACGTCTTGGTGAGTAATCCTCTAGGGCATAGTGTGGTGGTAAATAGAGTATTCAGACAGTGTCATATTAGTACCCAGGGACATATCTTCCTGGCAAATTTGATTGCTTTGCCTTTTCATGAGTTTGATGTGATTTTTGGGATGGATTGGTTATCCGCTCATCAATCGATTGTTGACTGTAGGAGGAAGAGAGTTACTTTAAAGCTTAGTGGTGATTGAGAGATTACAGTGGTAGGTGAGAGAACTGATTTCTTGTCTGATGTGATATCTGCCACTGTTGCTAAAAAGCTAATTAGAAAAGGATGTGTAGCTTACTTGTGTTATGCGATGGAAGCAATGAAAGTCAGTCCAAGGGTGTCAGAAGTACCTATCATCAGAGAGTTTCAGGATGTCTTTCCTAATGAGTTGCCAGGATTACCACCTTGCAGGGAGGTAGAATTTTCCATTGATGTTGCTCCAGGTACTACACCTATTTCCATTGCTCCCTATAGGATGGCGCCTGCAGAGTTAAAAGAATTGAAGATTCAGTTACAAGAATTGCTGGATAAGGGATTTATTAGGCCCAGTGTTTCTCCCTAGGGAGTGCCAGTCCTGTTTGTAAAGAAGAAAGATGGCATGCTCAGGTTGTGCATTGATTATAGGCAACTGAACAAAGTTACTATTAAGAAAAAGTATCCTCTCCCTCGCATTGAAGACTTGTTTGATCAGCTTAAGGGAGCAGGTGTTTTCTCAAAGATTGATTTGAGATCAGGCTATTACCAGATGGGAGTAAAAGAAGCAGATGTGCCAAAGACTGCTTTTCGCACCAGGTATGGCCACTATGAGTTTCTAGTCATGCCTTTTGGACTTACAAATGCTCCGGCCGCCTTTATGGACTTGATGAATAGGGTTTTCCACCCCTATTTAGACCAGTTTGTAGTAGTTTTTATTGATGACATTCTGATTTATTCTAAAATGCCAGAAGAGCATGATAAGCATTTGAAGATTGTTCTGCAAGTTCTAAGAGAAAAATAGTTATATGCTAAGTTCAGCAAATGTGACTTCTGGTTAAATGAGGTGTCTTTTCTAGGTCATGTGATATCGGCAGAAGGTATTAAAGTGGATCCTTTGAAGATTGATGCGATTCTTCAATGGAAACCACCAAAAAATGTTACTAAAGTGAGAAGTTTTCTGGGTTTGGCTAGGTACTACAGGAGATTCATCAAAGGTTTTTCTACTATTGTAATACCTTTAACCCGATTACTACAGAAGAACACTAAATTTTTGTGGACTGATGCTTGTCAAGAATGTTTTGAAAGACTTAAAAGTATGTTGACTGAATGTAAGGTGATTGCATATGCCTCTCGACAGTTGAAGACACATGAGAAGAAATACCCTACTCATGATCTGGAATTAGTAGCCATTGTTTATGCGCTTAAAGTGTGGGGACATTACTTGTATGGCGAGAAATGCTATATCTACTCATATCACAAGAGTTTAAAATACCTACTTACCCAGAAAGAGCTCAATCTTAGACAAAGGCGCTGGTTGGAATTGATCAAATATTATGATTGCTACATGACTACCACCCAGGAAAAGCTAATGTAGTAGCTGATGCACTTAGCAGGAAATTTATGTCAGGTGATGCTAATACCCTTAAGTAATTAGTATAAGTAATTGATTTGCATTAGTAATTGATTTTTTTGTTTGCAGCTCTCCGAGCTATGAATGTCCATTTAGGTTTAGCCTCAGATGGAGCCCTGGTAGCTAAATTGAAAGTAAAGCCTGACTTTGTGCATCAAGTTAAGACTGCTCAGGAAGAAGATGATCGGTTGATGAGTATAGAAAATAGGCTTCAGAATGGCAGTGTTGAGAATTACTCCTTAAGTGATGATGGAAGCCTCTATTTTAAGTAAAGGCTTTGTGTTCCAAACCAATAAGAGTTGAAGAAATGTATTTTAACTGAAGCACATCACAGTAGCTATGTTATGCATCCTGGAGGTAATAAAATGTATCAAGATTTGAAAGCTTTTTATTAGTGGCTAGGTATGAAGCAAGATGTGATAGAGTTTGTAAGTAAATGTCTGATCTGTCAGCAAGTAAAAGCTGAGCACCAGGTTCCTTCAGGGTTGTTGCATCCTTTGTTGGTACCAGAGTGGAAATGGGACCGAGTAACCATGGATTTTTTGACAGGCTTGCCACTGACTCAGAAGAAGCATGACGCCATCTGGGTGATTATAGATCGACTGACTAAGTCTGCTCACTTTTTGCCAGTACGGAGAGACTATCCTTTGTCAAAACTGGCGGAATTGTTTATTAATGAGATAGTAAGATTTCATGGGGTGCCATCTTCCATTGTTTCTGATAGGGACCCGATGTTTACTTCTCATTTTTGGCACAGTTTTCAAGATGCTTTGGGTATGAGGCTTCACTTTAGTACAGCCTTTCACCCTCAGATCGATGGCCAGTCCGAGAGAGTGATCCAGGTTTTGGAGGATATGCTTAGATGTTGTATCCTAGAGTTTGGCACCAATTGGGAAAAGCATTTACCTTTGGTAGAGTTTGCATACAATAATAGTCACCAATCCAGTTTGAAAATGGCTCTATTTGAAGCACTTTATGGTAGGAGATGTAGAACTCCCCTCTGTTGGACCGAGCTGAGTGAAAGAAAGTTAGTAGGTTCTGATTTGATCCGTGATTCTGAAGAAAAAGTTCGGATCATTAAAGGAAGATTGAAAAAAAGAACTTATGGATCGTCAGAAGTCATATGCTGATTTGAAGAGGAAGGACATAGAGTTTCAGGTTGGAGATCGAGTTTTCCTGAAAGTATCTCCGTGGAGGAAGATCTTGAGATTTGGAAAGAAGGGCAAGTTAAGTCATAGATTTATTGGCCCTTATGAGATACTTCAGCGAGTGGATCCCGTAGCTTATCAATTGAAGTTACCTTCGGAACTAGAAAAGATACACGATGTGTTCCACGTATCTATGCTCCGTCGATACAGGTCGGATCCTAGTCACGTGATTACACCAGAGAGATTCAAGTGGCTGATGATATGACCTATGAAGAGGAACCAGTGAAAATATTAGCAAGAGAAGTCCGCCAACTCAAAAACAAGCAGGTTCCACTAGTGAAGGTATTGTAGCACCACCATAACGTTGAAGAAGCTACTTGGGAACCAGAAACAACTATAAGACAACAGTATCCCCACCTCTTTACTACAGGTAAATTTCGAGGACGAAATTTCTTTTAGTAGGGGAAAATTGTAATGGCCTCAACACCGGCCTGCATGAACAGTAAATTCTGATGGCGAATAGTACATCTGGGCCGTAAATCGGACCCGAAAGTGAAAAATATTTTATTTGACCATTGAAAAGTATTGGTTATGGTGAGTCCGGGGTTGAAATTTGAAGTGAAATCGAGGTTAAATAAGCCTCCAAAAATAAAAAATACGAAAAATGTAGCGAGTAAATTTTCCTAGTAGGGAAGGTGACTTGATTTTGCATAAATCTTTAAAATAGCAAATGGACTCTAAAAATTTCCAGATTTTGCAGTTCTCAATGAAATTTCATATAGAATATTTTGGTGTAAAAAACTAAATTTTTCGGCGATGTCGACAGTTGTCGAATCGGACCAGTTCAGTTGAATCGGACCGATAACGAACTCCAATTGAGCCAAAATTTTGTGTACTACCTATTTTTGATGTGATAAGAATTATGAAATCAAATTTGAAGTGAGAAAATGGGATAAATAATTTTTGGACTTTGAATTAGGTTATTAATGGCTTTAAGTAATTAACTAAGCCCACTAACATAATCCAAGCCATTTCACCCAAAAGAAGAGGTATAAATAGAGAGAAAACTCTGGAAAATTCCGGCATTTTCTTCTTCTTCTGCACCTCTTCCCTTTGGCCGAAATACACTCCACCATTATTGTTTGGATTTTTCTCTTCTCCTCTCTCCATTTCACACTAAATTAAGCCTTAGGATAATAATTTCTACCTCTCTAGTTGAGTTTGGTGTCCTCCGCTCTTCAAAAGAAGGAAAGAAATCAAGGAAAATCAAGAGAGAAAATTTAGGATTTCATTTGAGGTAAGTGAAACCAATGAGTTAAAATTCTTTTTAAGGTGCCTACTTATGTTTTTGAGGTCAAAAAAATAGAGTTTTGATGGGTTGATATTTCGGCCTCCTTAGGGAATCAAGGTGATTTGCAAGCTTCCAAGGATAAAGGCAAGGAAAAGGAAGCTTAGGCAACCTAGAGCAAGAAGGAAAGGTTAGTGACTAATAAATCTTGATATTTTCTTTGATTTGGCTATGTAACCTTTATGTAACTTAAGGTAAAAGTGATAAAATAATGTTTAATTGAAAATAATGGTAGATTACTGTTAAGAGACCCTAAATAAGTGTGTTTAAATGCTTGAATGAAGTATTACATGAAAATAAGGTGTGTTTATTTTGTAAATTTTGATGATTTTATGCTTCAAAATCATAGTAGAAAATGAAATAACATGCTTGAGAATTTTTATGAAATTTATTGAAATTTAATGAATATTTTAGAGACAATTTCTTAATTATGTAAGTAATGAAATTGTTGAATTAATGTGAAATAATATGCAATTTGGTGAGAAAATGAATAATTTCGATGAATTATGGTAGAATAGTTCACAAATAATGTGAAGGGATTTAAAAAACTAAAGAATAAGGTAAACAAGTATAATTATGTAATGAAATAAATTTAAAATAATGATTTGATTGAAATTTTTGTGAAATTATGCCCTTTAGAAATAGTCTGGCAGTAAAAGCCTAGCTCAGGATATAATTGGCTAGCTATAGGGGACATTTGTACCGCGGTGCAAGTCATGGCGACTTGCTTAGCTATGGTAGGATCATTGATCTCCATGGCTTCTGTCTGTATCTGATATTTGTTCTGTGAAAAAGTGGTCTTTGAGATCATTTTTTCAGTCTGTATGTGGCCCATGTGGTCCACGTCCCCGAGTATCCAGTATGAGAATTTCTGTCGGTACTGTACTAGGGGCATGAAAGTGATAATAAGTTAAAAGAAATGAAAAGAATGATAAAAATGAAGTTTAAAGTGGAAAAAGGGCTTAAATGAAAGAAAATGAAAGTTTAGGGGCAAAATGGTAATTTTGCCAAAGTGGGTAATTAATAAGAAAAAAAATAAGTAAGAAATGGTTAACAAGGGCAAAATAGTAATTTTGGAGGTTTAACATTGTCAAAAGATAAAATTTTTCAGGATATAGGGACTAAAATATAATTTTACCCGAAAATAGTATAATAAAGCATAAATGATGAATAATGAAAGAAACTATGTAATGAGGATTGAGAAATAAATGACTATAATGGCAAATTTGCAAATATTAAGAAAAAAAAGGGACATTTTTGGAATTTATTAAGAGTTCGAGGACTAAATGGGAAATTTGCCAAAAGTTATATAATAAATGAGGAAAAGAGTAAATAGTATGGAAAACAACTGTTTCCACTTGAATTTGATTAAAATATGTTTAACTGTATTTATTTTTTAGAATTTAATTTATTTGGTTGAATCATAATAAAGGTAAATATTATTGAAAAGAAAAGTATTAGGATTGTTAGTCACCGCTGGGCAATAATTTATGCTTAGCATGTAGTTTCTGCTGCATGTAGGTACCGAGTTGGAGGAGCAGTGATGCACAAATGGAAAAAGTTATTTTGTTAAGTAGCTTATGTAGGTTTTGGCATGTAATATAAATAGATTGTTATGTATGAGTACACGATTATGTAAAGATATGTAAACATATATGTCTGTGCATGTGGTTATGATCTGTTTTGAGTTGTTGGATGATTGATGGGAGTTTTGAAGAATGGGATGATTGTTTTAGAAGTGTTGTGCCTCTGAGAGGTTGCGATCTGTCTGTTTTTTCAAGAGGCTAGTTAGATATATAGCCGTTATATTACCAAAATTTTATTATGTGAATAGTAAACCCGGGACAGTTATAGGTCATCAAATACCTAAGTAAAATCGATAATATTGAATTTTGGTATTACTCAAAAGTTAAAAAAAAATATTCGCCAGTTTGTGCGCACTGTTTAGTTAGATCGGAGTGATAAGGGTGTTACACCTTATTTTCTCCAATTAGTAGAAGAAACCTATCATAGTTCACCAAAGCTGGAAATTCCCATGTCTTCAATAATCTATGATTCCTCCTTTGGTTCATTGAGAATGAAACTCTACCGACTCCTCTAGCCTAAATAAATTCTTCAAGTCGACTGAATCTAGTGTTTCCACTTGAGAATTTTTCCTTTCCTTGCTCCTTTTGTGATGAATTATCTACAAGAGATCTTACATCCTCTAAATAAAATACATGACTTATCTTCAAAAATGAATTGTTCCTCTTGTTTCTTATCCCCTATTAATGAATGATTTGATTCCTTTTCTTTACCATCATCACCTTGAAAATTTCATAGAAGTGCTCAAAAGTTCTAGCTTAGATTCCAACTTTTCAATTCCATGCTCTCTATCCCTTAATAAATTTTCTTTACTTTTAAATTATCTCCTATTGAATCCTTATCTTTTCTTCTTGAATTCTTAATTTTTTCCTCTTGAATCCAAAACTTCTCTTCTTGAATTCTAAACTTTTCCTCTTGAGCCCTTAATGTAGCCTCCCACTCCTCTTTTTTCAGCACAAAAACTTCCTTTCCTTTCTTATAAGCAAGTCACAAACATCTTCAGTTTTGGAGATAACAGCCTCTTTGTGTGGCCGTCCATTTTTCTTTTTCAGCCCAAAATTGCTCATCCTTACATATAAGCTAGTTATGAAGACGTTAATTCTCGGAGATACATGCCTCTTTTGAATATCACAGTTCTTGATTTTGGTTGCAAGAGTTTAAACAAGTCATCTAACAATTTCTCAAAATATTCTAACAATTTTTAATCTCAAAATACCTTACCCTATATACTTATAGATTTTACTTCCCTTAGCAAAATACCATAATATACACATAAAGGGGGGGGGGGCGAGGGGGGGAAGAGGGAATCCCTGAAATAAAATTACTTTTGTAAAGGTAGAGGAAGGAAATGGAGGTTGAATTTGTACTATATGAGAGAAAAAGGCTAATGAGCATTTGCTTCAGCTATCTTTGAGCTCCATTTGTCAGGAATTTTAGAGATTCTAACCTACTTGCAAATATAATTATATTGTTGTAAGGATAAAGAGACATCTTTAGCATCAGTGCATAGTAGCACCATCTTTGTCATTATTACATTCTCTAAATAAGTTCTCCTATCGAAAATAACTAGATACCTTTTTGGAAACCTGGGATCATCCACCAAAAACCAACCTGTTCTTTTGCATCTTTTAGCCGATGAGGGTTAGGTTACCTATCTCTTTAACTAAGGGTGTATGGTTGACTGCTCTGGCTAACATTATGACTATCCTACCCAATGTGATCTTGGTTTGCCTCTTTTAGAATATCTTTATCTCATTAATCATTGCAACGATAAACATTGCTTCATTTAAGGGGATAACATGCTGCATAGCATAGATGATAATGGCTTTATTGGCATTTACGTTGCTAGGCCCTTCAAGATGTGTAAAAATAGCCAAAGCCAGATAGCAGTATAGGATCCTCAATAAATGATTTTGTAACCGTCTTTATATTTCTTGTCACAAATTTTATTGGTTTTTACTCATCAGAGTAGTTGTTTTAAATCTCTTGCTTGTTCGTATTCTCTATATCCCTTACAGTATAAGGGTCAAACCTCAAATGGATAGAAAATTCATTAAAACTAATCATATAGCCATGCCTTTGCAACAAAAAACTCACTAGATCCTCATCCTTATGGCTGTTTCACCCTATTTTGAAATAGGCTATAGCCGAGAAATCCCTAGTCAAATGTGGGTTTACTTTTTTTCCTTCTACTCATGAACTCTATCCACCCTACATTAGTAATAAGTTACTCCATTTTATTTCTGATGTTAAACTCCTCTAAGACACCCATATCAATATATAGAGTTACAGTGTACTTGGGCTATGGAAAGAGTGCCCAATCCTCCTTAAACTCTCTTTGGATGGGACCTTTACTTTGATAGCTTCCTGAGGAACTGAAGAAAAAGAACTAGCCTCTTGCCTTGATCTTTTTGGTGCCATTGCCATAAGATAAGTAATTTGCAATTAAGCTTCAACAAGTTTGTAACTGAGCTAGTATAGTTTATCATAGGAAAAAAGGAGGAAAAGCATAGTAAATTTTAGCACAAAATAATTCAACACAAGTAGGGAAGTCACTTGACAAATTCAGCATAAAGGATTAGACATGACTACTACAATACATACTAGGTAACTAATAGTAATTTATGCAATAATACAAAACCATGCCTTAACTAAAAGAAGAATTTTGCTTGACATATCCTACATCTTAATACTAACCAAGCTTAATTCTACCCTGATTTACCATATCATGTGGCTATTTAAAAAGCATGGCATTTGACAACATTAAAATAATATCAACATGTGAAATATCAATAGATAGAGCCATTTAACAAAAGAATAACATGATTATAGCAATCAAAATAGGGTAAGGAAGTCATTTTAAGCATTAGTATCAGTCAAAGAGCAACGTTCCTATAGACATTGGTTGGACAAAACAAAAGAAATTGCTCTAAAACAAATAGGCATAAAAATATTGGTTTGTTGGTTAAAATTATAATTTTTTCTCCTTTAAGGCATTTTATTAAACATAAGTAATGCATGTAACAAATGTGTTTTCTATCAGCATTTCTAGTGGCCCTATCAAACTCAAAACACCACGTTCAGCCACTAGAATAGATATAAGACAAGCAAACTTTCAACAACAATAAGCAAAATAAATTTAAATTTTAAAACCAACTACCTAAGCATGCAAAAATATATCTATGTAATTCAAAAATACCCCAACATGCATCAACCAAGAAAAAATCACAAAGAATTCTCACAAAGAATTCACTAAACTTCATGAGAATAAACTAGATATAAGAGTCCAATAGAGAATTTAAATGAAATAGAGGTTGGATTAGAACACTTACTTGAGATTGCTTAACCAAATGGATGAAAAATGCATAATGAAAGGGATTGCTAGGGTAAAAAATATAGAGGGAAGTAGAGAAAGCAAAATGGAATGCTAAAAGGTTAGAAGAGAATAGGGTATTTAAAGTCAGACACGATAAAAAGCCCTTCACACATGGCAAAGACTAAATAGTCTCTGTTATCTCTCTCATAGCAAATCAAAATGCACCATATCAATTTTTCAAAGACATGATGGAGACTAAATGGTCTCTTCCATGTACACCATTTTGTACCAAAAAAATTAATTTGCACATGGTGGAGACTAATAAGTCTCTGCCATGTATAGCATTCTATACTTAAAATTTTAACTTGCACACAACAAAGATTAATCAGTCCCTACCACCTACACCCTTCTATACTAAAGCATGCATCTGCATATGTTGGAAAGTAAATAAACGATGTCTAGCAAGTGTATTAGATCGACTAGTAATACAGGAAAATATAGATTACGACCCTAAATATCGTACCCAAGGGAACATGGATTGTTAAAAAGAATATCTATGTATGAATTAAATAATTCTGAGATTGTTTTCCAAATGTTTTTGATTTAAAGGAAAAAATTAAACTAAATAAATAATTAAAAAAACAAAAACTAAAATTAAATAAACATGAATTAAAAACAAAACAATGACTTAAATTCTCTTGCTAAAAGGACTATCCATCTTAACTTTCATTGGAATGACTTAATTTCAATAGGAAACACCAGTGATTGTGGAAAAAGTAGTAATAAAGCCAGATATCTTTATTCAAGTATATCATTCTTAGTATTAAACTCATAGACAAATCTAATAATTAGCATGAAAATCTAGTTTTAACTTCCTAAATGTTCATTGCACTCTTTTGCAAGTAATATAACTCCAATTTATTATTAGTTATTCCTTTCTTAGTATTAATCAATAAAATTAACACATAATTACCTAATATTTCAGATAATAATCATTCATAAATATTAAAGAGTTAACCCAAGAACATGTAAATCATTAACTATGTCAAAAATAATTTTTAGTTATTTACTCAATAAACCAATAATTAATCTTAACATAATCAAAGATAAGAATATGCTTAAAACCAAGAAATAATCAACCGATATTGAAATTAAGCTCAAAATAAAGTCATAACGATGAAAATATAAGATTTCAAATATCCATTAGCAAAAGAAGAAAAAACTACTCACTAAACATGTTTAAAACTAAAACAAAGTTGATCATAAAATCAAAGAATAAAAATAGAAGAAGAAGAAAAAACTACGTAAAAAAACTAAAACTATTAAACTCTGTTTTCCCTTGATTCTACTTCATGATTGATTGATTGATTTGGTATTTAAGTCTTCTATTTATAGGAAAAATAAGTTGTAGAAGTTTTCTAAATTTTCTCAAGTGGAATAGGAAAAGAATCCTTCTTGAATTGGAAAATCGAAAATCCTTCACTGCATGGGAGTGTATCATGCATTGCCACTTGAATTTTTGTCTTCATTAGATGCACTGCCGTGCATCATTTCACATTGAGATGCATGAAAAATTAACTCTCTTTAAAGTGATTCACACAGCCAAGTAGGGAGTATTTCCAGCAAAAAGTTGGTGCACGGCCAATCAAGGTCTTTTGCAACAAAACACACAGTTAATTGATGAGTATTTCCCAAGAAGAGTGGTACATGACCACTTATCCTTTCACAACTTGAGATACACGGCCACTTATCCTCCAAATCTTCAATGTACAACCAAGTAAGCACACACACAATAGAACATACGACCACTTAAATAAGAAAGGAGGAAATACACAGCCAAGCACAAGAACAAGCTATTTCATGCACGACCAATTACACCCCTACTGGATTCCACGATAGTTTACTAACATAAATTCCCAAATTCACAGCTTTAGCCCAAATATTCTTTCCTTTTTGCAATTAAGTACTTTTTTTTTGCAAAATATACCTGAAAAATATCAAAATTTATAATTAACTCCAAAAACATAAAATTAACCAATTAAACTCAAATTCAAACTAATTAATACAAAATTAACTTAATTAAACACCTAAAAATATATTAAAAACATCATATGAATCACCATTATCAGTAAACACTCTTTACCATGTGTCTCTACTCACAAACCAAATTCAAAGGCATTATACACAGTGGAGACTAATCGGTTTCTATCATGCACACCATTTTGTAACTAGGCACACACATTATACATGGTGGAGACTAATCATTCCCTGCAGTGTGACCTATTTTGAATCTAAAATTCATCTCACACATGGTAGAGACTAATCAGTCTCTGTTGTGTGTAACCAAAATTTTGCACATTTTTAAAATTTAACACCCTTTCTCATGCATACTTACCTATCTAATTGCACACCTAAATTAACAAACATCAATGCATAGTTGATCACCACACTAACACACTAAAAATGAAAAGTTCAAAGCAATACATGAAATTAAACAAACTAACCAAAGAGATAGAGTTAAAAGAACCAGTTCTGATTTTAATAAGTCACAAACTCAACTTTGAACACACTCAAGGCACATCCAAAGGCTAATATCTCACCAACTTTTTAACACCCTAATCCACTAATTATGTGCAATCATCAATACCAATATAAGCCCAAAAAGATCAGGCAGAAATAATAATAATAATAATAATAATAATAATAATACAGGCTTTAATTAGATGCCACAATATAATTAAATAAAACTCTAAAATAAAGAAGCATAACATAAATGGCCTTCAATAAACATGGAAACCTCAAGGATCACTGCAACCTACCAGATCTTCTCTTTAATGTGGTCGAGCCATAACAGCTATCAAACTAAAATATCATTAATACAATACAATCATTACAATTTAGGAAAATATTTAAGTCTACAAAACTAATAATTTACAATTAACATCTAGAGGAGTTTTCAATCCTATCAATTAAGTACTATTCCTAGAATAATCTAGAGCATTACTTGAACTCATTTAGTTTCCTGAAGACTTTTCAATTTACTTTTATAACTTAATATCTTTCTTGATACTCTAGCATAACTCATTCACCTCATAATCCTTTCATTCATGTCTCCAGACATCATGATTATTGATAATACAAACTTCAAACATATGAATTTAATTACATTTGTTACATAAGATATACATTCATTGTTCATTCAAAGCATAATGACTGCATGTGTCATGAAATATCTATAAAAGATACGGTTAGGCATAATTACTTCTTATATATCCCATAGTCTTAAGTATAAAATACAATTAAAATTCATAATTTTGGTTCATAATCATGTATTCCTTAATGCTATCCTAACATGGCAGACTAAATATCATACAACATCATGTTATGTCATACATGGTCTTTGGGCATATGTCAAAGTTATCAAATTACATATGTGTGTGTGTGTGCGTGCGCGTATACACACACACTAATAGATTTGAATGTAATTACAAGGAATAGGCATCACATATCATGATTTCTTGATAAAATCACAATATCATATGCATATATTTCAATAAATTTCAAAGCACATAAAACTCACCTAGGAACCTTAACCCCTCATAGTTGGTGTGAGATCTAACCATTATATAATACTAAACATAGAATTTAATTTCATTGAAACAGTTTATAGCTAAAAGAAATTTAAGATAAAACAATATAGTAGATCATTCATTGTGATTACATTGTATAAGTGAAGAAATCGGTAAATGTATTTCTTATTTTGAGCACATTTCTTAACCTTTAATCTTTAATAGCCTGCCTAAGTGCTAGTTCAAAGGGTGGATAATGGGAGCAACAGATACCCGAAGGTATCAAATAATGGATATCTAAAGATATCAAACGATTGATATTCGACGATATCAAATGATGGACCCAAAAGGGCCAATCTATGGTTCCTTAAAGGAATAAACAATGGACCCAAATGGGGTTAACTATGGTAGCTACAATTGTAACCTTCTAGGCATGCCTATCTAATCCACAACTGAACTAAGATCCACATGCTAAATCATTTTTAAGAACATTTAATTCAAGATGTTCCTCTTTACACGGTACAATATTTGCTTAAGCCACAATTCATGTATGAATGTACATTTCATATTCTTATAATGGCATCAACCTTTGTTATCCCCACTCACTTACAATATATTTAAACTAGTTTAAGAATACATGTTATAGTACTTCATATAATCATATGTATATATATATATTCAAAGCAATTACAACATTAATAGTATTATAGTTATAAAACTAAATAAGTTGCCATTAACACTTACTTGATCAACTTGCCATTATCACTTTACCTTCATAGTTAAGGCTTAACAGTAATGGTATAGCATAAAACAGTCATATTTTAATTTTGAAAAAGAAATGCACATTAAGTGTGTCAATTGGGTTGAAAATATAGAGTTATTTGTCTTTATAAAGAGTGTTGACTTATTTATAAATAATATGGAAGTATTTGTTAGATAATTGTGGTAAGTGTATAAAATGGTGAAATGAAGAGCAGTATCACAAGGCTGAAAGTTATACATGGCTACGCATCATATTACTAGAAGCCCTGCATAGTCGTGCACCATAAGGTTGGAAGCCCTGTGTGGCCACGCATCACAAGGTTCAAAGCCCTATATGGCCTCGTACCACAGGCTTGGAAGCCCTGCGTGGCCATGCACCTATATGAACAGATCCATTCGTTTGCAAATTAATTAACAACAAAGGTCACTGAGCCCATAAATCATTGTAACCTTATCTTAAATCTTCTCATCATCAAACTAGATCAACCCTAAACTAAGGGTTTCACTAGTGAATAGAATCTTGTTCTTAGAGAACCCTAATTTCAATCAATCAATCTATAGATAACCACCTACACAAAAAAAATCCAAATTGTAGTCCCATCCTATTATTGAAGCTTCAAATTCTCCTTCAACCCTCTTGATCCAGCTCTTATAATGATGATTTCTTTCTTCCTCTTTTTTGATGCTAACATAAAAACCCTAAGCTTCTAGTTTCTTCAATCTATAACCAGAGAGAAAAGAGAGAGAGAGATCTTCTCTGCCCTATTTTTCCTATTTCCACCTTTTTCAAGAAGCCTTAAAAGAGGGAGTGGGGTAAAAATCTCACCAAATAGATTCCAAAATCACCCTTATACATTTTTAACCCTCAAAATTTTATATTTCTTAATATATTAACCCAAAAATTCTAATTTAATTCAATTGCGTCCTTCCTTAACATTTTAATTATACTCCATTACATATGTACATAATTACCAAAATACCCTCATGTGACTTAACTTTAATAATGCAAAATAATTTAATTTTACCTTATTAAACCATAACCCTTATTAAATTACCATAATTTGATTAGGGCCAGTATTGGGGCCTCACAAACTTACATCAAACCTGAATTTGTCTTATGAAATCAATCAATATATAGGATCATTTCAATCCTTAAAAGTTCCCAGCTTCTAGGATTTCACTTTCCTTAGAAATTATTTTCGAATATTATGACAAAGTGAAACTTTCTTTCTTAGTTTGAACCCATCTTCCACTAACTTCTTCCTATGCCACTTAGTTGTTTTCTTCTTTTTCTTGGTAAAAATATTCGTTTTTACTTTAGGATGTATTAACCATTTGCCAAGAGCATCATCCACAATATAAACTTTAAGAACTACTTTTACCTCCTCACAAATATCTTGAACATAATAAATTGATTCATCAAAATCATATGATGGACTTTCTATCACTTTGCTTACATTGAAAACTATCTTCTCATAATTGAATCGCAAAGTGACCATCTTACTATACACATCTATTAATTCTCTTTTTATGTTGAGAAATGGGCATCTGATAATTAGTGGCACGTTTTGATCTTCCTCTATTTCTTAGAAAATAAAGTCTATAGGAAAAATAAACTCTTTGACCTTCACCAAAAAGTCTTCAATTATCCTATAGGGTTTCTTGATGGATTTATCTGCCAATTATAGCAACATATGTGTCTCTTTGAGATTACTTAAATTTAACTTCCTACAAAGCGAATAAGGCATGGGATTAATACTTGTACCCAAATAACATAGAACGTGCCTAACAAAATTTCCTTTTAATTCAAATGGTAGAGTAAAACTACCAAGGTCCTTTAATTTATCAAGTGATTTGTTGGTAAAGATGGACTGCAATTTTTAGATAAAAGAATTATCCCTAACTCTTATAACTTCTTCTTTCTAGAATAAAGATCTTATTAGAACTTAGCATACTTTGGTATGTGCAACAAAATTTCAGCAAATGGTAAATTTATTTGTACCTTTTTCAACATATCCAAAATTTTGCTAATTTATCATTTTTCTTATCTTTACTAGCAGAAGGTGGAAAAAGTAATAAAGACTCATCTGTCACATTCCACTATTTTTGTGTGTTCCACCTTGCCTCTTGGCTTATCATAAATTGGATTTGAACAAACATGAAGCTAGCAAACATATTTTCCAAGTTTGATTTCTTTTTTTTTTTATGGTAAGGCTTGTCTAGCTTGGAATCCAAAAGGTTAAAGGTGTGTTTGGTGAGCAAAAGGTTATTAGTATGGTGCTTAAAAATGAGTGTTTACTGTAAGGACCTGATGATGACCCAAATTGGATTATTGTTAATTAACGAGGACCATCATTAATTAAGGCAAAATTGGATTATTTTGCAATTATCGAGGTTAAGTCTTGAGAGGGGTATTTTGGTAATTTCAGCGTGTAAGCATATGAGTCAAGTTAAATTATAATTAAAGAAAAGGGTGTAATTGAAATGAATTAGAAAGTCTTGGGGTTAAGTTGGAAGAAATTGAAATAATGGGGTTTATTTGTGCTTAAGGGTATTTTAGAGATTTACTTGGAAAGATATTTTTCCCCATTCATTTATTTTGGGACACTTAGAGAGATAAGGAATGGACTCTCTCTGTCTCTGTCTCTCTCTCTCATTCTTGGTCATGGGATTGAAGAAGAAGCTCTAGGGTTTTGGTGTTTTAGCATGAAGGTAATGCCTCCTTTCCATAGATCTCTTCTTCCATGCTTGATTTATGATCTTAGGGTTATAAGGAGAGATGATAAGTCATGTTTGTTGTCTCTGTGTATAAGGAAATGAAGGAGAAAGAGAGCTAGATCAATGGATGTTGAAGGAGATGAAGCTTGATTTTGAGGTACAGGATTCATTTTTGGGATGATTACTGTACAGGTATGTACAGATATGGATGGCCTAACTAAACCCAAGTTTCCCAATTTATAGCTAATCCGATAGCTAGCCTAAGTACAGGTCTAATAAATCTTAGATATTGATTGATTTCCCATTTTAAAGCCAATCGATCCAATACCCATTCAATTTCCCACCCATTTTTGGATCTACAATGCATCAACTCTAGATCTAATAGCCTCCATTTTGAAATTGCCATAAAAAATACAGTTAAGTATGTAAAAATAAAGCATACATTATATTTACCACAAACAACCTTAAACTCATTAAACTTGAATAAGATAATAGATAAATACTTGAATAAAATCAATATTAAGATCATCACAAGGAAAAGAAACATTTGAATATATATTAAATCAAATAAACTTCATAGTCTTACATGGGTATGAGGATTTAAAGATCCCTAAACAACTAACAAACTACTCATTATACATAGAAATAAAAGTAAAAATAAAAGAGAAGTACACTCTTAAACCTATTTGTTAAAGATAGATCTGAAAGCTGGGGTAGTTTTTTCCCTCTAATCTAAGCAAGTCTTCATTGAAACAAAAGCTATAACTATTATAAACTAAGCTAAAAATGATGTTTTTAATCTTGAAACTATAAAACCCTAATAAAAATAAAGTTTTTACAATTAGAACAAATCTAAAAAAATCCTACAAATCTGAAGAAAAAATGCAGAAAAAGTTAAAAACTACATTCTACAACTTAAAAACTCCTCTTTGAACTAAACATAAATTTTGCTTTTATAGTATTTGAGGTGACACATGACAAAGACTATTTAGTCTCTGTCATGTGCAATTGGTTAAAAAAGTGTCGTAACATTGACACATAATAAAGACTATTTAGTCTTTGTTATGTGTAGCCTTCTAGATTGAAGCTTTTCAAAAATTGCCTTGCACATGGTGGAGACTAATTAGTCTCTACCATGTGCATTAGTGAAATGGTACATTTTGACAAATTTTTATGGGTATAAGAGGGAGACAATTTAGTTTCTTTCATGTGCTAGTTTAAAATTTTATAAAAAGTTAAAATTTCACCATTAAGCACAACAAAACCTAATATTTCTTAAAATAATTCCATTTGGCACAAAAAATGGAATTAACACATAAAACATGAAGAACACGTAAAACAAGAAACATACATAGATAAAAATACACTAAAAATAAACATTAAATTGGCGTTATCAGGTCACCATTTGATATACCAAATGTTATAAGGCTTGGATTGGTGATTATCGCCCAATGCTTCCCCACACTAAATGAATGTAGGGTTACACTTTGAGAACCCACCTTGGTTAAATAGGTATCACAAAGTCACCACCCAATAAAATATTAAAAAAGTGAATTCTAACTTCGTAAAGCCAAAACCACAGATAGTTCAGACTTCACTTTTATTTATAACTTCATCGATGTTTACATAAATAAGTGTTTATGGTTAATTGTTCCAACCTTTCATCGAGCATTTTGATGGAAAGAATTTAAACGGCACAATGAAACAAGAGAATAATTAAACTTGTAAAAAAAAACATACATGAAATCAAAGAATTTGTTGACTCTTTTAGAATGAGGACATTGGTCCTTCCATACACATTTATGAAAAGGATAAGATTTGAGTGAAGTTTATATAAAATGGGAATATCGATCCCTTGTGGTTTTAAAAATGAATGGTGTTAATTAATTTCAAATAAAAAGTGTTTACAAAAAAAATCTCTAATTTTAAATGCTACTTTGGGGGGTAAAAACTAGGACATTAGTCCCTTTACTATGGAAAAATTCCACTCAAACTTGTATAAATTCACTTAATGAGTTTTAATATTAATGCCTGAAAAATTAGTCATCTATATAAATAACATTAAAGAATAATAAGTAAGCTACATAAATCATGACATTGATTGATTTGGAAATGTTGGTTTCCTCATGCATATTTATAAAATTCCTTATGTGAATTTTAGGATTAAAATGGATGATGGTCCATTTTTATATGAAGAAATCCGTTTAATCAAGTAGAAAATATTTAATGTGAATTTTCTTGACTATCATTCAAAAACCTTATTTTACTAATTATTACAAATGATTTGCAACAAAAATAAGAAAAGAATACTATAGGCCAAATACAAAGATAAACTAATCTCTAAATTAATGAAGGAGAAATTAGCCCGAGGTCAACTTAAGCTACCAATTTCAGACTTTCCAACAAAAGGGCATCACATGGTTCATATAAAGTTTAACCTGGTTTCCTTTTTTTTCTGTCACTATACATACTATATTATATAGAGCTAAATGTATTATAGATGAAAGACTGTAAATGAGAACCATGTACAAGTAATTATAAAACACTAAAAAAAAATCAACTTCATACATTAACTCTTCCTTAATCTGATGTTGGCCTTGTTGTTGTAGATACTAGATCCTGAGGTGGCTCCTGATTAAGGTTACCTGATAAGGATTATGTTGCTCCAAAATAGCTAAAGAACAGAAGCACAATGCTCTCTTTCTGGGTTTTATGTTTTTAAAGAAAAATTATTTTTTCTTAAAAAATGGCTTTTTCGCTTCTTTTCTTTGAAATTTTTTAGTGTCTTGAAAAACATCTTTTTCAAGGCTTCCTTTTCTAAAATTAAAATATATGTTCATTAAAAATTGCCATTATAAAAATAATAGGAGTAAATAGAAAAGTCGATTAAAATAGGGGACAAATATATAGCAAAAATTATTGAAATATAGTATATGTAAAAAGAAATATTATAATTAATTAATTGACTAATCCAAAATGATAATGAAAATAACATAATATATTTGTATAAGAAAATTAATTAAAAAGATTAATTGATTTTCTTGCTAATAAAAGACACATAAAATTATAATAATATAATCTTGAATTTATGGATAATCATGTAGGGAAAATCAATAATTAAAATAAATCAATAATAAATTAAAATGAAAGATATTTTTTAATCCTTATATTGAGCATTAAATGCTCCAAGATGAGATGAATGAGGAGGTCGGATCAAGGAAAGAAAAAAAAAGGAAGGGCGGTAAAAAAACCAAAAAAATAAAGAGAAAAAGAGAAGCGAAAAATGGCAAGAACAAAAAAAAAATAAATAGAAAAGAACAAGCCAACTTTCCTTGTTTTTTCCAGCAAAAAATCGAAAAAAGGAGTGAAGGGAGCAAGCTTCAAATGGTCTTGATCGTTTTGATTTTGGAAGTAAAAACAAATCCAAGGATAATATTCTTGAGCCTTAAAGATTGTAAATCTAGTGTTTAATTTAAGTTTTCCTATGTAAATATTTATTTTCCATTTTTGGTTGTTTAAATTTCTTAATTTTGATTTCTTAACTTTAAGCTTGTTAATATGCTGTTAATTGATTTTTTTGTGTTTATTTTATGCATTAAATCATGTTAATTAATGGAAATCTTGTAAAAATTAATTAAATAAATTAATTAGAATTTACAATTCATCATCTTTCTCTCTTTGGCATTGCCATGTTTATTACTTTAATTTGTGTTTTTCTTGTTTAAATCATGTTTTTCATGCATGTAATTGAGTTTTTTTTTTTGCTTTTTTATACATTAAAGTGACTTTGCTTTGCATTTTTGAGGATTTTCTTGGCTTCCTGGCATTTTTCAGTGGCTGAAACATGTTTCTGGGCTATCTGTAACTTAGTAGGAGAGTCATGGCCTTCTTATGACTGGCAAGCTTTTTTTTTTTAAATTTTAGCAACGCTTAGAAAATCCTGTCGTTAAAAGCCTTTGTTTCCATCACTTAAACCTCAGTTTCTACCCTACTTGCATGTGTCATTAGTGTACCCTTGCTTGGTTGTAGCTCCTGTTCCTTGCCACTTTACACGTTAATTCAATTATTTTCACTTATTTCTTTGGCTTACATCTTCATTTTATGTTTTTTTTTATTTTTATTCATTTACTTTCATATTGTTTATTTAATTTATTACATTTTTTTACTTTCTTATATTAATTTTTTAATTCTTTATTTGTTAATTAGTTTAAAACGTTAATTTATTTATTAATTAACTATTTTGTTGACTTTGTCAATTCTTTATTGGTTAATTAATTGATTATATTAGCTTATTTATTTTTAATTGTCTTAGCATATTTTGTTAATTTGTTATTTTTATCTAATCTCTAATATATGTTTTATTAATATTATATTTATATGTGATTTTGTTAATTCATCAATTTTATATTAATATCTTTTTATTGTATTTGTCACTAAAATTAATTCTTTTCTATGTGTATTTGCTTATTTAGGCTAATCAAGTGATATTTGAGGCAAATTAATTATGTTACTTTATCATTTCATTTTCAATTTATAATATTGTCTATCAAATTTCTATTTAGTGATATTTTACACGTGTCTATTTTATTATCCTAATTAATATTTGTAATTCAATTGTCAAATATGCTATTTATATATTTGTGTAATATTTAATTTATTTTAATTAATCATGCTTTTGTTGTTAATATTATTTCTTATTTTTAATGCTAATATTTATAGTTGTCATTATTAATATTAGCATATTATTATCATTTTTGCTATATTATATTAATTTTATTTATTAATTTAATTATTGTATTTTTTATTATTATCCACTATTTTATTCAATTCATTATTAACTAATTTTCATTATTATTTGATTTAATTCATCATTTACATTGTTACTTTTTGTTTTTCAATGCATTTAACCCATTCGCACATCGAGTTGGGTTGGAGAACGAAGCAGGAATAGTCTAAGATTTTATTTATTTTCTTATTTATTTATTTTGGGCTTGTATTTAAATTTCCTTTTATTTTCAGCAAATATATAATAGCTAGTAAAAAAATAGTTTTATACACATTTTAATTAAAAATAACACTAAAACTATTTCTACTTAATTAAATTAGATTTTTCTCATAAAATGGACCATTGTCCACTTTTATTCCAAAAACCACACTAAATAATTTTCTAAATATGCATAAATTAACCAATATTCAAAACTCAACAAATGACTCGATTTATGAATGCTTCTCTTTTAGCATTGTTATTTTCTTTTTTCCATCCTTTTACTATTTTCATTGCACATAAATTGATTTTTGAACATTAAATTAAAAACTCATCAAATATTTTCTACTTTAAATTAATTAATTAACATGATTCCTTTATTTCAAGCCGCATGGGCTCAACACCCTCTCTTTTTTTGTTTTTGAAATGCATCTAAAACTTTCTTTAATTCCTTTTATGCTATATGTTTATAGCTTTCAATATTCACGCTTTACAATTTTCCAACATGCTTGAGTGCTACTTTATTTTCTAGCATAATAACTTATGTGAGAAAAGAGATAAAATAAATTAATAGCCAAAACTCATTTATATAACATTAAACAAAGGTATAAATAAGAGTAAAATTCAAAATCTCTCTGGTTTCGGTGTCACAAGGCTTAAAAAATCATTTTTCTAATATTTTATTAGGTAGCAACTAATAAAAATGTACACCTTGTGATGCTCAATAGATTTCTCACAGACTAGTCATTAGTAAATAGATAAGGATGCCCCAAGATGCTGTCTCATGCCTTCAAAGGCTTGAGGTATCGCTTATTGGATCGAATCCTTATTCATTAAGAAGGATTGATCTTCAAGAGTTAAATAAGCCTTAATCTGATCTTGAGTCCTAAAAGTGGACTTTGAAGAGTAAATCAGATGCCTATATGGTTCAGCATATTTCACAGTGATGACTCTACTAGGGACTGATAATGGTAATTCATATGATATTTTTAGTATGTTTTTAGGTGTTTAATTGAGTTAATTTTGTGTTAATTAGGTTGAATTTGAGTTTAATTTGTTAATTTTATATTTTCGGGGTTAATTATAAGTTTTGGTGTTTTTCAGGTTTAAATTAAGAGAAAAAGGATTTAATTACAAAAAGGCAAGAAGATTTGGGCCAAAACTGTAAAAAAAAAGAAAATTCATCCTATAAAATTTATGTGAAGTCTAGTGGAAGATCAATTGGTCATGCATGGGAAAGCTTGTTTTCTTGCTTGGTCGTGTATTTATTCTTTCCTTCTTCAAGTGGCCGTGTGTTTCTAAGGAGCAAATCATTGCTTGGGCGTGGATGAAGGAAGTTAAAAGCTTACTTGGTTGTGGGTTTTATTCCTTAAAAGGATGCTTGGCCATGCAACATCTAAAGGAAACCATGCATTGCAGTGCATGGAAAAGCAAAGGAGTTTAAGTGGCTACTCAAACCCTAATGAGGAAAAATACAGGGTAGTGCATCTTACAAAGTAGATTTTTGCTTGGCAGTGCAAGGTGACTCCGATACGATGAAGGATTTTCCAATTCAAGAAGAATTCTTCTCCTATTCCAATTGAGGAAGTTTAGAAAACTTCTACAACTTATTTTGCCTATAAATAGAAGACTCAGACACTAAAGCAACATCATCATCAACCAAGGATGATCAAAAGCTAGAAGAATTCAATAGTTTTTTAGTTTTTACGTTGTTTTTCTATTTTCTATGTTTTTATTGAATATTTTTCTTTTCAACTTTGTTTTAGTTTTTAAATATGTTTAGTGAGTAGTTTTTTCTTCTTTTGCTAATGGATATCTGAATCTTTTATTTTCATTGTTATGACTTTAATTTGAGCTATAATTTCAATATCGGTTGATTATTTCTTAGTTTTAAACATATTCTTATAATTAATTATGTTGAGATTAATTGTTGGTTTATTGATTCAATAACTAAAAATTGGTTTAGACATAGTTACTGATTTGCATGTTCTTAGATTAATCATTTAATATTATTGCATGATTATTATCTAAAATTAGAGGTAACTATGTATTAATTTTATTGCTTAATATTAAGAGAGGAGGAACTAAGAATAAACTGGAATTGAATTTTATTGCAAAAGAGTTTAATGAATGTTTAGGATATTAACTGAATCTTTATGCTAAGTATTGAGTTATTCTTAATAAGGGAATTTAATGCTTAAGAAAGATAGTTTTATTTCAAGGTATCAGGTTTTATTTTATCTAGCTTTTACATGATCACTGGTGCTCTTATTGAATTTAAGTCATTACAATGAAAGTTAAGGTGGATAGTTCCTTCAGCAAGAGAATTTCAGTCATTATTTTGCTTTTAATTCATGTTAATTTAATTTTAGTTTTTGTTTTGTTTAATTGTTTATTTAGTTTAATTTTTACCTTTAAATCAAAAACATTTGGGAAACAATCTCATATTGATTTAATTCATACATAGATATTATCCTTAGTAATCCATATTTCCTTGGATATGATATTTGGAGTTTTAATCTATATTTCCTTATATTACTAGCCGATCTAGTACACTTGCTAGACATCAATCAAGGATCACGAGATTTTACTCTGAAAGTACCTTTGGTTAATTTAATATAAATGAGTTTAGTGATTAATATGTTTAATCTCTTTTTAAAAAATTGCATTGCATTTATTCTAGGACCTTATAATTAAGTTAGGCATCCCTCTTTTAGCCCTGGTACATTCCCAAAGCATAACTCTACGTGCACTTAATGTAGGGAAGCGTTAGGAAGGACTACCAACCTAAGCCTTGTGCTCTTTTTAGGATATCAAATGGTGACCCAATTGATCATTATGCTCATGATGTGCTAGATCGATAAGGATCACCCTTGGATAGGCCTAAAGTTATATCATCGGACAAAAGGCCATGTAGTGACATAGATACTTCCACTAGGGGGCATGTGCCATAATACATTACTTGTGGTGTGGGCTTTTATGTATTGAATAAATTCCAATAAATTTAGATATTTACTCATCAAAGGTTTTCATGCCCCGATTGGTGCATTTTAGTTTATTTATATTATTTAAATACACAATAATGAAAATCCATTCAAATGTGCTTTAAATAAAGAAAGGTTATGCTGCTGATTTTCTACCATGCATTATACACATTCATCGGGTAATCCCATATAGGAAAGAGATCGCACAACCTCCTGTGTGGGAGTAATAAGGTTGGAAGGTTTTTTCTTTCTTTCATATGTGTTTGTCTATGTTGTATATACACCTAGAGCTAGTTTAGCCCTTAAGATTCTCAAAATTAGGCTTGAACATAGATAATTTGAATCTGTCCTTGCACCTAAACTAGTCTATAGTATTTTAGGCATAAATCCCTCCATTGGTATCCTATTGATATGAATTAAATTTAATAGAAACTAGAATCATCTTGGAGAAATTTCATGAAGAGATCATAACCTAATTCCGAACCCATTGTTCCTAGTGGGTTTTCAAATTCAAAACACCAATTATATCCATGAAACTTTCCTCGGAGTAGTCATCAGAATTTTGGCCATAAATCCTAATATATAAATCCAAATTGAGTGATTTTTCATTCATTGGAAAGATAAGATATAAAAGAAAAAATTTCTTGAAGCCATTGGGTCGAATAATGCAGGGTAGTTTTAGGATTCAATTATTTATTTATTTATTTATTTATTTTTAGGCCTATAATATTTTTCATACCTTTCAATTAATTATATGTAATAGCTAGTAAAAATAGTTTTTACACGCTTTAACTAAAAATGACACTTAAAATATTTTTTACTCAATGGGATTTTTCTCAAAAAATGGACTGAAGTCTTATTTTATTCCAAAAATCATATAAAAAAATTTCATAAACATGCAAGAGGAAACAAATGATTTAAATTTAATAAATAGCCCATTTTATGCATGCTTTATTCATATTATTTTTCTCATATCTTTATCTATCATAAATAAATATTTTTATTTGAACGATAAATCTAAGAACTCACTAAATAATTTATATAAATTCAAATGGGATTTGTCTATAATAAAAGGGATAAATGTCCTAATTTTTACCCATAAAATAATGTGCAAATTAAGAATTTTTCTCTATAACTACGAAAATTTTTCTATTTAAAATGGACTAACATGATTTCTTTTCTCCAAAGCTGCGAGGGATGAACTATCCCTATTTTACTTGAAAATACATTCAAAATGCTTGCCTTTTCTAAATGTGCATGCAAGGACCAAAGTACTCACCAAAAGGACTCAATCAATTGCCCAATTTATGTATGATTTTATCGTTACTTTGTTCTTACATTCTTTAATGCTTTCCACGCCATGCTTTATTGCTTTCTAACATCCTTGAATGCACCTTTGTTTTTCTATGCATGATAACTCATATAGGAGAAGAGACAAATATGTTAATCATTAAACTCCTTTCACTACAATAAAATTAGCAAATAGCAATAGAAATTAGCAACCGAATTTTTTAAATTTTCGTAGCTATTAAAAATTAGTAACAAAAAAAAGCGAAGGAACGTTCAGTTGCAAATTTGGCAATTGGTATTTTTTGCAATGAAAATAATTTTTCATTGTTAAATTTAGCAACAGATTTTAATTTCTATTGCTATTTTTACCAATGAAATTATAATTTCAGTTGCTATATTTACCAACCAAAATCAATTTACGTTGATTTATTTAGCAACGAAATAGAAATTTTGTTGCTATTTATAGCAACTGAAATCAATTTTCATTGCTATTTCTAGCAACTGAATTAAATTTTCCATTACGAAATTCAGCCAGTATTATAAAAAAATTACGATGGAATTATCGTCATTATTCTGTCACTAAATTATTGTTGATTTTTCACAAAAAATTTATGGAAAAACCTCCAAGTAACATGATTAAAGTTTATCCCTCATCCTTACATGAAAGGGGAAAAAGGGAGCAGTAAAAGAAGCAAATGACAAAAAAATAGTTGAAGGAAACTGAATATGCATAAGGCAAGCATATTAAATAGTTCCTATTAGATTTAAAAATAAATATTCATGAAATTAGAATCTATGTAGCAAGATGTCTTCCCAATGGTACCTTCAATGAGTTCCATAGATTTCTTTTGATGATGTTCTACATTATCAACTGCAATTTCTATGTTTTTGGAACTAATTTGTATTGATTAACAAGTTACCTAGAACAGCTTATTCTTGGTGTATCTATATGATAATTCCACCAGGAATTCTGAGGTTGACAAAAATTCTATATGCATATCATTCACCTTCAGCACAGCTTTAAAGAAAATGAGCCAGCACTAATTGGACACTAAGTTTACCTGCATTCGAGAGCTTAGTAACTTCAGCTTCAACATTTCTTATAAATTCATCCTTGTCTCTCACGTATAGGTTTAGTCGATCTTTCAATATCTGTGCAAGCTTTTCCTCTCTTTCCTTTTGAACAACCTGTGGTAAACAAACATAGCACCAATTAAAAATAGAACCCAAATTAGTTGATTAGTAGATCATTCAACTTGAATGTCATAGGAAAAAGAAAAACCCATGATATATCATCCTTCACTTAGCTATTTAAATATCCATAAGCAACATGTACCTTACAGAAGAAAACAAAGTTGTTTTCTATATAGTGAAATATAGTTTAATGGAAATCCCAAGAAAAATGTACTTAAAAACTCTTGGGATTTCATGGTTGATGTAGAGATTGACATAGCAAAAGAAACCAAACAGAGTTATACCAAATAGAATATAAACTTTGGAAGAAGAAAACAGAGCATGATAGAAAATGGAATGCAAACTTAGTATCGCAGCTGGAATCGAAAAATATCAAAGACGACATAGCAAGCCAATAAAATATTAGCCAAGTTGGTTTGTAATTTATCAAAAGTATATCCCGAACACCACTACCAAGGGTGGAAACTCATACACATTATCTAGTTCCATAGGTTGTTTTCATGAGCACTCTATTTTTATCTTGCTTATTCTTTATTGGTTGGGATGTATGATCAAACCATCCATAAAGCAAATTTTTCATGAAAAATTAACAAAAAGTATGGCAGAGCTTGCCCACTGGTGGGTATGGACAAAAAGAAAAATAATTAAAAAATTATGATAAAGAAGAAATTAATTGATTGAAAATAATATAAAACGTGTACTAGAAAACCCAAAAAAAAATGAACACCCCCACAAGCAACATAATAAGTTTAGCACATTCAAAATAAATAAAAGAAAAAAAATAGCAAGGCAGCTGATTTATATACATATATATAATATGAAGAAGATCCTGCTATATTTTTTCAGTTCCCCATTGTTTTTTATATTTATTCAGTGTCCAACATATTTTTCTTATGGGCTTTTCTTTTCTCCAATAGTTGATCACGACGTTTTAATAACACAACTTTTCCCATTAGGCCACATTGCCACTAGTCTTTTTTTTCCATTATTACCGGGTAAAACATAATTTATAATTAGTTTATGTTTTTAAATAAAGTGATTTTTTTTTCTAGAAATCTGAACTAAATTCAAGTACTACAATCTTGATTAGGATTGATCTAAGATAGAGTGCATATGGTCCTACGTTCTTTATTAACATCTGTTTTGAGCAAGTACATTCACTTAAACATGAACGATTAATTATGTTACTTTAAAATATAGATAACAGGCAAAACATTTTCATGAAATGTTTAAATTTAGAGAATACATTTATTAGCCTTATGCTCCTAATGACAAAAACAACGAGGAGAATATTGTTAGATTAATAAACGGATATTAAATAAGGCATGCTTCAAGGCATACTAAATGGATATTAAATAGATATTAAACAATAATTAGAAAACTACAAGTAGGAAGTAGCACAAAGTATTACTATTGACATATCACAGCAACAAATATGTGAAATCAAAGAAGAAATGGAACAACATATCAATTATTACAAATCTAAATTCCACCATTTATACAAAAATTAAAGAGGAAATTTTTGATACTTCAGAATTAAAAAAAAAAACTAAGGGAGTTGCTCAAACTATTAACATACCTGTTATTGAATATTTTTTATAATAACAAATAGCTTTATGCATTTAAGAATTACATATTTAGTTTAAGAGCAACTCATCAGTTAAGTTATTATTGAGTTAAGCTTTCACAATGATCTTTGTCTGGCAATTAATTGTTGCCGGTTCACCTAAGAAGATCCTTTGGTTACCTACTAAAACTCCTTTATAGACTAATATGTTTTTCCTTTGTTCTTAACTCCAATGATGCTGACTAAGAATTTTAAATGGTTAATATATATATATATATATATATATATATATATATAGTATTTGGCACTTCTCAATAATAAATAACTTAAATCTTATACAAGAAAACAAATCACTATGCAATTTTGCTCAATTATTTTATTAATTCACAATCCATATGAATTATCTTATTAATTTTTTTTAAGAAATTAATTGGTTTAACTATAGTCTTATATGCTTTAAAAGGTCAAATTTGGTAGATATATTTATTTTATTAAAGCAATTTGAACGAGAAGGGTAAGCCAAATGATTTCTTGTTTATATTATTTGTGTCTCTCAAACAATCTTGTTTTGATCAATCAACCAACAAAATATAATTGCATCAAAAGTATTGAGGGATTAGATATAATATGCTTATTTTAAATAATTTGTTAGCATAAATTTGAAATGGCAATTATTGACATTTTTATCACCACTATATAACAATATTTAGCAGTAGAGAATTCTCACCATTCTTATACCTAATTCAACCTATTAAAAGCTTTAAGAAATTAACACCCAACGGATGTTGTAAACCAGACATCAACAATCAATTGTGCTATAAGACCTTATCTTTAACTATGTATACTGTGATTCTCTTATGGAAGACATTTACTTAGTAAATATTTCAATCATGCATGCATAGGCATACTACTTTTGGCAGTGTGAATTGCAATATTTTTTTTATTTTGATCTGTAATTATTTATATGAAAATCAGAAAGCTCCCCTTTCCTCATTATCTCTTTGATTACTAAACTAGAAGATAAAATTTGGTTCTTTTCAAATTGAAGATAGATTGAATTGTTATTAAGAATTGAAATCTTGATGTAGCATAGAAGGGGCACTTACATGGCTCACTAATTGCACCAAAATCATGCAATCTTTCTCTCCAGCAGGCCTATTAGCTGATTGAGATATTAGAACCATCTAGTTCTTTTACCTATAAAATTCTCTAAGCTTCTAACAATTTAAATTAGTTATATAAGTAGGTCATACAAAATTCTCTATTCTAACTTATTTTATCTAAAACTAAGCCAAACAAATTACAGAATGCTTTGTACCTATTAAAGAGACCAATAACTTCCTCACATTCACGTGAATTATAAAACCAAATACCATTAACTTCTTTGGATGCATTTCGATACAACAGATATGGCACTTGAACTTCATACTCAAAATCTCCCAATAGATTCTCCATTAGGTTTTCTGTTCATACAAACCAAAAAACAAAAAAAATATTTCCATAATTCAAATGACACAAATAAATAAGGCATGCATAATTCAAATTTTATATTTAAAAATATGTTCACAAGAGCTCGCAATTTTGTCTATCAAAAAACATAAAAAAGGGAAAACATAGAGGAGGATTAGCATTAAAAATGACACATCATTTTCAACCAAGAAACTATAAACAAAAAAAAAGAGAAATCCTTACCTGTATTTCATCGATTCATGATGATGAATTGAAACTGGGGCTAAGTGTTCCTTTACCAGTAATAAAATCAGCAATACAAATGATTTTGATTCGACAAATTTCATAGAATAAATAACAAAAAATAAACTCTATGAAAAATACAGTTTTTAAAGCTCTATTTCGTTACCTATTCAAAGAAGCTGGAAAAATACAGTTTTTAAAGCTCTAATTCATTACCTATTCAAAGCAAAAGAATCAACGCCAACGACTTGATCACCAAAGTCGATTGTAACATCTACCAAAGCAGAGGAGAAAATCAAGGCAATAAATAGAGAAAAAATAGCGAAGTTTGATGCCGCCCATGAGAGTGAATAATGAAAAAATGGTAGTTTGCCAAAATCATCCCAAATCATTCTACTGCATACTATTTATGCATTCCATAACTACTAGTCCAATATAAAGTGAGTCTTATGTCTAAAAATGGAAGAGTAGAATTATCAATTAAAACTTTTATTAGTCCTTTCCCATATTAAACAACAATATAAAGTGAAACTGGCAAATATTAATTTTGGGATGAACAAAAATAAGTAGTCATTATTTGTAAATCAGTCCACCAGTAAACACCATTACACTGGCTAGATCTGATGGATCAACCTGTACTTGGTTTATGGGTGAATTGGTCTCACTAGAAAATTAAAAATTCTTGCTTACATCAGATTCATTAATTTTTTATCAACATGGCAATGATAATCAATTAATGACCACATTACTTTTTTTTAAACTGCCTTATGTAGCATTTTTATATTAGTTTTATCTATGAAAGTTTTATAGATCAGGTCCCTAAGCAAATCAAATCATGCAGATATGCCAAAGCAACTATGATGTACATAAAATTTATGTCACAGTATACAATATGATCATATACAAAGCCGTCCAGTATACTATATTCCAAAGCTGAATCTATACAAAGTATTAATAACTGCTAAATTGGTAAGAAATTAGGGAAGACTATGCTCACCACATAATGCATCTGACTCGAATGATCTAGATGAATCACCATTGTAAACTCCAGGAATAGCTCTCTCCCTACTTATTTCAGACGTTACATTGGGACTCTTTTGGGCTCCATCAATATTGATGAAGATAAGAATGCATACAAATAATGATATTGCAAGAGTAAAAAAAGTCTACTTTAATCTGCTTAGCACAGGCTTAACCTATTTGTCAAGTAGAAATCAAAAAAAGGCACCAATTTTAGTACATGTATAAAGTAGCTAACCATGATCAAAACAATAGGAAAGACAAAATCTTTACTACATAACATCCTTACTGAAAATGATCTTAGAAGACAGTCCCGTGCTAGAACTTCAACAGTCTTCGCCCATATTATTTCAGCAATCTTATTTTAGATAGCCAAATTTTGGCAGCAGTTCCGAAATAGTAAGGTGAATGTACATTCTCAACGTTGATGGAAAATTTTTATTTAAGTTACTTTATACAAAATAAAACTTGAATTTTGAATGACCCAACAAAGCCAATATGAATGAATCCATTTGGGATTTTCTTCAGTTTAGTGAGATGTCCCAGATCATAAATAATTGTAATGGAGATCGGTGAATGCGACATTAGCAAAATTTCTTAAAACTGCTAATAGTTTGAGATACGATCAAAAGTTCATCAACATTTATCCAATTCATAATAAAAAAATAAAGCTGAAAAACACCACATATAAGTATCTATGCAGAATAAAATATAAGAAAGGAGAATCAATTTCATTTACCTGACCATTGTACCATCCCGTCTCTTCATCTTCAACAAAAGAAGAAGCATGTTAAAATCCTGCCTTTTCAATCAAATAAAACTTGAAAAATAGAAAAAGGAAAAAAAATTCAATCCCATAGTTGAAAATTAAGAATAAACAGAAAGAATTACACTCAACCGTAGCACCGAGCAAACGATTCTCGACATAAGCCCAACCATGGTACATTATGAGCATGACAAGACTAACCACAAGTATTCCACTCGATAAACCCATAATGATTGGCTTTAATGGCTCTAACTCTGGCCTTAGAGAACCAAACCAGGCAATGGCAGGCAGACAAGAAGGGAAAAAGAAGCACCGGTGATGAAGAGATGAAAATAGTACTCAACAATGTCACCGGTAACCCAGGAAAAGGGGAAGGAAATGGAGAGGTTTTGGTACTCGTTAAAAGATAACAATATAAAGTGAGCAAAAAATCATGTCAACAAAGTTAATTCAAAATAAATAACAAGTAGGTATATCATGCAAACTAATGGATATGTAACATTATTAACTGATTTAGCCATTCACCTTTTAATTGATTATAAGTATGATTCCCTAATAGATAAAATCTAAAAAATCAATCTCATAAAACCAAACCAGGAATCTAAGAAATGTTAGGGTTTCTATATGAGAGGGTGAAAATCAGAGTCAGATGTAAAATCATATGAAAATAGAGAAGATGATGTACGTGTAGGTGCCGATGAGAGGAGTTAGAACGAGAGTGCCGCCGATCCAATTTTCGGAGACCTTATGGTGGATCTTGTTAGGGAGATCTTTCCATAGACCAATCATGACCTTCTGTTGAAATGGTGAAAGAGTAAAATTGAGCTAGGGAGAGACAAGGCAAATCTAGTTGTTTTTATTTCTTTCTATTAAAACCATCATCAAGTTAAAGCCTTAGTTCTCTGGATCTGAGCCAAGGAGAGACAAGGCAAAGAAAATGGTAGCTCCAAATGAGAAAAGAAACAAATAATGGAAAATTCAGTATTTATACCCAGGGTATATAAGAAATTACCATTGAAATTAATCTTCGGTTGCAATTTTAACAACGAAAACACAATTTTGTTGCTATTTTTTGACACATTTTTCCATCTTTTTGGATAAAAAATACCAACGGAATGCCAATTTCATTGCTAAAATTGCAACCGAATTATTTTTGGTTGCAATTTTAGCAACAAAAATCCAATTTCGTTGATATTTTAGACAAAAAATTTTCCTCCTTTGGGATTAAAAATAGCAATGGAATGTAAATTTCGTTGCTAAAATTGCAACCAAAAATATTTCGGTTGCAAATTTAGCAACAGAATCGAATTTCATTGCTAAATTTGCAATTGAATTATTTTTTGTTGCAATTTTAGAAATAAAAATCTAGCTCCGTTGACACAAATTTTTTCTCCTTTGGGAGCAAAAATACCAACGGAATGCAAACTCCGTTGCTACAATTGCAACCGAATAGATTTTCCATTACAATTTTAGCAATGGAAAAACAATTCCGTTGCTTGGACCCAAATTTTTTTCATTTCCTTGGAACCAAAAATACCAACGGAATTTATTTTTTGTTGCTAAAATTGCAACTGAAACTGATTTCATTGCTAAATTAGCAACGGATATTATATTCCATTACTAATTTAGCAACAAAAGTCATATTTCGTTGCTATTTTTCGTTCCAAAATTTGTTCGCCATCTATTGATGCCTATTTTACCAATGGTATATAGATTCCATTGCTAAATTTTGGTGCTAAAAATTCCCTCCACTATTAGTGATGGAAAACTACCAATATTTTTTTGTTGCTAAATTTGCAAAGTTTAACCAATTTTAGCAACTTAAAATGTTTTCCGTTGCTAGGTAGATAGGATCTATAAAAGAGAGAGGGAGAGAGAGAGAGACAAAGAAAAGAATGATATAATAAATAATAAGAGCTTGTATAATATATAAGGTGTGCAAAATGATAATTAGTCATAGTTGGTAATTGTAAAATAACATATAATAGTAAAATGAGATACTAATGAGGAAATACATGATAAAAAATATAAGGAAAAAATAATAAAAAATAATAAAAAATAACATTATAATAAAGTGAGAGCATTAAGAAAAATAATAAAGTAAATAATAAATAAAATGTGTAAAATGAGGAGAGTAAAAAAGAAGAAAAAGAAAATAATAATAATAATAATAATAATAATAAAAGAAAAAATAAATAAGAAATAAGAAATTTATAATTAATAAAATTAATAATAATATAAGAAGGAAAAGAGGAGTCGAAAGAACTTACCTTGAAGAAAATGCCACATGAAGAAGCCCAGCATAATAAATGATAAGGTTTGGGTGGTATTTATAGGCCAAGGGTTGAGTCACTCCTTTGACTCATTTGAGTCACATCCTTGGGCCGTGAATCACGTCTAATCCACTTAGATGATGAATTTTTCATGGGACATCCATTCTTTTAACAAATTTTACAAAATTTTTGAGTTTTGCATGAGAGCTTTGAAGTAATTGCACAATGGACCAAAAGCATGATATAATTCAAGGAGTAAAATAATAATAATAGTATTAGTATAATATTTTATACAATAATTAATAAAATAAAAAAAATGTAAAAAATAATACAAGAAGTAGGTAAAATATGTTGATAATGTAAAATAATTTTGCTACATAATGGGATTAATGAATTAAATGATTATAATCAGCCTTAATTATATTGTGAAAAATGTTTAATTAAAATTAAATTAAATTAAAAGTTATTTAGTTGATTGGTGCAATTAGTATTTAATTAGAGATGTTTATGGCATCAAATGTCGTTTTATGCCTATCAGTTGGCCCTTGACATTCTTTACATGAGTCACGGTTTAAGGGCATGAGTTGCTTGTTGTGACTCAAGATTGCGCTTTTTATATGATTTTGCATTGTTTTGCTCATGAGTTATGCTCCAAGCCCTAGACTCGCTAAGTGAATCATTCCATTGAACCATGACTCACTAAATGCATTTAAATGTAGATCCTCTTCTTCCTTTTTCTCCTTTTCTTTTTCTCTCCTTCCTGGAACACAACTCATGGACTTTCAAACTGAATTTTTAGCTATTTCTACCCCATTTGAGCTCGATTTTGCACATTATTTTTTGCATTATGATCAAGATCAAAGAACACACATCCAAACATTAATTTCATTGAATTTCATCCCCTAAAACTCAATCTGTCATTAAAGGTTTGAGGTTGACATTTTCTTAATGTCTTACTTATTTTTCATATTGTCCAGTTTATTATTTGTTGTTTTATTTTTTTTAACTTGTTTGTCTAATTTGAGTTAAATATGTTTATATGGTTTTTTTAATATTATTTGCATTTTCCATCTTTTTGTTAGTTTTTTATTGTAATTTTTTCCTTTAGTTGCATTAGCAATTGCTGAACTCAAGTCTTTATTTAGTTAAAATAATTAAAAAAAGAAAATAGTAATTGAAAAAGAGAAAGGCAGTAGCTAAAACACATGCATCAAAAGAAAACAAAAAGAAGAACAATGAGTAAAAAAGAAAGTGCAAAATGAAATCGAAAAAAAAGTTTGCATTGTTAATCATTTAGCATATTTCCCTTATCGAATTATTGCTCTATGAATTGAGTCTATATTGCCTTCAATTGCTTGAAAAGGGTGATAAAGTACTTAGTGATAGATCTATAGCTAAGATAAAAGTAATAATTTGTTTAAATAATAATAAAGTAAAATAAGGTATGTAGCTTAAGTAAATGGAAAAGAGTAAAAATAGGTCTATGTGTTCAATTTATAAACCAGTAGCATTAGTGTGCATGTTCATGTAGGCAAGCAAATGAATTATATAGATATGCTTAGATGTGTGGGTTAATTTAACTGATTAAATATGGATTTGCTTGTGGAAATAAAAATATTGTTGGCAGTGTTATTTGCATAATTTTTTATGCAAGAGGCCTCTAATTCTTAGCTGTTGTGCTGCCTAATTTTTGTCAATATATTGCTTATGTTTGTGCTTGTATATGATCTATATATAATTTATCAACACTAGATTTGAGATCAAATCAAGTTTTAATTTAAAATTTTGAAATTGAACATGAATGCACATTTCCCCATACAAATTGTTCAGTAAATGATTGGCTTATATGTTGTTTTCTTAAAATTTTAATTTTCTCCATGAAATTTTGAATTGTCCAATTTTTGTAATTTTGCTAAACTTCCTGTTATCTAATTTTGTTAATTTTATGCAAGGTGAATTGTCTTGTTTTAGCAATCTTCTTGGCATTTGTAATATCTAGCAATTTTGTTGGCATTTAAAATTAATTAATCCTAGTGGGTTATTTTGACTATTTACACTATAATTTAATTTTTAATATTTTAATTATGATTATTTCTCAAATTAAGAATTGCAATTAAAATGTTTATTCGATATGGATGACTTGTCAAATAAATTAATTAATTTTGTATCTCTACAGATGCCTTATCATAGATAGCCACAAGATTAGTTCAATGTTAAGGCATATGCTTAGATAACATAGGAGCAAGCTGATAGATACTAGGCTCTTAGTCGTGTACATATTTAGCCTAGCAAATTCATAAGCCAATACTTGGGTAAGCCGGCTAGCTTCATTTTTATGCACCTAATTTCTCCATATATCTTGAGGTAATCAAGCGATTCCTAGCCACATTTCGCTATCGAGGATTCTAGCATCCTAATATCAAGATAGAGGCTATTAGGTTTTGAGTCTTCAATATTCCTTTCAGTTTGTCTTAGGCATAGGTTACCAAAACTTTTCAGCTACCTATCTATGAGGACATTATTATTGCCAGGAGGAATGCTAAACTAGAAAGGTACGCTTCCACTATCAGGTGGAGCACCGTTTATAATTTTTCAATGGTAAAAGCCACCATGTTACCTTTATAGGTTTTGAATTACTTGGAAAGGTTCCTATCTTGTTCATATATGGGATGTTTAGGTAGTCCAGGGTCCTCAATGTTGTGAACATCTAGAGTTTATGGACCATGACAATTTGGTAGTGCCTCAACATGAGCTATGATATTTTTCAGAACATTAGTAGGATAGCTCAGTCACCAAGCACGGTAGTAGTCATTGGTGGGATAGTTACTCGACTATTTCTATCTTTCGAGATTTCAAAGTCAGAGATAGCCTATAGGTTGAGGGCAGTGTGGCTATTAGCTTTGTGACTGCATTGAATATGCATATGATTAGAACCATCCCGATTAGATATAAGCTACTTTATGTGGAGGAGGCACATGAGGATTTGAAAATTCATAAGTAGTGACCTATGGTAGAGTCTGAAGAGAAGCAGTTAGAGCACAGGACACTTGGAGGTGATTCTGATGGAATATTACATGGTATGATGGTGATGATAACACAGTGGAAAAACAAAAATTTTATCATACATACCATACACGGCTTAAAATCGAGATTGCTAGTTCTCTGTTTAAGTATCGTGTAATGGCAATTGATTGAAGCTACAAAATTTGATTTTGCACTTCTCTAAGGTTGCTATTACTACCCAAGATCACAAGAGAATGAGGAACAATCCTTTCTCCTTGTGAAAAATTGGCCAAAATAAAATTGTGAGAGAGAGTTACTATTCACGAGTTACTATTCACACCACACACAAAATTAGGTTTTTTTTTTCTCTCATCCAATATATATATTATCTTATTTATTAAGTGATAAATCTCAAATATACTACCTTAGGATAATTAATATTAGCTAAAGATAATTAATATTTGCCTTTATCACTTAATTAAAATAAGTAATATTTATTGATAAAAAAAACTCTTTTAATTTATCCAAGATAAAAATAAAAGACATATTAATCAAATTAACCACTTAATTAAATAGGAATATACAAGACATATTAATCAAATAAACTACTTAATTAATATAAAGGATATGCCGAAATTCCTTGATTTCTCTCTAGGAATTTCGACCAATAGTATTCCTATTTAAGTGATTTATTTGATCATAATTATTTTAGGCTTTAAAACTCAATTAATTAAATTACTACAAGACATTTAATTAATTGAAATTAAACATTATGGGCTGAATTTCTCTCTCTCATGGGCCAAAGTCCAATAGCAATCTAATAATCCATTACACACATTAATTTGACTTTAATTAAAAGCCTAAATTAATGCCCAATACTTAATTTAAATATTTTAAGCCCAATACTTTATGTGCGATCCTATAGGTCCATTTAATGTTGGCAATTAATTAATAAATTAATTCAAAGGCTATAAATATTCTCTAGCAAGATATTATAGCATTCCAAATTAAATGAAAATGCATATGGCATTTTGTGACCTAATGCAATTTTGCATAATCCCTTACCCAAAAATATCAAAATTAATATAAGGCATGGAACTAGTCACCCTTATATAAATTAATTCCTTTTTTGATATTCCAGTAACACTGAACTCTCAAATAAATAATGATTACTCATTATTTCATCTCAGTATGGCCATACACTTCTTAGTTCACTGATCAAGTGGCCGATGATATTTTCTCTCTTATTGAGAGGGGTAATCCCTTCACTTCTCCCATGCTCTCTAACATGAATCAATGTATACCCAAGCATACCCATACTTGTCACTCTGTTACGAGCACGTTAGGTGTATGTCAAAGTATATAGTAATACATAAAGAGTTTCATAGAGATTTTAGGTCTAAAAACTCTAATGCAAAACTTGCATATGAGAAACACCTATGACTTATACCATGTAGTGTTCTCATAAATGGATCGAATCCAGATACCATGTTCTAAACATGTATCTATGATCTCTGATTGACACTCTTGTCCTTATGATCCGTAAGACAGAACTCAACTTATTAGAGAGAGCATACTAGTCTTAATTAATTGTTATTCCCATAAATTAGACTGACTAGGGATATTTAGAATGATGTCTCTTTTGTTTCAAGGTCTTACAACCATGTGCCTCACACATGATAACTTAAACTGAAACAACATTCTTGGATAGTTCTATCAATTGATATGCATAGGAATACAAAAGATAAAAAAATGCCTCATTTATTAACTCAAATGTTTTATTACAATCTATTGGGGCTAGGGCTTACACTAACTATCTCCCACTAGCACTAGTCACAATCAGGCATTGCCCTAATACCGAACGCTCTCAAATGAGCTTCGTGCAGATTTGGACGCAACTGTTTCGTCAAATAATTTGCTAGATTGTCTTCACTTGCTATCTTGCTAACCTTGACGTCCCCATGATCAATGATTTCTCTGATCAGGTGGTACCTCCTGAGTATGTGTTTGGATTTCTAGTGTGATCGGGGCTCCTTAGCCTGTGCTACGGCCCCGTTATTGTCACAAAAAATTTCTAATGGATCTAGGATGCTTGGGACCACTCCTAATCCAGAAATGAAATTTTTAATCCAAACAGCCTTTTTTGCAGCCTCACTTGCTGCAATACACTCAAATTCTGTAGTTGAATCGGCAACGGTCTCTTGCTTCAAGCTTCTCCAGCTGACAGCACCACCATTCAACATAAAAACAAATCCAGATTGTGATCTAGAATCCTGAATGCTGGTCTGAAAAGCAGCATCAGCATAACCTTATATGACGAGCTCTTCTTGACCACCATACACCAAGAAGTGATCCTTAGTCCTTTGCAGGTACTTTAGGATCCCTTTTATAGCAGACCAGTGCTTCTCACCAGGGTCTTGCTAAAACCTACTGGTTATACTCATTGTATGAGCAACATCCAATCTAGTACATAACATAGCATACATGATAGATCCAATAGCAGATGCATATGGGATTCTACTCATGTTGTCCCTTTCCTCTTTGGTTTTAGGGCATTGTTCTTTAGTTAAAGGAACTCCCAAAGCCAAAGGTATATACCCTTTCTTTGAGTCTCCCATACTAAAATGCTTTAGTACTTTGTCTATGTACTTTTATTAACTTAGTCCCAAAAGCCAATTCGATCTATCTCTATAGATTCAAATACCAAGTATTGTCTCGGCTTCACCTAAGTCTTTCATTGAGAAACATTTTCCAAACCATTACTTAACCTTTTGCATTGTTGGAATGTCATTCCCAATGAGAAGGATGTCATCCACATACAGGACTATAAATACTACTATGCTCCCACTAACCTTCTTGTACACACAAGGCTCATCTTTGTTCTTGATGAAGTCAAATTCTTTGACTGCCTCATCAAAACAAAGATTTCAACTTCGGGATGCTTGCTTTAATTCGTAGATGGATTTTTGAAGCTTGCAAACCTTCTTAGGATGCTTGGGATTGACAAAACCTTCAGGCTGTGTCATATACACATCCTCAAGTAAATTTCCATTGAGGAAAGCGGTTTTGACATCCATTTGCCATATCTCATGATCTTGATATGCAGCTATGGCAAGCAAGATCCTAATGGACTTGAGCATGACTATTGGCAAAAAGGTCTCATCATAGTCTATACCATGAATTTGTCAAAAACCTTTTGCTACTAGTCTACCTTTGTAGGTCATATCAACTTTAATTTTGAATAGCCATTTGCATTCAATTACCTTAGCACCTTCCGGTGGATTAACCAAGGTCCAAACCTAGTTATCGTACATTGATTGCATCTCGAATTTCATGGCTTCAAGCCAATTTTTTGACTCTGGGCTTTCAATAGCTTCTCAGTAGGTAGTAGGATCCTCACAATCTACTAACTTAATGGTGTCACTATTAGTGATTAGAAATCCATATCTCTTAATCACCTGACGTACCCTACCAGACCTTCTAGGTTCTTGTGCAATGGGTTCTTGTTCCATAACTGGTTGTGAACTTGATCCCATTTCCAACTCATCTTGTATATGAGTTTGTGGTACTTGAATTTCTGCAAGTTCTACTTTACTCCCACTGTCTTTCTTGAGAAGGAACTCCTTTTCCAAGAAAACAGCTTTGTGAGCAACAAATACTTTGTTCTCTTCTTGTGAGTAAAAGTAGTATCCCTTTGTTTCTTTGGGATAACCCACAAATATGCAGACAATTGATTTGGACTCTAGTTTATTAGATGTTAATTTCTTAACATGTGCTTCACAGCCCCAAATCTTGAGAAAAGACATATTGGGTTCTTTCCTAGTCCATACCTCGTATGGTGTCTTCTCAACTGCTTTAGTTGGAGTACGGTTTAATAGAAATGCAGCAGTTTCTAATGCATAACCCCAAAAAGAGATAGGAAGATTAGCTTGACTCATCATAGATCGAACCATGTCTAACAGCGTTCAATTTCTCCTTTCGGTCACACCATTCCATTGTGGTGTTCTAGGAGGAGTGAGCTGTGATATAATACCACACTCCTTTAGATGACTGTCAAACTCTTGGCTTAAGTTTTTATACTTCTGCCAAGTTGGTTTTCTACTTCGTTCTTAAACTCTTTGAATTTCTCAAAAGTTTCAGACTTGTACTTCATTAGATAGACATAGCCATATCTACTGAAGTCATCTGTGAACGTCACGAAGTAGCTAAAACCACCTCTAGCTTGTATGCTTAATGGACCACATACATCGGTATGTATTAGTTCCAATAAGTTATTAGTCCTCTCACCTTTCTTGTTAAAAGGACTTTTTGTCATTTTTCCATGCAAACATGGCTCGCATGTATCATAAAACTCTAAGTCAAATGACCCAAGCACTCCAGTTTTATGGAGTCTTGAATTTCATTTTTCGTTTGCATGTCCTAAACGACAATGCCAAAAGTAAGTAGGGTTCAATTCATTTGATTTAACCCTCTTCGTATTAATGTTTATACAGACTCTTTATTTTGCAAATCAAGGATATAAAAGCCATTTTGCACTATGGCATTTCCATAAGAAATGCCTTGGCGACGAATATGAGCATTGCCATTTTTAATAACAAAATCAAATTCATCATTATCCAAACATGAAACTGAAATAATGTTTTTGCTCATAGCAGGTACATAATAACAATTATTCAAAACAGTTCAAAGTCCGAAAGGTAAAGTGAGGTGATAGTCACCTATCTCTATGGCAGCAACTCATGCTCTATTCCCCACACGGAGGTCCACTTCATTCTTCCCAAGTAACCACCTATTTCTTAGCCCCTGCACATTTGAACAAATGTGAGAACCACAAGCGGTATCCAATACCCAAGTGGTAGAAATAGAAAGGTTAATTTCGACAACAAAAATACCAGAACTGGACACCTTGGCTCCATTCTTCTTTTATTCTTCCTTGAAGAGAGCGCAATTCGTCCTCCAATGCCCTATCTTGTTGCAATGGAAGCAAGTGCTCTCACTCTCTTTGAGCTTTTGTGCCTTGGGCTTGGATTGGGCCTGAGGTGCACTCCCAACAGACTTAGGTTTTCCCTTTCCATTTCCCTTTCCCTTAGCGGGTCCCTTCTTAATTCCCTTTTGAACCACCAGTACGGGATTGGTTTTTTTAATGTTCTCCTCAGCATTCTTAAGCATCCCATAAAGCTCAGTAACTGACTTGTTCATTGCATGCATGTTATAATTCATCACAAATGGATCGTAAGCAGCAAACAATGATCCTAAGATCAAGTCAGTGTCCAATTCCTTTAGCACTTGTATCTCAAGCTTCTCAAGAGTATCAAGATACCCTTTCATCTTGAGTACATGGGTACTAACAGGAGTACCCTCAGCCATCTTATAAGAAATTAAAGCCTTTGTTGTCACGAACCTCTCGTGACGAGCTTGCTCTTGGAACATCTCCTTGAGGTACACCATGATCGCATAGGCCTCTTGGTTCATAAATTGCTTTTGCAATTCAAGCACCATAGTGGCTAGCATCAAACAGGTGACATCATTGGAGTCGCTTTTCTTGGTCTCAAAAGTTTCCTTTTGAACAATAGAAGCATTCCTAGCAAGTTCTTCAGGTAAGGGTGCATCCAAAAGATACAACTTCTTCTCTTGCTTAAGAACTATTCTTAAGTTTCGAGACCAGTCTATGAAATTGGTGCCATTCAATTTGTCCTTTCCAAGGACCGATCGCAATGAGAAATTGTTATTTGAAGATGCCATTTTCAATCTACAATAATAAAATTTAGCAAGATTAAATGAGGTCTTATCATAATCCCACAAACCGAATTAATATCCCCTTAAATAATTCGCTTTAGTGATTTAATGTGGGCCAAGATCCACTTTTCATAACAACTTATTAGTCAAGCTGAGCTTGTACACCTAACAAGTTAAATTACTTAGGTAGGAAGACTCCAATCATGTCTTGTACATGACTCTTGGATCAAATGGGCTAACATCTTAAAATGTTATAGCACAATTCCATTTATAAGTTGCCTAGGTCCGGGCATCCCATTCCATGTTAAGTCCAACCTACATCCACAACCCATGCCTCACAAAGATAATCGGGCACATCTAGGACTCCTAGTCTATGTGATCGATGATCGATGCCTTGACATGTTTTGAATTAGGAAGGCAACTTTGTGACTTACTATTTTGGGGATTCATTTTATTATGACTTACATGGCATACGCTTTGTCATCCATCCATAACATGCATATATATATAATTGCATAAAGTAAAGCGTGACAAACATGGGCCCTAAAACCTACAACTAAGATTCTATACTATTACATAAGAATCTTCAAGTTGGGCTTCTCTACTCCGGTGGGCTTCGTCTTGATTTACAAAATCTTCAAGTATTTTCTATTCTAAGAAATAAATGAAAAATTTTACAATAAAAATAATGGCTCGTAGGCCATATTTAATTACAAAACCCAGGGCCCATGAATGCACCATGCATATCCATTCATCACACCAAACAAGCAAATAAATAGACATAACATTCATGGATCAAACAAAGTCCAATTTTAATTAATTTAGCCAAGCCCATTAATGGAAATTGTGTACTTGAACATTTAAGAGAAGACCCCATGATGGGTTGGGCCAAAGCCCAATGGACTAAATCCTCTCATTGAATAAGTTCTCTTAAAAACTCAAAACACGAACTAGTTAGATTTGTGCCATAAATCCACTCTAGTATAGTTTCCAATTTTGCCATTTTTAATTTTATGTCATTTAGCCCATAAACATTAAAAATGCATGTAATATGTACCAACATGAATTAAAATATATAATCATGAAGAACATATAAATATACACGGCATTCATGAAAAATAAACAAACAACAATGAATTAGTTGTTTAATGCTTATATGATGCCACAAAAATGCATAAACACTTAAATCAATTTTATGAGTCATTTAATCATTTAAATAAGGTCATAAACATTGAGTTAATTTTCTGTACCATTTTGATCTAAATGTGTTTATACCATTTTAATCAAACCAAAACAAAAATTGTTGATTAAACATGCAACAAACACAAACTAGTCATAGTTTTAAGCGATTTTAAAATTAATTAATTAAATTATCATGGACCAGAATTAAAACCAAATTTAAAATATGCCTAGACCTGATAATTAATCTTTAAAAATCACTTACAAACATGCCAAAATCATTTTACATTTAATTTTGAAAACTAGTTGTTAAACTAGCAATTTTCATGCCAATTAGCACCTAGTTTCGTTATTAACATGTACCATCAGGTATAAATAATTAAATCCAACCATTACCAGCCCTAATAACATCTCAGGACAGTATATTAACTTGTCATATTAATTATAATACCTAACTAATCAATTAAAATCATTTTTACACCAAAACAATGCAAAAAACTCAAAACATAAAATTTCAGCATTGCCAAAATCGATTTTTGATTAAATAATTCATGCATCTAAAGCACTAAAATAAGCATGTTTAGGCTCTGATACCACTGATGGAATATGACATGGTATGATGGTGATGATAACATAGCGGAAAAACAAAAATTTTATCATACATACCATACAATTCCAAAGCAAGAAATGAAACATGCAATTTTAGGGTTGTAAAACTTACAACTTTAGATGCACTTCAATATTTGGTTTTGGTGATGACCAGCAATCAAGAGTGATTTATCAACCTTTGATCTTCTTTGCCAATGCCAAAACAACAGCCTTTATGCCACTCTTCTCTATGTTCACACACACAATTGCAAAGACGGCTTAAAATCGAGATTGCTAGCTCTCTGTTTAAGTATCGTGTAATGGCAATTGATTGAAGCTACAAAATTTCATTTTGCACTTCTCTAAGGTTGCTATTACTACCCAAGATCACAAGAGAATGAGGAACAATCCTTTCTCCTTGTGAAAAATTGGCCAAAATAAAATTGTGAGATAGAGTTACTATTCACGCCATACACAAAATTAGGTTTTTTTTTCTCTCATCCAATATATATATTATCTTATTTATTAAGTGATAAATCTCAAATATACTACTTTAGGATAATTAATATTAGCTAAAGATAATTAATATTTGCCTTTATCACTTAATTAAAATAAGTAATATTTATTGAAAAAAAAACTCTTTTAATTTATCAAAGATAAAAACAAAATACATATTAATCAAATTAACCACTTAATTAAATAGGAATATACAGGACATATTAACCAAATAAACTAATTAATTAATATAAAGGATATGCCAAAATTCCTTGATTTCTCTCTAGGAATTTCGGCCAATAGTATTCCTATTTAAGTGATTTATTTGATCATAATTCTTTTAGGCTTTAAAACTCAATTAATTAAATTAATACAAGACATTTAATTAATTGAAATTAAACCTTGTGGGCTGAATTTCTCTCTCTCATGGGCCAAGGTCCAATAGCAATCTAATAATCCATTACACACATTAATTTGACTTTAATTAAAAGCCCAAATTAATGCCTAATACTTAATTTAAATATTTTAAGGCCAATGCTTTATGTGCGATACTATAGGTCCATTTAATGTTGGCAATTAATTAATAAATTAATTCAAAGGCTATAAATATTTTCTAGCAAGATATTATAGCATTCCAAATTAAATGAAAATGCATATGGCATTTTGTTACCTAATGCAATTTTGCATAGTCCCTTACCCAAAAATATCAGAATTAATATAAGGCATGGAACTAGTCACCCTTATATAAATTAATTCATTTCTTGATATTCCAGTGACACTGAACTCTAAGATAAATAATGATTACTCATTATTTCATCTCGGTGTGGCCATACACTTCTCAGTTCACTGATCAAGTGGCCGATGATATTTTCTCTCTTATTGAGAGGGGTAATCCCTACACTTCTGCCATGCTCTCTAACATGAATCAATGCATACCTATACTTGTCACTCTGTTACGAGCATGTTAAGTGTATGTCAAAGCATACAGTAATACATAAAGAGTTTCATAGAGATTTTAGGTCTAAGAACTCCAATGCAAAACTTGCATATGAGAAACACTTATAACTTATACCATGTAGTGCTCTTATAAATGGATCGAATCCAGATACCATGTTCTAAACATGTATCTATGATCTCTGATTGGCACTCTTATCCTTATGATCCGTAAGACAGAACTTAACTTATCAGAGAGAGCATACTAGTCTTAATTCATTGTTATTCCCATAACAATAACTGACTAGGGATATTTAGAATGATGTCTTTTTTGTTTCAAGGTCTTACAACCATGTGCCTCACACATGATAACTTAAACTGAAACAACATTCTTGGATAGTTCTATCAATTGATATACACAGGAATACAAAAGATAAAACAAATGCCTCATTTATTAACTCAAATGTTTTATTACAATCTATTGGGACTAGGGCTTACACTAACACATTCTTCTCCTCACTAGACACATTTTGTAGAGACACAAACCTTTGGTATAAGATCTAGTCTGATATGCAACTATAAGGTTCTGGCAGGTTGCACATACCGGCACCGTATAAGGCTCACATATTTCATCGGCATAATGACCCTAATGCATCCATCTCTAGAGGCCCAGTGCCACCCCTTTGATTTTCTTTACTCCTATTGCTAAAGATATAGAAAGGAGATTAGGTTAACTTGAGACCACTATTAGGATTCTAGGATGAGATATACAGAGTTATAAGGTGTGATTGTTGCATTTAGTTGCCTATCTAACCATAACTTTTAGATCATAGGTGCATTAATGCCTACAATTGGACATATAGCGTAGAGAGTTAAGACGAAGGTCTTAGGTCTCAGGTAGAGTATGTGAGAGGGTCACAAGAACCACACAACATGTCTTACTCAGACAGAGGTGGTGGTGTATCGACAAGAGATAGTTATAGGACAGGTACATATAAGTGTAGTCTACCTAGCAGAACTCATAGGATAGATCCTGACTCCTTTAGCTCAAATGATAGGTTTTGAGTTTGAGGTGCCTCAACCACCACTACCTACTAATCCCTTTTAAGCAAGTCTTTCCTAGTCTTCTCAGCTACCACTAGGTGCACTAACTAGACCCCCAGGCCTTTCATGGTCGAGATGTCAGAGATGATTTTTAGGTAGACATATTTGGATTATCTTTATATTAATTCTCTAAACTATTGTTCATTTCCATTTGTATTGACATTCATGGATTTGGTATTTTATTTTTATTTATGTGATGTATGGATGATTTTCCTTTGTGATGTTTATATGTTTGTACTCCTTGAAATTTTCAACATGAAGCACAATATGATAAGGAAACAAAAGAACGAAAATAAGTAACCACTCATACAACTATTATAATACAAAAAATAAAAAATTAAATTAATTAATCAAAGAAAAGAGAAGAAAGAAAAATATATAGTATGATGGTTTAAGTAACACACTATATTCTAATTCATTACCTTTTATCTAAGTAGGGAAGAACCTAACACAAGGTCAAATTGTGGCAACCTCTCATCATAGATTCTAAGATACTACAAATGTTGCATAATTAGATCAAAATGAATCCTCACATATCCAAATTGCACAAACATCAACCCCATGCTTGAAAGTGCCTACTAAGAGATGGCCATCTAACTCAAAGATAGATCTATATAAAAACAATCATACAAATCCATAAAATGTAAAATATTTCTTCCATTGCAACAACATATTAACATCAAGTTCCTATCTTGATTCTACATGCCGATAAAATGGCACTAATTATGCAGACCACTGAGGGTTAACATATTGATGAGCTTATAACAATTATACAATCGAGGGTTAAAATATCGATAAGCTGAAGGTAACTACCCAATCGATCAAGAGTTAAAATGTCGACAAGTAGTGATAACTACTCGACCGATCAAGAGCTAAAATGTCAACAAGCTGATGGTAACTACTCAATTGATCAAGGCTTATCACGTCAACAAATTGAAAGTAACTACCTAGCCAACAGAGGGTTAACACATCGATAAGATGATGGTAACTAACCAATCAAGGGTTAACACATTGACAAGCTGATGGTAACTAACCAATCAATTGAGGGTTAACATATCGATAAACTAATGGTAATTACCTAATCAAGAGTTAACATGCTGAGCAAGGTAAGAAAAACTCCATTAAATTGGTCTTCAATTTCTAGCTTAGCTGAGCTCTATCCCCCTCTTTAAAATCTTGTTGTCCTCAACAAAGTATGAAAAATTTTATCACACTATATAACTTTTGAGAAACAAGTTAGTGCCTAAGAAAACATGTAAGCTAACACACTACACCTAGAACTATAATCAAGCCAAAAAAATTAAGCATGAGATCAATGGAATTGAGTTAACAAGCAAACATGCCTCTTAAACCAATAAAGTGTAATGAACATTACTTAATAATCATGGTAACTAAGCGAAGAAAAGCAACTAGTCCAAACTTGCTTAAGTGCTCAATGTATAATATCCATATGTTACAATCTCAAGTGTAAAGTGAATTGGTGATGGTTAGGCTTAAATGAAAGGAAGAGAAAGACTTTAATTGGTCATGGTAAGCACAAAATAAAATAAGCCAATTCAAATACAAACTCAACCTATATTAAGCCAATAATAAAATGCAATCCAAACTATTGGTAGCTAAGAGTAAATACAATGCATAACTTAAGCAAACTTATGTTCAAGACTAATAAAGCCTACACCAATTTATTTGAATTAAGCTCATCAAGTAAATCATGCAAATGAAAAACTAAGTGTATGTGCCTTACTGGGAAGGTGTGTGCTTGGGTAAGAAATGAAATGCAACATGTTTCATCACAAGAGTCTCAACTAGCTATGCCATGCATCATAAATACATAAATGAAAATCAAGTCATTTTTAAATCATGCTCAACTAAATGCATATTAAATGCATACATAAATGAAAATAAAGCCTACACCAAAATTCACAATTAACTCCTAAAACATAAAATTAACCAATTAAACTCAAATTCAACCTAATTAATACAAAATTAACTTAATTAAATACCTAAAAACATACTAAAAAACATCATATAAATGACCATTATCATGGTGCTAATTTTGTAAGATAAAGATTTGAGTGGGATAGATTTTTAACATGCAAATTGTGGGAGGATTATGTTAAAACTTTTCATCTTTGCACAAATCTCAAGGTGTTTTGTGTATGAGAGAGGGGATCATTTAAGGAGCTCATTTGGTGTCTTGGATGACACTTTGAAGAGGAGAAACTTACTTTTTTTTCTTGATGCTCTTTCTCTCTTCTAATTTGAATTGCTTTCTCTCTCTCAAGTGAAGTTAAAATCTTTCTTTTCCTCTATAAGAATTCAACCCTCTTCCTTTTTCTTAATGTATTTTTAAGTTTCTTTTATGTTTGTGGAGAACATTTTGTAGAAATAAATCTTCCATGTATGGTTAGAAAAGATCAAGGTTAGAAGAAAGAGGTGTAAAACAAATAGAAGGTTTTTGTAGAAGTTAGAGTACAAATCAGGTTTGGGAACTTTTCTTTTGTTGCATGCGATTTTATTACCTTGTAATATTGATATAGTGCTTAATAGGTGTATTTTAGAATTGCCATGGTTATTAAGTTAAGAGCAATAGCTTATTCATCTTGCATGAATGATTTAAGTTAAATCACTTTGAACCAACTCCTGTAATTTGTGAATATCTCAAGTTTTATAACTCTATTTTGGGTAATTTAAGTTTTTATTTTTACCTAATTCATAGCGCTATAATTTTGTAGAAGAGTCCATATATTGATTCTGCCTCTAAGTGTTATTAAAAGTAAGTTGAATTTTGTAGTGAGTTGTTATCTAGTTCTAGGGGGTAGGTTGTAGTATTTTTGCTATATTTTTTTGGTAGAGAACTCTAAATCTTATAAGGAAAAATTTTGAATAAAATAGACTTATAGGAGTACAATTTTCATGCAGGTATGTTGGCTTAATTCTGTATCCATTTTCTTCTACAATTTTTTTAATTGTTACAAAATCTAGTCTTGGTATTGTGAATTGTTGTCTAGTGTCAAAGAACATATTTTAGTATTTTGGGAATAAATCATGGTAGAGGGAATGAAATTTTATAAGACATAATTTTGGGTAAAATAAACACATAGGAGAAAAACTTTCATGAAGAAATGTTAGTCTAATTCTATGCCTATTTTCTTCTATGAATTTTCTAAGTGATGATAAAAACCAAATGGGATACAGTGAACTGTTGTTTAGAGAACAAGAACATATTTTAGTAATTTGATTGTATCTCGTGTTATAGAGGTTGAAATTTTATGAATCTAATTTTTAGTTAAATTAGACTTATATGTCTACAAGTTCTATGAAGAAAGCATAGTTTAATTCTACCTTTAAATAGGTCAAAATATGGCTTCAATTCGAAATTGATGGCAACACTCTTTTCAAGAATAGTTCTTCATGTTTTTGAAATATTTATAAATTTAAAAATGGTATTGATGTCACTTTTAATGTTGTTAAAATTAGAGATGTATTATATCATTTTTGTAAAAGATCACTTTAACTATAAATGGCTTTTGGTAGGTCAAAAATAGATTTAAAGATAAGCTTGAAAATCTAACTTGATGCAGAAATGTTGCAAGAATTTACCCCAATTTTTGTTTCCATTTTTGAAACATTTTTTTAGAACTTAAATGATTTTAAACATCTTTAGAACTTCTTTCTTTATTTTTTTCTTATATCTATGCAGAAATGATCTTAAGTATATTAAGTACATTTATAATGTAAAAATAATACATAGAGAGGGATAAGTTCATGGAATATATAAACAATGTAACATAGTAAACTATAAGTATGATTACTTATCGAAACATATTTATGATAAAGGTATGTTATTATTCACCTTATTGAAATAACATAATCATACTTATATGTTATAGTTGTATGACATATATCTACGTTAAAATGTCAATTTATATAACGATATAACTACAGGATTATAAATGCTCATGCACAAATTGATCATAAGGTTTTCTGACGTAGAGGATATATGTTTATATGCTAGAGACTATGTATCTTTTGATATCACATGACTATATGATGAAGCATATGTATAGTGATTGCAAGCTAAGGTAAGTTGTTATTTACCTATTTGAGAAAACTTGTACATGCCTATATATTATGCGTATGAATTATCATGCTAAAGCATATGAGAACAATGATATATGTGCATGTACAATTACTTGAAATGTCATACAAGATTGTATGTGAAAGAGTAGCATGCTTTAAAGCAAATTTCAAGTATAGTAAAGTATTATTCATAAATTGTGCATGATATTGTTGGGAATTATCGGTTACATACATCACATGTATAAGCAAAAATTAAAATTTTTAACCAATATATTTGATGTTGCCATGAATTTACAATATAAATATTAATGAGAATAAGAAAAATCACCTTTGATTTTTGTTGAACAATTGATTTTCCTTCTCACTGAGATGTTGCAAACCACGGTGTCCAAAATAGAACACCTTCAATTAGTAATTCACACTAGAGAAGGATCAAATGAACCAAGATTGACAGAGTTACAAGGCTGGCTGAAATTCCTTGATGCTAGCAAGGAATGAGGGTGGTGGCTAGGGTTAGAGAAATAAGAGAGAATTTCTTTTCTCTTAATGTTCACTTAACCCTAAATCCCTTTAACTTAGATTTTTATAGCTAGGTTAAAAATCCAACTTCATAATGGGATTAGGCTCTTTAAAATTGCTGAAAAAATATTAAATGGGCTTCTAAAATTATTAATAATTTATATGGGCTTAATTAAATCCAATTTAAATCATTTCATAAAGGACTATGCATAAAACCCATAAACTAGGCCCTTTATGCATACACTTGAATTTAATCACCCAAATGAATTCCAAATCCATCCAAATTAAATATGTAGGCTCCATAATATTTATGAAATATATTTAATTTGTCTTGGTCCAAGAATTAGGCCTTTAAGGCCTTCTACATGGTTTTGGTGTGTAACCCTTCCTTTGGAGGGTTTTTATGCCAAAACCAATTCTCTAGGCCTCTTTAATTTTTCCAATGGATTTATTAATTATTATATCATTCCTATAATACTTACAGTATAATAATAATTAATTATGAAATATAATATTTTAATTAAGTCCATTTTGCAGAATAATTCTAAAAAATTATGCGAACAATTCTACTTGATCATAATTAATTAAACTCTTTAATTAATTATGCTCTTATTCATTTCTCTTCTCCCATAATAATATCAAATATTATTATCCTTGTCATTTTATCATTTTATCCTTTACTCTATATGTGTGTGACCTATTGGGTTCCTGTCCATATTGGCAGTATAATATATAATTATGAGTCTTATTCAAAACTCATATGATTTAAACTTCTTTAAATTATTTTATCAATCCCTTATTGATATTTATGATACACCATTATAAAAATCATTAGCGGCCTCTAGATAGGCATCATGACTACCCAAGTATCAAAAAAATCAAGTGGTTTGACTGTACCCTTCCATAGAAATAGTTATCGTGCAATTACTCCTTTCACCACTCTTATCTCAATTAGATTCTGAGTATGGATTTCTGTCAACTCATATAAATCTAATTATGTTTGTTCTATTAATTTAACCATTATTTCCAAAATTCCCTTCATAGATCCCTATCCATCTTGGCATATTACTCTAGCCAGAGATTCTCTAAACAAGGCAATTATAGAATCATGAGAGATAACTTCCCTTAATAAATCTGGGATGGTGAATCCTTTATCAATTACTCAACTATCTTCAAGTAGGTCATGATATACCTAACTTCTTAATTATGTTCACTCCCAATTGGAAGTAATTAGTTATGGAGTCAAAGTATATCACTTGCTACTTAAGATAACCTTTGTGATCTCAAATATAAGGATGTGTGAAGAGATTTCTCACTGACATAAATTTAATATCCATGTGAGGATTCTCTTTGCAAATCTCCAATGAACTTGTTCTTCTAATAAACATCCACATGTTAGCTTTGATTATCTTTCATAATCACAGTTATGAGAACCACAGCTTGAACCATTCAATAAGCATAACATATGCTAGTCTATCCGAATTAATAATGTCCTATCTTTTTAATTCTATGACTAGGGATATTTAGATATTAACACATTTGCATACAATAGACATCTCATATCATGAACACTTTCATGATCGCCTTTATACTTTGTTTATAATATCTAGGACTTCATCTAGTAATTTATGATTTACAAACTCATGTATTTAAACATAACATTAATAAATGAATGATGCCTTTTATTAAGAATATGACTTCATACATATGAAATACATCCCTTTTACATGGACTCTAGGGCATCCACTCTAACAATCTCCCACTTGGACTAGAGCCAATCACTCATATGTCTTAAACCTATGTTATTTATATGGTGATCGTGCTTTATCTAGGAAAGTGCTTTAGTGAAGGGATCTGCCACATTATAATCTGTGGGCACTCTTTCTATTTTCACATCATTTCTAGCTACTATTTTCCTTACAAGATGGTAGCATCTGAGAACATGCTTGGATCGCTGATGAGATCGTGGTTCCTTTGCTTACGCAATGGCTCCATTGTTGTTACAATATAAATGAATTGGATCAATAATTTTAGGCATCACTCCTAGATTAGATATGAACTTTTTGATCCATACTACTTCTTTGGCTGCTTCCTAAGCAGCAATGTACTCAACTTCTATCATGAAATCAGTAGTTGTTTCTTATTTGGAACTCTTTCAACTAACTGCTCCTCCTCCTATTATGAACACAAACCCAGACTGTGATTTACAATCATTTTTTTTCAGATTTGAAGCTGGCATCAGTATGCCCATTTACTTCCAAACTACCCTCCCCATATACTAAGAATATATCCTTAGTCCTTCTCAAGTAGTTAAAGAAATTCTTGACAGCTGCCCAGTGTTCCTCTCCGAAATTGGATTGGAATCTGCTTGTGACACTCAAAGCAAATGCTACATCTGGAAAGTGTACATAACATTGCATACATGATAGAACCAATTGCAAATGCATATAGTATTCTATTTATGCTCTCTCTATCCTCTAGTGTCTACGGATATATAGACTTAGAAAGGTGTTTCTCATGCACCATAGGTATAAACCCTTTCTTAGAGAGATCCATATTGAACCTCTTCAATACCTTATCTATATATGTACTTTGAGAAAGATCTAGCAACCTATTGGATCTATCTTTATAGATCCTTATTCCAATAATATAGGATGTTTTTCTAAGGTCTTTCATTGAGAATTACTAAGATAACCATATTTTAATTGATTGGAGAAGAGAAATGCCATTTCCCATCATTAATATGTCATCTAAATATAGAACTAGAAAGATAATTGCACTCCTACTGACCCTTTTATACACACAAGGTTCATCTTCATTCTATGAGAAACCAAACTCTTTAATTGTCTCATTGAATCGTATGTTCCAGCTCCTAGAAGCTTGCTTTAATCCTTAAATGGATCTTTGCAGCTTGCATAATTTTTTGCCATCTCCTAATGTGAACCCTTCTAGTTGTGTCATATACACATCCTCAGTCAGATTTCCATTTAGGAAAGCTGTCTTCACATCCATTTTGCCAAATCTCATAATCATAATCAGCTGCACTGGCTAAAAGTATTCTTATAGACTTAAGCATCGCTACAGGAGAAAAAGGTTTCATCATATTCAATTCCTTTTCTTTGATTATAGCCTTTTGCTACTAAGCGAGCTTTATAGGTAACTACATTACCTTCCATGTTGGTCTTCTTTTTGAAGACCCATTTACACCCTATGGTTTTTATCCCTTCAGGTGGTTGAGCCAAAGTTCATACTTTGTTCTCATACATGGAGTCCGTTTCAGGCTGCATAGCCTTAATCCATAAATCACGTTCTAAACTATTTAAAACTTCTTCATAGCTTGTAGGCTCATTGTCCTCTACTACAGTTATACCTCTATCTGAATTAATGTGAAATCCATATCTCATAGGGATAAAAACACATCCTAGTAGACCTTCTATGATTTTTTGTATAATTAGGTTTGACTGTAATCTTATCATTATGAAACTCAATCTTGGTTCAATCGATTGATCTACTTCTATTTATGGATCTTGAACTTCACCAAGTTCAATTTTACTCCCACTATCCTCTAGTAGGAGAAATTCTCTTTCTAAGAAAACATCATACCTTGAAACAAACACCTTTTTTTTCTAAGGGATGGTAGAAATAATATCCAAATGTTTCTTTTGGATATCCCACAAATAAACATTTGTCAGACTTAACATCTAGTTTGTCTGACATTGTCCTCTTTACATAAGCAGGACAACCCCATACCTTCATATGAGAAAGTGTGGGTTTCTTGTTATTCCATATCTCATATGGAGTAACATCAATCAACTTACTAGGAACTCTGTTTAACACATAAACAGCGGTTTCTAGTGCATATCCCCAAAAGGACTTAGGCAAATCTGCTCGACTCATCATGGATCGAACCATATCTAATAGTGTTCGATTTCTACTCTCAAATACCCCATTATGTTGTGGTTTATATGGTGGAGTCCATTAAGATAAAATCCCATTATCTCTAAGATAATCTTGAAATTCTTGACTTAAGTATTCTCCACCTCGATCTGATCTAAGTGTTTTAATACTCTTGCCAAGTTGCTTCTCTACTTCATTTTTGAATTCTTTGAACTTTTCAAATGCTTCTGATTTATATTTCATTAGATAGATATATCCAAACCTAGAGTAAGCATCTATGAAAGTAATGAAGTAGGAGTAACCTCCTCTAGCATGTGTAGTCATTGGACCACATACATTTGAATGTATTAAGTATAATACCATTCTAGCTCTTTCTCCTTTTACCAATGAAAGGAGATTTTGTCATTTTTCCTAATAAACAAGATTCACATGTATCAAATGATTCATAATCAAATGACCCTAAATCAGCTGACTTGTGTAATTTGATCATGTTTTTCTCATTTATATGCCCTAAACGACAATGTCATAAATACGAGGTATTTAGATTATCTTCTTTCATTCTCTTGGTATCCACATTATGCACTTCTCTAAATAAATCAAGAACAAATATACCATTCTCAATTATAGCTTTAGCACAAAATATATTGTTCTTAAAAATGTAACAACATTTGTCCTTTAAAGAAATGTCATAACCTTAAAGTATGTTCACACACAAACTAGTTTTGTATCTATTGGAATATTTGGGCCTTTTGAAATGAGCCAAGCCCAATCCAGCCCTTAAAACCCATTAATAAACTTAATTAAAGTCTATAATATTTAATTTAAATCAGCTCCTTGGGCCCACCAAGTCATTCACTAATTTAAATCAAGTTTGTAAATATAATTAAGCCCATTAAGTGGTTTTAATGAATTAAAATTAGTTCAATTAATTCAAGGCCCATTTCAATTAATCCAATTAATTAAAAACACATTAATATATCAAATATATCAATTTTAGAAGATTGAAAATCGTTCTAAACATGAATTTACCAAGAACACACAAAGAACACAAATTTATTGAACTTTTCAATTGAACTAGTTTTCATGCAAAACTTGTTCGATTTTAATTTTGTTTGATCATATAGCTTAACATCACATATTAAACACATAAATTATCATCAAAATAATTTTAGTGTGGATCAATAAAAATTTAATTTAGAACAACCCCTAAACTTTATTGAAATATAAAACTCATTCACGCCAAACACAATTATTCTTTTCTCAAAAGAATCGTTTTATTTTTCATTTTATATATTTGATCACATACATCTAGAAATCAATATTTCTCATTCATGAAAAATAAAATCTTATATTTTAAATTTCATGAAATAAATAACTAAAAAATAAAAACTTTTTCGCGAATAATATAGAATTGTAGATTCATGGCAAAATTATGGCTCTGATACCATATTGGGAATTATCGGTTACATACATCACATGTATAAGCGAAAATTAAAATTTTTAACTAATAGATTTGATCTTACCATGAATTTACAATATAAATATTAATGAGAATAAGAAAAATCACCTTTGATTTTCGTTTAACAGTTGATTTTCCTTCTCACCGGGTTGTCGCAAACCATAGTATCCAAAATAGAACACTTCCAATTAGTAATCCACACTAGAGAAGGATCAAATGAACCAAGATTGATGGAGTTACAAGACTAGCTGAAATTCCTTAATGCTAGCAAGGAATGAGGGTGGCGACTAGGGTTAGAGAAATGAGAGAGAATTTTCTTTTCTCTTAATGTTCACTTAACCCTAAATCCCTTTAACTTTAATTTTTATAGCTAGGTTAAAAATCTAACTTCATAATGGGATTGGGATCTTTAAAATTTCTGGATAAATATTAAATGGATTTCTGAAATTATTAATAATTTATTTGGGCTTAATTAAATTTAATTTAAATCCTTTCATTAAGGACTATGCACAAAACCCATAAACTAGGCCCTTTATGCATACACTTGAATTTAATCACCCAAATGAATTCTAAATCCATCCAAATTAAATATGTAGGCTCTATAACACTTATAAAATATATTTAATTTATTTTGGTCCAAGAATTAGGCCTTTAAAGCCTTCTATATGATTTTGGTGTGGAACCCTTCTACTGAAGGGTTTTTGGACCAAAACCAAATCTTTGGGCCACTTTAATTTATTCAATAGATCTATTAATTATTATATCAACCCTATAACACTTATAATCCAATAATAATAAATTGTGAAATACAATATTTAAATTAAGTCCATTTTGCAGAACATTTTTAAGAAGTTCTATGAACAATTCTACTTGATCATAATTAATTAAACTCTTTAATTAATTATTCTCTTATACATTTCTCTTTTCCCATAATAATGTCAAATATTATTATCCTTATCATTTTACCATTTTATCCTTTGTTCTATATGTATGTGACCTATTGGGTTCCTGTCCATATTGGCAGTATAATATGTAATTATGAGTCTTATTCAAAACTCGTATGATTTAAACTTCTTTAAATCATTTTATCAATCCCTTATTGATATTTATGATACACTATTATACAAATCATTAGCGGCCTCTGGCTAGGCATCATGACTACCCTAATATTAAAAAAGTCAAGTGGTTTGACTACACCCTTCCATAAAAATAGTTACCCTACAATTACTCTTTTCACCACTTTTATCTTAATTAGATTCTGAGTATGGATTTCTATCAACTCATATATATCTAATTATGTATGTTCTATTAATTTAACCATTGTTTCCAAAATGCCCTTCATGGATCCCTATCCATCTTGGCATATTACTCTAGCCAGAGATTCTCTGAACAAGGGAATTTTAGAATCATGAGAGATAACTTCCCTTAATAAATCTGGGATGATGAATCCTTTATCGATTACTCAACTATCTTCAAGTAGGTCATGATATACCCAACCTCTTAACTATATTCACTCCCAGTTGGAAGTCATCAGTTCTGGAGTCAAAGTATATCACTTGATACTTAAAATAACCTTAGTGATCTCAAGTCTAAGGATACTTGCATAACCGCTATGAAGAGATTCCTTACTGACATTGATTTAATATCCATGTGAGGATTCTCTTTGCAGGTCTCCGAATTAACAATGTCCTATCTTGTTAATTCTATGACTAGGGATATTTAGATACTAACACATTTGTATGCAATAAACATCTCATATCATGAACACTTTTATGATTGCTTTTGCACTGTGTTTATAATATCTAGGACTTCATTTATTTAAGATTTACAAACTCATGTATTTAAACATAGCATTAATAAATGAATGATGTCTTTTATTAAGAATATGAATTCATACATATGAAATACATCCCTTTTACATGGGCTCTAGGGCATGCTCTCTAACAGATATGACATAGATAGACAGCTTATACATGAACATTAATATATATATGTATGTATGTTACCTATAAGTATATGAACATGATATAGTGTTATAAAAAGTCATTTATGGATATGTATATGCTTTTAATTATCCTGCTCATATGTGTGTGTGTGTGTGTGTGTGTGTGTGTGTGTGTGTGCATGGTGAAAAAGAGCAAAGTATATAATAGTAATGCTCAACAGTGAGCATGATCACATGTTTAAAGAAAGTGTTACATAAACAATGATATGATTACCTTGGATATAGTTATACATGAGTTTTCATATACACATATGTATGTGATAGAATAGAAGAAAGCAAAGTATAAAGGATAAAGTAAAAAGATTTAATTGTCTGCATTATGTCTAGGTTGTGGATAGATAGGCATGCTTTTAAGGGTATCTTACAGCTGCAATAGTTTCAATCCCGTTTGGGTCATCAAACTAGTTTCAAACTCGTTTAGGTTGTAGTTAATCTCATTTCGGCAACTAAATAGACATGGTCCTGTTTGGATCATAAACAACCTCGTTTGGATTATAGCCAAACCCATTTGGGTCTGCTTGACCAATCAAAAATGTTGGTGCCTTCGGATGACCTAGTACCTCTAGATGCCACCGTATAACCCATTATCTACTTCTTTAGAAAAGTATGGGCCTAATTCAAATTTAAGAAAATTATCATATCAAATAAAGGATGAAAGTCATGACAAATTCTTATCTTGATTTACATGTTATTGTTATATAAAACTCCTATATTGCATACGGAAAGCATGATATAAAAAGGATATTATATATATACACTCACAACATATAGCATCACATGAATATACTAGATTTATAATCTCTATACGTAGTGAACTTGTGCATCATTGATGCCTAGTCAATAAATATAATTAGTGAAATATGTCCTCTATAGTTATATGTAAGTAGCTTAATGTTGTGAAGGGCTTTGCATGAATCCTTGTATAAAAAAGTTATGAAATTCCTGATGTAAATTCATGTTGTTTCTTGTTAATATGTTCTTTATAATTATTTGTCTCTTATCGTACATAATCTTTATAGTCATTTGCTTCTTACATTATTTAACATATATAAATACATGTTATTTTAAAATACATCAACGTATAGTATATGGGAAAAACAAGGCATGGAATGAAGAGTATTTTGTGATTACATGTATAAAATCCTTAAGAAGACATCAAAGTGTTTCTAGACCTAGAAGTGCAAGATATATGAATTTGTACGTATGGCATGCTTTGTTAGTAAAAATACACAAGTTACTTATTAAACATTGTGTAAATGATAAAAGAAATATGTGAGACTTAGTATATGTTAATATAAACAAATTATGAACCTAAGTTAATGATGTAATAGTTTGATGGCGACAATAATTATTCAAATAGGTAAAAAAATATATGATACATGGAATATGTTATACATAGGTCTAAGATATAGCTTATTAATTTAAAGATCTACGATTTTAAATAGCTGTTAATGAACATAGATTGATACAAGTATATAGGAGTCAATAAAGTAAACTGGTGTATAAGATTTTCAGTGTCAAAAAGGAATAATTTTATGAACAAGAACTCAAAAAGAAAATGAAATATCTATAGGTAACTGATAGTGGATAGTAAAGTATAATAAAAGATAATATAGCCTTGGTTATTTATGTGAATATGGTTCAAATGGTTAAGTTACATGCTTAAAGATATGCTTGTATATGTGCTTGCATTTTTATGACCTTTAAAAGAGGTTGTCCAGATGTCTTATATTCTCCACTAAGCTTTGTAGCTTAGCACGGGTGTTTTATCTATATAGGTTGCAAGAAAGGATTTTCTTTCCTAGGATAATATTTGCAACAGGATGGCCAACACAAAAGAGAGATTGGAAGTTAATTATATATTGAAAGTATAGCCTATTGTTGAGTTCATTTTGTTTACATGACCTTTATATATTTTGATAAGGATGTAATATATATTTTTTTAATAGTGATAAACCTTGTTAGTTCAAAGAGACTCTTGAGCATGTAGTAAAGTTTTAGTACTACAGTACATATATATTGGTTTATGAATTATTCAATATCTCTATATATAGAGCCAAGGCACATAGACAGAGTATTGAAAAAAATTATTACGGATATAAAAACACAGCAAAGTAAGTTTAATGATACCGGATATAGTGATTACAGCTAAGCATAAGATAAGGGTGTTACAATGACCTTGACTCCTAGGTTAAGATCATGACTCGCTCTTGAGTCATGCCCCTTAGAAGTGACTCACTCCCTCTCTTTTTGACCATCATTTAAGTCACTAGGCATGACTCAAGGGCATGGCTCATGAGCAAGTCATGACCCAAGCCCATGACTCACACCATTTTGCCTTTTAAATGAATTTTTAGGCTTTTCTAGGAAACCCAACTTCTAATCATGCCCTTGACTCACCAGTTAAGGCTATGATTGGGCATATTTATCCAAAATTGTAGTTTTTTTCCTATGAAATAGAGGATTAGTTTTCAACATAAATCTTTCTTACTTTATTTTGCCTAATCCTCCATTATTTAAGGCTAATGATATTTTTTTAAATGGGGAGGACTTAATCCTTTTGAAGGGGTAGAATTTAAGGAGATAGAAAGGGAGAATAAGCTAAAAAAAACTTTGGTTTATTGGGTTTTTAAAGAAAGATAAATAAAGGAAGAAGAAGGAGAAAAGGCTAAGAGTGTAGTGACACTAGTTTTTAAAATAGCTCTATTGAAGGTAATGAAAAAGGCAAAAGTATTGTGCACACGTATATCTATAAGTTTTTTTATTGTACATATTTGTTTTGCGTTTTTTGTAACTCTCTCTATGCTCTATTTCTAGTTTCTTTTTTTATGATATATGTTATTTTTGTTAGTTTTTTTGAATGGGTGTTTTGAAGGCATATGTATGTGTATAATTAAGTTTTATGCATGAATTATGTCTCATATATGAGTTTAAGTGAAGATTTATGGTTTTTGGCATGCTTATTTCTATCTCTTGCATGAAGGCTCTCACTTGGTGTTCTCTTGAATTAATTGTTCTTAATTGGTTTAGTGGTTATTTTGTGCATTTAAATTGGTTTTAGGAAGCTTAAAGTCATTTTTATACATGTTTGGGGCCTAGAATGGCATTTACATGTTTTTAGAATAGTCATGGCATCATTCTAGTAGCTACTGGATAAACCAGGTGTGACTCACAGCCTTGAGTCAAGAGCAAATCACAGCCTTGGGCCATGACTCACCTGGACTCGCTCATGGATCGACTAGTGACTCATTTGGTAGGATGTGACTTATCCCACTTAAGGCCATCACTCGCTCTTCACCTCCTTCTAAATAAGAACATGACTCATTCTTTTGGTGTTTTTCTTCTTTTCTTTATCAGTTTTCTTCTTTTCATTGTTTTTGCTTTTATTTCCTTCACTACTATAACTATTTGTTTTTTTGCTTCAATTAATCTCCTATGTTTTAATTTTATGAATGCTTATTTTATTTTTTTTTAATTTTTGTTAATATATTTTGCATTTTATTCTTTATAATTTAAATGCCTTAATTTTTTTTATTATTTCATTTTATTAACCCATGTGTGTCTTCCTTTTTTAGCCAACCATGTGATGATCTTTTGTGGGAGAGTCCAAAATTGGTGACTTAAGCTGACTTGAGATTAATTCCTCCTTTGTTAACTTAAATATTAGCTTATTTTTGTAAATTGCTTATATTATTCTTTCCTTATTTTTGTTGCAAATCGATTGTAATAATTAGTAAGAAAAGGAGTTTTGTATGATGATCAAGGAAAACTCACAATAAATATTTTCTACTTGATTAATCTGATTTTTTCCCTATAAAAATGGATCGATGTCTATTTTTAATCCTGAAATTAACACAAGAAGTTTTGTAAATATGCATGAAAGAACCAACATTCCAAAATAAATTAATATCCCAATTTATGTATGTTATTTTATTAATCTTTTATGCCTTTTCATTTATTGCAAATGAATGACCTTTCAAGCGATAATATAAAAACTCACTAAATAATTTTATACAAGTTTGAGTGGAAATTTTCTTTAGTATAGGGACCGATATCCTAATTTTTACCTATAAAGTAACATGTAAAAATAAAAAAAAATTCTATAATCACAAGAGACTTTCTATCCTAAATTAATTAATTAATACGATCCTTTTTCAAAGTCGTAAGGCATCAATAATCCCATTTTTATCCAAAATACAAATAAAATCTTGTCCTTCCTATAAATGTGTATGCAAGGACCAATGTCCTCATTCTAAAAGACTCAATAAATTCCTCTGTTTCATGTATGATTTTTTTACAAGCCTAATTATTCTCTTATTTCATTATTCTCGCTATTTTACAGCTTTTTGATGTGTTTGAAATGCACCTTTTAAATTCTTAACATGAAAATTCTTAAGGAAAGTTTGTATATAATTATGAGTTTGAATGTCGAGATCTAGTCACTGCTTTATTTATGATGAGAGTAGCCTCTTCCCCCAATCCCATTGAACCTTAAAGAATCTTAAAGAAATTTAATATGGAATCAGATGCTATTTATATTGTAGATCACCCTTCAACCTCTAAATCTAGGTATGCCATATTGGTTGTAGATGTTAGTGTTCTGTTATTTTTAATTTTCTAACGTGGAATTCATATTTGCAGAGGAGAAAAGGGAATGAAGGTGATCTTATAGCTAAATGTTATTTTGGTAAAAAGAAATTAGTATGGGAATTCTTAGAAGGCAACTTGAAAAATAAGAAAAAGATTATGTGGAAGGACATAATAGGGATGAAAGCTTTTATTCAAGACCATAATCCTGAAATTCTTGAAATTTAGTTTCTCTTCTTTTATTTTTTTATGAATTTTGTTCATAGTTTTATGATCAATTTCCCATCATAATAATTTTCATCATTTTGTAGTTAAATAAATTTCCTGCATTCTTTGAAGAAATGGATCCATAACCAAGAAAACATACTATTTGGAAACTAACAACATATTTCACTAGAGGGGAAGCTTCAAGTTACATGTTTTTAGCTTTTCTCTCTTTTTTTTCTTTTTTATTTATATACAAAACATTCTAAAGTTGTCAAAAATAACATATCAAATACCAAACTTTTAACTTTTTTGATTTACCCCTTATAGAAATAATAACCATAAAAACACATACCAATGAAAAAATTGTAATTATGAATAAATTTAGTCTTTATCTCTATTTTCAATGTGAATTAATTTCAATTTTTGACTCTATTGGATGAGATCCTGGGTACGGGTGTTCTCCGTAGAAAAAGATATAGAAATAATTCTTTAATATTTACCTAGTATCAAAGATCTAGAATATAAAAATTACAGACATCTTAATATTTAATATTAGTATTATCATTTAGCTTATATATATATATATATGTATATTACTATAATATTATAATTCATAGTTGTAAATTTGTAATAATATTGAAGTTAATTACTATATAGTTTAATTGTAAATATGCTAAAACTTAGACTCTTATGGTTATAAGTTGAAGGAAAAATTTGTTGTGCATGGGCCATGTCTTGTATACATATGGAGTAGGGATGATGCTTATGCAGATCCTAGATATATATCAACTGCAGATGTTGACTGGGATTGAATTTCAGATATTATTGACATACTAAATGATAGCAGCAAGTATTAGGGTAATGGTTTTTTAAACTTTAATGTTAGTGAGATTGAAAATTGGAAGCAGCTGTTACTAGATATCAAGTATGTTGTTTTGCACCTTGACCATGTATTAAAGAACATAACTTGGGAATCTCCATACCCTGAATGAATAAATGAAGAAGAAGAATTTGAAGTTTATACTTGTCCTTCACTACCTGACATAAAGTTCCTGGCATGTGTTCTTGTTTATATATTTACTATTGAAGTTGAGTGCTTTTGGTTTCATTGAAGTTCTAAATTTTTTCCCCTATCAATACTCGTCAACTTTTATGGAGTTGGGTTTTAATTATAGATCTGCTGCATTACAGTCAATTCAGGTATTATCAAGGTTGTGGAGAACATAATGCAAACATTGTAGCTGAATTCACTTTTATTTTTAGTTTTTAGGTACTTTTTAATAACTATAAATTTAATGTACAATTTAATATACTTTTATGGTATAATATTTTTTGAAATAATATTATTGGAGAATTATTATTTATATAAATTAAATTTTGGATGTTACAATAATAATAACAACAACAAAATTAAATTGAAAATAATAACAATAACAACAACAACAACAACAACAAAATATTACAAATAAATTATGATAGTATTTGCACTATTAGCGACGGTATTTTATGTCACTAATTTCCCTTTTTCATTGGCAATTTACAAATGTTTGTTTTTTGCAATAAAACTTAATGTAGATACTAGATCCTGAGACAACTCCTAATCAGAGTTACCTAATGAGAAAATGATTTATGATAAATGATAAGGAGTAGAGGTACCAAGCTTTTTTCCTGGATTTTATGTTTTCAAAATGCTTTTTAATCTCTTTTATGATTTTTAAATATTTAAAAATCTTTTTGGGGATCGTTTCCCTCAGTTAGCAGTGCAAATGAGAAAATTGGTTTCCAAAACTTAGAGCAGTCTGGAGTATTTTGACTATATCTCAGCCTACGAACCTTATAATTAGATTATTCTATAGCTATTTGAATCTTAAGATATAGATCTGCAACTCTGATGAAAACACCTAAATCTCATTCAATCTTTAAAATTCTCAAAATTAGCCTTGAACATAGATGACTCGAATCAGTCCTTAAACCTAGATCAGTTTGTAGTATTTTGAGCATAACTCCCTCCGTTGAGCTCATATTGAGTTGAATCCAATTTTAATAAAAACTAGACTCATTTTGGAGAAACTTTTATATAGAGATAATGACCTAATTTTAAACCCATTTTTCCAAGCATTTTTCAAATTTAGAACACCAATTTTATCCCTGAAATTTTTCTGGGAGTAGTTGTCGGTATTCTATCCATAAATCCTAATCTAGAAATCCAAATTAAGTGATTTTTGCTTCATTGAAAAGCTAAGACATAAGAGAACAAATGTTTAAAAGACAATTTATCAAAAAAATGGCATTTTTAGGCCTAACAATGGTAAAATATTTTTGATTAAAGATCAGTTGGCTGATAAATATGAGGGTTAAAGTCAAAAGTCAACAGTCTTTGAGTCATTGTTGACTCACAGACCATATCTGTGAGTCACTTTTTGACACATTTATCAAGTCCATGAATCAAAATATGCTATTCACTTTAAAAATGCAATCTACACCTGGAAACAGGGAAAAAAAGGAAAAAAATATTTTATTCATACTTATCCCATTTTGGGATATTTTTCTTAGAATTTTAGCTTCTTAAAAAAGCTTTCCTTCTCTCTCTCTCTCTCTTATATGTCCTCTCTCTTCTTCATCTTTTTCTCTTTTTCAATGAAAAATAAATAATTTTGACTTCAAAATTTCTAAAAAAATCACAAAAAATAGGAAAAATGTCACAGAACACTAAATCCTTGTTCTTTAACGGAACCGATACTGAAGGTAATATTCTTGAGTCCCTAAAACTAGAAAATCTAGTATTTAATTTTAATTAATTAAGTAAATAATCATTTTCTTTGTTTTATTTTATTTTATTTTAATATATTTTTTATTAATTTAATTTTGTTAATATTTTGTTAATTGTTTGTTAATTAATTATAAAATATGGTTATGAATTAATCTCTTATTTTAGCTTAATAAATTAAATTTTTCATTACATTAATGTTGTTAATTATTAATTTGTAAATTGTTTGTTTAATAAATTGAATTAGTTTATTAGCTTATTTATTATTTTTGATATTATTTCAATTACTAATATATTTTTATTGTTATTAACATGTTTATTTATTTTAAATGTCTTATTGTTAAATTAATATTTAATTATCTTATTTGCTAATTTTATTATTTTAAAAGGTATTATTGTTAATATTGCCATTATTATTGCTATTTTTGCATTATTAATATTATTGTTAATTTTAGCCTTTATTGTTAATGTTTTTATTGTTGTTTATTTGAATTATTATTGTTAGTATAATTGTTAATTTCATTATTATCATTTTTTTTATTATTAATATTATGTTTATAGCTATAATTAATATTCTATTAATATTAGTTTATTATTATTATTATTATTATTATTGTTGTTGTTGTTGTTGTTGTTGTTGTTGTTGTTAATTATTTTATTATTATTATTATAATTTTTGATATTATTAATTTGTGTTGATTTCATTATTGTTATTATTAATATTTTTGTTATATTAATGATAATATTTATAATAATTATTATTTAATGTTATCATTATTATTATTATTTTACTTTTATTGTCATTTTTATCATGATGCACTAATTGTCTTTTCTTGCCATATTTTTATATGTGTAACTCCCTTCCGGATTGAGTTGGGATGGACCATGCAAAGGAGCATAGGCTAGGATTTACTTTATTTTTATTCCTTATTTTATTCTTTGAGCCTGTATTATTATTTAATGCCTTTAATTTGATTGTAATAGCTAGTAAAAAATGAATTTTTGAATGATAATTAAGAAAACTCACTTATATTATTTTTTATCTAATTAATTAAATTTTTATCATAAAATGGACTAATATTCTATTTTATTCCAAAAATTACACCAAAGAATTTCATAAATATGTATGAGAAAATCAATATTTCAAAATCAATCAATAGTTTGATTTATGTATATTTTATTTGTATCATTATTTTTTATGTCTTTATTTATTGTAAATAAATGGTTTTTCAATGATAAATTAAAAAAACACATTAAATGATTTTATACAAGTTTGAGTGAAATTTTTTTATAATAAAATGAACCAATGTCCTAATTTTTATCCGTAAAATAACATGTAAATTAAGTATTTTTTCTTTATAGCTAAAAATGATTTTTTATTTAAAATTCACTAACATGACTTTTTTCAAAGCCGTGAGGGATCAATTATCCCATTCTTGTCATCCAAAATACAACTCAAAATTCTACCTTTTTGCAAATATGCATGCAAGGACCAACATCCTCATTTAAATAAGCTCAATCAATTTCTTGATTTATGTATAATTTTATTTTTGTTCTTTTATTCTTTAATGCTTTCAAATACCATGCTTTACCGCTTTCCAACGTGCTTGAGTACACCTTTATTTTTCTAGCATAATAGCTCATGTGAGAAAAGAGCTTAAATATATTAATCACTAAAACTCATTTATATAACATTAATCAAAGGTATAAATAGGAATGAGATCTAGAACTATCTCTAGTTTTTGCCTCATATGGTTAGAACTCATTTTTTAATATTTTATTGGATGGCAACTCCATAATACCTGCCTTATGGTGCCCAAAATATGCCCTTATAGGTTGATTGCCAATAATGAATGGGATACCCTGAGCTACTATCTCGTGCCTTATTTAGGCTCAAGGCATTACAGATTGGGTTGAATCCCTATCTATTGCAAAGCAATCTACCTTTATGAGTTAAATGAATCTTGATCCAATATCGAATCCTAAAAGCGGTCTCTCAAGAGCAAATCAGATGCTTACAGGGTTTGCCATACATCACACTTAGCGATAAAAATATCTGTCACTAATAATTTTTTAATCTAAGTGCGATTGAATTTAGGGGTTAATTACCGATGGAATTTTTTCTATAGCGATGATTTTAGTTAGAATTATGAATTTTATTCTTAGCATCACTATAAGAAAGTAGCGATGGAATTTTGACTATTATGATGGTTTTTATTGTCATTAATTTCCTTTTCTTGTAGTGGTATATAAAAAATTAAAATTTACATTAATACCTGATTTCTCAGCAAGTTTACATGATAACAAATATTGATAAGGCATTAAACTTATATAATAAGCTACATATAATAAAAATTGCTAGTAGATCTAAAATATTTTTTGTAACATATAGGATAGTATATGCATTTACTATAAGTCATCATAAGAAAGTTCAAAAAGATAATATAAAGTTGCCGGTTAAAATATAAGATACATTCTCAAATTTAGTTGAATATATACCATCAAGAAAATTAACACCTATAAGTATATCTATATTAATCGAACTAAAAATAGATTTAAAATAAAGAAATAAAAATATAAGAATTATACCAAGAGTAAGATATATAGGTGATAAATTATTAATAACATCTGGAGAATCATCCAATGAAGCACCTATACCTCAATTTAGAATTTTCAATAAAGCACCTATATCCAATCCTTGATGTGTAATTTGACCTTGACTGTGGTCAACAAGCCAAATTCCATACCCTTGAAAGGTAGGTATCTATATACCAATTGTGTCTCTACACAACTATTGGATCATTAGGTTATCAACTCTTGATGCATTCATATCGTATATGCATTCCCTAATCTTGCCTCTAGAACCATTAGCCTTGACTGTGGTCAACAAGCTAATGGGCTAGCTAAGATGACCCATTTAATTAGATTTGAACATATTCAATATAATGTGAGCTTGACTGTGGTCAACAACCCACACTATAAAGAACTCTGGTTCTCATCAAATTAATGGAAGGCTTATATACCTTAGTATTTGTTTGAGGGTTTTAGTTAATTAAGTCTCATCATACATGGTTGGCATACATTGGTATACATCCTATATCTATCACATAAACTTAATTAATGTTTATAATGTTTAATCTAAATCAGCTCCTTGGGCCCACCAAGTCATTCATTAATTTAAACCAAGTCCGTAAATATAATTAAGCCCATTATGTGGTTTTAATGAATTAAAATTAATCAAATTAATTTAAGGCCCATTTTAATTAATCCAATTAATTAAAACACTTTAATATGTCATATATATCAGATTTAGAAGATTAAAAATCATTCTAACCAAGAACACATCAAGAACATATGAAGAATACCAATTTATCGAACTTTTCAACTAAACTAGTTTTCATGCAAAACTTGTTCGATTTTAATTTCGTTCGATCTTACGGCTTAATATCACATATTAAACACATAAAATATCATCTAAATGATGTTTTAATTGACCTATAAGAAATCAAATTAGAACAGCCCCTTAAAATTTCATGGGTTTCACACAAAACCCTAGGCACAATTCTTCAAAAGTTTCATTTTTGTTTCCAAAAAATTTATTTCATCAAAATCACATCCAGAAATCAATATTTCTCATTCATGAACAATTAAATCTGATATTTTAAAGTTTATGAAATAGATCACTCAAAATAAAACAAAACTTATTTCGCAGAAAAATATAGAATTGTATATCCATGGCAAAACCGTGGCTCTAATACCATGTTGGAGTTTAATGGTTACATGCATCGCATACATGAGCGGAATTTTAAAATTTTTTAACCATTAGATCTGATCTTGCCATGAATACACAATATAACTATATGAGAATAAGAAAAATCACCTTTGATTTTTGTTGAATAGTTGATTTTACTTCGCATTGGGTTGTTGCAAACCACAGTATCCAAAATCGAACACCTCCAATGAGTAATCCACACTAGAGAAGGATAAATTGAACCAAAAAATTGGTATCAAACTAGGTCTGGCCGAAATTCCAAGAAGCTAGCTTGGAGGTGACACAAAAGAGAGAGAGAGAGAGGATAAGAGAAAAGGTCTTTCTTTTCCGTTTAATCACTTAATCCTAATTCCTCATTAGTTGGCCTTTTATAGTTAGGTTAAAATTCCAACTCCTTAATGAGATTGGGCTCTTTAAAATTGCTGGAGAATTATTAATTGGGCCTCTGGAATTAATTATATTCATTTGGGCTTAATTAAATCTAATTTAAACCTTTTCATAAAAGACTATGCACAAAACCCACAAACTAGGCCCTTTGTGCAACTAATTGGATTTAAATACCCAAATGGATTTCAAATCCAACCAAATTAAATATGTGAGTTACATAACACTTATCTAACATATATAAATTAATTTGGTGCAAGAAAAAGACCTTTAAGGCCTTCTGTATGGAGCTAGCGTGTGGCCCTCTAAAGAAGGGCTTCCACACCAACTCCATTCCTCTGGCCCCTTTATAACTCCTCCAATAGAATTATTAATTAATATATTAGTCCTATAACACTTATAGTAGTCCTATAACACTTATAAGACAATAATAATTAATCATGAAATACATTATTTCAATTAGGTCCAACTTACAAAACATTTCTCAAAAGTTCCGCGGACAATTTTACTTGATCATAATTAATTAAACTCTTTAATTAATTATTATCTTATTCACTTCTCTACCCTCATAATAATATTAAATATTATTATCCTTTTCATTTTACCATTTTATCCTTTTTCTCTATATGTGTGTGACCTATTGGGTTCCTGTCCATATTGGCAGTATAATATGTAATTGTGAGTTCTATTCAAAACTCACATGATTTAAACTACTTTAAATTATTTTATCAATCCCTATTGATATTTCGATACATCATTATACAATTAATGATTGGCCTCTAGCTAGGCATCATGACTACCCAAATGTCAGGAAAGTCATGTGGTTTGACTATACCCTTCCATAGAAATAGATATCGTACAATTACACCTTTCACCACTCTTATCTCAATTAGATTCTGAGTATGGATTTCTGTCAACTCATATAAATCTAATTATGTATGTTCTATTAATTTAACCATTGTTCCCAAAATGCCCTTCATACATCTCTATCCATCTTGGCATTTTACTCTGGCCAGAGATTCTCTGAACAAGGAAATTATAGAATCAAGCGAGATAACTTCCCTTATTAAATATGGGATGGTGAATCCTTTGTAAATTGTTGCGACCCTAGCAAGTGCACTAGATCGACAAGTAATAAAGTGGGGTATAGTTAGGACCCTCAATATCGAACCCAAGGGAAATGTGTGTGTGTAGACTGTGAGGATTAATTGTATGCTAAAGAATTCCCAATTGTTTGTGTGTATGAATTGTTGATTTAAGTAATGAAACTTAAAAACTTAAGTATGTAAAATAGAGAAATTAAATTCAGTGTATTAAATTCTGAAAAATTAGCAAATGTAAATATCTATAGAAGTAAAGCGTTACTCGGGTTCACTTATCCACCCCATACCCAAATGTGAATAAATTTTTGCATAAAAGTATACATGAATGAACTCGGGATAACCCTCTTAACCCAAGCTTCCCATTCCGGAGCTAGCTATTCTAGTTGCTAAACTTCCCATTCCGGAGCCAACTCAACAACTAGCCTATGCACGGGTCTAACATCCTTAGTTTGGTTTGCCTTCCCATTCCGGAGCCAAACAACCCAAATCTAATCCATTTCACTCTACACTCTAGTCTTAAAATCACAATTACTGCACATTTACAATCCCATTCCGGAGCCGTCTAAAATAATACAGCATTCATGAAGGAAAAACTGAGCAAGATTAAACATGGACTTCAATCCACTAGACTTAATACACATTCAAAGATATATGATAAACATCATTCATCCATGTATGAAAATTAACTCAATAGATTGAAAACCCATGTAATATAAATAAGTAACAGCAAAATAGACCATTCATTCATGTAAAAATCAAAATATGCTCAACATTCACATTGTGAGTAGGGGATTCAAAGCTCCCCCAAGCAACAAAAACAACTACTCACTATCCATATTGTAAAAATTTAACAAAGTAAGAGTGAAAACTATAAAACCCATTTAAAGCTGAAGATTTGAAGTTGATGAAGCTCCTCCTTTTCTTCTCCAAACAGCAACTTGATTGTAAGCCGTAATCTTCAATCTAGAGACTAAAACTATAACTATCTTTGTGTTCTTGAAGTAAAACTAAGTTAAAAGTGTAATTTTTACAAGTAAAACTCACAATCTAAGGATGAAAAACCCACCAAGTATGAAAAACAGCGTTTTCTACTCTACCTAAACACTCTAAGCACGAAACCCTAGAAAAAAAACCACCCTAAGCAGAAAATTTCGCAGCTTTTATAGAGCTATCCAAGAGGCCATGGCTGGGACACTTTTGTCTCAGCCGCGACATAAGGAAAGGGCACGGCTGGGACATTTTGTCTCAGCCGTGTCAAGCTTCTGGATCAAGAGTGCTTCGCAGGCTGCCATGGCCACGGCTGGGACACTATGTCTCAGCCGCGACCTTTAATGAAACGGCGCGTTTTGAAATATGCAATAGCCACGGCTGGGACATTTTGTCTCAATCGCGACTTTTAATGAAACGGTGCGCTTTGACTCCTGGATTGGGCACGGCTGGGATGAATAGTCTCGGCCGTGGCTAATGGTGAAACGGTGCGCTTTGCCATCTGCACTGGACACGGCTGGGACATTTTGTCTCAGCCGTGCCTTAGTAAAATTTTCTGCAAAAAAAGTAAAATTTAAGACAATTAAGCACCTAAAAACTTTAAATTAAGCAAAATAACTAAAATACAAACAAGAAACAATAATAAAGTCTTAAACACTAAAAACACATAAGATGAGACACTAAAACACATAAAATTATCCAGAAAATAAACACTAAAAACAAGCTTATCATCTACCCCACACTTAGCTTTTTGCTTGCCCTCGAACAAACGAATCATCCACAATCTTGAAAATTCAAACTCAACATAAGAACAAGCAAATTCAGAGAGATTCTAGCAACACTTAGTAGAAGACACTCAGATGAAGAATTCAATTAAAAAGACTCAAACTGATCTATACCATACAATTTCTTGTGTGTGTGTGCGAGGCCAAAACCAATTTAATTTCTTTCAAAAACCAAAACTACCAGTAAATTCAAGCAATCAAGCAAACAGAGAATTGCAACAATTTGGCGCTTGCAAATCAGAACAGTCATAAGCCTCTCCTTTAGCACCTGAACCACAAGGGTCATCTCAACTAAACAACTCAAAACAAAACTGGATCACCAAGGCTTACATTAAGGTTGTAATGGGGATAGGGCAAAGGTTCCAAAAAATTTGATAAGGCTAGCAAAATAGAATTAGCCACACTATCCAAAATACAACTCACCTAACTTTCTCAAGAAAATAACCCCTTCAAAATTCATGCTTTATCATTGTAAGAAGGGAAATTAATCTCAGGACATTAGTTGGATTCTCAAAATTGTAGGAAGCAAGATAAATGATACTTCCTAAAAATGCTAGGTACCCCACACTTATTTTCTGCAATATAATAACTGATTTTTTTTTTAGTGAAATTTTCATTCACTTACTAAGAAGGGCACCAAAAACACTAATTGTTTATCAATCTTAAACTTCAACTTCCCTTTTCTTCTCAACTGATAATCAGAAATTTATCAAACCTAACATGCAAATTTCATTTCTCAACCTAGAGTGGCCAATTTCGAAATGGGATAGACAAAGGCATTTTAGGTTGCATGGTTTAGCATAAGTGTAATCAAGAAAAATTAAGTAGTACGCTTTTAGCATACCAATTAAGCTCAAAGGGGCTAACAATGGTAAAATTTACTAAGGGTAAGTCAAAAGTCATTCAAAAATTAGTTACCAAAGAAGGTTGCCTGGGTCATATCCTAATCTTATTTGAGTTGAATATTTGTTTCGAAGGGTGATGAGGAAGGTTCTAACTATTCCAGATTTTTTTTCACTCAAATGCTTTTACTCACTGGTTTTAATTTCATAAAACTTAGCCTACCGTGCTCATTAAGTTAGAAATTGAATGATATATAATTAATCGAGATCAATTCAAAAGAAGAACTTCCCTGAACAATACTACTACTTTTTGGCTACTCAAACCTCCTAAATAAGTAGTTCAAATTTTAAGTTCAAATTGATTCTAAACAAGATTAACTGGCAAATTTAGGCTAATTGCAAGAGTAATTAACAGTCTAAAAAAAATAAACCAAATCGACACTAAGAAATGTAATACGTAAAACAACTTTCAAACACAAAAGAAGAGAACTAAAATCAAAATCAAACATCATCATAAAACTAAATATGTAAAAAAAATTGAAAAAAAAAACATCAAAGAAATCCAATTAGCAAACTACAGTCATAACACAAAAGCAAAAACTAATGACATTCCACAACTAAAAGAAACAACATCAAAAGCAAAAACAGAAAAACTAAGTCAAACAATCTTCATCCTCAAACCCTCACCCCACACTTAAAACTTTTGATGCCCTCAGCAAAAGGCCAAAAGAATATAAACAACAATGGAGGGATGAGTGAAGGAAAAATCCTTGAAATAATGGTGAGGAGGGCGGTGGTGGAGGCGAAAACTGGCTGTCGAATCGGGATTGCAGCATGCCGAGAGCTGTAACAATGTCATCCATCCGGTGCGTGATGGATGTAAACCCGGAGTCCATCCTCTGAGAGATGCTGTCAAGTCGGGTGTTAAGAGTATTGTACTGCTCAGAGGACAAGGCAGATGCTTCAGCTTCGGGTCGGTCCAATTTCGTGGCTCCCTTGTGCACAGCTGCACGATATAAAGCCCGCACCGAAACTACCAAATTTCCTTGCCCTGGAAAGCGAGGGTCGTCAATCAATACAGCCATGTTCCTCAGCATTTTCCGATCAATAATCATTGGCTTGGCAGCTGCAACACCCAATCTTGTATGGTTAAAGAAACGGGCCAAAGTAGTTACAAACCCTCCCATGGCTAGCTTCGAATCCTGCTTTGGGAATGAACGTATATCCAAGACCTTCTGGGCAATGAAAGCAGCCCCATTTAACCGAATTCCATTATGCATCGCATACAAAATGGTAGCCTCGCTAGCATTAACATTTCCAAGCCCACCAAGATGGCTAAAGAAGGCCAGGGCTAAATACCGATGCATAATTCGCAGTGGATGATCCCTCAGGTGATGTGCCTTGGTATTCTTGGGGTTAAAATAGGTAGGATCCTCGGGATCATAAATGCCCTTTTATCTCTTATTTCCCAATCAAACTCTTGTAACATTAAAATCCATCTCAACAATCTAGGTTGAGCATCTTTCTTACTTAAGAGATATTTAAGAGCAGCATGATCAGAATAGACAATGACTTTTTGCCTTACAAGATAAGCCCTAAATTTATCAAAAGCATACACAATAGCTAAGAGTTCTTTTTCAATTGTGGAGTAATTAATTTGGGCATCATCTAGTAATTTGCTAGCATAATAAATAACAAAAGGCTTTCCATCAATTCTTTGTCCTAAAACAGCCCCTACCGCATAATTACTAGCATCACACATCAATTCAAAAGGTTGATCCCAATTTGGTGGTTGTAACACCGGTGAAGTGACAAGAGCATGTTTAAGAGTTTTAAAAGATTTAAGACATGCCTCATCAAAATGAAAATCAACATCTTTACCTAGCAACATGCATAAGGGTTTATCTATCTTAGAAAAATCTTTGATAAACCTCCTATAAAAACCAGCATGGCCTAGAAAGCTTCTAACATCTCTAACATTTTTAGGAGGAGGCAAATTAGCAATTATTTCAATTTTAGCTCTATCAACTTCAATCCCCCTATTAGAAACTAAATGTCCTAAAACAATACCCTCTTGAGCCATAAAATGGCACTTCTCCCAATTTAAAACCAAACCATGCTCCATACATCTATCAAGCACCTTAGAAAGATTAGATAAACAATCCTCATAATTAGTGCCATACACACTAAAGTCATCCATGAAAACTTCTACACATTGATCAATAAGATCACTAAAGATAGAAAACAAGCATCTTTGAAATGTAGCTGGTGCATTACACAAACCAAAAGGCATTCACCTAAATGCAAAAGTTCCATATGGGTATGTAAAAGTTGTCTTAGATTGGTCATGTGGATGAATTGGTATTTGATAGAAACCACTCAACCCATCTAAGTAGAAAAAGTAAGAAAAATTAGCCAATCTTTCAATAACTTGATCAATAAAGGGTAAAGGAAAATGGTCATTTCTTGTAGCCTTATTTAACTTCCTATAGTCCACACACATACGCCAACCCGTGATAGTCCTAGTGGGAATTAAATCATTACAAATTACAGTCAAACCACCCTTCTTAGGGATAACTTAAATTGGGCTCACCCACTTGCTATCACTTATAGAATAAATTATACCATTATCAAGCAATTTAATTATTTCCTTCCTCAGAAGCTCTTTAAGAGTTGGATTAAGCCTTCTTTGACCTTCAAGAGAAGGCTTAGAATCCTCCTCCAATAAAATTCTATGCATGCAAACCTTAGGTGCAATTCCTTTTAAATCACTAATTGAATATCCCATAGCATTTCGATGAGCAAGTAAAATACCACGTAAAGCATCCACATTATGCTTAGCAATTGATGAATTAACAATGAATGGTAATTGAGAATTTGCATTTAGAAATTCGTACCTTAAGCTTGTTGGTAGTGGCTTGAGTTCAAGCTTGATTTCCTCCTTAGATATCTTTGATGACATATCCTTATCCTTTCTCAAAGACTCAATTTTTTAGAATCTTCCATAGGAGGGATATGAGGCAACTTGCAAAACTTCATCACAACTTTCATTCAAACAATAAGGTGCAATAGGGTTTTGACTTACACAATCATGCACAACACTATCAATACACTCATCAAGAACATCATAAGAATCAATTCTATTTACCACCTCTATTGGTGAAGATTTAATCATGCAAAAAACATTAAACTCAATTTTTTCACCATTAACCTCAAGAGATATTTTACCATTTTTCATATCAAAAACAGCCCCAGCAGTAATTAAGAATGGCCTACCAAACAAAATGGGAATTTCAGGATCTTCATCCTTTTCTAACACAACAAAATCAGCAAGAATCACAAATTTACCCACTTTGGTTGGAATATTTTCTAATATGCCTATAGGGTGTGAAATAGACTTATTTGCCATTGATAAGCACATATTAGTAGGTTTTAACTCACCTAAATCAAGCTTTTTATAAATTGAGTAAGGCATAAGACTAACACTAGCACCCATATCACATAGGGCCTTATCAAAATATGTACCACCTATAACACAAGGAACCGTAAAACAACCCGGATCCTTTAGCTTAGGTGGGTATTTAGAATACATAGCCTTAGACTATTCTACCAAAGAAACATAACCATATTCTTCAAGCTTACCCTTGTGACTCACAATTTCTTTTAAAAATTTTGCCCATGAAGGCATATCTTTAATGGCATCCACAAAGGGTATAGTTATAGTAAGTTCCTTCAAATAATTCAAAAACTTGCCAAATTGCTTATCAAGATTTCTTCTAATAAGTCTTTAAGGAAATGGCAAAACATTCAAATTAACTTTAGGTTCATCTTCCCTAGATGAGGTTATATTTTTTTAGGTTTATTAAGCTTATTATCATTTTCACTCATATCTACAACATGATCATCATTCACAATAAGATGCTCATCACTTTTACTATTACTCTCAATCTTTTTCCCACTCCTTAACATAATGGATTGAACCAATTCATGAGGCAAAAACTCAGGTTGACTTGGTAGCTTGCCTAAAGGTTTAACACTAGAAGTGGCTTGTTAAGCCAATTGGGTTTCAAGCATCTTATTATGAGTGACAAGTTGATCAATTTTAGTGTTTATTTGCCTAAATTGTTCCTCATTTTGCTTGTTAGTAGTCATTTGATGATTAACAAATTGCTCCATCAAATTCTCTAAATGGGATTTAGGTTGTTAGGAGTTAAAAGGTAACTTATTTGGAAAAGGTGAAGGGTTAGGTAACTTGTTCATATAATTGTGATTATTATTATTAAGAGGGTTCAATTGGGCATTTTGGTTAGACCAAGAAAAATCAGGATGGTTTCTCCATTGTGGGTTATAATAATTAGAATTTTGATCCAACCTTTGATTATAATTCCCTTGAACAAAACTGACATCCTCACTAGACCCCTCACTACAATTAGCATACATATGAGGTCCACCACATTTCTCACATACTTGACTAAAATTTTCAACATTGGAGTGAGAATTACTTACCATTTTTGTCAAAGCTTCTACCTTAGCCGTCAAAAGATTAATGGAATCCAATTCCAAAAACCCTTAGCCTTTGCCATAGTGGGTTCTTCTCGCATATAGCCTTGTGAGGCTAATTCTTCCAACAAAGTTTCAGCTTCCTTAGCAGTTTTCTCCAACCATTTCCCACCTGAAGCAGCATTAACAATATTTCTATTTTCCTTCATTAACCCATTGTAAAAGATTTGAGGAATTATCCAATCCGGCAAGCCATGATGAGGACATTGCCTTTGAAGTTCCTTAAATCTTTCCCAAGAGGTATAAATGGTTTCATTAGGCAATTGTTTAAATGCAGATATTTGATTTCTAAATTTTGCCATTTTATGTGGCGGAAAATACTTATGAAGAAAAGCTTGTTTTAATTGGTCCCATATAGTAATTGTCTCACTAGGTATACTAACAAGCCAAATTTGAGCCTTTTCTTTTAAAGAAAACGGAAATAACCTAAGTCTAATGGCATCATTACTCACTCCATTAATTTTAAACGTAGCACACACATTAAGAAAAGCAAGGATATGAGCATAAGGGTCTTCCCCTTGCAAACCTCCAAATTGGTTATTTTGCACCATTTGAATGACAGCTGGCTTGATCTCGAAATTGTTATTAGCAATAGTCTGTGCCACTATTCCTCTAAAACTTTTCAAAATATTTGGCATCGCAAAATCACCAAGCATTCTCCTTTCTTCACCCACCATAATTGGAATATTATGACCTTCCTCCAACTTCGCACTTTGTTCTCCTTCTACTTGCAAACTAAATTCCTCTTGTAGCTTCCTTCTAAGTTCCCTACACAAATCAAAAATACTTTTAGTCTAAAACTATTACAAAAACTCTAATACTAAAACAAACAAAACGCCAAATAAAATTTCGTACATTAAAATAACTAATTTATATTATAAAATCCTAAAACATCTACTCTTTTGTATCAATCAATAAAAATTCATTTAAATCGTTCCCCGGCAACGGTGCCAAAATTTGATGGGGATTTATTTGAACCCTTAGTCTCACTAGACTGTGTATAGTATGAGTAGGGTATCGTTCCAAAGGGAACAGAGTAAATTTTATATTGATTTAACAACAAGAAAATGGATAGGTAACAATTTCAATTAAAATCATGCAACTAATGTAAATACTAAACTACTTAAAATATATTAAGTTAATTTTGGATAATAGATTACTTAAAAGATGGGATGGACATACATTATAACTAAATAAAAACAAGTTCATCTTTGAATTAATTAACAATTGTATGAATGATATGAATGGAGAATTTAGCCAAGATTCTTTAAAGCAATTCTCATTGTCAACAAAGAATGTTCTTACTTAGAGTCTATAAGCATTCTCATGTCATTATAGAGATAAATAAAAACTATGAAGTTCTATGCCAATTCTTTAACCCCTTAAAGTGAATTCCTTATCTCTAAGTGAATTCAATGCTTTAAGTAAATTCATTGAACTTTCCATCAAAGAATTCCAACTCTCATTGTGAATTAAATGACTAACATACTTAATATGGTGATCAAGCATACTAAGCAAATCAAAGCACTTAAACAAACTTAAATCATACTTCATACATAAATAAAATAAACATTCAATAGACAAAGATAAGTAGATGAATAACAACTTATATTAATTAGTTATAATGTACCAAAAGAACTTAGCCATAAACAAAATTACAATAAAGATGAAATAAGAGACAAGAAAACATCACTCCCCAGGGTTTACTTTCTATTTTGACCTTCTGATAAATCTCTTATTCCTTTGACTTTGCTCTTTTGTCATCCTCTAAAACTAAGTAAAAATGAAATTGTCTAAAAAAACTAAAATGTTCTTAAGAAAACAGTAAAAGAATTTGTTGATTTTTTTTCCGATCCTTTAGCCAGATTTTTTCTCCCATTTATATAGAGTCTAACTCTATAGATATGACCCCTCAGAAACTATGAAAGGCTACTCTGAAAAGACATAATGTTTGGCTGAAAAATCGGGTGCAAAAGTCACGACGTTTGAGAAGCAGTTTCTTGTCCGACTCGTGAACACCCTTATGAGTCGTGATCTACTTCACCTAATCTTTTTGACTCGTGAGCCTCCTTCTGAGTTGTGATCTACTTCATGACTCGTGAACAAGATGTCGTGTCGTGAGCCTTTCTTCTCTGCCTCACTCATGAATCTCCAGTCCGTCTCGTGAATTCTTGTTTGAGTCGTGATCCACCTCACGACTCGTGATCTTCATCTTCGAATCTTCACCAGCTCTTCATTCTTCTTCACACTTCACCATCTTTAACCTAACAACACACATAAACACATAAATTGAACATAAACACATAATATTACATACTTAGTTACATAAATAAGAGAAAATACACATTAAAAAGTAGACATATTACATGACATCACATTGGTCTAATATGTGGACCAATGAGAGGATGCCATAAATCCATTGTAGAACATTAACAAAAACATGTATGTATGGGAAAGTGGGAGTGAGCCAACCATTTTTTGATTGAAATTCATCCATTTTTTAACCCAATTCCTCTCTCATTTCACACATCAAATTTTATATTAAGAGATAAAGGAAAAACCAAGCAAAGTCTTTAGGCAATTCATTGTATTTAAATGATTTTCACCTCCTTCTTCATCTCATCCTTTTCACATGATAAAAATGTGAAATTTGATATATATGTGTAATTAATGGTTTTCATAGTTGAAGTGTAGCACCCTCTATGCAAATACACTATTACACATGTATCATGAATACTATTAATCATGCTTATTCTACATGTTCATTTAACTATCATTTAGCCATTAATCATGCCATATGGTTTATATGCTTATATTCGTGCTACAAGTCTATTCCTGTTTTCCATTTCATACCTAGTATCATGTATACTATACTATATGAATATTACTTTATGTATATCACATGCACACATATTCTGTCTTAGCTTTACTACTAGTGAGTTACAATATTTCGCATAGGTTTTATACATATCATAAGATAACTGGCCTTTATACAAAACATACGATAATTGTAATACAAAACATCCTACATCAAGGTTATAAGTCGATGGTTGGCCCTTCCTGATGTAGAGAATGTCCCTCAACAAAAGTCTTGCTATTTGAACCTACATGGATAAAATAACCCGTGCTAAGCTATAAAGCTTAGTGGGGAATATCTACAGATGGATGACCACTCACATAGGTCATCAAAACATACATATACAATATATACATATACTATAAACAACATGTCCAACATAGCATGGCAACAATAACATATACTTTAAAGCATAAAGCATATTCTCATGTGCATAACATTGTACCCAAAGAGTAACAAATATTCTCATATTAATAATTCATATAGACAGTAATTTCCCATGTAAACATATTCAAATGAAACATAATTCCTGTGGGTAAACCAACAATATAATCCACAATATCAATCTTTAGTCAAATAACTTTAACTTTTTAATTTCGATCATTACTATGAATAACGTTTAGCCTTCCTTAGCTTTATCGGTGGATAACGGGAACTATGGATACACATCGGTATCAAAGAGGGATATCCAAAGATATCAAATCTATAGACCCAAACGGGGCCAAACTGTACTGTGGACTGGTCAAGCATACCCAAATGGGGTAGCCTATCAACCCAAATGGGGCTGATCATGATCCAAACGGGATCATATATATACTATGGACCCAATCGGGCCAAACTATGGCAGCTGCAATTTCCCTATAGGTGCCTATCTATCCACATCTAAAACTCTATTGCAGGCAGAACTATATTCGTGTTCAATTCACATATTAATACTGTATTCATAGTATAATGTTGTGCACATATACATAGTCTTATATAACTATGAATTCTATGGTGCATAATCAGATATATGCACATTTCACATGCCAAGTTATACATTTGGCTTATTCAAATCTGTATGACTATATAATTTGCATCATAACATATAGGCATGACATATAATCATCATATCATATACTTGATCATGTTCTCATTAAGCATTTCACATGTTCATAGTCATGCTAATTCATCTTCTATCTCATATGGCAATTACATGCTCATATACTCATATATATAATCATAAATATACATACCTGTGGGTAAATTCGCATACAGTTGATTTATTCTTATGAGCATGTTTCCAACACATATATATATATCTTTATCATCATTCAAGTCATGTACTATACAACATATCAACATGTTTCCATATGGGCATATACACGTGCCAAAGTCATACTATTATAGTTCCTATTTTATAGCATAGGTACATGTCAATATGTGCACTTTTATGTCATAGGATTTACATGTGTATATATATCAATTTGGCATATGACCATCGTGCACAAGACTAATCACATGTATAGGTTAGATATTTCATCACTAGTCTTTATTCATATACACAATTGAATGCATTTGTATTCATATAAATCCTTCATTGATAGTCATATTACATGCCTTATTCAATTAACTTTACTATCACATAAGCAACTATCTGTCTCAATCAATTTAAAATCATATTATCAAGTGTAGCAACAATCTGCACATAATTGTAATTTCTATTACATTGAACAGTCTAGAAAACAAGTCCGGATTCAACCCTAGATTACATGTACTTAGAGACAGATTTAAGCTTAGGTTTCTTCATATGAAATATAGGTATGGAAGTCTATTTTTCAATGCAAAAAGAATCACTCAATTTGCTGTTCTATAGCTTAACTTATGAGCAAAACATTCCAGACAGGTCATTCAGTCGTGAAGGGGAGTTCGACTAGTGAAGAGCTTCATGAGTGAAGCAAATAAGGCAAATCTCATGACTCGTGAAGGAGTTCACGAGTGGAGAAGAAAAGCTATACATCACGACTCGTGAAGAAGCTCACGAGTCGGTCTATAATTCACGACTCGGACTAAAATTCACGAGTGAAAACCAATGATCCCATAAACAGATGCACGACTCGTGAAGAGCTTCATGATTCGGACAATAGTTCACGACTCGTGAAGGACTTCACGACTCGACAAGGATACAAACTTTTCACCAAATTCACTTCGATAAAAACCCGTAAAATGCAATCTTAATTTCTGTCAATCATAACAATTTCCAGCAACTATTTTCCACATGCAATATGATTAGCCTAATTCCCATACCTTGGCTGACAAAACCTATATCTTCAACCTCTAGCAATATCTTTCCCTTGCTCCTTCTTCCTTCCTCTTCTCCTTCACAAATACCATCACCATCATCATATATTTCCAGCATAATTACATTGTTCTAAGTTAACTTGAAAAGAAGAAGAAGATGAAGATGATGGAGGGTTAAATTAAGAGTTTAATTACCTTTAATTTACTGCATTATACTCTTGCTTAATCAACAAACATCATCCTCAATTTGTTTGAGATAAAACAATGGAAATAAGAAGGAAGAAGAAGATGATCTATTTTATGGTTTTTCACTCTTCAATTGCCGATTTCACACAAATACTTGACACCTCCAAATTCCACTAACTCAAGCCTTTTATACCAACATAACAATCCCCTCTTTAGTCCCTTGAAAATTTGCATGTCAAACAAATGGCACAAACCTTTATGCATGCTATAAAATGACCCCTCCACTAACTCTTTTTCTTAATTCAACCTATCAATTTAATCATTCTTTCAAATTAACCTTGAATTAAATGCTTTTATTCACAATTGGCCATTAATATGCCATAATTACAAATTAACCCCAAATTAACACCTTTATACTTCAATTACACCCTCAAATACTATTAAACCATATTCTTTTATTTTATTTTCATGCAATTAACATAATAGCATGATAATTTATCCCCTTAACTTAATCATAAAAATATGCAAATTAAATTAGGGTCATGTTAGGGTCTTACATGAAGAGGGAAACAAAGGTAAATGAAAGGAAAGACAAATAGAGTAGAGAAATAAAGAGGACAAAATAAGTATGGGAATATTTGTATTTATGTATTTAGATATTTATTTATTTATTTATTTTGGTTACTAGAATGAATATTTGATTGCTTAAATGATGTGAATATGTGTCTTGAATACTAAATAGGCATTAAAGAAGGCAATGAGGTGAAAAAGTTAATAGAGTAAAGTTATGGTGAAGGATCCATAGGACTTGCAGAGATTGTTTTGATAATATCTTGAGTTGTATATATCTAATTGAGATTATTAAAATTGGAGAATAAACTAGAATAATATACTAAAATTCATATGAAAAGATGAAACCTGATTTTGCCTTTAAGAGTGCCAAATTTTAGTTCAAAATGGAATGATAGTTGTTGTCCTATCATTCAAAGCAGTTTATAGTATTTTATAGATGTCTCTTGATATAGAAGTCCAAATGACATTATTTTTAATGATATGAAAACTAAATACATAAGGGAAAAAATGTATAAAAAACACGTTGCCTAAAAACCATATTTGTTGTGCCAAAAATCCTGTGCAAGTTAAACCAGTAAAGCTATCATGAGTCGAGCACCATTGGTCTCTATAACGAGTCGGTACCAATGGTCACAAGTTGACACAGACCCAACTTCAACCAAACAATTCCTAAATATTCATGGAACTTTACTAACACAAGTATAGGTTTAATTTATGATAAAATGGACCTAAAATTAATGATTTAACATTAAAGAAAGAATTTAAATGATAAAATGCAAAGTAAATTACGGTGTGCATACATGGTTTTTGTTATATTTATTGTTAATTGTAACCTTAGTGCAAACATGATTGAAGTGTATCTTGAGGTATTAACAATGTTACATGCTCACAAGTGAATAAGAATTAAGTGTTCATGAGTGTGTTTATTAATATGTGATTGTAATGAAGTATAGTTGACATGAATGATTATATGAGTGAAATGTATAATGTATATATAAGGGATTGTATTATAAAGTAATTAAGCATGAAAAACCTTCATTTAGGGCCTAAACTAGATATAGACACGAGTATGAATGGGATAGTGATTTGATACCTTCGGGTATCCTAGTGATTGCACCTTCGCGGTGCCTAGTGATTTGATACCATCGGGTATCTTAGTGATTGCACCTTTGCAATGCCTAGTATTCGATACCTTTGGGTATCCTAGTGATTGCACCTTCACAGTGCCTAATAATTCAATACCTTTAGGTATTTAGTGTTCCCAATTGTCCATGCCACTATAGAGTTCAAGTTACAAATGTGACTATGATGTAATTAAAATAATGTTAGAGATGAGCATGATTTAAAAGATTATTAATTTATTAATGGATATTATTCTTAAAACAGATGATTGTAGGCAAATAGTGTATATGTAATATAGTTAATGCATATGTGAAATTGAGTTTATAGTGATGGTAATGTCATATGTATGTATGATTGATGATATGCAATGTGTATAGCTAACGCATTACATATTAGTTAAATATGAAGTATAAGTTATATGTTTAGAACTACACAGTTCTAATTCTCGATTTTGGGATATATAGGAATCTTAGAATGTTTATTCCAAGTTCGAACCAAAGTGATAGATGAGTTTATAGGTACTTAAGTGTTAGTGACAATTTAAGAGTTGGAAACTAAATATAAGATTTACGAGTAATTTTGCCTTAAGTAGGAATGAGTAAATAGTTGACATGAATATATAGTTAAGAAAAAGTAATTATTGAGAAATTATCGAGTGTAAGTGTCAAATAAGTTACAAAAGAGTATAATAGTATTCATGTTCGGCCAATGCAATAATAGGTTAAGACAACATTAATGTGCAGCAGGTTATGTAATTATTTAGTTCTACTTAGTGGTAACTATCAAGTATGACTTAGTTTGAACTATTTCTTGAGTAGGTAATAGTTAGAGGACGCGCATAAGAGGATGATCAAAAAGTTCAAGGAGAGTTCTTGGAAGATATAAATTATAGTAATAATTAAGTAAAGTACTACATTTGAGATGAAATATATCCTAAATTGAATCGCAAAGATTTTGTTATTTATTTGTGTACCAATATTGTATACATTGTAAAAGCTTATTATAGACACTAGGTCCCGAGGTGGCTTCTGATCAGGGTTAGCTGATGAATATTGTGTTGCTTTAAAATAGCCAGAGAATAGAATCACGATGCTCACTCTCCAGATTTTGTGTTTTAAAAAGGAAAATTGATTTTTTTTTATCTTTTCTTCTCTAGAATTTTTGATGCTTTAAAAGAGGTATTTTCTAGGGATTTTCGTTTTCTAAAATAAAAAAAAAAATTAATTAAATTATTAAAAAAGTAATAAAAATAAAATAGAAATATAAAATATAAAAAAGAACAAAGAAAAGAAAAAATAAATTGAAAAATAAAAAATGGCATTAGAATAAAAAAATAATAATTAAAATAAAAAGGATGAAGTTGGGATGAAAGTAAAAGGAAAAAAAGAATAAAATAAAAAGAGAAAACGTGTAGAGACCAAAGTGAAGTAAGTTAAAAAAAAAAAAAAGTGTGAAGGAACAGGGCATGCAAGCCACACTGTAAAAATAACAAGAGAAAACTAGAATTGCCGGGGGGGGGGGGGGGGGGGGGGAGGGGAAGAGTAGCCTTTTGATGTTAAAGAAAAAGAAAAAAAAAAAAACGATGGGGACTACATCTGAGATCTAAAGAGAGGAAATAACCAAGAAAACCTACACTTAAGGCCACGAGAGGAGGAAGAAAACACCAAAAACACACACAACAAAAGGAAACAACCATTTTCTAGCAAAAATCGGGAGAACAAGGAGGAAAGAGCAAACTCTAGATTGAATTCTCTTAATTTTGGGATAACAAAAATCCAAAGGTAATATTCATAAGTCCTTCAAGCCTCCATTTAAATTGATATTAATTCTTTTTATTTACAGTAGGTTACTTTAGTTAGTTTTTTTTTTATTTGTTAGGTATTTTGTTTATATGATTTCATGATTTTAAATCTTTAAATTTATTTTTTTTTTGCATCTTTGTGTTGATTTTGATCATTAATATAAGAAAATCCATTTAAATCAAGTGAAAAAAAATTGTTCATGTTCAACCTTGGTTCCTATGTTCTCCCATTTTCAAATTTTGATTTTTTTTTGTTCTTAGATTTTATGTTTTAAATCATGTTTTTATTATTTGTTGATGAGTTTTAAATATTTTTGTGCATGAATAATCTTTTTCCTTGTGCTCTATGGCTCAGAATCATATCTTTTTTTTCATTCTTGCTGCACATCTACATCCCGCCGTGATTGGCAAGAAGACCACCGGTGATGCCCTTCTCTTCGATGACTGATGCCTATCTCTTCGACGACCAATGGCCACCCTACTGCGGCTGTCTGTCATCCATTTCATCTCATTGCTACAATTTCCTTGCTTTCTTTCCCTTCACGTTGGTCACCTGCATGCTAATTCCTTTTTTCACCTTTTTTGCATGTTACTGTTCATATTTGGGGCACATTTGCATCTTTATTCATTTTACTAATTCAATTGCACTAATTTGATGGTTCTATGTAGCGGTGAGAAAAAAAATAAAAAATATAGTTAATCGTAAAATCCGTTCGATTTAACCGATCTAAAATCGAATTGATTTTTACGGTTAATGGATCTAATAGACTCGGTTACAGTTTTTAATTTTTATATTTTTGTTAATGGTTATGATTTAGATTTTTAAGTATCCATTAACCATTAGTCCACGATTAATCAATTTATATATATATACACACACCCATACATATTATTTTTATTTTTATATCTTCAATTTATTTCTATTTCTTTCTAAAGTTTACCTAAAACAATACTTTAAAATATATTTAAATTATATTTTTATTTTATACCTTAATTTTTTATATTTTTCCATAAAATTTATATTATATTATTCTCTTTATTTATATATAGTATCCGATTAATTAGTTTATATATATATATATATATATATATATAAATATATTGGTGTTCATATTTTACTTGATATCATTTAATTACATTATTATTCAAAATTTTATATAACTTAAAATTAAATATAGTAATTTTCAAAATATCAAATCTATTTTATAATATTAGCAATTCATTTATATAACATGAATTTTGACTAGTAAATTATGTTTATTTTATAATTTTTATATTAAATTACTTTACACATTGAAAATTGAATTGAAATTGATCTAATTTTTTAATATAATTTTATATTATGAATTTTAATGGTTAACTAAAAAATATTGGTTAGCCAAATTGAAACCGATGAACTGGTTAATCGAATATAACGGACTGATTAATGGTTAGTAATTTTGAAAAATTGATATTAATGGAATGGTTATTTTTTTTTATTATTATGGACTGGTTAATCAGTCTATGCTCACCCCTGGTTCTAGGCTTATTTTAATTTTGTTGTTAATAAAGTTATTTATTATATATTTAGGCTTTATATAAAATTTTAATGCTATTATTATTATTATTATTATTATTATTGTTGTTGTTGTTTTCGTCGTTGTTGTAAATATTTTATTAATTATTATGGTTTCATACTTACTTAATACATTATTTTGTCTTATTTGCATGGCTTAACCTCATACGGCCCACATATTTTAAATGCTTTTTGTTTTTTAATTTACTTTCTTTCATTTCTTGTTTCATAGCCACGTTCCTTGCTCTTTGGTTTTAATTCATGCATTTATATTTGTTTCATTTTCTTTGCTTACCTCTTTCTTTAACACATTCATTTCTACTGCATGCTAGCTTACTCAGAGTATATATTGTTGTTGTTGTTCTTATTATTATTATTATTATTATTATTGTTGTTGTATATATATATATATTCCATACATACATTGTTTTATTTTATTTTGCGTGGCTTCACACACATAATGTACATGGTTTCTTTTTGGCCATTGTTGCTTTTCTCAATTAATTTATATGCATGCATGTTGGGCTTTTCATGTTTTTCTTTCTGTTTGTTGTCCTTCTATTTTCTTTGGTTTACAATACTGCATCTTCTCAAGTGTCACTTTCTTAATTTCGTTTCCATACATTTCTTATTTTAATTATATTTATTTATATGTTTATTTATTTAATTTATTCACATTTATTTATTCTTTTTTTAATTTCTATTTTGTGCCAACCATGTTAACTAATCATTTGTTTTTTAGACATCTTGGTTTTCTATGTACATAATATATTTTCTTATTATTGTTATATATATATTTTTTAGTGTGCTATGTTTATTTTGTTCAAATATTTTCTTTTATGGCATTTCTAACTTTTTATTTTCTTCGTTTTTGTTTGAATAATCAATTTATTTTTCATGGATATTTTTGTGGAATTAATGTTTTGAAGTTAATGTTCCTTGGAGACCCAACCTTAGACGATTTTATTTCTACTCCTATTATTTATTTGTTCATTTATTTATTTTTTGTTTATTTCTTTATAGTTTATTGTTTATTTGGATTTATTTAGGGATGTAATAGGCAGTGATAAATAATTTTTGGACATTAAATGATAAAATTTTACTCAAATCATTTTTACTAATTAATTGAACTTTCTTTAATAAATATGGACCGATGTCCAATTCCCAATCCAAAAGTCATACAATATAATAATATCATTTTTTTGTACATGTATATGAGGGAACCAATGTTCCCAACCTTAATGAATGTCCCAATTTATGTATGATACTTATTTTCCTTCTTTCTTTGGACAATTTGCTTCTATAATAACTTAAGTAGGACTTTATTCTATTTATTTATTTAATTTTCTAATTGGGATGTATATTTTATTTAATCGCAATGCATCGTATGAGAGAGGAGAGTAAATTAATGTTTAAAACCCAATTATAAAAATAACACATAACCAAGGTGCCTAATAAGAGTGATATTTCGAACACTAATCTTTATTTGGGCATCAAAAGGTAAAGAATAATTTTTTAACGTTCGATTGGGAGGTGACTCTATAACATCTATCTTTTTTGAGCCTATTAATAGACGCCTTCATGGATTTACTACCAATAATAATTTGGGCTTGATCCTTTTTTATTGCAAAGTAGATAATTTATGATTAATAGAAAGCCTCATTCGATCTCAAACCCTAAAGGCAGGCCTTTAAGAATCCAATTGGAAATGAGAGCGGCTCTGACGCGTGTGACAATGACAACTCCACTGGAGACTAAAGAGACCTTGCTCTTAAAAGCATCTTGGTTAAGTTATAATTGAAGTTTTCTTATTAATCTTATCTCTTTTTTAAATTGGATTTCTTACATATATCTTAAAGCCTTAGAATTAAGTTAGGCATCCTTTTTTAGTCTTGGTGCAATTGTGAAGCATGCCTTACATTCACTAAATATAAAGAGATGTCAAAGAGACCCATCAACCTAAGTCTAGTACCAAATGGTATATAAAATGGTGATCTATCAGTCATTATGCTTATGATGAGCTAGATCTATTGGTAGAAACCATGCTTAGGTAGCCTAAAAGTCTCATCACCCTTGACTCAAGCCCGTGTAATGATAAAAACAACTTCCCTTAGGTTGTATAACCATAATAATATTTGCATGCAATGTGGTCCTTTGTGTATTGACCAAACTTAAACAAAATAGAAGAGTACGAGTCAAAGGCTCCTATACCCTTACATGCTTAACCCGATTTGTATAAGTTAGTCAAAATATATAACAGTTAAAATCCATATACTTGTGCTTTCATTTAGAAAGGTTATGTTGCTGGTATTTTATCGTGCACCATGCATGCCTATTAGGTCCCTAGTTGACCCATAAGCTAAGCTTACCTAAGAAAGAGACTGCACGACCTCTTATATGGGAGCAATAAGGTTAGAAGGCTATTTCTTACTTGTATGTGGTTGTGATTGGCACCTAACATGCTCATGCATTACACGTCACACGTGTATCACTTATGCATCGATTGAATAACACATCATATTAGTCACATGTATTATCATACCATTCTTATACACCATATATATGTCATGTACCATATGTACACCCATGTCATGCATCATAAGTATACTTAGTATACTCACGCACCGTTCATCATATGTATGCCATGCATTTCATATATACCTAACACATTCATAAATCATGCATCATGTATATACCATGAACATACATTATTATTCATCTTTATAACAATTGACTTTTGCATCATTATAACAATTGACTTATGAATCATATATAACCTTAACATGTATCATGCATCATATATATACCATACACTATATGCGTATCTAATATGCATCATCCACCACGTGTATGCCATGTTTGCATTTTATGTATCTAATGTGTTTCATGCATATGTATGCATTATTGTGATGATTGATTTATGCATCATATGACCCCAAACATGTATCATGTATCATATATATATCACACATTATAAACGCCTATACCATATATCATACATATACCTTTCACTTATACATCATACATCCTATACGTATCACCTGTATATTATACATCATCATGCATCATTCTAATCTTGAAGTCACGTATCATATGTATTTCATCTAAATGCATCATCTTCGAACATCATATGTGTAATATATTCACACTCATACGTTATATATATAATTCATATGCCTGCACCGTATCATACATCATTCTAACCCTTTGCTTTTTGAACCATTGTAGACTATTCATTCAAGCGGTTTAGGGACCAATTACCTTACCATAGTTAAAAATGGAAAATGCCCCATAAGCAGCTGATGGGTTGGATAAGAGGCCGAATAAAAGGTTTCAAGAATTTGAACAAAGAATGTTAGTTATGATCAGGGGATTACTTGCACCATTTATTGAATTTTAGCCTACAACCCTTATTTCAAACCAAATAAAGCTGAACACTATTTGGGAACTTTTTCAATAGCTAAGGCCCCACCGATGGAGTAAAAATGAGGTAGAGTGCATGCTCATAAGGAAGACTTTATAAAAGATAAGGAAAAGGATGAACCAGTACTAGTAGTAAAGAATGAGAACCTTAGGGTAGAAGATATGACCCTAAAGAAATTGGAAAAGAGAATTGAGGCAATGGTTTATCTCCTATCAGCTGGAAAGGAAATCATCCCTGAGGATAGAGATCTAGATAGTGAAAAGTTTCTACCTTAAAGGTTTAAAATGCTCGATTTACCTAAGTTTGATGGTACTTTAGACCTATAAACACATATGAAGTAATACACATTGGTGATATAGGGAACCACTTTGACTAGGAAGCAAAAGATTAAGTATTTCTGCCTTAATTTGATAGGCCCTACCATCAATTGGTACCACAAATTAGATCACAATATTAAGGAAGATTGAGATCTATTGATGGAGGAGTTTATGAAGCAGTATGATTGTAGAACTAGAATGGAGGTCACTCTCAAAGATTTAGAGTTGTTACACTAGAACCCAAAAAGTCTTTCCATAAATACCTTACTTCTCGAAAAAATAGGGTGATGGAGATAATGTAAAAGCTAGACACTCTGATTATATCAAACTCTTCATTAAGAATGTGAGCCCATACATAAGAGATGGATTAAAAATAAAGGGCCTTAAAGGTTGGGAATCTTTGAAGAACATCCCCATTAAAGCTGAGGGAAAATATTTAAAAAAAAGGGCACAAGCTACAAATTTAGAAAGAAGCAACCATGGAAATAAGCAAAAAAATTGAGATGCAAGTAGGGATAATGATAAGGTTGTAGAAGTTTCAGCCATAAGAACAAAAGGGAATGATTATACCATCATGGGTAAACCACTATCTTAGTACCTCATTCATCTTAGTAGGCAAGGAAAGTTACAACTATTGCCAGCAAAGCCAGCCATAAGCTAAAGGAAACCTAGACACAACTATTTGATATTGTGCTTATCACTAACACACAAGACATAGAACTAATTACTGCCATCCACTAAGAGATGATATTTAGGATTTGGTTGACATCCAAAGGGGGAGAATTAATGCTTCCTTTACAAACTCCATGTAATTACCAACCTTGAAAACATCATCAAAATAGAAATAGGGTCGAAATAGTTTTTTTTTTATAATGCAATGAGCTTCCTTAAGCTAAGATAACTTTTTTTATTTTGATTTCAATAATGCTATGAACTTTCTTTATGTTTTTAATGTCTCATTTATTTGCATCATGCATGACAATAATCATAATTCATTTTTAAGACATTAATTCAATAAACATTGCTTCACTTGATCTCAAGAAGAAAAAACATCTTGACTTTATCCATTATGACTCATGAAGTGAGGTAAATTTAAGAGATGAAAAAAAAGAAATGAAAAAAAGAAAAAAGATTAAGCCATTGTATGGGGTGTCAAATGCCTTTTTGCAAGAGTTATTGGAAAGCAAGCTATAAAGTACCCTTACTACAAACTCAATATGTCTTTGCTATTATTCCCTTTTGCAATCATGATTATACAAGAAAAGTCTTGTATCATGTTCAAAGGTAAGTCTTAGTAGGCCACTAGTTTTCTCATGACTAATCCTAATATCAAGAGGGATACTCTATCTTACAAACCACACTATGGTTTTCTCATAACTAATCCTAATATCAAGAGGGATACTCTATCTTACCAACCACACTATCTTCAAAGGATGCTTTTTGAACCATTACTACTAGTTATTTTGGAAAGTATGGATTATCATTAGGTTAGAATGGAATATAGCTTAAGCTAAAATTAAAATCTTATTATAGCTGTCATTGTTCATTTAAGTCATAACTAAGAAGGCTCCTTAGTAAGAGAACTATACATAACTGATCACATGATATTGACGACAAAAAAATGTTAAACAAGAGATGAAACTCTAATGATAAAGTAAATTTTAGAAAGACAAATAATATAAATCAATATTTTGACAACCTTAATGATTGTTTTCCTCATACTGGTGCCAATCTGTGGAGTAATGACATAGCCACTAGAAAGTGTATAGAATCCAGCAAGATCACAGTATAAAATTAAAGCACGTTGAAAGAGGCTTAGTCTAAAAGATTATTTAACTTATAGTAATAAGCGTAAGAATTATATTGTGGATGCCATGGTGAAGGTCAATACACCTTATGGTACCAAGGTATTATGACAAGAATATTTTAGCAAGAATATTGATGGTAAATCTATCGATGACATGGCGAGGGTCAATGTACCTTATGTTGCTAAGCTATTGTAAGAAAGCTTTTCAGTAAGAGCATTGACTATATGGATATTTAAATATATCGATAGTTGATGCATTTTTAAAAAAAATAGAGAAAGGAAAAAAAAAGCCTTACAAGTCGAAAACCTAAAAAAGGTGACCTTGCTAAAATTGAGCACCCCACTAGGGTGAAAACTGAAAAAAGATACTTTAGAAAAAAATTAAAGGTCGAGAGAAAATATTCAATTAAGAAGACTAAAAAGAGCTAATTGATAACAGGAGTTGGATACACATAAAGTGTCGCTTCTTAAGATTAAATGGAATTAGTGTTTTTACATTACATGTCTTGTTATGATCATTGTTATTCAATATAATACATATAGATGAGAATGAATGCATAAGTTAGGCATAGGTATGATTAACCAATCGAGAAAGACCTTTAAAACATATAAGGACACGTGCTAAAGTGTGAATTTGGAGTGCAGATCCTTAAATAAAAAAAATAAAAAAAAAAGAAAAAGAAGTCGTTAGAGATAAAAACTGTAACTGGCTCTCTAATCAAAAGTTAGGTTAAAGGATAGGGTGAAAACCTAGAAACAAGTAGATGTAAAAAAAAAAAAAGAGAAAAGAATAAAAGCTGCTGGAACAAATTGGGTATATTTGAAGGAAATGTTAGGCACAGGATTATGTGAAAATTCCTAACAGGATGTATTTCCTACTGAGAAAAGCTAGTGTGAAAACCCACAAGGGGTGTATTACCTTCAAAATAATGACTTGGAGCAATAAGGGGTTATCAAATAGAAATACAATAGGATCTGATCATTACTTAACCCTAACTCACTTAGATGATTAGATTTCCCTATAGTTTGCATGGCCCATGCATTCCATTGTACATAGTGTTTTTGCATGCACTTCATGTGTATAACTCTATGCATATATTCCATTCCTTGAACACATCTTACACACCATAATTCTTTACGAGTACTCCTACACCTATAATTTTGGGAAACAAAGAAAAAAAAACAAAAGAAGAAGCATAAATAGGTTTCCCAAGCGAAGATTGACATACCAAACTCCTTTAATTAAATCCACAAGCATTCAACTCAATCATCACTCCATAATAGGAGGTAAGCCAATAGGCCTATGTTCACAAAATGCTCATAAGAGCTGGGATAGTTTGCACTTATCTTAAATTACGAGATGATATTTTACATGGTCACATCAGAAGCAACCAGGTAATATTCTCCATTATGAATGATAAAATATCATGCTAACTGAGTGCTTTCTATGTAGGCCTGCAGGTCTTAGCCATGTGCCATTAAGTCCTTTTTTGAGGCATTTCGAGTCTCTTAGTGAGCATTAAGTATTTAATTTCTTTTCAAGGCATTTCGAATATCTTAGCAAGCATTAAGTCTTTAAGTCCTTTTTTCAATGCATTTTGAGTCTCTTATCGAGCATTAAGTCTTTAAGTAATTTTTTAAGATATTTCAAGTCTATTAGTGAGCATTAATCATTAAGTCTTTTTTTAGGGCATTTTGAGTCACTTAACGAGCATTAAATCTTTAAGTCCTTTTTCAAGGTGTTTCAAGCCTCTTAGCGAGCATTAAGCATTTAGTCATTTTTCAAGGCAATTTAAGTCCTCCTTTTTCAAGGCATTTCAAGTCTCTTAGTAAGGATTAAGTCTTTGAGTCCTTTTTTAAGGCATTTCGAGTCTCTTAGTGACCATTAAATCTTTAAGTACTTTTTTAAGGCATTTTGAGTCTCTTAGCGAGCATTAAGTCTTTAAGTCATTTTTCAAGGCATGTTGAGTCTCTTAATGAGCATTAAGCATTAAGTCCTTTGTCAAGGCATTTTGAGTCTCTAAAGCAACAAAATCCTTTTTACAAGTAACAAAGTCCTTTCTACAGGTGATAAAGTCCTTTCTACAGATGATGAGGTCATTTTTATAGGCACTATGCTGGGGCTAATTATTAGAGGATGGTCATCTTATTCAAAGATAAATTTATATCTTTACAAGGTTAGTATCTTCTTTAAATTGCAATAGCACACTAACATCAAGTCTTTTTTACAGGTACCAAAGTCCTTTTAAGAGGCATTTAACCCATCTATGATGGTTCAATATGCTGACAAGAAGGCATCAATCAAGACAGCTCATTTAATTTATATATGCCGACATGTTGGTACTAATTAGATATAAAAAAACCTATCTCAATTCTGCATGCCAATAAGTTGACGCTAATTAGATAGTCAATTAAGGGTTAACACATTGACCAACTAATGGTTACTATCCAATTAGAGGGTTAACACATCAACAAGTAGATGGTAATTTCCCAACCAAAGGTTAACACGTCGACAAGCTGACGATAACTACTCGACCAAGGATTCACTGCCTTAGATGGTACGTGCCTTTTATCAAATCAGAGATTTGATGTCTCAGATGGTACTTATCTTTTATCAAACTAGAAATTCACTACCTCAAATAATGGTACAAGTCTTTTATCAAATCAAAGATTTACTGCCTTAGATGGTACGTGTCTTTTATTAAATTAGAGATTCACCACCTCAGATGATACACGTCTTCAAATCAATTGAACATTCACTGCTTTAGATGGTACACATCTTTAAGAGACTCACTGCTTTAAATGGTACATATCTTTAATCAAATCTAAAGATTCATTGCCTCTACTATGCATCTTTAGTCAACAAACAATGAGACCATAACCACCTTAGGTACATATCTCTAACTCTTTACTCTGAACTTTGGCTAACCTAGGCACTCATGCACTAGGTTCCCTAAACTTAGGGGTAATAGTATAAACTGGATTCCAAGGTGGATTCTGCTTAGGGTTACCTGATGAAGATTGTGTTTCTCTAAAATAGTAAAAGAATAGAATCATGATGCTTTCTCTCTGGATTTTGTGTTTTTAAAAGGAAAATTGATGGTTTTTTTGTTTGCTTTCCTCTGGAATTTTTAATGCTTCTAAAAAAGGTATTTTTAAGGATTTTTATTTTCTAAAATAAAAAATAAAAAATGAAATTGAAAAATAAAAAATGGCATTATGATTAAATAATAATAATAATAATAATAATAATAATAATAAAAATAAAAAGGATGACATCAGGATGAAATTAAAAGAAAAAAAGAAAAAGAAAGAAATTAAGAAAAAAATAAAAAGAGAAAATGTGAAGAAACAAAAGTGAAGTAAGTTAAAACTCTTTTCAATTGATTATACTATCAAACATTTAAATAATAATTCAACTCTAATTATTCACATACAATTATGAGAATCCTAATTCCCTTACCTTGGCCGAATTCTCTTTTGTCTTCAATCTTTTGCAAGTCCTTTCCCTTTGTTCTTTCTACTTATTCTTCTCCTTTACCAATAAATTCATTCTTTATACTTAAATTTCCAGCATCTTACTTAACCAACACTCAAAAAAATAAGAAGAAGAAGAAGAAGAAGAAGAAGAAGAAGAAGAATAAGAAGAAGAAGAAGAAGAAGAAGAAGAAGAAGAAGAAGAAAAAGATATGTACCAAATTAAAATTATTACCTTAATGATTTACACCTAACTATTCTTTAATAATCAACATGCAAAATGTTTTCTTCAATAATTCTTAGAGAGATTGAAAGGATTTAGGAAAGTGAATGAGAAAGAAAGAAACAAAATCTATATTTTTCCACTAAGTGATGCCATCCACCTCTCTCTTTAATTCCTACTCTAATTTTATGCTTTTATAATGACAAGGAAAATTCCCTTCTTAGTCCTTCCACATTTTGCATGTCACACATAATTCCCTCTAACTTTTGCATGTTACATAATGACCATTCCTCTTTTATGCTTCTCTTAAATAAACCCCTTATTTCTTCCCTTTATTTATAATTAACCCCTTTAAATGCCATATTAACAAATAGATCCCTAAATTTACACTTCATGCTTTAATTACACCCTTGAATAATATTAAACCGAAATAATAAATTTTATTTTCATGCAATTAATATAATAAAAAGAATTTATTACTTATCTCATGCCCTATATACGAAATATGCATTCTTAATTTATTCTTAATCAAATATAATCCTATCAAAGCATGCATGTCCAACTAGGGTAATATTAGGGGCCTCACAATTCTCTCTCCTTTAAAGAATTTTGTCTTCAAAATTCATACCTATTTCAAACAATTGAGGATATTGCTCTTTCATGACTGCTTTTGATACCTAAGTTACTTCTTGTACACCATGATGTTCTCAAAGTACTTTGACCAGAAAGATTTATTTTTTCCTCAGTTGTCTGATTTCCCTAGCCAAAATTTCTTTCGGTTCCTCATCATAGGTCAAATCTGGCTGTACTTGGATATCTTGTACTTGCAGCCTATGTGATTCATCCGAGTGATATCTTTTGAGCATAGACACATGAAATACATCATGAAGCTTGGCTAATTTCATAGGAAGAGCCAATCTATAAGCCATTGGTCTAAATCTTTGAAGAATTTCATATGGACTAATGAATCTCAGACTGAGTTTCCCTTTCTTTCCAAATCTAAGCACCTTTTTTCCATGGAGATACCTTTAAAAATACCTTGTCACCCATTTGATACTCGATATCCTTTCTTTTCAAGTCACCATAGGCTTTTTGTCTATCACTAGCTTTTTTCAGCCTTTGTTTGATAATTTGCACTTTTTGCTCTATATCATTAACAAGGTCAGGACTGATCATTCTTCATTCAACCAACTTAGTCCAACAAACTGGAGTTCTACATTTCCTGCCATACAAAGCCTTATATGGTGCCATTATAATACTCTTCTGATAACTGTTATTATAAGCAAATTTCATTAAAGCCACATATTTATCCTAACTTCATGAAAACTCCAAAGCACATCTCCTCATCATATCTTTTAGAACTTGAATAACCCTTTCAGATTGTCCATCCTTTTGAGGATGAAAAGCTATACTATACTTGAGTTGAATTCCCACGGTCTGCTGTAAACTATGCTAAAATCTCAATGTAAACCTTGGATCTTGATAAAAAATTATCGATATCGATATGCCATGCAACTGTACAATCTCATTCACATACAATTATGCAAACTTATCTATAGAATAATATATTCGAATTGGCAAAAAGTGAGCTACTTTTGTTAATTTATCCACTATTATCCAAACAACATCATATTTCCTTGGAGTAAGAGGCAAACCGATCATAAAATCCATGGTAATATCTTCCCACTTCCATTATGGAACTAGAATGGGTTTTAAAAGACTCGAAGCGAATTGATGTTCTGCCTTCACTTGTTGACATGTTAAACATTTGGAGACATACTCAACAACATCCTTCTTCATGTTAGGCCACCAATAAAACTATTTTAATTCGTAATACATCTTGTTCCTACCTGGATGCATGGTGAATACAGTATTATATGCTTCATGTAATAGTATTCTTTTCACTTCTTGGTCATTAGGAACACACAACCTGTTATGGTAGTATAAACCTCCATCTTCTTTCACCATGAAATCTGATTGAACTCCTTCATACATTGCTTTCAAAATCTGTTGTAACTTTCATCACCTTTCTAAGCATCTAACACTGTTTGCCTAACTATGGGTCTAGCTTAAAGCTGTGTTAGTAATACACCATCCAATGCAAATTTTCATCTACATTGTCTTACCATCAATGCTGCCAATGTCTTACAACTTAAAGCATCAACAACCACACTCGCTTTTCCTGGATGGTAATCAGCTATGCAATTATAATCTTTGAAGAACTCTAACCACCTTCACTGCCTAAAATTAAGCTCTTTTTGGATAAGTAAGTATTTAAGGCTTTTATGATCAATATAAATTCTACATTTTTACCACACAAATAGTGCCGCCAAATCTTCAAATAAAAAACTATCGCTACCGGTTCTAGATTATGAGTAAGGTAATTTTGTTCATATGGTTTCAACTATCTAGATGCATAAGCTACTACTTTACCATCTTACATTAATACACATCCTAAACCAACTTTGGAGGCATCACTATACATTGCATACTCTTTCCCTAACACTAGTTGAGTTAACATTGGAGCTTCAGTTAACATTTTCTTCAACTGATCAAAACTCACTTGACAACGATCAGACCACTCAAACTTAATGTTTTTCCCTAACATCTTAGTGAGTGCCGAATCAATAACTGAAAAACCCTTTACAAAATGACGGTAATAACATGCCAACCCCAGAAAACTTCTAACTTCATGCACATTCTTGGGTGGTTTCCATTTAATAATAGCTTTAATTTTCTTTAAATCCATCCTAACTCCCTCTGTAGATACAACATGACCAAGGAAAGAAACTTCCTTAAGCCAAAAGTCACATTTTCTTAACTTGGCATACAACTAATTTTTTTTCAATGTTTGTAACACAATCCTTATATGTTCATCATGCTCACCTTCATTTTTAGAGTAAACTAATATGTCATCAATGAACACTACAACAAATTGATCCAAGAAGGATCTGAACACCCTATTCATGAGATCTATGAATACAACAGGTGCATTTGTCAACCCAAATGGCATAACTAAGAATTCATAATGCCCGTAATGATTTTTGAATGCAGTTTTGGGAATATCCCTATCTTTAACTTTGAGCTGATAATAACCTAATCATAGATCTATTTTTGAAAACACACTAGCACCTCTCAACTGATAAAAAAAATCTTCAATCCAAAGCAAAGGATATTTGTTCTTCACTGTTACTTTGTTCAATTATCTATAATCGATACGTATCCTCATCAATCCATCTTTTTTCCTAACAAATAAAACTGGGGAACCCTAAGGTGACACACTAGGGCAGATGAAACCTTTGTCAAATAATTCCTGCAATTGAACTTCTAGCTCTTTTAATTCAGATGGAGCCATTCTTATGGTACCTTAGAAATTGGAGCTGTACTAGGTAAAAGATCAATTGACAACTCAACATCTCTTACTGAAGGAAGACTAGGCAAATCCTTAGAAAATACTTCTTGAAATTCATTCACAACAGGTATATTCTCGAGCTTTACTGTATCTCTTCTTAAATCAGGGACTAAAGCTAAAAATGTTTCACATCATTTTCTAAGATAACATCTAGCTTACATTGTCGATATAACATTTGTCATCAGTTTAGAATGACTGCCTTCAGCTACCACTTCCCTTCCTTCATCATCCCTAAGAGTTACTATTTTCATTTCACAATTCACCACTGCATGATGTTTAGATAACCAATCCATTCCTAGAATTACATCAAATTCATGAAAAGGAAACATAATCAAGTTTATTTAAAACTCTTGCCCTTGAACTACTATAGGACGGTCTTTACATACTTCATTGACAATTACACTATATCCCAATGGACTAGTCACACAAACCTCAAAATCTAACTGTTGTATTTTTGATATATTTCTACCCAAATTCCCAATGAAAATATAAGAATGAGGGGAGCCAGGATCCATAAGTGCATGTATGTCATAATTATAAATAGAAAAAGTACCAGCTATAACTTCTGAAGCATTTTGTTCCTCTCGATCTTTCATTGCATAAGCCCGACTAGAAACCATTTAAGTAGAAGGTTGATCAACTAATTTTGACACATTCTTAAACTAGGATCCATGATGATTTAATCCACCCCTTCCTCTACTTCTACCTCTATCGGATGGGGGTGTATTAGAAGCTCCCTTGCTATGTTGTTGCCCAAAACCTTGGTCTATTTTCAAAGGAAATTAGCCATAAAATGGTCAGTACTACCACATCTAAAGCATTCTTCAGCTAGTTTCCTATAGTTACCCTAATGGGGACATTTTGATGCTTGACCCCCACTCTGTCTCCCAGTAGCTTCTTTTTCAGACTTAGGCATTGTAGTAGATTCTTGCCTTTTTCCTTTGCTAGCAAAGCTAAAAATAGACTATGTGGGCTGACCACCTTGAGCTCCTTTAAATTTCTTCCCAATGAAAAATCCACTCTAGCACCACTTCTTTTTTGTTCTCTCTCTCTCTCTCTCTCTCTTTACTATCTTATACTTTTTAATCTTTATAGCTACTATAACCAGTTGCTTAAAGTCCACCATATGTAAAGATGTAAATCCTAACAATTTTTCTTTAATTCGATCATTCAACCCATCTTCAAAGTGTTTGCATTTAAAAACTCCTGTTAATGTCTTCTTGGGAACATACTTGCATAAACGAGTAAATTCTTTTTCATATTCAGCCACAGATAAAGTTCTTTATCTCAAATTCAAAAATTGCTTCAATTTTTCCTCCTTATACATCTTAGTAACACATTTCTTTCTGAACTCTGCTTTAAAGAATTCCCAGGTAAGTGGGTTAGGTAATTAAGGTTGTCTTAATACCAGCTTCCAGCAATCATATGCCATGCCTTGAAGTAAGAACACAATATAAGATACTTTATGATCAACAGGACAATTATTTCATCAAATATCCTCTCCAACTTTTCTAACCAGAACTTAGCTTCTTCATATTTTTCCGAATTAGTGCCTAGAAATTTTTGTGCTCCATGCTTTCTAATTTTAGATATTGGAGCCTTACGCATTTTCATTCTTTGCAGAATTTGGACCACATCTTGAGAAATTTTTAATAGGGTTTCTTCAGGAATAGCAGTAGGAATTTCACTCTAATTAGATAATGAAGTCACTGGATTGGAAGGATTAGATCTAACCGGTAAATTAATTTCTGTCAATTTTTTGATAGCATCCCTAGAGGAATTTTCCATCTTTAATCTAAAAAAATATAGGAACTTCTGAATTAGGCCAATATAACACTACCCCAAGTTATAAAATCTTATACTCATATTGCCTAGAAAAGATTAAACTTTGGCTCTGATACCAAACTAAAACACCCTAAGTCTAGCGCATATAACATATATTATGCTATGCATTCCAGTCATATATAAAATAATGTTAAACCATTAACTCCACATTAATCATTCCAACGATCCCTTATTAGTCAACCTATATATATTAATTAGGTGTCTCTCATTACTCAATTTATTTTAATTACATATGCACGAACACTCATCACGTAAACCACATATACAATTTCATGCTAGACATTACTACTCTAGTTTTCATATTTATTCTCCTGTATAACATTCAACATTTTATTTTATATATATATATATATATATATATATATATATATATATATATATATATATATATATATATATATATATATATATATATATATATATATATAACCACTCTAGATCCTATAAGCATGCACATACTAGCATTATCATGATGAGCTTAATATAACATTGTCTTTCCATATGATATACATATATTATATAAGCTATTATACATATTAAACATACTAAAGAAACTTATATAAAATTAACCAAAAATTCCTACATCAACTTTTATGAACTGGTGTTGGCCTATCTTGAAGTAGAGTACGTTCCTAAGCAAAAACTTTGACTACAGAAAAACCTATATGGATAAAATAACCCATGCTAAATTATAAAGCTTAGTGGGAAATGCTAATCATGAAAGACAACCACTCATAGTGATTGTCAAAATGTTATAAATCATATACCAATTGAAACATTAAACATGATATGTTAAAGATAAGTATATGATAAGAGATAAAATTTTAAACAACAACGTAATCATATATTTACTTCAGCATCCATAAATATCATCATTTCATAAATGATATGTACATTTGTATATATAATACATGCATTAGAAACTATAGTTAAACAAGTTATCCCATATAACAGATACAATAAGTAAACTATAATTAACAGTGATGTATTTATACTCAAATTTGGCATGCTTAATTTCTAAAAGTGGATGACGGGAATGGTAGATACCCGAGGGTATCAAAATGGTAGATATTCGAGTATATCAAAATTATAGACCCAAACCGGGTCGACTGTACGATGGACCAGTTAATTGGACCTAAACGGGATTAGCCAACAACCCAAACAGGGTTGTTCATGATTCAATAGGATCAACTATAATTTAGACCCAAATAGGTCCATGGTAGTAGCTACAATATCCATATAGGCGCCTATCTATCCACAGTTGAACCCAAGTAGTAGGTAATACTATGTTCAAGTTCATTTCATATATCATACTTGTGCTTATATTATACAATTTGCACATGTATTTGATCATATAAAAAATACACAATCTCTAGTGTATATACATATATTCATAAATTCATATAACAATACGAGTATCTATATTTGAACATATATCATTGCTATCATGTACTTTAACATGTTATCATTTAGGCACCGCATGTGAATATAGTCATACTAAAATATTTCTTATTTCATAGATAAGTGATGTTCAAATAAAAACCTATTCTATCATTAGAGTATAAACATGTAAGAATAATTTCATATAACAAGCAATTACAAAAGTTTGATCATATATGAATATTTTTATATCATTGTCAATAATCTTTACTTATGTACATTTATGATTATATATAGACCTTTATCAAAAATCATATTACATGCCACATATAATTCAATGTGCTCCATGTAGGCACACATTAATATAACAATGCTTAAACATTTATATGAAATACATTAAAAATTTTGCCTCCAAAATTCTACAAAGAGGTAGAATTCTGGATCTAAATTGTGTGCCATTTTTTATTTGGAAAATGTCATTCTTAGTCCAAGTGACTTTTTACAAACTTTTTTCCCTATAGGTCAAGTTTCCAAAACATCAAGATTCATCTTAATATCATAACTGTAACTCGAGATATTCGAGAAACATCATAGGCTATTCACACTACCAAAAATAATTTTTTTTATTACCAATTATAAAATTTATAGAATAAAATGAGGAAAGAATTAGACAAAATTTCCTTCATCAAAATTCTACTCCTAGGTATATAGTTTACCCAAAATTTTACAGCATATCATTTTGACTCCTTTATCAAGACTTATGGCTAAAATACCAAAATTTGTTCCTTAACAATATAAATAGTTCTTGCGAGTTCATGCTAAAATTTGATATGCTTGGGAATAAAATTAGGCATTACTTCCTTCATATGAAATGTATAATTAGAAGTCTATTTTTCATATAATTTAATCTCAAAGCATTCCAACCACTGTACATGAAAATACATCATAATTTCTACAATCTATTCCTGAATCAAAAATTAAAAGCTCTCATGAATTTCAATTAAATATTTGGATGACTTAAAGGCAAATTAAGTGCTAGATCCCTTCTATAAATTTGTAGACATATTTCTTATGTAACCTTAGAAATTAGAATGGTCTCAATTAGAGTTTTCTAACTCAATTTATGGTAATATTACAACTATTAATTTATAAGATTTTCATATCCTCTCTTGTTGTAACACTTCCTAAAATTATTACTCTTTTCAATTGATCATACTATCAAACATTTAAACCATAATTCAACTCTAATTATCCACAGGCAAGTATGAGAATCCTAATTCCCATACCTTGGCCGAATTGCCTTTTGTCTTCAATCTTTTGCAAGTCCTTTCCCTTTGTTCTTTCTATCTTCTTCTTCTTCTCCTTTACCAATAAATTCATTCTTTAAACTTAAATTTCCAAAATCTTACTCAACTAACACTCAACAAAACAAAAAGAAGAAGAAGAATAAAAAGAAGATATGAACCAAATTAAAATTATTACCTTAATGATTTACACTTAATTGTTCTCGAATAATCAACATGCAAAAGGTTTTCTTCAATAATTCTTAGAGAGATTGAAAGGATTTAAGAAAGTGAATGAGAAAGAAAGAAACAAAATCTATTTTTTCCACTAATTGATGTCGTTCACGTCTCTCTTTAATTCCTACTCCAATTTTAAGCTTTTATAATGACAAGGAAAATTCCCTTCTTAGTCCTTTTATATTTTACATGTCACACATAATTCCCTCTAACTTTTGCATGTTACACAATGACCATTCCTCTTTTATGCTTCTCTTAAATCAAAACCTCATTTCTTTTCTTTATTTATAATTAACCCCTTCAAATGCCATATTAACAATTTGACCCTTAAATTTATACTTCATGCTTCAATTACACCCTTGAATAATATTAAACCAAAATAATAAATTTTATTTTCATGTAATTAATATAATAAAAAGAATTTATTACTTATCTCATACCCTATATATGAAATATGCATTCTTAATTTATTCTTAATCGAATATAATCCTATTAAAGCATGTATTTCCAACTAGGGTCATGTTAGGGGCCTTATACATTAACTAATCTTTTATTTTTTAGACATCTTGGTTTTCTATGTACATAATATATTTTGTTATTATTGTCATATGTTTTTTCCGTGTACTATGTTTATTTTGTTCAAATATTTTCTTTTATTACATTTCTAACTTTTATTTTTTCATTTTTATTTCAATAATTAATTTATTTTACATGGATATTTTTAGGCAGTTCATGTTTCGAAGTTAATATGCCTTGGAGAGCCACCCTTGGATGTTTTCATTTCTACCCCTATTATTTATTTGTTCATTTATTTCTTTATATTTATTATTTATTTGGATTTATTTAGGTATTTAATAAATTTTAATAAATGATTTTTGGATGTTAAATGATAAAATTTCACTTAAATCATTTTTACTAATTAATTGGATTTTTTTATAAATATGGACCAATGTCTAATTTTCAATCCAAAAATCACAAAATATAATAAAAGCCTTTTTTTTTTTGTAAATGCATATGAGGGAGCTAATGTTCCTAACCTTAATGAATGTTTCAATTTATGTATGACAATTATTTTACTTATTTCTTTGGATAATTTATTTTTGTAACAACTTTAGTAAGACTTTATTCTTTTTATTTATTTAATCTTAATGCATCATGTGAGAGAGGAGAGTGGATTAATTTTTAAAATACAATTATAAAAAGAAAACACATAACCAAGGTGCCTAATAAGAAGTTATCCCGAACATCAATCTCTATTTTGGCATCAAAAGGTAGAAAATCATTTTTCAATATTCTGTTGGGTAATGACTCTATGACCCCCTACCTTTTTTGGATCTATTAGTAGACACCTTTATAGGTTAACTAACAAGAATAATTTGGGCTTAATCCTTTTTTATTACGAAGTAGCCAATTTATGATTTATAGTGAATCTTATCTAGCCTCAGACCCTAAAAGTAGACCTTCCAAAACCCAACAGAAAATGAGAGTGGCTCTAGCATGTGTCACACTTATTTTTAAAATTTTTCATGTAAAGTTAGTTAAGAATATTAATTGTGTATTGTCAGATGAGATTGGTTATATTATTCTACACAATTGTAGCTCTCATGTATACTCCTAGGGGTATTACAATGTTACAAAGTAACCTATTTGAGATGGTTTTTAACTTAGTCGGGTTTATAATAAAACCTAAAATTCAGTAGATAGTTTCTCCAGGTTTAACTTATACGATGATTTTCATCTAGCAAACATGATTTTTAAGCAAAAGTATAAAGTTGTTCACCTATGTCTCTAGTTTCCAAAGAAACAAAAATCAAGGCATTTGGACAACTATCCAAAGAGATAAGATAAAAATTTATAGAATGTTCCAATTGACAGGGCAGCAACCATCACAAAAATTCAAGCGAAAATTCAATTATCTTAGAGGCAGAATCCATTTTCAACTTCTTCTACAAACTTCTAGATCTATATCTTATCTTTAGTCTCTAATTCAAATCACTCCATTTGGAGGCCTAAGACTGAGATACAATCAAAATTTCAAAACTAGTTCAAGTAATTTTTCTACAGAATTTTACTAACTAACTAACCGAAGCTAAATCAAGCTTCTACATACAATTTAACCTTAATTTTGAATTTCATCAACATCATTATGCCATAATTCTTCTACATACATGCTCAAATCATATTTAACATTCACAAAAAGGAGTGAGAGATTTTCATACCTTGTTTGAAACTCATTTCCCTCTCTTCTTTTGGTCCATATCTCTTATTAACCTTTCTTTTAACTAGAACCTTAACACATCCAATTTTAAACACATTTAATGATTACATACCCAAAGAGAGATATTCTAGATGTAGAAAAGATAGGGAAGAGATTGATCCCCACTTCAAAACCATAGATCAACCTACCTTAATTAGTTTGATTACACCAAATACTAGCTCTTCATTTTTTCTTTAGCAGATCATTTAATAGGTAAAGGATAAAGAGAGAACTATGAGATAAAATCTATTTTTTTTTGCTTAGCCAAAGTAACCGACCTTTTCCTCCATTCTTTTATCACATCTTTATCCTTTTAAGTGTTATAGAAACACTAATGTCCATTTCCTATTGGTTTTACTTTATGATCTTTAAGAAATTACAATTTATCCCTAAATCTTTTTTTTAATTACATAATTGCATGAAACTTCAACTAACATAGCATATGAGCCCATGATTTCCTTATAGTTCACATATGTAACATGCTTTTATTAAATTACAAAGTACCCTTAATTAATTTTATTAATACCAATTATATCCCAATCAGTCACTAGCCCATACAACCATTATTATCTCCATAAAAAACATCCCTAGCCATGTTACATTCCTACTAGGGTCTTAATTAGGGCATTACATTTCTTTTCCCTTTACAAAAATTTCATCCTTAAAATTCTACAAACATCGTGTTCAAATATGATATGCCCTATATTAATATTTATTTATTTGCTTTATATACCTTTCATTTCCATAAAAAATAAATTACAACATCTTATTCACACTTATACGCACTATTTCCTATCTTACTGGCTTTTAAATTTTATTCCAATCCTTATATAACACATTTTTAATTTTTTTTATCATGGTAAGGTTTTTATACATGTTCTTCACCTATAATACGTTTCGCTTGTTATGCATTTCATACTTTATTTCCTCTTTTCTAAACCATTTTCTATTCATTCCAAATCTGAATTAAAATTTCATATACAGTTCCATACCTCAAGGTAGTCCTTTGTACTTAAATCCCTAATCTATTTATTACGTATATTTCTATCCTTTATTTCACATAATAAACCTCATTATCTAGAACTTCATTGTTCTTTTTTACCTATGCTTATATGCTTTAAAACTACATACATTCTATAGACACTTTAACTCTTTATCTTAATATATTTGCATATTGCCATTATATTGCCTAAACATTTACTCTGATACTACTAAATTGTAACGCCATAATAACCTCTAAGAGTAAACTTAGCTATCATTGCCAGATAAACATATGATTGCTCAAAATTAACCGATACTTGAATAAGAAAAATATCTTAAGAGTTAAAATATAAAGACCATATTGGATAAAATTTTTGAATCCTTTTAATGTAAACATAATCTTAAGGTTATAAACACAAATTTCACAAAAATTTGTAGTTTTATATACATTTTGACTAATAGAACACATTAAGATATGTCTCTAAATCTATGCCACACATTCAAAAATACTCGTTGTGATCGTCCAAAAACCCTAACCACTGGAAGGTCTTTATCTTTTTAAACCTATATAGAGAACAATTTAAAAATACAACCAAAGTTATTAACAAATTTTAATTATTGCAATCGGATACTTGTAATGTCAAAATTATTGTGCACTACTAAAATATAAAACTAATAACACAATCCTTAGCCATGGTAAATTTCCTTTATTTATACAATTTATACTGATAGGAACTTATCATTATTACCTAATTCCTAATTATCATTATTTGCAATAAAATGCTCTTTGGTTACCATTCAATCAAGACCTATATAAGATAGACTTTTAAAACATGTCAGTACCTCTATCTAGTTCCTTTCTCAACATATTAATAATCTTGAAGTACAATTGCTTATCAAGAACTAATTATATGACTCTACTTTATTTATCTTTTATATAACTATAAAGACTTTTACATTGTTATACATATTTTTCATTTATATACCATTTTCTAAGCAGGATATATGCATTTTAAACTCTAGCTTTCTACATCGGTATACTTCTCTCTTTGTTATTATTTAATATACATTCACTCATTGATTCATATGTTTAACTAATGCTAATATTGACTATGCATTCATGACCTTTATGTAAATATACTTAAGTAATATATAAGTAAATTCTATTACAATAAGCCTATAATATGGATAGACAAATCTCTTTTAATAAGTTTCTTTCTTTGGTTGTCTTTCACATTGAATACCAAAGATTTTTTATGTAATTCAATAGGTTTGAACATTAAACTTAGGATTCTAAACTTCATATACATCTTAAAACAAAATTAGAACCCTATAGTTCCTAACCATTTACTAATACCTAAGTTTAAGTTATCATATTATGGGTAATTATATTTAATGTTACTCAATCAAGATCCCATCCTTATTTTGAGCATATATTCAGCATGTTAACTATTAGAGTACATAATATCAATGTGTTAGTTTTATTATTCATTCATAGAACCTATGCCTTATCTAGTTGATCTGTGGTGCTTGCCATAATAAAGCTCTATATTGATTTCCGAATCTCTGTCTCTATGATTTCTAGATATATGTTTTATAATAATCACTATAGTAGAAAAATGTACTCTCAAACTATTAATCAAATTTACAAAGCAAATCTTAAAACAAGCCACATACTTTATCTATAGCCATGTATTTTGTATTCATGCTCAATATAATAGAAATAAGCATGTACCAAACAATCGGACATTATATCTCACATATTCATTTTCATTCATTCTCATGTATTTGAAAGTATAGTATTTTTATTATATACTAGAACACATCTATATTATACATTGTAGTTATTTTACTTGTTTACATATATACATATATTCTTAGATATAATTAATTACGATAATCATGCCCCTTATCAATTCAATAATAATGGCACATTTATATTTATATATTATTGCTAATTGTACAATCCGTAACACTTAGCAATAATTTCTATAATCACATGCTTATGTACTATAGGTATGAATAGTGGGAATACAGTTGCGAATACCCATAGGCTTCAAATCACTAGATGCCATTAATGTGCCAACATAAGATACCTGAAGGTATCAATTTTTTATGGACCCAAATAGGGTTATGTCACTGGTCCTAACTAGGGATAAATTGCAAACCCAAATAGGCTCATCACTATACCATGAATTGATCATACAAATCCAAATGAGAACATCTAAGTGACCTAAATAGGGTCCATACCATGGCAACTACACTGGTACAGTACCCTTTAACACATCTATTTGTATCTACCTACATCCACATAACTTATAGGCAACCATTAAATCATATGGTCATACTCTTGTTAAACAAACACAATCATGTATTCATACATATATACACACACACACATATTTTCCTATTCAAACTATCTTATTAGGTACATTGGAACTTACTTCCCTATTAAGTCTAGTTCTTATCCCATACCCATATTTCTTTATGCATATATACTTTAGTTGCCCATATAATCCGACTACATTAATAGTAAAGCATGAAATCAATTCATTCTCTTGATAATATTTAATCCATGACAAAAACACCATAACTTCATATTCATCTCCCATATATCTTAATTTTTAAATAAAATGTTTGTATAATACTAATAGCTCTCGCATAGCATGAGCATTTGCATGATATTAGTATAATATATCATGAAATATAAAGGTGTGCATGCCTATGCACTTATGATGTTCAAATTGTGCCTTTATAATTTAGTAACCTTGTACTAAACTCATAAAGTAATTTTTATAGTTTAAACATTTTATAATATCCTTTCTTTAAATTCATTATTCAATTTATATATTTGATGTCATGTTATAACATTAATAATACACCTAAAATATTTAGAAAAAATTCATGTAAACTCGAATGAAGTTCAAAAATTATATCTTAAAGTCATATTTCACTATGATTTATAAATGAATTCAAGATAGTATAGGTAAATTCACACATAATAAGTCTCATTACAATATTTTAAATAAGCTCACAAGGTTTTATTAGTGTTCGAAAGCCATGTAGTAACTTTCAAGTTAGGCTCGATACTGTTTAAGGATAATAAGTAGTGTCCCAGACTGAGATGGCATTCAATATAGTCAGGTTAGGTGCATTTTACCTATCCAGAATGTATATAACCTAGCTGAGATTGTTTTTAACCCAGTCGGGTTGATAAAAAAACCCAAAATTTAGCAAATAATTTCCCTAGGTTTAACTTATACAACAATTTTAACCTAAAAAACATGGCTTTCAGGCAAAACATCCTTATAGACAATTGTTACCATATGTCTTTAGTTTCTACAAAAATAAAAACCAAGGTATTTGGACAAATATTGAAAGAAATATACGTGAAAATATACACACTATTCCAATTGATAGGGCTACAGCCATTGCACAATTTCAAGAAAAGATTTGATTATCTTAGATGCAGAATCCATTTTTAGTTTCTTCTAAAAACTTATAGATATATTTCTTATCTTTAATATCCAACTATAATCACTCTATTTGGAGGCTTATAGTCTGACATACAATTAAAATTTCAAAACTGGTTGAAGCAATTTTTCTACAGAATTTTACTAACTCACTAACTAAAGTGAAATCAAACTTCTACATGCAATTTAATCTTAATTTCAAATTTCATCAACATCACTATGCCATAATTCTTCCACGTTGTTTGAAACTCATTTCCTTCTCTTCTTTTGGTTCATATGTCTTATTAATCTTTCCATCAACTAGAACCTTATCACATCCAATTTTAAACACATTTAGAAATTACGTACCTGAAGAGAAAGTCTCTAGATGCAGAAGAGATAGGGAAGAGATTGATCCCCACTTCAAAACCATAGATTAAGCTACCTCAATTAGTTGGATTACTCCTAATCTTTTTAGCTTTTCATTCTTTCTTTAAGAGATCATTTAGTAGGTAAAGGATAAAAAAAGAACGAAGAGATAAAATCTTTTTTTTTTTGCTCAGCCAAAGTGGCTAACCTCTTCCTCCATTCTCTAATCACATGCTTATTCTTTTAAGCCTTCTAGAAGCATAAATGTCCATTTCTTATTGGTCTTACTCTATAATCTTTATGAAATTACAACTTAGCCCTAAATCTCTCTTTAATTGCATAATTGCATGGAACTTCGACTAACATAGCGTATGAGCCTATGATTTCCTTGTGTTTTACATGTATGACATACTTTTATTAAATTTCAAAAGTACCCTAAATCAATGTCATTAATATTAATTGTATCCCAATCGACCACTGGCCCACATAAATGTTATTATCTCCATTAAAAACATCTCTAACCATGTCACATTCCTAGTAAGATTTTAATTGGGCTGTAAAAGTAAGTAGGTTAATAACTAGTTCATGGATATAAAAGGGATTAGTAAAAAAGTGAAGGTTAATTTGTTAATTTAATTAATTAAGATATATGTGCATAAATAAATATAAGACATAGATTAATATTTTAATAAAGTTAAAATTTCATGCAATTGGTAACTAAAAGAATTTATGGGGAGGAGGGGGGTTAGGGGAGAGGGAGGGGGAATAACAATTAAACAAGTATAAAAAAGTTGGATCAAAAGGAGTTAAATATGTAGCCTTTATAGAAAGACCAATAAAGTGCATTAAAAGGAAGTGAGCATGAGTTAGCCAGTCATTAAGGATTAAAAATATAGGTTTCTCTCTTCCTCCTCCCTTAAAACTCTATCCCTAGGTTCCATAAGAGGCTATAAAAGAGAAAAGATAAAAAATAACATAAAAGATGAAGAAAGGATGTAAGTTGGGCAAAAGTTTAAGGTAAGGATTGAAATCTACCCAATTTCTTTTGATGTGCTTATGATGAGCCTAAATTCCATGTATAATGGTTTTATTTTTTGTTGTAAATTAATTGGTAAGAAAACATAAAGTTTTGGTTGGAATGTTATGGGAATAATTGGTAGTATTTTAGGGATAACTCCCTCTCTAGAAATCCAATTGAGATGAATCTAATTTTTGGTTTATAATGAAATAAATTTTATGAAAAACTTATAACTAATTCTATCTCTAACTTGCTTGGAATTTTGCTGAAAAATGAAGTAAAAATTATATCTCGAACAGTTGTGAAGTTCTTAGGAACGATCTATAGTATTTTGGCTATAATACGACCCACTACAAAAAAAAATTAAATTAGAGATTAAAATTAGCAGCATCATAACTTTCCTTGCTAATTAGCTACATTTTTCAAAATATTCATGAAAATTCATTTTTCAAATTGGAAACAAGTTTAGCAACTAAATAGCAACAAATATAATAAACAATCAATAAATATTGGCAGCAAATGATGGTGCCTTTTTGTGATGTAGTTAGGGACATAAATATTTATCGTAAAATACTTTTATTTTTTTTTGGGAAAATAATTTGTCCATTAAATTTTATTAAATGAAAATTTAGAGACAGGCCAAAATTTATTGTTAAATTTGAAGGCATTTTCCAGCGTCTCTTTTTATGACTATTTTAGTGATGAATTTATATTGTAGGTAACTATATTTAGCAATAGGGAGATTGTTGTTGCAATTTTAGTTGCTATTTGAAAAAAATTTATATTATAATTAATTTTTCAAATTTAACATAAAAAACACTATCAAAATTATTCCCAAACACTAAATCGTGAAATGAAAAACCTCATAAATAGAAAAACCTCATAAATAGAAAAACCTAATTCATAGATCTCCCAAGAACCTAATCACTAAGTTGGCTCCTCCATCACCACCATCAACACAGTCACCGCCTTTGTACCTACAATCTCACAAATTCAAAACTACCACTCTCCCTCATTTCCTTTGCCACTCTTTTTCAAATCACAATTTCTTACTTCTTCAAACTAAAGATTTTTTAAGTTATTTAAAATAAATGGAGAAGGATAATTAAAGGAAAGATAAGATAATGATATATTCATAATCCAATGAAGATAGAAGCAAAAAGGCAAGAAGACAGAAGCCAGATGCAATGGAGGAAGAAGTTAAGGATTTCTTCTCAATCTTATATCAAATACAAGTCATTGTGAAGTATTTTGAGAAAAGAAATGGTTAAGGATGGAGAGCTATCAAGAAGTTTTAAGTGGTGGTAGTGATGGGTAGTGGTTATGGTAGCAAGGACACAGAGGAGAACAATATGATCAAGAATGGAACAATGGAGAAGAGATAGGTTGTGGTGGAGAAGACATGAGTTTTAGAGTTAAACTCCATGCTTGAGATAGAACCTAATGGGATTTATCTAGATTTGTAACTACTCTAATGGTAGTTCAGATCCTGGTCATTGCATATGGTGGTGGTGGAGTGATTCATTGTGAATTTCATAAAAGAGCATAGTTTTTTTTTGCATTTAATTCTCCTTTTATTTTATTTTTTTATTTATTTAGTGTGCTTAAACATTTATTGATAATATTATATTATTGCTAATATTGAGTTACTTCTATTTCATAAGAGAATTGTATAAACCATATTTAATGTAATTATTTTTATATTAGATGTTGATCATCATCTTATATTTTTCAATATTTATGGACTTACTTTTTGTTTGACTTGGAAATTATCGTTCTCTTTTAATTATTAGGTAGTATCGAGAATAAATATTTGTTGTTTGCAATTTATGTAGATTGTAGTTTATTATTTTTCCAAAAATTATGAATATTAATTTCTCAGAGTCATCAAACAACCATCAATTTTGGCTAGTTCATCTAATTAAGACTTGGATCAATTTTAATGCCTTTTATCTACATTGTAGATCCATTTAGTTGAGAATTTAAAATTATCGAATGGTAAAATAAAATTTCTTTATGTTGCTACTAAATCATAAGACAACGGATCCTATTTATGACAATTCTTGAAGGTAAACAACAAGTACTTTCAAGGCTGGGTTAGTAGACATAGAAGCAGAATTTGCAGTGTGACTAATAAAGGTTAATATTTTTGTTATTGGGAAGACCTTGATTTTTTAAATTGGAAGGAATTCCATCCACGCTTCACCAAATGATTAATATTCTACATAAAGGTAAATTGTTCATTATAAGAGCTACAAGAAAAGATCAAGTTTCTATCTTAGGTATAAAAAATTAGCTATTTAGTGGGTTTCATGTGGCTCCTATCAATGTTGATGATGATGGTGAACAAGAATCTACCCCTCAAGTGGTGAGTGTGATAAAGAAAATGAATTTCTTGCTAGGAGCTAGGCTTAATAAAGATTCATAGGGTCATTCTAAAGCCATTACTACAATAAGATAGACAAGTCAAATGGGATTAGGGATGGTAAGTCTAATCCTAAGAAAATGATCTTGCCAAAGCCCAAAGACATCTTGCACATTTTGGATATCTTTGTGCTTACATCCATTATGTCTCAATACTGTGGTAAGATTGAACTTGTGTTGATTGAAGGGAAGGTTATTCCTAGGTTTGATAAATTCAATGATGTTTTTTACTAGATCAGTGAAACCATCAAACCTGCCAGGGATTTTTGGGATGAAGAAATTATGATAAAGTTGTTTGAATGGGATGATGATGTTCCCAAGGAGATATTGATGCTAGAGCTGTTAGCCTTTAGGATCAAAGGAAAAAAGAAAGTTAAATTTGAAGTTGGTGCCTTAGCTGAGGGATGATGTTGTGGAAACTATTGTAAGAGCAGATAGAAAAACTCTATTGAATGCAAAAAATGGAGAAGCTCATCTCATGCTTCAAACTTATTAGATATAGATAAGGATGCTTTCGTAGATTGATAACTTTATTTCAATGTCTAGCTTTAGTCTCTTTTAGTCTAGTTTTGAGTGTCTTGTTTAGTTTCAATAATTTCTATCCAATTTCATTAAATTCTATTTTTCATGTGTTTTGGAAATCTTTGACTGGATTTTTATGCTTAATTTTAAATTTTACAGGTACCTCATGGTCAATAGTTAATTGGTACTGTCCATGACCTATAGATTTCTATCAAAATGCACTTTATCATATCATAGTTAGTAGAGATTTCATGATCACCGTAACATAGTCATTCTTCAATCCAGAATCGAAGAGAGAAGCACCTCACTGTTAGTAGGTTTTTGGTGCTAACCATGAGGTATTTAGTATTTAATCTAGAATATAATGAAGGAGTATGTCACGGTCAGTAGTTATTTGGTACTAACCATGACCCCTTTTAGTCTAGAAATAGATTTTCAACATGTTATGATCAGCTAAATTTTGGTACTGACCATGACCCTATTTGGGGCTATATAAGCCAGTTTTTCTATTTAGTAGAGGGTAGATTTTTTATCTTATAAATTTTTAGATCTAGGGTTTTTCTTTTATATTTTCTTTCATTTTTTTAGGGTTTCATACATAGCTTATAGATTTATACTTGCAAATATCATAGATTTACTCATATATAGAGTTTAGATTCTTAGTTTTTTTTTCATTTTTGGAGCTCATCCTCCATTGAAGGTTGGAGAAGAAGGTTGAAGAAGCTTGGGTTCAGCTGGGTGTTCATCCTTACTTGAATTTTTGGGTGTATTCTTTCCTTTTCTCTTCTTTTTTTTTTGTAATGGGTAATGAGCAATAACTTAGTTATTTATGGTATCTTGGAATCCCCAATACCCAATGTCAATATTGAACTTATTTGATTTTATGTATAGATGAATGGTTTATTTTACTGGTTCTTACGGATATTTCATGGGTTTTAAACCTACCAGGATCCATGTGATCCAATTGACTTAATGAAGAGAAAGTAACGATTACTAACCTCTTGAAGCATAAAATCATCTTGTAGGTGCTACCTCACATGAAATAAACACCCTCTATCAGCATCCACACTTGAACACAATGAACGGATTTGCCTGGAGTACTAGCTCCCTTCCTTGGCTATTCGGGTAACACAGAAAAACATTTTCTCTTCTTACTCTCTCAAGGGTGATGGCTCACCTTTTTAGTATGTCTTCTTAGGGTTTTAGACCATACATGTCATATATATAGGTGACCCAATCCTAATTAAGAGAGAGAAAATTTCAAGCCCATATTTCTTATTTAAAATAAGAATTATAATATTAATCTTTATTAATATTTATTTATTTTGAATTTTAATTTGTCATAGAGTAAAATTCGAAATGCCCATATTAACCTTTAGTCCATTAATCATATTCTATGTGTCCAACCAACACTACAAGAAAATCTAAAAATAGCAACGGAAATGATTCTGTTGCTAAATTAGCAACGGAAATCCAATTTCGTTGCTATTTAGCAACAAAAATCCAATTCCGTTGCTAAAATTGGTTAAATTTTATATATTTAGCAACGAAAAAATTTTTGGTTATCTTCCGTTGCTAAAAGTGGAGGGAATTTTTGGCTCCAAAATTCAGCGACGAAAATTAGCAACGGAATCACATTCCATTGCTAATTAAGGCGCCAATAGATGGCAGAAAAAAATTGAAACGAAAATTAGCAAAGGAATTTAGTTTTCGTTGCTAATTTAGCAACGAAATTTATTTTCCGTTGCTAATTTAGCAACGGAACATAATTCGGTTGCTAAATAGCAACGAAATTTTTTTCGGTTGCTAGAAATAGAATTCCGTTGCTAAATAGCAACCGAATTTATTTTCGATTGCTAAAATAGCAACGAAATTTCATTTCCGTTGCTAAATTTTGTTCCAAAAGATGGGAAAAATTTTGTAACAAAATTTAGCAACGAAAATGAAATTTCATTGCTATTTTAGCAACGAAATCTAAATTCCGTTGCTACTTTATAATTTCTTGTATTAATTTTCTATTTGTCATGTTAGTATTATCTATTTTTTCTAATTGCTTAAATTAATTAGTAACTTTATATAATTCTTTATTTAAATTAGTTAGTAAAGATTTTTCCATTTTGAACTAGTCTGAAACTTTTCTTTGGCTTTTCTTATTTTGTCTTATTATAAAAGGTGTATTTTTTATAAACTGAATTTTTAAAAGTTGTATGGGTGAAAAGTTTTCTAAAAAGGTTGTATATGGGATAATTACCTCTAAATTTTAGGCGTACAAAGTGAGATGATATGGTATGCTACTTTAATAATAATAATAATAATAATAATAATAATAGATATTTTAATAATAATGGTAGAGATTTTAAGAAATATATATATATATATATATATATATAAAACCAAAAGAAGAAAAGATGTGTGTGTGGTTAGAAAAGAAAAAAAAAAGAGGAGAGAGGAGAACGTGAGAGCTGATCGGGAGCGGGAAGAGGAAGGGAGGTGCTGGCACCGCCGTCTAGCCACTGCCGTGTGCGACATCGGTGAGGAGACTTGGATCGCCACCGCCACTGTCCTCCGATCACTTTTTCTGGTGCCGCCTTCCTTCGGTGGCTTGATTCCTTCCGGTTCCCCCATCACCACCATAGCTTCCTCCCCCTTTTTTCCGGTGACCTCGACGGCGATCAAGGAGACTGATGGCACCGGTGGGATCCCGAGGTTGAGATGATGCCTCCGGTGTCCGTCACTTCTCCTCTCTCACCGACAGCAAGTAGATCGGAGAGAGAGATTGCCGGCGGTTTTTGTTAGATCCCGATCAACTCCGGTGGCCGTTGGATGATTGACCACCCATCGTGGAATCCCCGGGCCCGGATCTTCAAGTGGACAGCTTCGATGCACTTCCCGACGAGTCTCCGATGAGTCTAGGTATGGATTCTGAGCTGTTGCAATGTTGAAGTGATGTGCTTGGTTTTGTAAGCATTTCAAAGATACATTTCAAATGTAAACTCAACGTTGATGCTCTAGAAAAGTAGGCTAACATGAACTTGTAGATGTTCCTGGCGTTGGTTCTGCTCTAGAGCTTATATAGCAAATTATTTGCTAGGCTTTAATGCTTTTTAACTCTTTAAGTTTATTTATCCCTATGAATGCACAAATATTGATTATTTCAAGTTGGTTTTGCCAGTATAAAGATTTATTTGGGGCTAAAGTATTGTAAATATTGAAACTCAGATATCATGTCTTTTGTGTGGGTTTTTATTGTTGTGCTGGATATCTGCACTTTCATGAATTTCTAATCTGCATTGGGCACCCCGTTTTAGCTGATTAACATAATTCATATGCTGGCTAGGAATGGCATTCCATTTGTTCGTCTGGATGGGACTCTAAACCAGCAGCAGCACAAAAGAGTGATAAAACAGTTCTCAGAAGATGATAACATTTTAGTCAGTGATCTATGTTTTCCCTGTTTTGATAGAGATTTGGTTGTAATATTTTAGTGGGAAGCATGAATTTAATCATTTTAGTGGTTGTTGTGCAATCAGGTGCTGTTGATGTCATTGAAGGCTGGAGGTGTTGGGATAAATCTAACAGCAGCTTCCATGATTGACAACTATTCTGAAGGGACATATCTATAGACTTAATCTCTATAAATAGGGATCCAAGATGCTGAAAGAGAAAGGAGAGGAAATCAATGTTTTAGTTTTTAGAAATATAGTTATTATTTTGGATAAACATTTTTACTTAGTTTTTTTTAGTGGATGATTACAAAGGGACATAGCCAAAATAACAAGAGATAAGTTTCTTTCTCTTGTTTATCTTTAATTCAAATATGTATTTGGCTAGTTTCCTTTGTACATTATAACTATGTACTAGTATTTGTTTAAGACATGTTTATTCTTATTATGCATGAAGTATGATTTACATCCATTTGTGTGCTTTGATTTGCTATGTATGATTGGCCACCATATTTGGCATATTAGTCAATTTGTTCGCAACGAGAGTTGGAATTCTTTGATGGAAAAAAAATGAATGTACTTGAAGCATTGAATTCACTTAGAGATAAGGAATTCACTTTGAGGGGTTAAAGAATTGGCATAGAGCTTCATAATTTTGGTTTTTCTCTATAATGACATGAGAGTGCTTATAGACTCTAAATAAAAACATCTTTACTGACAATGAGAGTTGCTTTAAAGAATCTTGGCTAAATTCTCCAGTCACTTTATTTATATAATTATCTAGAACTTATTCTTAAATGAATTACTATTTCATAATTTTTAATGTATGTTTATACCATCATTTACGTCATCTTTAATCCAAATTAATTTAATATATCCAAAGTAGTTTAGATATTTAGTTAAATGCATGATCTTTATTCTATTCGTTACCTATCCATCTAGTCTTTGTGATTTCAATACAAAATTTACCTCGTTCCTTTTGCAACGATACCCTACTCATCCTATAAACAGTCTAGTGAGACTAAGGGTTCAAATAAATCCCCATCAGATTTTGGCGTCGTTGTCGGTGATCGAACCCGGGTCGCCTGCTTGACAGGTGGGAATACTCACCATTATACTACAACGACGCTCGGTGGGACCTCCAGATTTTGGCGCCGTTGCCGGGGAACGGTTTGAATGAATTTTTATTGAATGATACAAAAGCGTAGATGTTTTAGGATTGTATGATATAAATTAGTTATTAGATGTATGAATTTTTATATTGTGTTTTGTTTGCTTTTAAATTAGAGATTTTGTTTATGACTTATTTTTGGTTAAGTTTTAAGTAGTTTATAGTTTTCTTTCTTATTGATTTATTTATCTGTTGTAATTTTAACTTTTGGCTCAAGTTTGGTCAGATTTTGTAGGAAATTATAGTATTGAATCATGTTCACGAGTTCATCACGACTTATGAATATCTTCACGAGTATTCAAAGGCTTTATTTATTCATTCGTGAGCAGACTCACTAGTCGTGAAGGGTATCACGTGTAATACAGAAGCGCAGGGCTCACGAGTCGTGAGGTACATACCGACTCGTGATGATTTCCATTTTTTGTCTATCCCTATTTCTTTCACGAGTCATGAGATTCTTGCCGAGTCATGACCATTGCTTCCTCAACACAAACTACCTTATCTTCACGAGTCGTGAGGTACATCACGACTCGTGAAGCACTGTTTGAAAAGTTACGAGTCGTGATTTTTCTCTTCCTGATTTTATTTCTATTTCATTTTTATTTCTTTATTTCACTTTTATTTCTTTTAATTAGGAGTATTAGCGGTTTTTAATTTGCTTAACTACCCTTTATTAACTTAAATTTAAGAGAGGGAATGGTTATAAATTCAATTTAGGGTTTCTAAACGTCATATCTTTTCATTGTTCCCCTCCTTCTATAAATACTGTAGTTAGTTTCATTTTTCTTTTTCACCTTCCCTATTCTTTTACTCTTCTCGTATCTTCTTGATCTTTCACTGTAACTTTCATTTCTTTTTGTCTCTTTGTTTTCTTTTCTCTGCAACATCTACTTCCCATTTCTACACTAATTCACGTTACAGCCACATTACACATTGCTTCTCTGTTTCATTTTCTCTTTAACAACCATGGTAAGGACAAAGAACGTTTCAGCATCAAGGGGTCAGCAGGGAGGAGATGAAGCACCACTTCAGAGTTTACAGACAGACTTTGGTTCACCATTCCCTCTTTCCTCCATCCATGAACGTAACAGGTTCCTTGTTCTAAAAGATAGAGCAATATCTCAATGTAAGTATTTCCCTAATTATTTGCTTGAACAAGTGGGTGTTCTTGATGAATCAATGAGATGTTGTCTCGGTGTGGTCTCTTGCGTTTTGTAAATATGCATGAGCAGTTCTATATTGACTTAGTCTTGGAATTTTACACAAATTTTAAAGAAAATGCTGATAATCCTAGGCTTGTCGATTTTCGCTTGAATGGTGTTGATCATACTCTTACTTATTTCATGATGCATCGTATCTTTGGCTTTAGCCCAAATGGTTTATGTGATCCTCCTAAGAGTTACCGGCCTAATGATTTTTGGAACTTTCTTACTGGTTTGACTACACCATATAGGGCTAGAGAGGCTAAATCAATGTTTATTTCCGACTTAAAATATTGGATTTTGCATAAGATTCTTGCCTTGATTGTTTTTAACAAGCATGAATTTAATCGAGTTTCTAGTCATGAACTATTCTTGATGTGGTGTGTGCATAACCGTAAGTCTATATATTGGTCTTATTGGATTTTCAAACAATTATTGAATTGTGTTAATCGCTGATAATAGTCATTTATATGATGTTTTTAGTGTGTTTTTAGGTATTTAATTAAGTTAATTTTGTGTTAATTATGTTTGATTTGAGTTTTATTTGTTAGTTTTATGTTTTTGGAGTTAATTGTAAATTTTGGTGTTGTTTCAGGGTTATTTTGCAAGAAAAAGGACTTAATTGTAAAAAAGGCAAAGTTTTGAGCCAAAAGCGTAAAATTAAAGAAATTACACAATAAAACGAGTTTCAGTCCAGAGCATTGAGACGTGGCCACGTGAAAACATTAAAGTATAAGACACGTGACCACGTGAAGAGGTTAATTAGAAGAGTAAGTGGCCACGTGAAGAATTAAGTGAAGAAAGAAGCAAGACACGTGACCACGTGTGACCCAAGGCAAAACTCACACGTGGCCACGTGTGAGGAAGGACAACATCTACACGTGACCACGTGTAGGAAGGCACAAGTTGATGCGTGGCCACGTGCTTTGATTCTCCAATTGCGCGAAGGATTTCCCGAGCTTCCTGTTTTGAGCAGACTTCCTTTCCTATTCTGATTCTGCAATTTTGGAAGAAATCTACCACGTTTTTGCCTATAAATAGAGCCCCAAAACACAGAAAAAATATATATAGAGATAGAGATCAGATCCTTAGTTTAGCTTTGTTTTTCTTAAAAGTTTTTCTTTTACGTTCTTAGTTTTCAAGTTTTTATTCAAGCTTTTGTTTTTAGTTTTAACCATGTCTTTTGAGTAGTTTTCTTTAACTTTTGCTAATGGATTCTTGAAATCTTGAATTTTCATTGTTATGACTTTATTTTGAGCTTAATTTCAATATCGGTTGATTATTTCTTGGTTTTAAGCATATTCTTATCTTTGATTGTGTTGAGATTGGTTGTTGGTTTATTGAATAAATAACTAAGAATTGGTTTTGACATAGTTAATGATTTGCATGTTCTTGGATTAACTCTTTAATGTTTATGCATGATTATTATCCGAAATATGAGATGATTATGTATGAATTTTATTGGTTAATACTAAGAAAGGAAGAATCAAGAATGAATTGGAATTGAATCACTTGAGAAAGGCTTCAATGAATATTTAGGAAGTTAAAACTAGATTTGCATGCTAAGTATTAGATTTGTCTATGAGTTTAATACTAAGAATGATAGACTTGAATAAAGATATCTGGCTTTATTACTAGTTTTTCCATAATCACTGGTATTATTCTTTGAATTTAAGTCATTACAATGAAAGTTAAGGTGGATAGTTTCCTTAGCAAAAGAATTTCAGTTATTGTTTTGTTTTTAATTCATGTTTTACCTTTTATTTTGTTTAATTGTTTATTTTGTTTAATTTTTGCTTTCAAATCAAAAAAACATTTGGGAAACAATCTCAGGTTGATTTAATTCATATATAGATATTATCCTTAGCAATCCATGTTCCCTTGGTACGATATTTGGGGTCTTAATCTATATTTCCCTGTATTACTAGCCGATCTAGTACACTTGCTAGACACCGGTCAATCGCCCAGAGTCCCCTATCACACATGGTCATGTCATAGCTGCTATTGCTAGGGGAATTGATATTGATTTGTGTATTTATGATGGTGTACTTCCATGCATATATTTTTCTAAGCATTTATTTGTAAGAGGAGAAGTTACTAACAATTCCTTTCAATATATACCACCTATATATCGTTCTTGTTGGAAGGAATTACCAAGCACTTCTACTCCCCAAGTGGCTACTATGGAAAGTACTTCGGAAGAGTCAAGGCCAACGGAGTTAGGGAAAAGTGATGATCCTATGGAGGGTACACCTAGTCATTCACCTGTTTTCACACCAACTGCTGGATCTTCTTCGAATATCACCACTTCCATGTTCAATCAATTGCTACACAATCAATCCGCCATCCAAAGTCAATTGGCTTCATTGGAACAAACCACAAGTCAATTGGTTCATAGTCAACGCTGCCTTAAGCACAAGGTGGATGCTTTCATTGCCCAATCGGGCTATGTGGTTGTTTTGCCTCCACCTTCACCATGATTTGAGGGGAGTTTTCTTTCCTTTATGCTTTTGTTTATTTTTAATTTTCTTTTTGTTTGTATATTTGTTTTGTTTCTCAACATTGAGGACAATGTGTGTTCTAAATGTGGGGGAGCACTTATGTGTTTTGTTGTTTGTTTATCTTTTTCTTTATTTAGACTAGCTTTTATAGTGAGTTTTATTATAAGTATTGCTCATATTGTATGAAATATAGGTTGTTATGAAGATTCATTTACCTTTTATACTCATTTGATTAGTTTTTCAATATTTTTGGCATGTGTTTTATGTTTTTAAGTTATCTCTTTTTACTTCTTACAACATTTTAGGTTATTTAGTCTCTTCATTAACTATGCTTTAAGGTTAGAGTTTTATCATTTAGCTTAAGATTTTAGGATTTTGTTGCCTCATGGAAACTTTAGCCATAATACTTACCTTTACCTTTCAATAATGGATGAGGACTAGTAAAAAAAAAAAGGAAGGAAAGTGAGAAAAATACTGAAAATAAATACAATAAAGCAAGATGCATATCTAAAAGCTTAATAAAGTATGGGATGGAGCGTAAAACGCACCCAATACTACATTCTCTTGCTATTCATGGGATAAAGTCTAAAAGTATACCCATGCTAAAAAAGAAGAAGAAAAAGAAAGAAAAGATAAAGATAAAGATGAAAAACATAGTCTAAAAATTCCATGAGATGGGTGTAAAGGTATGTGTGCTTTTTAATTGTCCAAAAAGGCAACTATAGTCTTAGGATCTTAGGCTTTATGATCACTATTCTCTCTTGAGCATGGTTAGTCTTGAGACTTTATATTCTTGATGTTGAATTTAGTAAATTTAGGTGACTTGATGATTTAAGATGCATGTTTTAAGTCTTGATGTACTAATATTTTGAGTGTTAAGGTGTTTAAATTCATATCAATCTTATATTAAGTAAAAATTGAGCAATGCGTTATAATGTAACTTACTTAGTTTGACTTGAGATTAAATTTTCTCACTTTTCTCTTGCTTGGGGACAAGCAAGGTTAAGTGTGGGGGAATTTGATGTCATGTAAAATATCTACCTTTTTATATGTGTTTTTCTCTTATTTATGTAGCTAAGTATGTAATATTATGTGTATTTTTATGCGTTTATGTTCAATTTATGTGTTTATGTTCATTTTTAGGTTAAAATTGGTGAAGTGCGAAGAAAATGAAGAAGATGGTGAAAATTCAAAGAAAAAGATCACTAGTAGTGAAGTGGTTCACGACTCGGACAGTTTTGTGTGACTAGTGAAGAGCCTCATGAGTGGAGAAAGAGTGAAGAAGAAAGAGCAAGCCATTCACGACTAGGCAGCAGTAGTTCACAAGTCGTGAAGGTAGTCACGACTCAATAAGGAGGGCAGTACAAGTCATGACTAAAGCATGAAATCACGAGTCCAGAAGAGTAGTGAGACGAATCACGACTTGGTAGGCAGAAGGGGCTCACGACTCATAAAGGCATTCACGAGTCGGACAAAGTACCTGTTCTCAAACGATGCCACCTTTTTGCACCAGATCCTTCAGCCAACCATCAGGACTTTTCAGGACAACTTTCCATGATTGACAACTATTCTGAAGGGACATATCTGTAGACTTAATCTCTATAAATAGGGATCCAAGATGTTGAAAGAGAAAGGAGAGGAAATCAATGTTTTAGTTTTTAGAAATATAGTTATTATTTTGGATAAACATTTTTACTTAGTTTTTTTTAGTAGATGATTACAAAGGGACATAGCCAAAATAATAAGAGATAAGTTTCTTTCTCTTGTTTATCTTTAATTCAAATATGTATTTGGCTAGTTTCCTTTGTACATTATAACTATGTACTAGTATTTGTTTAAGACATGTTTATTCTTATTATGCATGAAGTATGATTTACATCCATTTATGTGCTTTGATTTGCTATGTATCACAACAAAAAAAATTGATTTTACCGACAGAATAGGGCATTTTACTGACGGAAAAGGCCTTACCGAAGGTTTTTTAATGGATTACCGACGAAATTATTCCGTCCGTAAAATGCTCGTAGGTACCAAATTACCAACAAAAAAATCCGTCGGTAAGAGTTACCGATGGATTTTACCGATAGAAATATAAAAATATTCCATCGGTAGTTTTGCTAAAAAATGGTCGGATATTTCGTCAGTTTGATTTTCTACCGATGGAATTTCTGTCAGTAATCCGTCGGTAAATTTAATTAATACAAAATAGTAATTTAGTTTAAAAAAATAGCGACAGATATATCCGTCGGTATTTTGTCAGTAAAAATAATTTTTTATTTATTTTTTGAATTATATATTCCCCTTTACAAAACACAATGACTTCAATACAAATAGTTTAAAATTTAAATTGAAGGTATATATCAATTAATAATTTTATTATATAACAAAATCAATATATAAATTAAAATGAAAAACAACCACAAAAACTAAAAAGAAAAAAATATATGTTATATGTTATAACATTTCAATTACTTAACTAATACAAGGGCTCAAATGATCAACTATTTTAAAAATGACTGAATAATGTAAAATTTTATCATCACTTGACAACATCTCCAACCCCATCACACGAAATCAAACTCAGCTCCAGATCTAACTGCTCACTTGCTACAATCACAAGGGAAAAAATAAAAAAAAATTAATCCCTTTCGAACAGAAGTTCAAAATGATTTGCTAAAAATAAAAGTGTTGTAATGAACAAAGAATACCTTGAATTGTTCAGCAAATCACTCATGTTGTACCACAGGATCATTCAATTCAGTATATGCATTGCAAATCTGAGTAGGTCAAGGACATCGACCATAAGCAACATGAATTGAAGAGACGATGCAAACAATGAATTATTAAAAAAGAGTAGCATAAATTAAAAGATGGAATGACGGTACCCCATGCTTGTTTACAAACAACTCAAAACATTCAGTCAAGCCTGATTTTGATCTATGTTGGAATTACACAAGAAGGTGGTTAGCATCACAAATCTATAAACGGGAGGATACTAGACAAAGAGTACAGACATCTAAACACATGCATGCAAGCATAAACACGGGTGTGCACACCTAACTGATTGTATCTCAACAAACTGTTATTATGAATCAAGAAAAAAAATTAATGCATTTTGTCATGTGTATACATATCTCTTCTATTATGTCCAACAATATAAGCATTCTTGCCTCAATGAGCAGTACCTCCAACGCTTCCTAAAAATGTGAATAAATCTTGTTTACATTTATTTAAACACAGACTTGTCAGTTCTAAAGACCCAATTCCATGTGTGAAAACCATACAACATCTTGTACCTTAATACCTTCCAAAATCATGGTAACCATGTCAATTAAAACGTCTTGAAAACTTATATGGCTGGAGTTTCATCATACTCTAAAAATCCGACTAAGGATAAAGAGCTCTATGAAACCAAGAAAGGTCATGGAAACATAGATGTATCTAGATATAAAGCCTCAATTTAAATGGCCACACTTAGAGTTGAGATCTGGGGTTACAGTTTTAATCTGGGGTTACAACTTCATGAAAGATATATCATTAACAATAAGACATGATCTAAGGAACAAGAAGAAAACAAAGTATGCACTGGTTTGCTATAGTAATTAAAACCAAGTGGAATTATGTATATGTTTGGTCATATGCATCAAACGAAATACTGAAATTCTAAAAGTAATTAGTCTAGCAAAAATCTAACAGAAACAATAGAGACTAAGTTCTGAAAGAAAAAATCAGCAGTACATCAGAGAATTCACCACAACTAAGTAAGTTTGATAGGTTCACCACATAGTTGCTTTAATTCATTTTCAAAAACTACCATCAAATTTGCTTTTGTCCGCCTATAGATCCAAGCATGAGCATTCTTATCCCAATCAAACCTAGATGGACCACTGCATGAAAACAGTAAATGTTCAATTTAATAAGAATCTGGAAAAAGGTATTGTGAGCCATATACATATTCATGGTGTAACACTGGGCCTTCACAAAAATGAAAAAATGTCAAGTCCAACATTACAATGGATAAAAGCAATAAAACAGGAAATTAGTCAAACTTATGTCTTATGTCCATCCAGCATTATAAAAGCAATAAAACTGGAAAATAGTCAAACTTCTCATTATAAAGAATATTAATTGATGACAAATTTATAATAAAAATTAGGATATCAAGTACATAATTAATTTCACTTTCTATGTTTCTAAAGCAACCGAAAAGATAGCATTAAAATATAAACTGGCAGTTCATTGGAGGGAAAGTATAAACTTTAGTTAAAAGAGGGAAACTAAAGCTATACCATTCTTTTCTTCATTTCAGTACATACCAAGAATTTGATTTTATTTTTTTAATTATTTTCTTCATAATATATGATGAACATGTCCGCGCTAGATGTAATATGGTTTTGCTTTCTTTCTATTTTTTTGCCTATTCCAAAGCTAAACATCTTTGTGAAGAAAGGAACAAGTTCATTTCTTACTTATTTGGGAAATGAGAATATAATTAAATCATTTATTTGTTTTTAAAATCTTTTTTATAATAGTGGTAATTAATATAAGTCCCTTGCTTGTATGGGAAGTAATACCTACCTGAAGACAACAAAAGAGAGCAAAAAAGAGTGAGGTAAAGTTACTAACATTATGATCTTTGGCATAATAAGCTTTTTATTGAACTCTCTTTCTATATTTAGAATGGTGTGGTCCCTATATGTAAATCTTCAATAATATTTGAGGACAATCACATTAAATAATCTTACATTCCACTTTGTTCCCCATAGGTGCATTAGGATGAAACACACATAATGATTGAACAAATTCTCCAAAATCAACTACTTCGTTGCGCTTGATATCAAACTAATCGAAGATCCACAGAAACATTGCAATATATTAATGAATTCAGTTGCATCATAACCATTAACTTCAAACCAATATCAATAGTGTAAAAGCAAAATAGCATAAACAGATAAGAGACATAAGTATGAAGAAAATAGTTCAATCTATTAACTTTTAACCAGTGAATAAGCCCGTCATTAAATATTGAGCTATTTAATTTCCATACCGAAGCTTCGCCGGAGTTTGGTTGGAGCTTCATCGGCACTTCACCGGTGCTATCTACCATGGAGATCAAAGCCCCAGCATCTCATCGCAAGTCACCACGCGCTCAGCCACTGTCGTAGTTGATCGGAAATCGAGGTGGAAGACCGTGGCACTACAGCTTCGATCTCCTTATCGCTGGCGTGTGGGGAGGAACGACAGCCAAAGTAATGATCCCCTTACCTTTGGGAACTCACTGGTGTCGCCTAGTCACCGTCCAACATCGTGAGTCGCCGGAGAGGGAGCATGAAGCTTCCATCATGCTAAAAAGAGAGAAGTAAAAATGGCGCCATGTACGGAGGAGCAGACCAACAATTGACAGTCAATGGCGGTGGCGAAGAAGACACCGGTAGCCTGCGCCGTCGATCGGCGATGAAGGAGGCGATGTCGTGCCCTTCTCCTCCCACCGTTCTCCCTTTTTTTTTCCTCCCCCTCTCCCTGCATTTTTCTTTTCTTCTTTTCATATCTATTTTTTTGTGTGGCCTTAATAATTTTGTCCCGAAAAATCTAGGAATTTCCCCTAAGATATATTATTATTATTATTATTATTATTATGTTAATTGACCATTTTTTTTATTGGGTCACTTTAGAAATTAGACTGATCCAACCATGCTTCTCGAATTCTTTTGACTTAGGGCATTACAAAGATTAAGCAACGTTATCCCTCTAAAGGCATCTGTTAATTTTTTTTTTTTATGGTAGTGTCATTGTTCAACCATAAATAACTAAGTCTTTATAAATTCATTGTTCAGTATGAAATTTAGTTTTCCTGCAATGTATAAAAATTAATAGTTCTAGCTAACTTTAGCATTAACTATGCATAACAAAATATAACCCTTAATTAGCAAGCATATGAAAAAAAAATGAAAATGTGGAAACCATTAATTGTTTTCCCTTTTATGGTTAAACATCTCATTTTTAATAAAAATGCAATTATCCTTCCTAATATAGGCATGACAGATAATAGGCATAAACTAGAATGGTCAATTTACCTCATTATTTAATTCCACCATCATAAGTTCCATCAAACATATTGACTAATTATATATATTTTTTTAAAGAAAAGAAAATTTTTATTGAACCTCAAGATCCATTAATCCCCAAATCAAACTAGTATGTTTTCTTAACTCTTATGCGCTCCTTTCCTTTTTCTTAAATCCATTTTTGTTTGGGTAGATAAATTTCTAAGTATGGCTAGTAATTTGTTCAAACTCTTACTATTGTGTATCCAATATATTCTAACTAACCAAATTACTCTTCAAGAATAATAACCATCAATCGCTCTCTCCCCGCCTCTTCCCCCTTCCTCCCGATATGTTCCCTCTCTCCCCGATCCACAATAATAATAAAAAATTACAGTTAAAAATAAAATTAAATAATAAAAAACACAATTCGTATGGATCAAACTTATCACATCAAAATATAACAAATTTCTATTTAAATATTCAAAAAATATTTTGTATATATAATTAAAAATAGGAGTATTACTAAAATATATTAATTATTTTACATAAAAAATTATATATAATTAAAATGAAAAAATATCTAGTCTAGGCTTTATTTGGAAAAAAATGATATTTTACAAAAAAAATTAAAAAGAAAAATTTTAAACATTTATTAAAATATTATAAAATAATAACGACGGATTACCGATGAAAGATTGTGGCAAGAATTCATATTTCCATTTCCTCATATTCCGTCGATATTTCGTCGATAAATAATGTGCCAAAATATGCTACATTATTTACCGATGGATATTCCGTCGGTACATAACATAAATCATTTGTATCCTTACCGATAAAGTTTTTTCGTCGATAAACAGTCGCTACAAAATGGCGCCTCTATTTCCCGCTAAATTTACCGACCGTTTTATATTTTGGTCACTAAAAACATTGCCATTTTTGCAATTTTTTTTACCGACACATTTGTGATTCCGTAGCTAATCCGTCGGTAATATGTTCTTTTAGAGACGAATATTTTGTCCGTCGGTAAAATTTGTCGGTAAAATCAATTTTTTTTGTAGTGTATGATTGGCCACCATATTTGGCATGTTAGTCAATTTGTTCACAACGAGAGTTGGAATTCTTTGATGGAAAAACAAATGAATGTACTTGAAGCATTGAATTCACTTAGAGATAAGGAATTCACTTTGAGGGGTTAAAGAATTGGCATAGAGCTTCATAATTTTTGTTTATCTCTATAATGACATGAGAGTGCTTATAGACTCTAAATAAAAACATCTTTACTGACAACGAGAGTTGCTTTAAAAAATCATGGGCAAATTCTCCAGTCACTTTATTTATATAATTATCTAGAACTTGTTCTTAAATGAATTACTATTTCATAATTTTTAATGTATGTTCATACCATCATTTAAGTCATCTTTAATCCAAATTAATTTAATATATCCAAAGTAGTTTAGATATTTAGTTAAATGCATGATCTTTATTTTATTCATTACCTATCCATCTAGTCTTTGTGATTTCAATACAAAATTTACCCCATTCCTTTTGGAACGATACCCTACTCATCCTGTACGCAGTCTAGTGAGACTAAGGGTTCAAATAAATCCCCGTCAGATTTTGGCGCCGTTGCCGGTGATCGAACCCGGGTCGCCTGCTTGACAGGTGGGAATACTCACCACAATACTACAACGACGCCCGGTGGGACCTCCATATTTTGGCGCCGTTGCCGGGGAATGGTTTGAATGAATTTTTATTGAATGATACAAAAGCGTAGATGTTTTAGGATTGTATGATATAAATTAGTTATTAGATGTATGAATTTTTATATTGTGTTTTGTTTGCTTTTAAATTAGAGTTTTTGTTTATGACTTATTTTTGGTTAAGTTTTAAGTAGTTTATAGTTTTATTTCTTATTGATTTATTTATCTGTTGTAATTTTAACTTTTGGCTCAAGTTGGTCAGATTTTGCAGGAAATTATAGTATTGAATCATGTTCACGAGTTCATCACGACTCGTGAATATCTTCACGAGTATTCCAGAGGCTTTATTTATTCATTCGTGAGCAGACTCACTAGTCGTGAAGGGTATCACGTGTAATACAGAAGCGCAGGGCTCACGAGTTGTGAGGTACATACCGACTCGTGATGATTTCCATTTTCTGTCTGTCCCTATTTCTTTCACGAGTCGTGAGATTCTTGCCGAGTGGTGACCATTGCTTCCTCAACACAAACTACCTTATCTTCACGAGTCGTGAGGTACATCACGACTCGTGAAGCACTGTTTGAAAAGTTACGAGTCGTGATTTTTCTCTTCCTGATTTTATTTCTATTTCATTTTTATTTCTTTATTTCACTTTGATTTCTTTTAATTAGGAGTATTAACGGTTTTTAATTTGCTTAACTACCCTTTATTAACTTAAATTTAAGAGAGGGAACGGTTATAAATTCAATTTAGGGTTTCTAAACGTCATATCTTTTCATTTTTCCCCTCCTTCTATAAATACTGTAGTTAGTTTCATTTTCCTTTTTCACCTTCCCTATTCTTTTACTCTTCTCGTATCTTCTTGATCTTTCACTGTAACTTCCATTTCTTTTTGTCTCTTTGTTTTCTTTTCTCTGCAACATCTACTTCCCATTTCTACACTGATTCACGTTACAGCCACATTACACATTGCTTCTCTGTTTCATTTTCTCTTTAACAACCATGGTAAGGACAAAGAACGTTTCAGCATCAAGGGGTCAGCAGGGAGGAGATGAAGCACCACTTCAGAGTTTACAGACAGACTTTGGTTCCCCATTCCCTCTTTCCTCCATCCATAAAGGTAACAGGTTCCTTGTTCTAAAAGATAGAGCAATCTCTCAATGTAAGTATTTCCCTAATTATTTGCTTGAACAAGTGGGTGTTCTTGATGAAGGAAATGAGATGTTGTCTCAGTGTGGTCTCTTGCATTTTGTAAATATGCATGAGCAGTTCTATACTGACTTAGTCTTGGAATTTTACATAAATTTTAAAGAAAATGCTGATAATCCTAGGCTTGTCGATTTTCGCTTGAATGGTGTTGATCATACTCTTACTTATTTCATGATGCATCGTATCTTTAGCTTTAGCCCAAATGGTTTATGTGATCCTCCTAAGAGTTACCGGCCTAATGATTTTTGGAACTTTCTTACTGGTTTGACTACACCATATAGGGCTAAAGAGGCTAAATCAATGTTTATTTTGGACTTAAAATATTGGATTTTGCATAAGATTCTTGCCTTGATTGTTTTTAACAAGCATGAATTTAATCGAGTTTCTAGTCATGAACTGTGCTTGATGTGGTGTGTGCATAACCGTAAGTCTATATGTTGGTCTTATTGGATTTTCAAACAATTATTGAATTATGTTAATCGCCCGGAGTCCCCTATCACACATGGTCATGTCATAGCTGCTATTGCTAGGGGAATTGATATTGATTTGCATATTTATGATGGTGTACTTCCATGCATATATTTTTCTAAGCATTTATTTGTAAGAGGAGAAGTCACTAACAATTCCTTTCAATACATACCACCTATATATCGTTCTTGTTGGAAGGAATTACCAAGCACTTCTACTCCCCAAGTGGCTACTATGGAAAGTACTTCGGAAGAGTCAAGGCCAACGGAGTTAGAGCAAAGTGATGATCCTATGGAGGGTACACCTAGTCATTCACCTGTTTTCACACAAACTGCTCGATCTTCTTCGAATATCACCACTTCCATGTTCAATCAATTGCTACACAATCAATTCGCCATCCAAAGTCAATTGGCTTCATTGGAACAAACCACAAGTCAATTGGTTCATAGTCAACGCTGCCTTGAGCACAAGGTGGATGCTTTCATTACCCAATCGGGCTATGTGGTTGTTTCACCTCCACCTTCACCATTATTTGAGGGGAGTTTTCTTTCCTTTATGCTTTTGTTTATTTTTAATTTTCTTTTTGTTTGTGTGTTTGTTTTGTTTCTCCATATTGAGGACAATGTGTGTTCTAAGTGTGGGGGAGCACTTGTGTGTTTTGTTGTTTGTTTATCTTTTTCTTTATTTAGACTAGCTTTTATAGTGAGTTTTATTATAAGTATTGCTCATATTGTATGGAATATAGGTTGTTATGAAGATTCATTTACCTTTTATACTCATTTGATTAGTTTTTCAAGATTTTTGGCATGTGTTTTATGTTTTTAAGTTATCTTTTTTTACTTCTTTCAACATTTTAGGTTATTTAGTCTCTTCATTAACTATGCTTTAAGGTTAGAGTTTTATCATTTAGCTTAAGATTTTAGGATTTTGTTGCCTCATGGAAACTTTAGCCATAATACTTACCTTTACCTTTCAATAATGGATGAGGACTAGTAAGGAATGTACTTGAAGCATTGAATTCACTTAGAGATAAGGAATTCACTTTGAGGGGTTAAAGAATTGGCATAGAGCTTCATAATTTTGGTTTATCTCTATAATGACATGAGAGTGCTTATAGACTCTAAATAAAAACATCTTTACTGACAATGAGAGTTGCTTTAAAGAATCTTGGCTAAATTCTCCAATCACTTTATTTATATAATTATCTAGAACTTGTTCTTAAATGAATTACTATTTCATAATTTTTAATGTATGTTCATACCATCATTTAAGTCATCTTTAATCCAAATTAATTTAATATATCCAAAGTAGTTTAGATATTTAGTTAAATGCATGATCTTTATTTTATTCGTTACCTATCCATCTAGTCTTTGTGATTTCAATACAAAATTTACCCCGTTCCCTTTGGAACGATACCCTACTCATCCTATACGCAGTCTAGTGAGACTAAGGGTTCAAATAAATCCCCATCAAATACTGGAACATAATAACAATTATTTAACTCCAGTATTAATCCGGTTGGAAGAGGCAAATGATAAGTCTCCACAACAGTTGTGAAGATGTTTTATCCAGTAGTTGACTATACACATATTTTATCCTTTCCAACTCTTCTACGGCTTTTAAGCCCCTATAGATGATTGCACAAATGAGATCCACATCCGGTATCTAATACCTAAGATTCTTTTGAAGCAATAGAATAAGTATTTATTTCAATCATATGAATACCTGAAGTAGAAGCATCAGCTTGCTTCTTCTCCTTGAGAGAATCTAGATAGTCCTTGCAATTGCGCTTCCAATGACCATCTTTTCTATAATGGAAGCAAGTTCCTTTGGGATTCTCTTTCTTGGCAACCTTCTTCTTAGAAACCCCACCATGCTTTGGTTGTACCTTGGTCATCTTCTTCTTTTTTTGCTTCTTAGCTTTAGCAGAAGTGACAACCATAACACTTTTTGAATCCTTCTTAAAGGATCCATCAACTTTTTTGAGCATTTTGATTAACTCAAGAATGGTTACTTGGATCTTGTTCATGTTGAATTTAAGCACGAAAGGTGCAAAACTTAGAGCCAATGAGTACAAGATTAAATCTATGTATAGATCATTAAATGCCCAATATACCCATACATCTTTAATGCATGAGTAGCAGCCAAAGTGCCTTCCACCATTTTGCAGCTAAACAGAGCTCGAGCAATCTCATATTGCTCAGTTATACCTTATGCTAAATAAAGCTCCTCTCGATCCAAAATGATGGTTCTAGCATCCATCATCTTATATTTCTTTTGAAACTCTGAGGATATAGCACCCAGCATCAGACATACCGCTGCTTCACTATCCTTCATTTATTTTCGATAAGTGCCCTTGATCTCATCAATGGCATCATCTGATGGAATTGGTGGTGGATCTTTATCCAAGACATAATTGATCTTTTCAGCTCTAAGAATAATTCTTACTTGTCTGATCCAATTAGAATAATTGTTGTCAATCCGCTTGTTATCTAAGATTGATCGTATGTTTATGTTTGATGTGCTCACGATGATGACCTAGATGTGAAAAAGAAAATATATGAGAGTATGTTCATATATATGTATGAAGTAATTAGGTCTTTAATTAATCCATTTACTTCCACTATTTTATTGCGAATCAATAGCCCTTACTATATAATTCAAGAAAACCCAATGGTTTTCTTAGTAGGTAATATCCAATCCTTGATATGAAATTTAACCTTAACTGTGGTCAACAAGTCAAAATCCATACCCTTGAAAGGTTGGTATATCTATACCAATTGTTTCTTTACACAACTATTAGACATTAGGTTATCAGCTCTTGATGCATGCATATATGGTCAACAACCTAATGGGCTAGCTAAGATGACCCATTCAATTAGATTCGAACATATTCGATATAATGTGAGCTTGACTGTGGTCAACAACCCATACTATAAAGAACTCTGGTTCTCCTCCAATTAATGGAAGGCTTATATACCTTAGTATTAATTTGAGGGATTTTAGTTAATTAAATCTCATCATACATGATTGGCATACATTGGTATGAATCTTATATCTATCACATAAATATAAGCATACAAATATGGCATAGTTATAGACTTTACTATATTGACCTCCTTGAGCCAAAAGGAAAATCAAAAGGTCAAACCTAGGTAATATACATGATTCAAACAAGTAAAAATAATTACATTATCTTTAATCTTGTTAGATCTCCATCCGACCTATCTTGCTCCTTGATAGTGGTCTCCTTATCTATCTCAAATTCTAATCTAATTACATATTACAATTTGAAAAAAAAATACAAACGAAAAACAAGTGGCCGGGACATCAAAGTCCTTATTGGGCTAAAACATGCATTATGCTTAATCACATTGTGCCTTGTTCATAACTATCCATCATGCTAATCATACACCCTTCTATGCATTTATAATGCATAAAGTAAAATCATATAAAAGAATATAAACTATGTTTCAACTCTTGAAACTTACTTTTGAGTTATTTTAATAATGTGATCAAATTAGGAAACTTTTTTCATTTTGAAAACTTTGCATTTTAGGCAACCTTTTTGTATGCATGTGTTCTTATCTTAATTATAAATCCAATTGATTAATAATTGATTATTTATTTAATTAATCATATTAAATAATTAAAGAATTAATTTTGGGCTTAAAATAATGGGTAGACCGAAACTTACAATTTAAACCCTAAAAGTGTGTTCACACACAAACTAGTTTTGTGTCTTTTGGACAATTTGGACCTTTTGGAATGAGCCAAGCCCACTTTAGCCCTTAAAATCCATTAAAAAACTTAATTAAAGTCTATAATATTTAATTTTAATCAGCTCATTGGGCCCACTAATTCATTCACTAATTTAAATCAAACTCGTAAACATAATTAAGCCCATTAAGTGACTTTAAATATGAATTAAAATTAATCCAATTAATTCAAGAGCCATTTTAATTAATCAAATTACTTAAAAATGCATTGATATATCATATATATCATATTTAGAAGATTAAAAATCATTCTAAACATGAAATTACCAAGAACACACTAAGAACACAAGAAGAACACCAATTTATCGAACTTTTCGATTAAACAAGTTTTTATGCAAAACTTGTTCAATTTTAATTTTGTTTGATCCTATGGATTAATATCACATATTAAACATATATATTATCATCAAAATAATTTTAGATTGGATCAATAAAAATTTAATTTAGAACAATTTTATTGAAAAATAAAAATTCTTCACAGCAAAAGAATGATTATTTTCATAAAAGAATCGTTTTATTTTTCATTTTATTTATTTGATCACATACATCCAGAAATAAATATTTTTCATTAATAAACAATCAAATCTGATATTTTAAAGTTCATGAAATAAATAACTCAAAAATCATAACTATTCCGTGAAAATATAGAATTGTAAATTCATGGTAAAACCGTGGCTCTGATATCATGTTGGAAATTAATCGTTACATACATCACATGTATAAGTGGAAATTAAAATTTTTAACCAATATATCTGATCTTGACATGAATATACAATATAGATATTAATGAGAAAAAGAAAAATCACCTTTAGTTTTTGTTGAACAATTGATTTTCCTTCTCATCGGGTTGTCGTAAACCACAGTATCAAAAATTGAATGCCTCCAATCGTAATCCATACTAGAAAAGGATCAAATGAACCAAGAAATATTGGTATAACAAGGTGGTCAAAATTCCTTGATGCTAGCAAGGAGAGAGGGTGGCGGCTAGGGTTAGAGAATAATAGGGAATTTCTTTTCTTATGAAATTCACTTAACCCTAATTCTTTTATCTTGGATTTTTATAGTTAGACTAAAAATCCAACTTCATAATGGGATTGGACTCTTTAAAATTTTTGGATGAATATTAATTGGGCTTCTGGAAATATTATTAATTCATTTGGGCTCAATTAAAACCAATTTAAGTCTTTTTTTAAAGGACTATGCACATAACCAATAAACTAGGCCCTTTATGCATATACTTGGATTTAATAATCCAAATCAATTATAAATCCATCCAAATTAAATATATAAGCTCCATAACACTTATGAAATTTATTTAATTTATTTTAGTCCAAGAATTAGGCCTATAAGGCCTTCTATTGGAGTTGGCGTGAAACCCATCGTTTGGTTGGTTTATACGCAAAAACCAATTCTTTTGGGCCTCTTATATTTCTCTAATGGATCTATTAATTATTATATCAGACTTATAACACTTATAATCCAATAATAATTAATTATGAAATACAATATTTTCAATTAGGTCCACTTTGCAAAATATTTCTAAAAAGTTCTGCGAACATTTTTACTTGAGCATAATTAATTAAACTCTTTAATTAATTATTATCTTATCTATTTATCTTCTCCCATAATAATATCAAATATTATTATCCTTGTAATTTTACCATTTTATTCTTTACTTTATATGTGTGTGACCTATTGGGTTCCTGTCCATATTGACAGTATAATATGTAATTATAAGTTCTATTAAAAACTCACATGATTTAAACTTCTTTAAATCATTTTATCAATCCCTTATTGATATTTATGATACACTATTATACAAGTCATGAGCAGCCTCTAGCTAGGCATCATGACTACCCAAATATTAGGAAAGTCAAGTGGTTCTGACTATACCCTTCTATAGAAATAGTTACCATGCAATTACTTATTTTACCACTTTTGTCTCAATTAGATTTTGAGTATGGATTTCTGTAAACTCATATAAATCTAATTATATTTGTTCTATTAATTTAACCATTGTTCCCAAAATTCTCTTTATGGATCCCTATCCATCTTGGCATATTACTCTGGCCAGAGATTCTCTGACTAAGGCAATTATAGAATCATACGAGATAAATTCCCTTAATAAATATGAGATGGTGAATCCTTTATCGATAAACATCGACATCATTTTCCTCTCAAGATCATCCATCCTCTTATCAATATTTTAGGAACTAAAGGAACCATTTGGTGGAGTGAGCTTAGCCATAACTTCCCCTCTTGAGCGTTCTGAGCACCCATCTTAAAATGCTTTTAAAACATTATCTATACCTGACTTAGATTCCAATTCTAAACTCTGCCCTGATAGCAAATCTTTTATTTGTATAGCATACCACTTCTTAACCAAATGGTCGTCAGCACCTCAAAACCACCAGCCAAATGATGGCTCTATTATGGCTACCAAATAGGGGTTGTTAGCATGATGCATGAGCAGATACAAATGCATGATCATGAGATATAGCACTGACATCTACACATAATAATCCTCTCTACCTTATTTCTCCTATACACATGGTCAAAGTTCTTTTCCTAGGTAGGTTTAATTCATAGGTCAATAAAGGACCTTGATGAATACATATGGTGCATGGTGAAAATCTGATAGCATGATGCCTTTCGAAAAAATCACATAATAGAAGGTTTTGATCAGTACGTATTTGAGCGATCTAAGCAAATCAAAATGGGCTTACCAGAGTATGGCAACCTTTGATAAGTGGATATCTAGACTTATCTGGCATGCTTAATACATAAAAATCCATATCACAAGCAATGCAAAATTATTAAGGATTTCCCAGTGAAGATTTCTAAGTCATTACATAGGCTTTTGATCTAGGTACTCAATTAGATGGCTACCCAAGTATGGTCCCTGCCAATGGGTCTAGCTCACCATAAGTATAATGATCGATTAAGTCACCATTTGATATACCAAAAGGTAATAGACTTGGTCTAGTGATTATCCCTAACATAACCCTTGTTTGATTGACTGATAAGGGAGTGCTTTAAGAACGTACCAGGGTTAGAAAACTGAGATGCCTAACTTATTCTAAAGCCTTAGCATGATTCGTATGCAGTTTTGAAAAAAGATAAAATTTTTATGTCAATTAAATTAAAAGTATTTTTAAAGTAAAGTCTCAAAGTCCCTAGCAGAGTTGCCACTATGATGTGTGCCCTTCCTTTTAATTTCTCGAAATACTCGATTTCACCCCCAAAACCAAGGGATCATTGAGCTCGAGTGAGGAAACCTCTGACCTTTAGTGGTTCAATCCCACTTTTAGCATCTATCCAGGTCAAGGTCCCCTTCCTAAGCCAATAACTGTTTCATAATAAGAAAAGGACTCAACTTGACCTACCAAATCTTAGGCCTCAAGAGGCATAAGATGGCATACCTAGGTATCCCTATCTCATCGCGAACAACCAATGATTGGGAGGCATCTAGTTGCGCATCATAAGGCTGATGATAAAGAGTCACCACCTAATAGAACATTGGGAAAAGGGGTGTTTCGACCTCGTGAGGCCAAAAATTTAGAGATGGTTCAGAACTTTGCTCTTATTTTTATGTTTAATAAATATAACATAATGGCTTTTCAGATTAATCATGTCATCCCTTTTCTTTCATGCAAGATTAGAGCAAATATAAAAAGCTAAAGGCACACCTAAGCACAAAGGAAAGTGATAAATCATGGCATGTAATTAAAGAAATAAAAGGCATTCATAAATCGGGCAATTTATTTGTGACCTTTTTGGGTTAGGACTTTGATCCTCGCATGTAGTTTATAAAGAAGAATTTCATTGTGGTAGTTAGAAGAAAAGGACCTATCGATCCGAGTTTTATTTAAGAAATGTCCCATGTTATTTAATTATGTACCAAATCATTTACATTATTAAAAGGTAAATTTGTACGTGTGAATTTCCTATCCAAAAACACGTACATTGATCTATTTTAATTACTGAAATGTCTAAATTATTTACTATAAACATCTTTGGTGACATTTTTTATTTGCAAACGAAAACACTATTATAAGAAGGATAATGGACTTACCTATAACACTTCCTAAATTATGTTCACCAAAAGGAATTGCTCCATAAGAACAATGGCGGTAGCAATAATAATAATAATAATAGTAGTAGTAATAATGACAACAATAACAAAAAAACATTATGCAAAAGTAAAAAATAAAAAATAAAAAGGGCAAGAATCCATCACACATGTTGGGAATCCACGGCGGTGTGCTCGGTGCCATATAATCGATTTTTTATCTTAAAAGCAAAAGAACACATTTTAGGCTATGCATCATATAATACATGGGTATGCACTATGCAATGCACGGCTATGTCATCTTATCAATAGCTAATTTTCTTTTCCCTTTTAAGATAAAGTCCATGTCGACAACAGATCCAAAAGTGAGCAAAAAAGAAGTTTAAAAGGAAAAGATGGATTTTTGTAATCCAAAGTTTCTAAAAAAGATGACTTAAAAGAGTAGGCAATAGGTAATATAAAAACAGCAACCTAAGAATTTCTGTCACGTAGGAAAAATACCCTTGTGAAATGTTTCACAACCTAAATCTATCAGAAGTTAATGTATATCAAGATAAAAACTATAAATAAGGATAAAAGTTAAGAATTATTATAATATAAAAGTAATGAGAAAGGCTTTTATATTACCTTCAGTGTACTTACTCGATTAGATTGTTGAATGTCAAATTTTTTGACCCTTATAATGTTGAAATAGTTGAGAAACAATTAGAATGTCTTAAGAACTAAATGCCAAAAACCACTTTTGTCCTTAAATCCTTTGGAAAATTTTTATGAAAGCAACAAAACTTTTTTCTTTTTCGATTCCAAAATCTCAAAAATTGACCAACCAAAAAACCTCTCTTTGCCTTCTCTTCACTTTTTTAAAAGGATCCAGGCAAAACTATATTTATAAGTGAGTGTACAGGTGTGTATTAAGGTATACACAAGTGTACACCTAAAAGTTGCCCATTCACCTACTTGCTCTTCTCCGTATTTACCTACTTTTGGGTGTACGATCGTAGCATCAAAAGTGTATGGGTGTACAGTCGAAAAGTAGGCCAACTTGCCCAAAGAGGCAAGATTCTTGGAATGCATGGGTGTATACACCCTATGCAAGGCCATACATTGCCAAAAATAGCATAACCCTTGATAAGAAGGTTAAATGATGAGATTTTTGAGTGTGAGAGTGTATGAGCCACAAATACATGGGTGCACAAGGCTTGAAACCTAATTTCAAGCCCCTGATCTAAGGCATTTTCCATCGGTTAACCCTTTGTGCTGCTCAACTACTTAAACAAGCGCAAATCACTTTAAAATATTTTTCAAAAATATTTTTCAATAAAAAAAGGATCCATTACCCTTTATTCGTTGTCTTTAAAGGAATATTTTTTCTCATTAGGCAACCCTGACAAAAGCCTCCTCAGGACCCAATGCTTACACACATCCTCACTTTTTAGGTCACTATCCTCTAGATAACCCATTTTCAACTAACAAAACCCAGGCTATCAGCTCTTTCTTTTCTTCCATTTTTCGTAGGACTAGATCCTCCATTTTAGGTGGCTTACTTCTCGAGACTTATGTCACTACTGGCTCTTCCTCCTCTTCAAGAATGAAATTTTCCTCGAAGAAACTCCCTTATCCTTTCATTATTCAACAAATGGAGCTCTTGGGATAGTCCCGCTTGATTCAACAATTAAAGAAGGCCCTACAATGGTAGCAACTAAAGTGCTTCTAATAACTATAGGTTCTCTATATGTGGCAACTGGTGCAAGAGTTCGCTAGTTAGTAGGCTATGCCAGGGAATGTATCATATCAGTCATTATGGCCTTTATTCTTCTTCCAAACTCATAAAGTCTTTTATCTAGTTTTTGACTATCAATAGCCCTAGTCTATGTTGGATCTGTCATTGTTGCACCTTCTGAAGCTAACTCAATGATTTCAACCAAACCTAAATCAATTTTTGATGCTGATTTCAATGACTCTAATAAGGATCGCCTAACCAGATGCCCATTTGGACTCCTGAACCACCTTGTCAACTCTATTGTGACTCTAATAAGTTAAAACAATCCTCCAATAAGGCTCAAGTCTTCTAGTTTAACCAAAAGACTCACCTTCTGCAAGTATATGTCAAGTAATGATGTTATAGCTTCACTCAAAGTGAACTTCCAAAGTAACTGAAGCTAAAAGCTTGTCCAACGAACACTCATTTTTCCATGATAGGTCAAAACCCTAAACAACTTTGATGACCCTATAATGGTTGAAAAGGAGAATTTGTTAGCATAATCCATGACTATATATGTAATGCATGAGTATGTTGTGCATCATTTTCTAAATAAAAGGCATCCATAAATCGGGCAATTTATTTATGACCCTTTTGGGTTAGGACTTTGGTCCTTGCACGTGGTTTATAAAGAAGCATTTCATTATGGTAGTTAGAAGAAAGGGACCTGCCGATCCAAGTTTTATTTAAGAAATATCCAATGTTATTTAATTATGTACAAAATCATTTACATTATTAAAATCTAAATTTGTACGTGTGAATTTCCTAGCCAAAAACACGTATATTGATATAATTTTATTAGTGAAATGCCTCAATTATTTACTATAAACATTTTTTGTGACATTTTCTATTTTCGAACGAAAACACTGTTATAAGAGGGATAGTGGACTTACCTATAACACTTCCTAAATTTTGCTCACTAAAAGGAATTGCTCCATAAGAACAATGGCGGTAGCAATAATAATGATAGTGGTAATAATGACGATAATAACAAAAAACATTATGCAAAAGTAAAAAAAAAGGTAGGAATCCATCACGCATGTTAGGAATGCACGGTGGTGTGCTCGGTGCCATGCAGCCAACTCTTTTATCTTAAAAGCAAAAGAACACATTTTAGGCTATGCATCATATAATGCATAATTATACACTATGCAATGCATGGCTATGTCATCTTGTCAATAGCTAATTTTCTTTTCCCTTTTAAGATAAAGTCTTTGTCAACAACAGATCTAAAAGTGAGCAAAAAGGAAGTTTAAAAGGAAAGGATGGATTTTTGTAATCCAAAGTTTCTGAAAAAGATGACTTAAAAGAGTAGGCAATAGGTAATATAAAAACAACAACCTAAAAATTTTTATCATGTGGCAAAAATACCTTTGTGAAGTATTTTACAACCTAAATCTATCAGAAGTTAATGTATACCAAGACAAAAACTATAAATAACGACAAAAGTTAAGATTTATTATAATATAAAAGTAATGAGAAAGGCTTTTATATTATCTTCAGCGTACTTACTCGATTAGACTATCGAATGTCAGATTCGTGGACCCTTATCGAGTTGAAATAGTTTAAAAATAATTAAAATGTCTCAAGAACTAAATGCCAAAAATCACTTTTTTGCTTAAATCCTTTGGAAACTTTTTATGCAAGCAACAAAACTGTTTTTCTTTTTCTATCCCAAAATCTCAAAAATTGACCAACCAAAAAATCCCTCCTTACCTTCTTTTTATTTTTTTAAAAGGATCCAAGTAAAACTTTATATAGAAGTGAGTGTACAAGCATGCTTTAAGGTATGCATAGCTGTACACTCAAAATTTGCCCATTTTTCCACTTGCACTTCTCAGAATTTACCCATTTTTTGAGTGTACGATCGTACCATCAGAAGTGTATAGGCGTACAGTCGAAAAGTAGGCCAACTTGCCTAAATAAGTAAGATTCTTGGAATGCATAGGTGTATACCTCCTATGAAAGGCCATACATTGACAAAAATAGAAAAAACCCCTGGTAAGAAGGTTAAAGGATGAGATTTTTGAGTGCGAGGGTGTACGAGCCATAAATGCTTGGGTGCACAAGGCTTGAAACAAAATTTCATGCCTTTGATCCAAGGAATTTTCTATTGGTTAACCCTTTATGCTGCTCGACCACTTAAATCAAGTGCAAATCACTTTAAAACATTTTTCAACACAAAAATAATCCACCATCCTTTATTCGTTGTCTTTTAAAGGAGCAGATTTTCTCATTACGCAACCCTGACAAAAGCCTCCTCTGAACCCGATGATTACACATATCCTCGCTTTATAGGTTCCTATCCTCTAGATGACCCCTTTTCAACTGACAAAACCCAGGCCATCGGCTCTCTCTTTTCTTCCATTTTTCTTAGGACTAGATCATCCATTTTAGGTGGCTTACTTCTCGAGACTTGTGTCACTATTGGCCCTTCCTCCTCTTTAAGAATGAAATCTTCCTCGGAGGAACTCCCTTATCCTTTCATATTTCAACAAATAGAGCTCTCAGGATAGTCCATCTTGATTTAGCAATTAAAAAAGGCCCTTCAGTGGCAGCAGCTAATATGCCTCTAATAACTATAGGTTCTCTATATGTGGCAGCTGGTGTCAGAGTTTGCTGGCTAAGAGGCTTTGCTAGGGAACTTATCATGTCAGTCATTATGGCTTTTATTCTTCTTTCAAACTCAATAAGTCTTTTATCGAGTTTTTGACTATCAATAGCCCTATTCTATGTTGGATCTATCATTGTTGTACCTTCTGAAGCTAACTCAAAGATTTCAACCAAACCTAAATCAATTTCTGATACAAATTCCAATTACTCTAATAAGGATCGCTTAACCAGATGCCCTTTTGGATTCTTGAATCACTCTGTTAACTCTGACTCCAATAATTTAAAATAATCCTCCAACAAGGCTCAATTCTTTTAGTTTAACCAAAAGACTCACCTTTTGCAAGTATATGTCAAGCGATGATGTTATAGCTTCACTCAAAGTGAACTTCCAAAGTAACCAAGCTCAAAGCTTGTCTAATGAACACTCATCTTTTCATGATAGGTGAAAATCCTAAACCACTTAGATGACCCTATAATTGTTAAAAAGGAGAATTTGTTAGCATGATACATGACTATATATGTAATGCATGAGTATGTTGTGCATCATTTTCTAAATATATGCAAAAGTTGAAAGAAAACCATTCCAACCTTATTTCTCCCACACAGGCAGTCATACAATCTTTTTTCTAGGTAAGATTAACTCATGGGTCAAAAGGTAACTCGATGAAAATGAAAGATGCATGATGGAAAGCAGGCAGCATAACCTCTTTACATTTAAATTGTAGGCAAATGCATCTTTTGATCGCTATATATTTATGCATTTAAGACAAACAAAGATAGAACCATCGGGGCAATGTAACCTTTGATTAATACCTACCTTAATTTATCAAAATTTGATGAAATATATAGATATCTATATAGCAAGCACAATAGTATGTTATATGATACTTGTGGAAAGTATTTATAGCCATTGCATAAGGCATTGGTCTTGTAATATAACTTTAGGGCTACCTAAGCATAGTCCCTACCAGCAAGTCTAACTCATCATGGGTATAACAATTGATTGGGCCACCATTTGATATATCGAAGGGTATAAGGCTTATGCTGGTGATTATTCCCTAATATTCCTTACATTGAGTGACCATAGGGTTATAATTTGAGAATGCACCACTGGTCAAATAGGGATGCCTAACCTAATTCTAAGGCTATAACGTGTTCTAATGCAACCTATGTTAGAAGAAAATTGGAATAATTAATCACAAACACTTATTTATGTCAAATTAATCAAGTACTTTCAGAGCAAAATCTTGTTCTCCCTATTAGAGTTGCAACTATGGTGTATGTTGAACCCTATAAACATCCAGTATAACCTTAAAAAATCAACTTTTAGGATTTAAGATCGAATCAAGGCTCATTTAACTCGTGAAGGCTGGTCACTTCGTAATAGATAAGATTTTATTCATATATATTATTGACAATCAACATATGAGGGAGTCTGTTGAGCACCATAAGGCAAGTATCACGGAGTTGCCACCTAATAATACAATAGAAAATTGAGTTTTAACCTTGTGAAGCCAAAACTAAAAATAATTTTGACTTCACTCTTATTTGCTACTTAGTTGATGTTTACATAAATGACTCTTTGTGGTTAATTATTCTAATCCTCTTCTCAAGTATTACTAGGTAAAGAATTAAATAGTGCCTTGCAAGCGCATAGAAATTGATAAATCATATAAAATATTTAAATAAATCAAACATAAATCATGGAATTAATTCATCTCATTCTAATGAGTACATTGTTCCTTACATGCATATTTACAAAAGATAAAGTTATAGGTATATTTTAGAAGAAATAGGGCATTGGGCCTATGCAGCTTTAAAATAGGAATAGAGTTAATTAATTAAGGCATAAAATATTTGATGAGCTTTTACTTTAACTTTTGAAAAAAAACTAATTTATGTAAGATAAAAAAAAAATTAGAGGATGACAATGCTAGAAAAAGACATACATAAACTGGGTTATTAATTAATTTGGGAACATTAGTTCCCTCATGCCTATTTTACAAATTTTTGTATAACTTTTAGGGTTAAAGAGGTGGACATTGGTCCATTTCATTAGAAAAAAAACCCAATTATTTATGTAGAAAGCATTTAATATGAATTTTTCTATTTTATCGTGCCAAAAATGCCTTTTTTACTAGTTATTACAAATTATTATGCAAAAAAAACAAGGACAAAATAAAATAAGCAAACAAATAAGGCTAGAAAATAATCTTGAATGGGATGAGCCTAATTTCCAATTCCTAAACTCCTTCGTGCAAGACTTATGGTGCATTTTATCAAAAATAAGAAAATAAAAATCAAGATTAGAAAAGTGAAAGAACTCAAAGCTTTAAAAAATAAAATTAAACAAGATAGCCAAATTAGATAAAAAGAATAAAAAATAGAATAAATATGAAATCATAATTCAAGAGAAATCAATAAAAGAGAAAATTAAAAAAATAAAAAAAGGAAAAAAACACATAAAAGCCACTAGAAAGGCTAAAGAGTAAGTCACGGACTCACTCAGGAGGCAAAAGGTGAGTCACATCCCCAAAGAAGGGAGTCATAGCCTTGAGTGGGGTGATTCATGCCCCCTCAAGTGATTCATGGACCATTCCAAGGTGAGTCATGGCAAGTGAAGAGTGATTCACTACCCAAGGCCATAACTTGCTTACAACTCAAAGTCATAAGTCACCTCTAGAATGACCAATGGCTACTGGAATGATGCCATAACCATTGTTAAAGCTCTTAAATGGCCTCCTAAAGCCCCAAAATGTATGGAAAGGCTATTAAATGTCCTAAAATTAACTCAAATGCTCAAAATAAGCAATAAAATCACAAAAGAACATTATTTGCAGAAAAATGCCATGTGAGAGAATTATGCTCTAGAGAGAGAAAATAAAGGCTAGCAAGCATCAAACTTAATTTTATAAATGAACAGAATATTCATGTATAAAACTTAATATTGCCAAGGCATTATTTACACAACAATATCAAGAAGAACATGTTACATAAGGGAAAAAGATGAAAACAAAGCATGGAGAATATACAAAAAATTCAAAATCAAAATTTACAAGAACAAAAGTCATTAATCTAAATAAAACCTACAAGTTTGCCTCTTAGATTACCTTTAGTAGTGTTACTTTTACAATCTAGTGAGAGCACCTCTATCTCCTTTTCATGCTTCTTTCATTTCTCAAAACCAAATGAAAAAATAAAGAATTTCTTTAGCTTTTTCTCTTTCTAGATTATTAGTTTTTTTCCCAAAATTTGTTATTATCATTTAAAAGAAATTATTACCCTTAAATGCCTTAGATTAAAATTAAAAAAGAAGAAGATTTTTATCTTCAAAATAATCCCCTATTTTATTGGGAAAATCTATAATTTTGGACCAAAAAAACATAGTCACTACCTTGACTGGTAAGTCATGGCTTTGAATCAAATGTAAGCCCTCCAGAAAAGTTAAAAATTTTATTTTTATTGAAAAAAAGGTGAGTCATGAATTTGAGTTAAGCCCACTAACTCAAATCATGATCCAAAAGAAAAGGGGAGTAAGTCAGCCTTTCAGGCCGTGACTCAAAAGTGAGTCAACATTTTGACTCATGAGTCAAGGCCATGACTCATATATGCTCATTTCACCCATTCTATAGAGAATAAAAACATCATTTTTTGACTCTCAAAACTAGCAATATAATATTTTCAAAGAACTCATTACTGGAGAAGAATAGAGTGCTACTGCTTTTTGGCTATTTCTGAAATAGAATTATCCTTATTAAGCAACCTTAACGGAGGCTGACTCAAGCATAGTGTCTACACTCATAGGGCTAAGATCGTGACTCGCTTTTAAGTCTCGGCTTTAAGGGTTGACTCACTCCTCTTCTATTTGACCATCATTTGAGTCACTAGGCATAACTCAAGATCGTGACTCAATAGCAAGTTATGGACCCAAGCCTATGACTCAATAATTTTATTTTAAAATGAGTTTTTGGACTTTGTTTGGGGGTCCACCTCCCAGTCACCCCTTTCACTCACTAGTCGAGGCAGTGATTGGGCTTTTGTTATCAAAAATTGTAAATTTTTCCTGCGAAAAAAGTGATTATTTTTAGGATAAAAATCTTTTACTTTATTAATCCTAATCCAAGTGCATTTAAGGGCAATAATTTTTTTAAATGATCAATAACAAATTCTTGTGAAAAAATAATAGAAAATCTAGAGAGAGAAATAAAAAGAAAAAAGCTCTATTTTTATCGGGTTTTTTTAAAGGACGAAGGAAGCAGGAAGAGAGAGTAGAGTGCACACAAAGGTTTGTTGAAACATCTCTACTGAAGTAATGTAAGAGGAAAACTTGTAGCTCACTTGTAAATCTAAAACTTTTGTTCTTATAGATATTCATTTTGGGTTTTTCTTGTATAGTTTGTATGGTATGTTTTTAGTTTCTTTCTGTATAATATATGCTTCTCTTGTTATTTTTGTGTAAATGGTGTTTTAAGAGCTTGGTTATGTGTAATATTAAGTATTAAGCTTGAATATACTATTTATAGGTGATTTTAAATGATTTTAATGCTTATTGGTGTTGACTTTCTCTCTTTAAAGCTTGATTCTTTCACATTGTGATCTTTTGAAATATTTATTTTTAGTGGTTTTATGAATCATTTTGAAATTTTAAGGCGGTTTTATGGAGTTTAGAGGCTTTTGCTAGAATTTTTAGACTCAAAAATGCCCCTTTGAAGAATTAAAAATGGTCATGGCATTGTTCTAGTAGCTGTTAGGCAAACCAGGAATAACTTATGGCCTTGAGTCGTAAGTGAGTCACGGTTTTGGATTATGACTCGCTCTAAACTTGACATGACTTGCTCATGAAATGGCCAATGACTCACTTGAGTGGGCATGACTCGCTTCACTCAAAGCCGTGACTCATCTCTTAAGGTTGTGATTCACTCTTTCTCTTTTCATGATGAGTTTGTGACTCATCTCTTTGGTTTTTCCTTATAATTTTCTTTATTTCCTCATTATTTATCCTTTTTATTTCCTTTTTATTTCTAATTCATATTTTTTATTGATTTATTTATTTTTCTTTTTTACCTTCTATTTTATCATCTTATTAGGTTACATATTATTTTGCTAATAATTTTTTGTTTAAATATGTCATTTATTTTACTTAGCTAATTCTTGTGTATTTTTCTCTTTTTTATAATCAAATCACATAATGATCGTGTGTAGAGGAGCTTGGGAATTGGAGATTGGATTTAGTCCAGTTTTTTAATAATTGCTTTTAATCTAGCTTATTTATTTATTTTGTATTTAACCTTTTATTATAAGTGGTTTGTAATAGTTAGTTAGAAAGGTTTTTTTGCACGATAATTTTTAAATTTCACATTAAATACTTTTTATTTATTTAATCGAGTTTTTTCATATAAAATGGACCAATGTCGATTTTTAACCCAAATGTCATACAAATTATTCTTTTATAAAATATGCATGAGAGAACCAAAACTCTCAAATTAATCTACTACAAAATTTATGTATGTTTTTAATGTTATTGTTCCTATGTTGTAAATAATGTGATAAATGTTTTTTTTCGAGCATTAATATAAAAACTCACTAAATAATTTATACAAATTTAAGTTGAATTTCTCTATTATAAATGAGGCCAATGTCCCGATTTTCACCCATAAAATGATGTCAAATTAATAATTTATTTCTTTAATACAAAAATGATTTTCTAATTTAAAATTAATTAACACAATTCTTTTCTAAGGCCGTAAAGGATCAATTATCTCATTTTTTATCCAAAATACACCATAAAATTTGTCTTTCTATAAATATGCATGGGATGATAATTGTCCTTATTTATATAAGGTTCAATTAATTCCTCATTTTATACATGATTTATTCCTTTGCTCTTTATTACTTTTGTAGGTGTATATTTTACCATTTTCTTCTTGCTTATAGCATATAATTTCTTTCTTTACCTTAAAATACATGAAAAGGAAATTAGAATAATTAACCTCAAATGGTTGTTTATGTAAACATTAACAAGTTGCAAATAAGAGTGAAGTTCGAACTATTTCTTATTTCTTCTTCACAAGGTGAGAACTCACTTTCTCGATGTTTTATTAGATGGCAACTCCATGGTACCTACCTTGTGGTGCCAAATAGATGCCCTAGGAGGTTAATCACTAACAATGGAATAGGGATATCTTGAGATGTTATCTTATGCCTTTTTTAATCTCGAGGCATTATGGATTAGGTTGAATCTCTATCTATTACGAAGCGACCAACCTTCATGAATTAAATGAACCTTCACCTAATCTTGAGCCTTAAAAGTTGGCTTTCAAGGATAAATTGGATGCCTATGAGGTTCGGTGCTTATAACAAGGAGGTGGATCAATGAGTTGAGAAGTGGATTGAACATATCTAGAAGCAGCTTTTCCAACAATAGATTAAGGAGCAGATGCATCTATTCATTTCTTTTACTGACTAAACTAATGTCTGAATTGCTTCACCATATAATCCACACATCGGGTCTTAGATATTATTTTACCTACATTATAGTTATAATTATATATTAGGACATCTTTCATATCTTTTATTACTGCTATATATGCATGTATTATTTTGGATATATTATTAGCAATTATATACACTTGTAAATAATAATTTATTCATTAATATATATATATATATATATTATATGTTGAGTACTCTATGAATATAAATTGTTATTTTTTAGGTTATTATGTATCATTTAAATAAAGAAATCTTCATATTAAATTAAGAAAACAAAAAAATCAATCTAAATTTAGCGAGAGTAATATTTTCCTAAAAAATGCATGCTAAAATTTACAAGGAAAATGTCTTTACTAAATTTTAGCAACAATTTTTATCCTCGCTAAAATTTAGTGAGTATGTTGTTGTCGCGACATTCACACCAACATTTAATGAGGGTAAATCCTACACAAAATTTAGTGAGAATAATATTTATCATAAAAGTTCATGCTAAAATTTAGTGAGGAACTTGTCCTCGCTAAAATTTATCGACAACTTTTGTACTAACTAAATTCTGCTACGATGACTTTGATTATAAAGATTTTTTTCCTCGTTAAATCCTTGCTAAACTATTTTAGCTACGAAAAAAACATCATTTATGTCCTTTCTACTTTGTATTTTTTTTGTAGTTGCTCACTCTCTCTTTATATATATATATAAGATGTATGTATGTGATTGGTTTCGATTAGAGGGTGTTACGTATGGCACTTATATAACACATGTCTAAGGGTAAATAATGATTAAATGTACATTTTACATGTGATAATGCATTGAGATATTAATGTGAATAAGGTACATATGAGTTAATTATATGGATGTAAATGATTTTATTCACTTGCGTTAATTAACTATAAGCATATGGCATGTATGTAAGAACAGGTATAATGATTTTATGATCATAATTGAGAATATATTAATATGTTATATATTTATAAGAAGTAAATTATGGTGATAAGCATATGTTATGTATATATATGAGTACATGCTTTAATTATGTGAATATAATTGATATATAAATGTTTGGAAGATAAAAACTCATGTGAATTATGTCCTATGAATCTTGTATATAAGAATGCATGAATTTTGTAATAGTGTGTGTGTGTATATAAATGTATGTGTATGTGTGCATGTGTGCGTGTGTTTGATAGATAAGGGTTCACCTTAATTATAAGTATATACTATGTAGTATATAATCTGGTTATATGATTATGAGTATATGCATGTATAACCTATTGTCATATTGGTTTTGTGGATAATTGCTAATGTCTAACATGTTATGATGATAACATAAGGCATGCTTTAGTCTGAGTTATGGATAGATAAACATACCTATAAAGATTTTGTAGCTGCTCCAATAATACTTATTAGTGCCTCTAATATGATATTCTAGTATCTTTAGTTTAAAAATATAATTTTGAGACTTATGCCTTTCTAGTGATATCTTTGAGTTATCTTCACTTGATGCCATTATATGGTATCTTCCAATTCCCATTATCCATACCTGGGCCTATTAAAGTGTTGGATTTGGATAAATAGACATGCCTAAAAGGGTTCTGCTATGGGTGTTCAAAGATGGGTTAGATGGGTTACAATTGATTTTCCATTCAAACCATTTAAAGTTTTAAATGGATTGGATTGGTTGGTTTATGACTGGATTATAAATTAAATTTTTTATGTTGAGTTGGTTTGTTTATGATTGGGTTACATGGATTATATTAATTGTCTATGATATATTATAAACATATAAATTATATATTATCTTTATTTATAATTTTTAAGTATAAAATATTAATTTCATTTATTAAACTTAAGTTTCAAAGTATTTACACCTAGTTTGACCAGCTTATCTTATTGTAGATCTCTTAAGCTAGCTGATACTATCGGCTCACATAGTCTCCCACTCAATTTTATTTCTTTTGATATTTTCAAGATTATTAATTTGCTTGTTATATTATTAAAATTTGAATAATGTAGTAGGAAAGAAAACACTTGCATATGAATGTAGTGATACGAATTAATTCGATGGATATTTGTCTACTACAAGTTTCAAATTTTAGTTTTTTTGTTAAAACTTATTAAAGATAAGCAAAAAAAAATGTAATCCCAAAATAAAATTGATGAAAAAAAGTACAACAATTTCACTTTTGTAAGAATTTTTTTAGAATATTTTTGCAAGGTTTTTTATGTTGCTAAAAAATTGATAGATATACTTTTAACTTTTTTTTCTAATGAAATAATATTAGTTAAAGTGTATTTAATTTTGTAGAAAATTGCTCAATTTAGTTGTTATTTTCTCTCCTAATGATGATAGGAACACATTGAACAATAAATATGGTTATATTACTCGAGATACAGCAAAAAAGAGAAATAATTAGATGCTTTAACAATGTTAAACTTCTACATTCTCTTTTTCTATTATATTTTATATGTTTCAATAACTAAATTGCCATAAGTTTTTTATGATTTATAAAACTAGGCTACAAATGCAATAATGGTTACTCAATTGACTTTTAAACAAATATAAAGGATTGTCATTCAATTGTTAAATTAATCATAATTAATTTAAAATTAATCAAGACTTTTTTTAATGTCAATTTTAAGAAATATAATTATTTATTACAATCATGTCATGTAGAGAGTCAAATGTTGACTAGTCTAATTATTTAACATTATCCTTAATTATATTTTTTGAAGAAAATTAGTTACAAATTCTAATTTATTGAAATATGAAAAATATCCGTAGGATTTGAAAAAATTTAATTATAGATTTTTATATGATAGAGGAACTGAGAGATGCAGGGAATGTGTATTGTGCTATTAGAAAATATGCTTGAGATAGTTGGGTTATACCCATAATCTATATATATATTTTGAAAATTTCAGAATGGATTATATAAGTTATAATAACTCAATAAAATTATTAAAAAATGGGTTAAACGGGTTGGATTAAATGAATTAGACGGGTTACACTATTCTTGAACAGGGTGTTACACTACAAAAAAACTGTAAATTAGCGACTAAAATTAGCGATGACATTATTTCCATCATAAATTTTCGATGATTTCGCGACTGTTTCACAATTTTGTCATGGGAAGGTTATTTTTCATTTTTTGGCAACGAAATAGCGGCGAAATTAACAAACAGTAGCTAATTATTAACGATAAATTTACGTGCCGTGTTTTGCAATGGAATTAGTACTAGCAAATTTAGTGACGAAGGTTTTAGTTGCTAATTTTAGAGGGATAATACCACACCACTTTTAGCGACGAAACATTTTTCATCGCTAATGGTATTAGATTTCAGTATAAAATATTAAGGAAGAAATTATGTAGTCGCTAATTCATCGCAAATAAAATAAAAAACATAGTTTTTTTCTATTTCATGTATTTTTGATATAGATCATATGAAATGGATATTTTATTTTGAAATAAAAATTTGTAAATTATATTATAATTTCATAATAATTTTTTTTATCAAGTATCTCAAAATTTAAAGTTATTTATTTAGAAAATTTACATTTTTGATAATAATAATAATAAACTACTTGTTATAATTATTATATAATCACATTAAGAAAATTAATAAAATTAAATATTTATAAAATAGTAATATAAAATTTATTATCTCATTTAAAATAATTATAAAAAATTTATAATTTATTTTTATTTTGTAAAATTTTGATCAAATATTAAATTATTAGAAATTTTAATTATATATATTTATCAAACCATTTTTTAATATATAGACAAAGTAATGAAAATTGGCAGGGACATTATAATTTTTTACTTTTATTTTTTCACTTACAATCATATTATATTATAATTGTATAATTATACCATATATTTAACTAAATATAATTTATTTCTAAAATTAGTGAAATTGACCTTTTTCTTTGCATATCTTAATAAATTTTGTATTCATTATGTGTGATCACATAATTATCTATAATCAAATGAAAATTAGCATCCAAATAAATAGAATTGGTTGTTCATTAAATTTGAACTTATTTTAAAAAAAAATTGATATATGAACTTATCATAATAAATATAAATCTATGTCCAGTTATATGTGGTGGTTATGTAATGCCCCAAAATATGAGTCGCCTGACAATACTTTTTAATATGTAAGAAGTACTTCTAATACCGATTCACAATGATCAATTTATTGAGGATCCTATAAGAGTGAGTATAATTTGAAGGTTGGCATCCTATAGTATGTTTATAAAAAAAAATTATAATATCAAGTGATTATTCAGTAAATTTAACAGATAACAATATTAATAATGCATTAGTACTATAATGGAAATCAAATGGGATAAATATGTTATCAGGAAGTAAAGTTATGACAGTTACATGCAAATCTATTGTTTTACTTTATATGTGATCCCAAATTTTTCTAAACTCTATTTTGTCACCTCTCTTTACAGAGGCATCTAGGAGTTTGTCTCCAAGAATGCAGTTGCTATAAGAAAAAGTTATCAGATGCTAAGGAAAATTCTACCATGCTGGAGTACTATGGTCCCTTGATAGTGTTGCTTTGTTTCAAGAAGCATTAAAGAACAATGAGGTAAACTTTGATAAGATGTTCTATGAATTCAAGTAGAAATGATTATATTTTGTCTTTTAATCATAATGTTTGGTTATGACATCAAATGATATACCCTTTGATGTTCAGTATGTATGAGATTTGTTATAGGAATCACATAGATAGAGGTTAATTAATTAAAAAAAATGGGTCTGCCACAGCATAGTTCTCAACGACTGAAAAAATGGGTCCAAGCTATCATGCTAGCAATGGCAATGGAGTGACTTAAGAAATTCGTCTTGTTTATTCATCTTCTTCACTATTAAAATCATACTATATTTTCTTGAAGTTCTACTTAATGCAAGTAAGCATTTGTCAGTCATATGCATTTTGTTTTCTTTTTTAGCCTTAGTTGTAGATGAATTTTTTGTATTGGTTGCAGGTAGATGGGTTTAAGGCAGTTGAGACAGTAGGAATTGCAGCAAGTCACAGAGGACAACTTTGCGATGTGACCATATTTTTACATATCCAGAAATGGTTGGGAGTTGAGCAGAAGCAAAAGAAGCATTCCAAGACATCCAGGGTAATGCATGCTTCTTAAATATTTTGTAGCATCAACAATATATATATATATATATTCTATATTCAATGGTTGTGCATCATTGTAAATTAATATATTATTTCATTGTCATACCTATATTGATGAACACTGGCAAACTGTGTTGTTAATGCTAACATTCAATATTATACTAAATACTATAGTGGAAAAGGCCACATCTTTTCATTATTCTAAATAAAGAATAAAAATGCTGGGGTTTCTTTGTTCATTCTATTTAAAGGTAAAGTCACTAAATAATGTTTGTGTAGAATGAAGATATCATTCAGCCTATCACTAAACCCTATTGGGTAACTTAAATATTTGCATGTATCGGTTCTCATATTGGTGGGGACGAATCTCTACTATGTTATTAAAAAAACTACAAGAATATTTTTCTAAGATTGTTCCAATTATTCCAATTATGATTTTTCTTAATATTAAAGGAAAGAAAATGATGATTGTGAATACAAATTGTATAAAATATATCCTAGTGCATGAAATATTGGCATTGTAGTATTATTTGATATATGTTTCAAAGATTTGACTGATTCTGGATTTCTATTGCTGAAAACTAAGGTGTTTGGTTATGTTTTGTTAATTGGTTTCACATGTATAAAGAAACGTAACAAAGACAAGGTGGTGTGGGATGAACAAACTGGCACTTGGAAATGACATTATGGGTATGATCTTGTTAATGATGATGAAGATATTCCCATTATTGAAGCCAAGATGATAGATGGTAATGCTATATCAAACTTTCATATTAGACAATCTCAAGCTAAACTTTTGTATAAGAGAAATCAAATATTACTTTCAGAGATTGTACAATATTATTACTATTTTGTGTTTTATGAGAGATTATTTGAGGATAATATTATGTAAGGTTTCAAATAATTATATATATATATGTGTATTTTGGAACATATTCTGATTTGGAATAAATATATGTCTGTATGTGTGAGATCATTATTATATACATGATGAAAATAAATAAATAGCATTCATTGTATACAAGATGAAAATTTAAAAATATAGCAAAAGAAAAAATTAAATTATGCAATAATTAGCAACGGATTCACGATAGCAACTGTCATTACTGTGTGAACGTTAGAATTTAACAAATAATTAGTGACAATATTAGCAACTAATGTTTTGTCTCTAACTTATGCAGTAATTTAATAATTAGCAATGAAAAATGTAGTCGCTAAAAATTTTTATTATAAAATCGGCGACTAATAATGAAAAAAATTTAGTGACGACACAAGCTAATTAGCGACTGATTTGGGATTCCATCACTAATTGCCAGTTTTTTGCAGTATCAATTTCATCAACAGTCATTGGACTTACAACTTATCATCTGAAATTAATTGATTTTTTTTATGACTTAAATGTCATTAAACTGATCAAATTTTTGCATAAAAGTCATGTTCACCGATTTTAATGAGAACCCCTGCTACATGGATGACATGGCATGCCATGTTATTATTAGTGTAAGCCCTAGCCCCAATGCATTGTAACGAAACACTTGAAATTAATAAAATGAGGCATTTGTTTTATCTATTGTATTCCTGTGCATATCAATTGATAGAACTATCCAAGAATGTTGTTTCAGTTTAAGTTATCATGTGTGAGGCACATGGTTGTAAGACCTTGAAACAAATGAGACTTCATTCTAAATATCCCTAGTCAGTCATTATTATGGGAATAACAAATGAATTAAGACTAGTATGCTCTCTCTGATAAGTTGAGTTCTATCTTACGGATCATAAGGACAAGAGTGTCAATCAGAGATCATAGATACATGTTTAGAACACGGTATCTGGATTAGATCCACTCATAAGAACACTACATGGTACAAGTCATAAGTGTTTCTCATATGCAAGTTTTGTATCGGAGTTCTTAGACCTGAAATCTCTATGAAACTCTTTATGAATTACTGTGTACTTTGACATACACCTAACGTGCTCGTAACAGAGTGACAAGTACGGGTATGATTGGGTATGCATTGATTCATGTTAGAGAGCATGAGAGAAGTGAAGGGATTACCCCTCTCGATATGAGAGAAAATATCATCGGCCACTTGATCAGTGAACTGAGAAGTGTATGGCCATACCGAGATGAAATAATGAGTAATCATTATTTATCTGAGAGTTCAGTGTCACTAGAATATCAAGAAAGGAATTAATATATATAAGGATGACTGGTTCCATGCCTTATATTAATTCTGATATTTATGGGTAAGGGACTATGCAAAATTGCATTAGGTCACTAAATGCCATATGCATTTTCATTTAATTTGGAATGCTATAATATCTTGCTAGAGAATATATATAGCCTTTGAATTAATTTATTAATTCATTGCCAACATTAAATGGACCTATAGGATCGCACACAAAGCATTGGGCTTAAAATATTTAAATTGTGTATTGGGAATTAATTTGGACTTTTATTTAAAGTCAAATTAATGCATAAAATGGGTAAACAGATTTTTGCCTAAAACAGCTAGCTGTTTTAGGCAAATCTGTAAAAACAGTTTTTTTGCCTAAAACAGCTAGACTGTCAAGGTGCGATTTTGCCTAAAACAGCAAATCTGTTAAGCCACGATTTTGCCTAAAAAAGCTAGCTGTTTTAGGCAAATCTGTGAAACGAGTTTTTTGCCTAAAACAGCTAGCTGTTTTAGGCAAATATATTGAACTGTCTCTGTTTTAGGCAAATCTGTTAACAGTTGGTCACGAGAGAAATTTGTTGGCATATGCTAGGTTTAATTTCAATTGATTAATTATCTATGTATAATTAAATTAATTGAGTATTAAATCCTAATTTGTATTTAATCAAAATATAATACTTGAGAGGGAATTAAAGTAGCCAAAATTCAAACTAAAATACTAGTTGAATTCGGCAACTTATCACCTTAAATAAGTAAGTTTGTTTTGATTAAATGACTAATGCCATTTGAATTTAAATTCTAATAGAATTTAAATTAAGATATATCTCTTAATTAGGAAGTGATGGAGGCTGAAATTAACACTTAATTTTTGGCACTCACACTTGACCTAAATTAAGTGATATATATTAATGAATTAAATGAATAAAAGATGATGCCGTTTTGCTATTTTTCTCTCTTGGCCGAAATACTCAAGGGGAAAGAAATATTTCTTGTTCTCTTGTGTTCTCGGGCTGAAACAGTAACCTAAAGGAAGAACAAGATCAGATCTTGTGGCTTCAAATCATTCCCATTGCCGAATACACAATCATAGAGCTAGCACTCTTGATTTTAAGCCATCTTTGCAAGTGTGTGTGTGAGAATAGAGGGAGTGGCGTAAAGGCTGTTCCTTGGCATTAGTGGTGAAGATCTAAGGTGGACATATCCTTCTTGGTTGCTGGTCATCATCAAAATCAAGTTTTAAAGGCATCTAAAGTTGTAAGTTTAAAACTCTAAAATTGCATGTTTCGATTCTTGTCATGGAATTGTATGGCATGTATGATAAAAATTTTTGTTTTTCCGCTGTGCTATCATCACATTCATACCATGTCATATTCCATCAGTTATATGCCTAGACATACGTGACCCATCCTATGTTTAGATCAATTTTACTCACAAACACTAGACTTACGACTCATCACCCAAAAGTAACTAACTTATTTTATGTGACTTAAATATCACTTAACATTTTTTTACAAAAAAGTCATCTTGACTGGACACACATGGAGATAGATTTATTGTCACATCATCAGCTATAACACATTTGTTATGGACATCACCAACTATGGACACACATGGATTATTGACATGTCAAATGTAACACATTAGCTGATGATGGTGATTTGGCTGCTAATGTGGCAATAAATTCATCTCCATGTGTATCCGGTCAATATGGCTTTTTTTTTGTAAAAAAGTGATAAATTTAGTGACATTTAAGTCATGAAAAATAAATCAGTTATTTTTGGATGATAAGTCGTAAGTTCAGTGACCGTGGATGAAATTAGCCCAAACATGAGATATGCTGTGCATGTCCAGGCATATGATGTGGCATTCTATGTTATCAATCCAGCAAGGATCCTCGTCAAAAACCGATGAACATGACTTTTATGCAAAAATATGATAAGTTCAGAGATTTTTAAGTAAAAAAAAAATCAGTTACTTTCTAATGATAAGTCATAAGTCCAGTGAATGTGGGTGAAATTGATCCCTTGAACAGATTGTTCTACAACTACTCCATGCCATTGATTAGTGTCTTCATCTTGATATGTCGCTATCTTCAATTTGATGCTCTAGTATTTTTCAATTAAAAAATATGATCTTAAGACTTATTTTTTTTCTAGTGATGCTTTTCGAGGTATCTCCAGCTGATACCATAATTTGGTATCTTGCATATCCACTATCCACACCTACAGGAAATAATAGGAAAATTTGTAATTGATCTATTTTCTTGAAACAATTTCTAGTTGCCTGTCATGTGGTTTGCACGTCTTTTCTTCTTCAGTGAAATTCACTTGAGTTTTATAATTCTTCACTACATGGCCATGTATTACAAATTGGAACTACTTGAATCGGCTTTTTCACTTCGTTCTTGTTGCATCTACATATCTTGCCTATATTTTCTTTGAGAATTTCTCTTATTCTTCTACATTTTTAATTTTTAAAACTCAAGTTAAAAGCAATTTTAATTGTACTGCTCCTAAAATGCATTTTTCTTGCCTCATGTGCCACCAAGAAACTCATCAATTGTTGAATTGAAAGTTTGACCAAATATTTTGATTCTTTTATTGCAGCAACAATTACATATACTTTTTGAACAAGCTAATTAGTATTTTCTCAACTACCTTTTGATCAAAGATATCCTCTCTATAGTTTTACATCTAATTCACGATCTCGATCACCTTTGATGGATATTTTTTTATTTCTTTCACTCCTTCATTTACAAGCTTTGAAACTGTAACTTCACCTTTACGAGTCCCTGAAACTCCTCTTGTAATATATCCCATGCTTCTTTAGATTTCATTGCTCCAATTATTCATAGAAACAAACTCTTTGCAACTCCTTATTGGATTAAAAGTAGTGCTTCGGCATCCCTTATTTGATCATTCGTTAGTTTTTTCCTTTCATCTAGTGTTAATAGATGCTCTTTAAAAAAATTGCTTTTGCTATTTTCAACAATATCCTATAATCCTTGCAAAATTAGCAATTTCTGCATCTTAATTTTCTACATGTCATAATTTTCTCCCATAAAATATGAGTACTATTGATTGCACCATAATTGTGCTTCACCTGAAGCCATTATGTCAACTTTGTCAAATTCCATGAATGCAATTCACTACCTAGCTTATGCCAGTGCCAACCAAACTCTGATACCACTTGTTGGATTTTTAACTAAAGAAAATAATATATTTATAAAAATGGTAGAATAATAATAAAATCAAATGAAAACTCCATTGTATTATCAAGGAGAAATTATGGGAGACAAAATAAGTGAAACTAAAGTTCTATAATAGCAATTAGACAAAAGGAAGAAAATTTCAATTTGAATTTTGTCAATGGTGCACTGCCTTTAACTTTGGACTTATAGCATGTTTAGTTTAGCTACTGGAAGGGATCTAATAGCTTTTGTTTTCTTCAAACAGCTTTCTTAAAGTTTTTGGTAAAATTTTTAAAACAGATTTAACATCGAAACAGTTGCATTTTGGAAAGCAACCTTTTGAAGTATTTTAAAGGAGCTGTTGCTGATTCATTAATATAAAAATAAAATTATCCATTGCTTATATATATATATATATATATATATATATATATAGTCTCTTCTCTATAACTAAATACATCAATTTTTAAAATTTATACATAATTTTAGGTGAGAGATTAATACATATCTTATTATAATATACTACAAGAAAAAATTCAATTTCCGATAAAACATTACCAACGAAAAATTTTCCATCGCTATTTAGCGACGGAAAAATATTTTCTATGGGGAAAATTGTCGAAAAAAATATGTATTGCGAAGGAATAACAAGTCCGTCGTAAATAATTGAGGGAAATTTTTATATATACACTAAAAAAATAATTAATAATATAATAATAAATAATTGATAAAATAATATTTTAATAAATTATAATAAATATTTTACAAAATTAATATTAATTAATTTTTTATTCAATGTATGCATATAAAATCCTAAAAATGGCCATGTTAAATATAACGAGTAACTTAATAAATATTTTAAGATATTGGATTATATATAATAAAAATAATGGTACAATTAAGTTCTATTCTGGTCAAAAAATTAATGGTATAGTTTGATTATAAATTTTTTTATTCGTAATTTTATTTCTATTTTGGAAAATTGAAAACCATGTACACTGTAAAAAATATATCCTCATTTTAATATTTATGTTATTATAGAAGGTTTTATAGTCCACCAAACAAAAATTGATAGCCTTATTATTCCATCAATTTAGTTTTATTTTTTTGTAACGTTTCAATGTAATGCATATATGATTTTAAGTTTAATTTAATATTTAATTGATAAATAATTAATTAATTGAATTAACTTCAGTTTTTAATAATTGAAATATCTAGTTCTATAATTAAATTATTTTAATTCAAACTTAATTCATCTATAAACTAGTCCATTCAAATTATAGATTGAAATTATAGGCATATTAAATAAAATTTTCAAATTTGTCAATTAATATTATTTTATTATCAAATCTATGAATTTTTTTTTAATTAGTTTAACCATTTGAAAATTAGTTTAACCATTAGCAAATTAGTTTAACATACAAAAGTTTGTATTCGGATATATTTTTCACATATTAACTTCATCTCTAAAATTGATTGGGATTTCGAAGTTTTACATTAAATTTTGAAATTTCCCTTCAAAATATCTTCTACACATGGCTCATTGCTTTTTAAATTTTTTACTTTTCCTTCGAAATTCAATTTTAATGAGATTTCTATCAAAATTGCAAAATTTGAATTTCAATTACTTTTCCTTCAAGATTTTTTTTATTTAATTAGATTAAACACTTAAATTTAACTCGATCATTTATTTAAATACATAAATTTATCAATTGCCATTGATAAATACAAATTCAGCCGGCAATGATACTAGAATATAAAAATATGATTAACAAATGACATACACATAGTATTTATTTAAATTATCATATTTAATTTTTTTATACCTTCTCTTGCCTATAGCTCAGCAAAGCGGGCCCACACCAAGACGGTACTAGACCTCGGCTCAATACTCCTGAGATGGGCCGGATCCTCGTTAAATTTTAAAGAGGATTAGCTCGAATACAATTTTTTATTTTTATTATTGATATTATTTTTAAATTATAGCCATTTTTTGGATGTACACGGTATGTATGCGTGATTCGGTTAACATAACCTGACATTTTTATGTAAAATCAATAAAACTAAATAATAATAATAATAATAATAATAATAATAATAATAATAATAATAATAATAATAATAATAATAATGTAATGCCCCAAAATTTGAGTCATTTGAGAATATCTTTAATATGTGAATAGTACCTTAATACTGGTTCGTAAGGGTTGATTTATTGAGAATGTGATTACATTAGTGCATATTATTTCTAGATTTTTGAATTTATAATCTAAATTAAATATACATTTTAGTAATAAATAAGGAATTAAAATAAATGTATACAAGTTAATAATAATAATAATAATAATAATAATAATAATAATAATAATAATATAGGGACAACAACTATAGACCCGAGAATGGTGGGAAAAAAAGGAGAGAAAATGGTTACTAATTTTGGAAAAAGAAAAAAGAAAAGAGAAGGGAGGGAGCAGGGAAGGAATGGCGAGAGGGGATAGCTGACCAACGGCCATGTCGGCCACCCTCGTCAGTGGCGACTCGCTCGTGCCACTGCTTCTCCCCCATCGTCAGCATCGATCCTCACCTCTGTGATGGTTCCTCTCGTCAGCTGGTCACCGGTTCCTCCTTCATAGAGCCGTAGCTTCAATGGGATACCTGGGCAATCAGTGACGGCTGCCGGTGAATCGAGTAGCATCGGCAAACTTCTAACGGTGAGACGATCTTACAGGTACCCTCCGTCCCTCCTTACTTGCCGAAAATGTTTAGATCGGAGAGGGAGGTAGTTAGCGGTTCAAACAAATTTTTTGGCCAATCCACAAGGGTTTAGGGCGCATAAATGCCACCTGAAGGCTACCAGTGGCTTCAGCTCCTAGCGGATGGCACTACTTCCATGCTGGCAAAGCTCAGGTCAAGTTCCGACGAGGCTCCGGCGACTACAGTAATGAGTCGAAATGAGGAAAATGCAAGAAATCGACTCTAATTGGTATGTGACTACCAAACTTATCTCCGTATATTTTTCTTGAATAAATTATGAATTTTAATTGTGGAAATTACCTATTATTTTTCCCCTTAGATGGACTATTTGGATTGTTTTAATTTGTACGGTATAATTGATTGTTAAGCTTGTCCATAAAAATTTTATTTGGAAATTAAATCTAAGATTACATTTTGCTACTTGTTTTGAATGAAAGTTGTAGTTTTTTATAAATAAATATATTTATTAGTCTGTTGGAAGTTAATATCAATTTCTCTTTCTGTACATTCTTTGTTTAGTTTTGTTACATGGTCTATAGACTATAAATTGTAATAATAAAGCAGAGTGGAAAATGAATTAAGGGTAGGTTAGCATAAACGATTCTCCCCTTTTAAAAAAAAAAACTTGGATCTCTTTGGTCTTTTCTTAGGGAGCGTCCTAAAAATCTTATGCCTTTCCCATGGGAATGATGCTATAATGCGTGGGTGGGTTCATTTGTTTATACAAGTATTGTTTTCGTAAATTACTATACTAAGAGTTTATACTGTTGTGTGTTAATGATATTGATGAATTTGCAGATTGAAATAGTGTTTCTTTTCTATTTTCCCTAAACAAAATAATCAACTTTTCATGTTTATTCCTTTTAACAGCGTAATGTAACATTCGCTGTATTAAAAAAAAGTATAAATGAATGGTTTGTTTAAATTGTTTGTTGTTGTTACTCATTATCATTTTCATACGTTATTTTGTTCGGACTTCTCTCTCTCTATATATATATGAACATTTGCGTTTGCAATTTGCTGCCTCTCAAAGATTTGTCAAAGCTTTTATGATCGAAAATGCTACTAAGTAGTGGGGCTGAAGCCAAACTTGAAAAATAAATAGTTGAAATAAAACTTTCAAGTGATGAGATGCTGCCATATCTTAGTTCTGATATGGTAGCATATAATTAATATATATTTTATATTAAAGAAAGCTGAGGTGCTTGTAGATGGAGAAATTGCCTGTTTTTGATATGACATAAAAGAATATTAACTAATAATTTATGTTTTTTGAAAAGGCTCTAATTCCCTAACATCACAAATGATGCAATAGAACTTTTCCAATTAATTTATCCATCAATTCATCAAATTTAATTAATGATTATTAATAGATAATTCAAGTCAATCTAATATATATATATATATATATATATATATATATATATATATATATAAGCAGTGAGAAAGTATATGACTATCTGTTCCATTGACATTGTTACAACTCGCAAAGGACATATTTACATGTTTATAAGTTTGGTATTTTAGCGTTTATAATTGCAAGATTTATTTTAGTGTTTTTAAATTAAGAGCAAGGAAGGTATCAGTTTACTATCAATTATGTGGCTTAGTTTGTTTTGAGAAAATGAATTGCAGGATTTGTTTTTAGTTTGATATTTGGAAATCAATTATAAATATAATACAATTGTGATTTTCTGTATTTGTATAACAGAAAAAGAATAATTTAAAGTATATTTGAAAAAATACTCTAAATTTAATTAATACGAATATCAAAATTGTATCTGAATACTATAATTTATTTGATTCCTTATTATTATTATTATTATGAAAAAGGAGCAACTGATGACTTTTGTATTGTAGTTCGTGTTTATAATTTTGAACATAAACCAATTTTAATAGTTTTAATTTTGAATAGATATAAGTGATTAAAATTGTTTGATTAGTTGAACAAATATGATGAGTTTATAACTCTTCTTTATAATTAATAATTTTGCAGAATAATTAGGAACAAGATGTAAGCTGTGAGGGCAAAGGAGAAAAAGAAGTTGTATATGTTTATGCTTAAACATAAAATTCGAATGTTGCAATTTGAAGCCGCTGCTTTATCTGCTCATTTATCTTTATTGCAGGTAAATTCATTTCTCTCTTTGATTTACTACAAATTAGTATTTGGTGGAATTATGAGGTTAGAATTTCTTTACTAGAAATAATTCACCTGCAAATCTTCTATAAATGATTAATATAAATTACAGTTGTAGCACCCTTAGCCTATAATCTGTACATATCACTTTATCCAACTCATTACACATGTCTTATTATGTAACATAAACATATACCAACTACACAGAGAACATATAATCAAACTTAATACATAAGAGTGCTATACTTTTAAAAACTTTTCAGTGTATGTTAAAGTCTCTTTACAAAATACAACAACTGTTTATCATTTTTACATATAATATCTCCAATACCACTATCCTATAATCTTTACTATATACAAATAGCCAAAATAAAAGTCTATAAATGTCTCTCTTGTTGACTTGAGTTGGCTATCCTGCTGCAGATATCACCCCAACAACCTACACGGATGAAACACCCGTGTTAAGCTATAAAGCTTAGTGGGGAACTAAATCATGATAAATGTTCACTTACAGTGATCGTCAACAGGCACACAACATGCCTCAAATATAACAAAGTTTTGTTCCAAGAAATGAACAAAATGCAGCAGTTAATTCATATTACGGAAATCATAAAGTTCAGCAATAAAATTTGCATTGATGTTTTAATCAACATATATAACAATGTAAGCTCTAATGTTCTATGGCTTTAAATTCAACTAATTATCATGTGCCTAGTTTTTGAATTGATACTAAACCGTAAAAGCATAAATATCTATTATCTTTTCATCTATTTAATATGTCTTTGATATATACACATTAAAATTAAATAGCAAATCCACACTTCCAATTACCATGAGATTATTATATTACTATAAGCTTATTTTATATTCCACAAGTTATTCATGTTATAACATATTAGATGTATCATAAAAATAAGCCTTTCAACTAAGCATAACACTTATATATCATTATCATAAATAGCAAATACACGTTAAAGAATGTGTACATGCAACAATGTGAATACATATATATATATATATATATATATATAATCATAAGAAAAATATTTCAAAACAATTGTTGTTACTGTCTAACCTTCATAATCTTTAATATACACTATGAATATGCACTTATAAAATTGTTGCGCACATTAGACTTTTATAATACTCTTGGACTTGATAAAAATTCCTTCATCAATCATGTATTGGCATACATATAGAAATAAGGTTTATGATCACAAAGGCATATATATATATATATATGATCAATTTAATCAAAATATTAATATAATGCAAATTCATCATTTAACGATTAGCATGAATTTAGGATACTAGCAGTATAGATACATATACTATTGCAAATTCTTTTAGATGTGAGTTTTATGTGCAATAAAAGGAATTTCATATGTAGAATAGTATAAAGTCAATTAAAAATTTGCATGCCTTGTTAAACTTTTCTTAACTTTTAACAATAAAGCCTGCACTATTCTAAAGAGGTGGATAACGGATTATACGGTAGCACCCGAAGGTACAAATAAGATACCCGAAGGTATAAATTGATTGATTATAATGGTGGCACCTGAAGGTATAAGTCTGTTTAGTCACCCAAACGGGGTTGAATATGATCCATATGGGACCATGTCTGTTTAGTCACCCAAACGGTATTGACTACAACCCAAACGATGTTGAAACTATCGCAGCTACAAGGTACCCCTATAGGCATGCCTATCTATCCACTTCCTAGACTCAAAGCAGGTAGTACAATCTCTTTACTTTATCTTTTTTTTTTTATTCATTCATATTCTTATATGCACATGTATACTCTTGTGTAACAACGAACAATGTATTCATATACATGCTCATGTGTAACTTTATATAAACCTTTGAACATGCTCACTATTGGGTATTACTATTCTGTATTTGAAATCTTTTTCAATCATGTAACTATTTCGTATAACATGGTTATATCTATATTATACTATTTGCTTCTGTGCATAATCATGTACAAATATATATATCTTATCTAGAGCATCAACATATATGCATAATTCATAAAACAATTTATACAATTGGCTCATGTAACAATCACATGACAAAATACTAGCTCTTTAATGCATACACTTGTATACGTATTGTCATATAACATTGCGATTATGTACTTTAATAAAATTTCTATAATTGAGTCTATTCTCTGTAGATCTTTGTTTCAGCTTGCTAACATGTGACATCACATATGCTTATTCGTGTCATTTTATTTAAGTAAAGACATAATCATACATTTCACTTTAAATCATATACTTTAAATCATTTCACTAAAATATCTTTCAAACCCGATCATGTAAGATCATACTATATATGTATATGTTTATATGTACACAGATATTCTACTAGTCATATTACTTCTTTTTACAAGTAGAGTTAATATTTCAAACTATAAGTATCATACGAACAGTCATGGGTAGCATTTTTAATATTGACTATCATGTATGTATTCATATCCACATTTGAACTCTATTGTAGGCAACACTATGTTCATGTTCGACTCACATATCAAGATTGTATTCATAGTATACTATTTGTACATATACAGAGTCTTGTAAAACTATAAGTTCTCTGGTGCATAGACAGATATATGCATATTTCATATAACAAGTTATACATCTAGCTCATCCAATCTGTGTGACTATGAAATTTGCATCGTGACATATATGCATGACATATAATCATCACATCATATACTTGATCATGTTCTCATTAAGCATCTCACATGTTCATAGTCATGCTAAAACATTTTCTATCTCATAGGGCAATTACATGCTCATACACTCATATACATAATCATGTGCTATACAAAATATCGACATGTTTCCATATGGGCATATACATATGACATGGTCATACTATTATATTTCCTATTTCATAACATAGGTACATGTCAAAATATGCACTTTCTCATCGTAGGATTACATATATATACATAAATTTTGCATATGACAATCATGTACTAATCTAATTACATATATAGGTTAGATATTTTCATTACCAATCTTTATTTATGTACACATACAAATGTATATGTATGCTTATAAATCCTTCATTGATAATGATATTACATGCCCTATCCAATTTATTTTACTATCAAATAAACAACTATTTATCTCAATTAATTAAAAAGTAATAGGATAAAGTATCATAAAAGTCCGCACAGGACAGCATTCTGAACTCGATTTGTGAGCCATATTTGAAATTGAAGATGTCTTTTTTAGGCAAAATGATCTTCTACAATCCTATCCCGCTATGTGTCTAGTTTCCATAGCATCAAAATTCATCTTAATATCTAATCTATAGCTCGAGTTATTTGAAAAATACTATAGGCTGTTCATAGAGCCAAAACAGTATGGGCTGTCACTTAGAAAAATTTATAACGTAAAATTGAGAGAGATTTAGACCAACATTTCTTCTTAAACATTATACTTTCATGTCTTTAGTTTTAAAAAAATTTTGTTTTGTAGCATTTCAACACCTCTACAAAAATTTATGCCTATTATTGTAAATTTTGTTTTTATGAGAAGTCCAGGGGACTAGTCTGGATTCAACCCTAAATTCCCTATACTTAGAGGTAGATTTAAGCTTAGCTTTCTTCTTAAGAATTGTAGATATACAAGTATATTTTCCATAAAATTAACTTTACATCATTTTGATCATTGTAGTCAAAGTTATCTCAATTTAATTACAAGCTGTTCCAGACTGCACATTAACAGTTCACCTGATTTTTCAATAAATTATAAAAATTAGTTAGAGGTAGAATCAACGCCTGGTCCCTTCTACAAATTTGTAGGTTTATGTCCTATTTAACTATATAATTTTGAATTGGTTCATTTGAGGTCTCTAACTTAATTTACAATAGAATTATCACTACTAGGTCAAAGAAACCCTATTAAGGTTTCAAATGCAACTTACCTCACATTCTCAACAAATCATTCAAATCTCAAGTCCACCTCATCATGTCCAGCAGAAAATTACATGCACATGAAAACCCCTAAAATTCCCATACATTGTCCAAAATTTTCTTTAGCCAACTAATCCTTTGCAAGACCTTTTCCTTTGTCTCTTTTATCTTCTCCTTCTTATCTACAATGTAAATCATTCTCTAATCCATCATTTCCAGCAGCTTTTTCCAACCAAAATCCAAGTAGAGAATGAAGAACAAGATGATGTTGTTGAAGATAACCAAAATTAAACCATACCTTATTAATCTATATCAATATTTCCCTGAACAATCCCACATGCATGCAATGGCCTTCATGAATTTATGAGAGATGAACATGAAAATTGAAAGAGATGAAATGAATTCCCTCCTTTGGTGCTGTCCCACTCTCCCTTTCTCTTTCATTCCACTAACACCAACATTTATATAGTGCTTTGGTAAATGTCTTTCTAGGTCCTTCAAGGTTTTGCATGTCACACTAAAGACATACAACTTTTTGCATGCTATAAAGTGACCCCTCCACTAACTCTTTTTCTTAAATCAACATTTCTATTTAATCCCTTTTATGAATTGATCTCTTAATATATTCTTCTATCCACATTTTACCCTTAAAATGCCATATTTATAAATTGACCCCTAAATTAATACTTCATGCTAAACATACTTACTTTCTACTGTTCACTGTCCGATTTTTGCATAATATTTTTCGCATAAAAAACGAAATTTTTCAAGAAACTTTTCTTCTAAATAATTGATACTTAAGATCTTAACTATATGATATAAAAATTTCAGGTCATTTTGATGCATATCCCAGGAGTTATAATATAAGAAATACCTACTGCTCTAATGACTCGCCAAATGGAAAATGGCTACTATTTTAGGCACTTTTGAAGACCTTAGAGGAAAATTTTCATTATTGTTATTCATATAAAATTTGTAGACAAAGAAGTCTCGGTTCTATCCCAACTAAAATCATCAAATTTGGAGTTCAAAAATTCAACTTATGATTAAAATAGTCATTGGAGGTCAATCTGAATTTCTGGACAGCACTTTCACATTAATGCCTAATATCTTAATTCAAGTCAATATACTTATAAAATCCATAATCAACACAAGTATTAATGCATGCAAGAAATAATAGTTCCCAAACAATATCTTAATTGTATTTTTGCTCGAATTATACATACTATGCTATAATGTCATTGGACTATGGTATACTCTATCTCTTAAAACCATGAATCCATTAGTTCATAAGTACTGCTAATTTATCCCTTAATGCTCAATTTGACTTTAATGATATATGTTTGCCTTTGAAGTCCACTAGGGGCTCTTTAGGATCCTTACAAATCTCTCCCCCTTAAGGAATTTCGTCCTCGAAATTCATACCTGTGTCCTTTGCTCAAAAGTACCACTATCAATTCTTAGACTTTTCTGTTTAGCACTTTAAACTTCCATTCCATACTATCTCTGCCAACTTTCCTTGATGCTCACTTTGACTTAATTTGCTTCTCTTATAACTCAATCTCTATAAGGAGCGATATTATCATAAAATTGCATCAGTACTATACTCAACATATATCCGGTCAGTTTTCTTTATCAGTTGGAGCCTGTACATGTAACATGATGCTTGATGCTATGTTATGTGTGAATAATGCTTTCGTGTATGCAATAAGATGCAAATGCATTTTCTCATGTGCTGTATATGTTTTAGCCCCATCCCATGTATAATGCTTCATCAATTGCCCGTACTTGATAAGAAAATATTGACAGGTATATAGAGCATCATAATTACACCTCAATTTGATATCTCAGAACCTTCAACTATAGATATTTTTATCAACTAAGCAAAACTCCATCTCATGTATCATAATTAAATAATCACTACTTATCCCTCTAACATACCTATTTCATAATCCAATATACCTTTATATATGCATTTTATGTACTATTTGATCTGGGATTAAGATCCCAAAGAGAGTACTGTTATACATATAATCAAATTTTGAAACTTCAATCATATACATTTATCCTCATTTATAGTTATTCAAGTATTTTCATTATCAAATTTTATCGAATCATCTCACTTCAGTCTAACCATAGCAAAACAAGGATATCTGCATTGGCCAACACTCTATAGCTTCCTATGATAACAACTCTAGACACCTATAGCCCAAAAACAGCTAAACCTAAGCTCTGATACCACTAATTGTAGCACCCTTGGCCTATAATCTGTACATATCACTTTAACCAACTCATTACACATGTTTTACTATGTAACATAAACATATATCAACAACACAGAACATATAATCAAACTTAATACATAAGAGTGCTATACTTTTAAAAACTTTTCAGTATACATTAAAGTCTCTTTACAAAATAGAACTGTTTAATATTTTTACATATGATATCTCCAGTACTAGTATCCTATAATCTTTACTATATACAAAGAGCCAAAATAAAAGTCTATAAATGTCTCTTTCGTTGACTTAAGTTGGTCATCCTGCTGCAGATATCACCTTAACAACCTACACGGATGAAACACCCGTGCTAAGCTATAAAGCTTAGTGGGGAACCAAATTATGATAAACGACCACTTACAGTGATCGTCAACAAGCACATAACATGCCTCAAATATAACAAAGCTTTGTTCCAAGAAATGAACAAAATGCAGTAGTTAATTCATATTACGAAAATCATAAAGTTCAGCAATAAAATTTGCATTGATGCTTTAATCAACATATATAACCAAGCAAGCTTTAATGTTATATGGCTTTCAATTCAACTAATTATCATGTGTCTAGTTTTTGAATTGATACTAAATCGTAAAAGCATAAATATCTATTATCTTTTCATCTATTTAACATGTCTTTGATATATACACATTAGAATTAAATAGCAAATCCACACTTCCAATTACCATGAGATTATTATATTACTATAGGCTTATTTTATATTCCACAAGTTATTCATTTTATAACATATTAGATGTATCATAAAAATAAGCATTTCAACTAAACATAATAACACTTATATATCATTATCATAAATAGCAAATACGTTAAAGAATGTGTACATGCAACTGTAACACCCTATATCACATATTTACTATATATAATGTCATCTATGCCATTTTACCCATCTTTACATATGACTAACATATTAATCAGGATTATCGCATCCTAACTGTACATTTATTTAAACAAACATGTTGACTTCATATGAATTACCAACATCTTATCAATGATAATTCTATTTCATCATACTTTAGCCATTTATCTTTGATGTATAGCATTCAGCATTTCAGCACTTCAGCACATTTATATAAAGTATTATAGCTTCTAGTTGCATGCATAACTAGAATTTTCACTATGAGCTTATTACAATCTTCACTTCCATAATTTACATATATATATATATATATATATATATATTACTAACTCTTATACATATTAAACATGTGAAGAACTAAACAAGATTTATCAAAAGTTTCCTACATCCACTTCTATAGACTGGTGTTGGCCTGTCCTGATGCAGAAATAGTTCCTGTGCAAAAGCCTTGCCTACTAAAACCTACACGGATCAAAATAACCCGTGCTAAGCTATAAAGCTTAGTGGGGATTCTAAACATGAAAGACAACCACTCACAGCGGTTGTCAAAGATATAGAATAAACAAACAATTTAAAATAATAATAATAAGTTACATAACAAGATAACCTTTCACAATAAATTCAGCATACTTGAATTCATACAATTCATAATGAGATATGCATATAATGTAAACAGATACCAAATCATGCTTAATTAACCATTGTTAAACATGTTTAGTCATATATCGGATGCAAAGTTCATACTGTAATTAACTGTAAAACTTTATTGCTTTACTTTAGCCTGCTTAAGTTCTAATAGTGGATAACGGGATCGGTGGATACCCGAGGGTATCAAACGGTGGATATCCGAAGATATCAAGACTATGGACCCAACCAGGGTCAAATATACGGTGGACCGGTCAAGGACCCAGAAGGGCCAAGTAACAACCCAAATGAGTTGTGTAAGATCCAGCAGGATCAACTATACTGTGGACCTAAAAAGGTCGACTGTGGCAGCTGCAATTCCCTATAGGCGCCTATCTATCCACAACTGAAACTCTATCGCAGGCATAATTATATTCTTGTTAAATTCACATATCAAGACTATGTTCATAGTGTACTATTCGTATATGTATAATATCTTGTAATACTATGAGTTCTTTGGTGCATAAACAAATATATGCACATTTCATATGCTAGGTTATATCAAGCCATGAGACTATAAATTTGCATCATAACATATAAGCATGACGTATAATCATCATCTCATACAATTAAGCATGTTCTCTTTAAGCATTATACATATTCTTAGTCATGCCAAAATATCTTCTATTTCATGGGCAATTACATATTCATACATTCATATATAACATGTAGGCATGACATTTAATCATCACTCCATAATCATCATTGTACGTACCTGTAGATTCATTCGCATACAATTGATGCATTCTTATATGCATATTTATCTATACATATAACCACCTTCATCATCAAGTATGAATCAAGTACTATACAAATTATCGATAAGTCTTCATGTAATAAATACATTTAACTTGCAACATGTAAGGTAGATATACATACATCTTTACAACTTGATTGAAACCTTTATTCATATGTATTTTTGTATCAAAAACTTGTTAAATTCTCGATAAAAACAGTTTAGTTAATCATTACTATTCATTTGAAACCTTTCTGTGAATTTTGAGTAAAACAGCAAGGGTCACGGTTACTATGAAATTGTTGGTAACCGTGAGATAGGTCACATTTCGGTTCTGTACTAAAAACTGCACTAGGTCACGGTTACTATGAAAATCCTCGTAACCGTGTCATATATGTACAAAAGGGGCTCACGGTTACTATGAATTCCTTAGTAACCGTGTCATATATGTACAAAAGGGGCTCACGGTTACTATGAATTCCTTAGTAACCGTGAGATAGGTTACTTTTCTATTCTGGACTAAAAACTGGACTAGGTCACGGTTACTAAGGAAATTCTGGTAACCGTGACATATATTTTGTCCAGAGGCCGATTTACAGATTCAACTTGTATTGCAATTTTGACCTTTAAATCATCATTTTTAGAGAATACTTTCTTCAACAAACTTGTAGCCCTATGTGTCTAGTTTCTAGGAAATCAAAAATCTCTTCAAAATCATTTATATAACTCGAGATATGAAGAAAATACTAAGGACTGTTCATGCTCACAAATTCTGCATCTTTGTCCGAAATTCAAACTGGATTTAGACCCATTTAAAGACAGAATTCGTATATAGTTTCTTCTTATAAAATCTTTGTCTATAGGTCTAGTTTAAGTCCCATTTTGAATCACCTCAATATCTATTTTCAAACTCCAGATATTATCAAAACAATACTCATAGGTCAAAAGAACTCAAACCCAGAATTTTATCAAATTCACATGCATGTCTCATCTTATGTTCTCTTTGTTTATTTCTCAAGTTTTCAAGCAAAACACATCATGTTCCAAAAGATCCATTCACAAGCAATATGAGAAACCCTAAATTCCCATACCTTAGCCAAAATCACAAAATCTTTCAATCCTTAGCAATGTCTTTCCCTTTGTTCTTCCTTCTTTCTTCTTCTCCTTCACAAATATCATCATCATTCAAAATCCAACACTTATACAACATCTTCTTCAATCAAAATGAAAAGAAAAGAGATGAAGATGATGATGGGTTCATTAACATATACATTACCTTAGTTGAAAGTCTTAAACTCTTAATGAACTCACAAGATTTCTCATTAATTCTCTTGAGATGATTTAGAAGGAGTGAAGGAAGGATGAAGGAGATGAATTTTCTGGGTTTTCCTCTCTAATGGCCGACCACCACACACACACTCTCACAATTCTTTAATTTCTCTTTCCTTCCACTAACACACACACCTATATATAGTGCTTTGACAAATCTCTCTTTAGGTCCTTTAAGATTTTGCATGTTACCAAGACTTCCCACCAAATCTTGCATGTCACAAATCATACCCCATCATTTAAGTCATTCTTAATTCAACCTCACCAATTTAACCTTTTCTTACATTGACCTCTCAATTAATCATTTATTCACATTTACCCCTTAAAGATACTGTAATTGCAAAATTACCCCAAAACAATACTTTTTACTTCAATTGCATCCTCAACTAATATTAAACTTTACTCATAAATTTTATTTTCATGCAATTAACAATAATAATTTACCCTATGGACCCTTACTCATATGAAATTATCATTTACAAATATGCAAATTAACTAGGGTCATGTTAGGGGCCTTACAATTCTCTCCCCCTTAAAGAATTTCGTCCTCGAAATTCATACCTGTTTCAAACAATCGAGGATATTGCTTTCTCATAGCTGCCTCTGGCTCCCAAGTTACTTCTTGTACACCGTGATGTTGCCAGAGTACTTTAACAAGGGGGATCTGTTTGTTCCTTAATTGCCTAATCTCCCTAGCCAGGATTTCCTTTGGTTCCTCATCATAAGTGAAATCCGGCTGTAACTGAATTTCTTGAACTTGCAACTTGTGAGATTCATCCGTGCGATATCTACGAAGCATAGATACATGAAACACATCATGAAGCTTGGCCAATTCCATAGGAAGAGCCAATCTGTAAGCCACTGGTCCAACTCTTTGAAGAATTTCATACGGACCAATGAATCTCGGGCTGAGTTTTCCTTTCTTCCCAAATCTAAGCACCTTTCTCCAAGGAGACACCTTCAAAAACACTTTGTCACCCACCTGGTACTCGATATCCCTTCTTTTAAGGTCAGCATATGATTTTTGCCTGTCACTCGCTTCTTTCAGCCTCTGCTTGATAACTTGAACTTTTTCTTCTGTATCTCTAATAAGGTCAGGACCAATTAACTTACATTCGGTCAACTCAGTCCAACAGACTGGAGTTCTACATTTTCTGCCATACAAAGCCTCATATGGTGCCATTTGAATACTCTTCTGATAGCTGTTATTATAAGCAAATTCCATTAAGGCTACATATTTATCCCAACTACCAGAGAACTCCAAAGCACATCCCCTCATCATATCTTCGAGAATCTGAATAACCCTTTCGGATTGCCCATCCATTTGAGGATGAAAAGCTGTACTGTACTTGAGCTGTGTTCCCAAAGCTTGCTGTAAACTCTTCCAAAATCTCGATGTAAACCTTGGATCTCGATCCGAAATTATAGACACTGGTATACCATGTAACCGTACAATTTCATTCACATACAATTCTGCAAGCCTATCCATAGAATAATCTGTTCGAACTGGTAAAAAGTGAGCTACTTTTGTTAACTTATCCACTATTACCCATACAGCATCATTTTTCCTTTGAGAAAGAGGCAAACCAGTAACAAAATCCATGGTAATGTCTTCCCACTTCCATTGTGGAATTGGAGTGGGATTCAGGAGACCTGAAGGAAACTGATGTTCTGCTTTCACTTGCTGACATGTCAGACATTTAGAAACATAATCAACAATATCCTTCTTCATGCCAGGCCACCAGTAAAACTGTTTCAACTCTTGATACATCTTATTCCCACCTGGATGCATAGTGAATGCAGTATTATGTGCTTCATGCAACAATGTTCTTTTCACTTCTTTATCATCAGGGATACACAACCTGTTATGGTAGTATACACCACCATCTTCTTTCATTGAAAAATCGGATTGATTACCTTCACCAATTGCTTTAACAATCTGTTTCAACTTTGCATCATCCTTCTGAGCATCAATCATTGTCTGCCTAACCAAGGGCCTAACTTTAAGCTGTGCTAGTAAAGCACCATCAGAAGCAAATTTCCAATTGCACTGTTTTAACATCAAAACAGCCATGGACTTACGACTCAGGGCATCAGCAACCACATTCGCTTTTCCTGGGTGGTAATCAACTATACAATCATAATCTTTGAATAGTTCCAACCATCTCCTCTGCCTCAAATTAAGTTCTTTCTGAGTAAGCAAGTACTTGAGGCTTTTATGATCAGTATAAATCCTGCACTTCTCCCCATAAAGGTAATGCCGCCAAATTTTTAAAGCAAATACCACAGCTGCCAGTTCTAGATCATGAGTCGGGTAGTTCTGTTCATGTGTTTTCAACTGTCTAGATGCATAAGCTATAACTTTACCATCTTGCATCAATACACAACCCAAACCAACCTTAGAAGCATCACTGTACATTGCATACTTTTTCCCTGCCACAGGTTGAGTCAACACTGGAGCCTCAGTCAACATCTTCTTCAACCTTTCAAAACTTGCTTGACAACGATCAGACCATTCAAACTTAGTATTCTTTCTCAATAGCTTAGTGAGGGGTGAAGCAATGACAGAAAAACCCTTCACAAAACGACGATAGTAACCTGCCAACCCAAGAAAACTTCTAATTTCATGCACATTCTTGGGTGGTCTCCAATTAACTATAGCTTCAATTTTATTTGGATCAACCCTAACACCTTCAGCAGATACAACATGACCTAGGAAAGAAACTTCCTTAAGCCAGAAGTCACATTTACTCAACTTAGCAAACAACTCATTTCCTTTCAAAGTTTGCAAAACAATTCTCAAATGATCAGCATGTTCAGCTTCATTTCTTGAGTAAATTAATATGTCATCAATAAACACAACAACAAATCGATCCAAATAGGATTTGAATACCCTATTCATAAGATCCATAAATGCAGCAGGTGCATTAGTCAACCCAAATGGCATAACTAAAAATTCATAATGCCCATAACGAGTTCTGAAAGCAGTCTTAGGAACATCCCCATCTTTAACTCTAAGCTGATAATATCCTGATCGCAAATCTATCTTTGAGAACACACCAGCACCACTTAACTGATCAAATAAATCCTCTATTCGTGGCAAAGGATATTTGTTCTTCACTGTCACTTTGTTCAACTGTCTATAGTCGATACACATTCTCATAGACCCATCCTTCTTCTTAACGAATAAAACTGGAGCACCCCAAGGTGACACACTAGGTCTGATAAAGCCTCTGTCTAACAATTCCTGTAATTGAACCTTCAGCTCTTTTAATTCAGATGGAGCCATTCTGTATGGTGCCCTGGAGATTGGGGCCGTACCAGGTATCAGATCAATAGATAACTCAACATCTCTTTCTGGAGGAAGTCCAGGTAATTCCTCAGGAAATACTTCTGGAAATTCTTTCACAATCGGTATTTTGTCAAGCTCCACCATATCCCTTTTTGAATCAAGGACTAAAGCTAAAAATGCTTCACATCCTTTTCTAAGACAACGCCTAGCTTCCATTGCTGATATAACATCAATTGATAGCTTAGGACAATTGCCTTCTACTACCACTTCCTTTCCTTCATCGTTCCTGAGGGTTACTATTTTCATTTCACAATTCACCACAGCATGATGCTTGGATAACCAATCCATTCCCAGAATTACATCAAACTCATGAAAAGGCAATACAATCAAATCTGCTGGAAACTCTTTCCCTTTAACTATTATAGGACACTCTTTGCACACCTTATTAACAATTATACTATGTCCCAAAGGACTAGTAACACATACATCAAAATCTAACTGTTGTGTTTTAAACCTATCTCTACCCGAAACTCCAATACAAACATATGAGTGAGTAGAGCCAGGATCAATGAGTGCATGTATATTACAATTATAAAGAGAAAAATTACCAGCTATAACTTCTGGAGCATCCTGTTCCTCTCTGGCCTTCATGGCATAAGCCCGCCTAGCAACCATTTGAGTAGAAGGTCTATCAACTGTCTCTGACATATTCTGGGACTGGGATCCATGATGAGCTGATCCAAACCTTCCCCTACCTCTACCTCTTCCAGATGGGGGTGCATTAGAAGCTCCCCTGCTATTCTGTTGCTTAAAACCTTGATCTGATTTCAAAGGACAATTTGCCATGAAATGATCGGCACTGCCACATCTAAAGCATTCTCCAGCCAGTTTCCTGCAATTACCCCAATGGTGCCTGGAACAATGAGAACATTCAGGTGCTTGACCACCACTCTGTCTTCCTGAAACTTCCCTCTCATTTCTAGGCTTGGTAAAGGATTCTTGCTTCTTTCCTTTATTAGGAGAATTGAAAACAGACTCTGCAGGCTGGCCTCCTTGAGTCCCTCTAAATCTTTTTCCAGCAGATGATCCTCCCCTGGGACCACTTCTTTTATGCTCTCTCTCTCTTTTAGCTATCTCATACTTTTCAATTTTCATGGCAGTTGTGACCAGTTGATTAAAATCTACCACATTTAGAGATGTAAAACCAAATAATTTTTCTTTAATTCTATCATTCAGCCCATCTTCAAAGTGCCTGCATTTGAACACTCCGGTCAACATCTCCTTGGGAACATATTTGCATAATCGGCTAAATTCTTTTTCATATTCAGCCACAAATAAAACTTTTTTTCTCAAACTCAGAAATTGCTTTAATTTCTCCTCCTTATAAGCCTCAGTAACATATTTCTTTCTGAACTATTCCTCAAATAATTCCCAGGTAAGTGGGTCAGGTAACTGTGACTGTCTCAAAATTAACTTCCACCAATCATATGCCATGCCTTGAAGTAAGGACACAGCACAAGATACCTTGTGATTTGCAGGACAGTTTATTTCATCAAATATCCTCTCCAGCCTTTCTAACCAGAATTCAGCTTCTTCAGATTGTTCTAGATTGGTGCCCATAAATTCTTGTGCCCCATGCTTTCTAATTTCAGAGATTGGAGCCTTGGGCAAAGTCATTCTCTGCAAAATCTGGGCCATATCCTGAGAAATTTTCAACAAGGCCTCTCCAGGAACTGCGGTAGGAGTTTCATTTCGATGCGAAGAGGAAGTTATTGGATTAGAAGGATTTGATCTATCCGGCAAATTACTTTCAGCCGATTCTTCTATAGCATCCCTAGAGTTCTCCATCTTTAATCTATAAGAAAACAGGAACTTTTGCATCAGGCCAACACAACACTATCTTAAATTAAGGTTTCTATACTTGCATTGCCCAGAAAAGGCTAAACCTAGGCTCTGATACCAAATTGTAACACCCTATATCACATATTTACTATATATAATGTCATCTATGCCATTTTACCCATCTTTACATATGACTAACATATTAATCAGGATTATCGCATCCTAACTGTACATTTATTTAAACAAACATGTTGACTTCATATGAATTACCAACATCTTATCAATGATAATTCTATTTCATCATACTTTAGCCATTTATCTTTGATGTATAGCATTCAGCATTTCAGCACATTTATATAAAGTATTATAGCTTCTAGTTGCATGCATAACTAGAATTTTCACTATGAGCTTATTACAATCTTCACTTCCATAATTTACATATATATATATATATATATATATATATATATATATATATATATATATATATATATATATATATATATATATATATATATATATATATATATATATATTACTAACTCTTATACATATTAAACATGTAAGGAACTAAACAAGATTTATCAAAAGTTTCCTACATCCACTTCTATAGACTGGTGTTGGCCTGTCCTGATGCAGAAATAGTTCCTGTGCAAAAGCCTTGCCTACTAAAACCTACACGGATCAAAATAACCCGTGCTAAGCTATAAAGCTTAGTGGGGATTCTAAACATGAAAGACAACCACTCACAGCGGTTGTCAAAGATATAGAATAAACAAACAATTTAAAATAATAAGTTACATAACAAGATAACCTTTCACAATAAATTCAGCATACTTGAATTCATACAATTCATAATGAGATATGCATATAATGTAAACAGATACCAAATCATGCTTAATTAACCATTGTTAAACATGTTTAGTCATATATCGGATGCAAAGTTCATACTGTAATTAACTGTAAAACTTTATTGCTTTACTTTAGCCTGCTTAAGTTCTAATAGTGGATAACGGGATCGGTGGATACCCGAGGGTATCAAACGGTGGATATCCGAAGATATCAAGACTATGGACCCAACCAGGGTCAAATATACGGTGGACCGGTCAAGGACCCAGAAGGGCCAAGTAACAACCCAAATGAGTTGTGTAAGATCCAGCAGGATCAACTATACTGTGGACCTAAAAAGGTCGACTGTGGCAGCTGCAATTCCCTATAGGCGCCTATCTATCCACAACTGAAACTCTATCGCAGGCATAATTATATTCTTGTTAAATTCACATATCAAGACTATGTTCATAGTGTACTATTCGTATATGTATAATATCTTGTAATACTATGAGTTCTTTGGTGCATAAACAAATATATGCACATTTCATATGCTAGGTTATATCAAGCCATGAGACTATAAATTTGCATCATAACATATAAGCATGACGTATAATCATCATCTCATACAATTAAGCATGTTCTCTTTAAGCATTATACATATTCTTAGTCATGCCAAAATATCTTCTATTTCATGGGCAATTACATATTCATACATTCATATATAACATGTAGGCATGACATTTAATCATCACTCCATAATCATCATTGTACGTACCTGTAGATTCATTCGCATACAATTGATGCATTCTTATATGCATATTTATCTATACATATAACCACCTTCATCATCAAGTATGAATCAAGTACTATACAAATTATCGATAAGTCTTCATGTAATAAATACATTTAACTTGCAACATGTAAGGTAGATATACATACATCTTTACAACTTGATTGAAACCTTTATTCATATGTATTTTTGTATCAAAAACTTGTTAAATTCTCGATAAAAACAGTTTAGTTAATCATTACTATTCATTTGAAACCTTTCTGTGAATTTTGAGTAAAACAGCAAGGGTCACGGTTACTATGAAATTGTTGGTAACCGTGAGATAGGTCACATTTCGGTTCTGTACTAAAAACTGCACTAGGTCACGGTTACTATGAAAATCCTCGTAACCGTGTCATATATGTACAAAAGGGGCTCACGGTTACTATGAATTCCTTAGTAACCGTGTCATATATGTACAAAAGGGGCTCACGGTTACTATGAATTCCTTAGTAACCGTGAGATAGGTTACTTTTCTATTCTGGACTAAAAACTGGACTAGGTCACGGTTACTAAGGAAATTCTGGTAACCGTGACATATATTTTGTCCAGAGGCCGATTTACAGATTCAACTTGTATTGCAATTTTGACCTTTAAATCATCATTTTTAGAGAATACTTTCTTCAACAAACTTGTAGCCCTATGTGTCTAGTTTCTAGGAAATCAAAAATCTCTTCAAAATCATTTATATAACTCGAGATATGAAGAAAATACTAAGGACTGTTCATGCTCACAAATTCTGCATCTTTGTCCGAAATTCAAACTGGATTTAGACCCATTTAAAGACAGAATTCGTATATAGTTTCTTCTTATAAAATCTTTGTCTATAGGTCTAGTTTAAGTCCCATTTTGAATCACCTCAATATCTATTTTCAAACTCCAGATATTATCAAAACAATACTCATAGGTCAAAAGAACTCAAACCCAGAATTTTATCAAATTCACATGCATGTCTCATCTTATGTTCTCTTTGTTTATTTCTCAAGTTTTCAAGCAAAACACATCATGTTCCAAAAGATCCATTCACAAGCAATATGAGAAACCCTAAATTCCCATACCTTAGCCAAAATCACAAAATCTTTCAATCCTTAGCAATGTCTTTCCCTTTGTTCTTCCTTCTTTCTTCTTCTCCTTCACAAATATCATCATCATTCAAAATCCAACACTTATACAACATCTTCTTCAATCAAAATGAAAAGAAAAGAGATGAAGATGATGATGGGTTCATTAACATATACATTACCTTAGTTGAAAGTCTTAAACTCTTAATGAACTCACAAGATTTCTCATTAATTCTCTTGAGATGATTTAGAAGGAGTGAAGGAAGGATGAAGGAGATGAATTTTCTGGGTTTTCCTCTCTAATGGCCGACCACCACACACACACTCTCACAATTCTTTAATTTCTCTTTCCTTCCACTAACACACACACCTATATATAGTGCTTTGACAAATCTCTCTTTAGGTCCTTTAAGATTTTGCATGTTACCAAGACTTCCCACCAAATCTTGCATGTCACAAATCATACCCCATCATTTAAGTCATTCTTAATTCAACCTCACCAATTTAACCTTTTCTTACATTGACCTCTCAATTAATCATTTATTCACATTTACCCCTTAAAGATACTGTAATTGCAAAATTACCCCAAAACAATACTTTTTACTTCAATTGCATCCTCAACTAATATTAAACTTTACTCATAAATTTTATTTTCATGCAATTAACAATAATAATTTACCCCATGGACCCTTACTCATATGAAATTATCATTTACAAATATGCAAATTAACTAGGGTCATGTTAGGGGCCTTACAGCAACAATATGAACACATATATATAATCATAAGAAAAATATTTCAAAACAATGGTTGTTACTGTCTAATCTTCATAATCTTTAATATACACTATGAATATGCACTTATAAAATTGTTGTGCACATTAGACTTTTATAATACTCTTGGACTTAATAAAAATTCCTTCATTAATCATGTATTGGCATACATATAGAAATAAGGTTTATGATCACAAAGGCATATATATATATGATCAATTTAATCAAAATATTAATATAATGCTTATTCATCATTTAACGATTAGCATAAATTTAGGATACTAGCAGTATAGATACATATACTATTGCACATTCTTTTAGATGTGAGTTTTATGTGCAATAAAATGAATTTCATATGTAAAATAGTATAAAGTTAATTAAGAATTTGCATGCCTTATTAAACTTTTCTTAACCTTTGACAATAAAGCCTGCACTATTCTAAAGAGGTGGATAACGGGTTATACGGTAGCACCCGAAGGTACAAATAAGATACCCGAAGGTATAAATTGATTGATTATAACGGTGGCACCTGAAGGTACAAGTCTGTTTAGTCACCCAAACGGGGAATACTACAACTCAATTGGGGTTGAATATGATCCATATGGGACCATGTCTGTTTAGTCACCCAAACGAGGTTGACTACAACCCAAACGGGGTTGAAACTATCGCAGCTACAAGGTACCCTTATAGGCATGCCTATCTATCCACTTCCTGGACTAAAAACAGGTAGTACAATCTCTTTACTTTATATTTTCTTTATTCATTCATATTCTTATATGCACATGTATACTCTTGTGTAACAACGAACAATGTACTCATATGCATGCTTATGTGTAACTTTATATAAACCTTTGAACATGCTCACTATTGGGTATTACTATTCTGTATTTGAAATCTTTTTCAATCATGTAACTATTTCGTATAACATGGTTGTATCTATATCATACTATTTGCTCCTGTGCATAATCATTTACAGATATATATATCTTCTCTAGAGCATCAACATATATGCATAATTCATAAAAACAATATATACAATTAGCTTATGTAACAATCACATGACAAAATACTCCCTCTTTAATGCAAACACTTGTGTACGTATTGTCATATAACATTGCTATTATGTACTTTAATAAGATTTCTATAATTGAGTCTATTGCTCTATAGATCTGTGTTTCAACTTGCTAACATGTGACATCACATATGCTTATTCGTGTCATTTTATTTAAGTAAAGACATAATCATACATTTCATTTTAAATCATATGTTTTAAATCATTTCACTAAAATATCTTTCAAACTCGATCATTTAAGATCATACTATATATGTATATGTTTATATGTACACATATATTCTACTAGTCATATTACTTCTTTTTACAAGTAGAGTTAATATTTCAAAGTATAAGTATCATACGAACAGTCATGGGTAGCATTTTTAATATTGACTATCATGTATGTATTCATATCCACATTTGAACTCTATTGCAGGCAACACTATGTTCATGTTCGACTCACATATCAAGACTGTATTCATAGTATACTATTTGTACATATACAAAGTCTTGTAAAACTATAAGTTCTCTTGTGCATAGACAGATATATGCATATTTCATATAACAAGTTATACGTCTAGCTCATCCAATCCATGTGACTATGAAATTTGCATCGTGACATATATGCATGACATATAATCATCACATCATATACTTGATCATGTTCTCATTAAGCATCTCACATGTTCATAGTCATGCTAAAACATTTTCTATCTCATAGGGCAATTACTTGCTCATACACTCATATATATAATCATGTGTTATACAAAATATCGACATATTTCCATATGGGCATATACATATGACATGGGCATACTATTATATTCCCTATTTCATAGCATAAGTACATGTCAAGATATACACTTTCTCATCATAGGATTACATATATATACATAAATTTTGCATATGACAATCATGTACTAATCTAATTACATATATAGGTTAGATATTTTCATCACCAATCTTTATTTATGTACACATACAAATGTATATGTATGCCTATAAATCGTTCATTGATAATCATATTACATGCCCTATCCAATTTATTTTACTATCACATAAACAATTATTTATCTCAATTAATTAAAAGGTCATAGGATAAAGTATCACAAAAGTCCGCACAGGGTAGCATTATGGACTCGATTTGTGAGCCACATTTGAAATTGAAGATGTCATTTTTAGGCAAAATGATCTTTTAAAATCTTATCCCCCTATGTTTTTAGTTTTCAGAGCATCAAAATTCATTTTAATATCTGACCTATAGCTCGAGTTATTTTAAAAATACTATAGGTTGTTCAGAGAGCCAAAACAATGTGGGCTGTCACTTAGAAAAATTCAGAACGTAAAATTGAGAGCGATTTAGACCAATATTTCTTATTAAAAGTTATATCTTTCATGTCTCTAGTTTTAACAGAATTTTTTTTTTGTAGCATTTCAACACCTCTACAAAAAGTTATGCCTATTATTGTAAATTCTGTTTCTATGAGCAGTCCAGGGGACTAGTACGGATTTAACCCTAAATTCCCTATACTTAAAGGCAGATTTAAGCTTAGATTTCTTCTTAAGAATTATAGATATAGAAGTGTATTTTCCATAAAAATTAACTTTACATCATTTTGCTCATTGTAAACGAAGTTATCTAAATTTAATTACAAGCTGTTCCAGACTCCACATTAACAGTTCACTTGATTTTTCAATAAATTATAAAAATTAGTTAGAGGTAGAATCAATGTCTGGTCCCTTCTACAAATTTGTAGGTTTATGTCTTATTTAACTATATAATTTTGAATTGGTTCATTTTGAGGTCTCTAACTTAATTTATGATAGAATTACCATTACTAGGTCAAAGAAACCCTATTATGGTTTCAAATGCAAATTACCTCACATTCTCAACAAATCATTCAAATCTTAAGTCCACCTCATCATGTCCAGCAGAAAATTACATTCACATGAAAAACTCTAAAATTACCATGCCTTGGACAAAATTTTCTTTAGCCAAATAATCCTTTACAAGACCTTTTCCTTTGTCTCTTTTATCTTCTCCTTATCTATAATGTAAATAATTTTCTAATCCATCATTTCCAGTAGCTTTTCCCAACCAAAACCCAAGTAGAGAATGAAGAACAAGATGATGGTATTGAAGATAACCAAAATTAAACCATACCCTATTAATCTATATCAATATTTACTTGAACAATTCCACATGCATGCAATGGCCTTCATGAATTTATGAGAGATGAACATGAAAATTGAAAGAGATGAAATGAATTCCCTCATTTGGTGCCGTCCCACTCTCCCTTTCTCTTTCCTTCCACTAACACTAACATTTATATAGTGTTTTGGTAAATGTCTTTCTAGGTCCTTTAAGGTTTTGCATGTCACACTAAAGACATACAACTTTTTGCATGCTATAAAGTGACCCTCCACTAACTCTTTTTCTTAAATCAACCTTTCTATTTAATCCCTTTTATGAATTTACCTCTTAATATATTCTTCTATCCATATTTTACCCTTAAAATACCATATTTATAAATTGACCCCTAAATTAATACTTCATGCTAAACATACTCACTATCTACTGCTCACTGTCCGATTTTTCCATAATATGTTTCACATGGAAAATGACATTTTTCAAGAAACATTTCTTCTTAACAATTGATACTTAAGATCTTAACTATATGATATAAAAATTGTAAGTCATTTTGATGTATATCCCAGAAGCTATAACATATGAAACACCTACTACTCCAATGACCCGCCAAATGAAAAAGGGCTACTGTTTTGGGCATTTTTGAAGACCTTAGAGGTAAAATTTCGTTATTGTTATTTCTATAATATTTGTAATCAAAGAAGTCCCGGTTCTATTCCAAATAAAATAATCAAATTTGGAGTTCAAAAACTCAATTTATGATTAAAATAGTCATTGGAGGTCAATCCGAATTTTTGGACAACACTTCCACATTAATGCCTAATATCTTAATTCAAGTCAATATACTTATAAAATCCATAATCAACACAAGTATTAATGCATGAAAGAAATAATAGTAACAATATCTTAACTTTATTTATCTAAAATAATACATACTATGCAATAATGTCATTTGACTATGGTATACTCTATCTCTTAAAACCATGAATCCATTATATTTTAAGTACTACTAATTTATCCCCTAATGCTCAATTTGACTTTAATGACATATGTTTGTCTTTGAATTCTACTAGAGCCTCTTTAGGGTCCTTACAATAGTTAAGTTCAGTTTTATTATACTTGTAATTACTATCAACTACAAATCTGTTTGTCATAATGTATTTATGCCTTTCGTACTAATAGTATAACATATTATCCAAACCAATTATTAGATAATTATTAAAAATATAAAATAATTTTAGTGATGGAATGGTGACGGATATTTTCGTCATGAATTTTTTTATTTTGACATAAATTTACCGACAGAAATACACTTACCGTCGCTAAATTTACCTACGAAACTTGTCATTTCGTCGAAAATTTACCTACGAAATACTTATTTTTGTTGATAAAATTTCCAACGAAAAATATAATTCCGTTGGTAATTTTAATGATGAAATTTGAATCCGTCGGTAAATATGGCAAATTATGACAGTTTTTCAGTCGACACCTCCTGACAAAATTACCGACAGACAATGTTTTTCGTCAGTAAAAGTGCTAAAACCATTGTCCAACATCATTTTCCGTCGGCAATTTGTTTTTCCTACAAAAATTCTCTCAATTTCGTCAAAAATTTCCATCAGCAAAATAGATTTTTCTTATAATGATAGTTTGTAGAATCATAATAAATATATGACACACATTTATGAAAATATGTATTTATTGATTAATATATTTTTATAGAGTCAATTTTATTTATGGTCACTGGACTTACGACTTATCATTCGTAAGTAACTGATTATTTTTTTGTAGCTTAAAGGTCACTAAACTTATCACATTTTTGCATAAAAGTCATGTTCACCAATTTCCAACGAGGACCCTTGTCGAATTGATGACATGGAACTTCATGTCATATGCTTGGACACACGTGGCACGTCCCATGTTTGGATCAATTTAATTCACGATAATTAGACTTACGACTTATCATCCAAACATAACTGACTTATTTTTCATGACTTAAATGTCACTTAACTTATCATCTATAAACTTAACTTATCAACTTTTTAAAGAAAAAACCATCTTGATTGGACTCATATGGAGATGAATTTATTGTCACGTCATCAGCTATGACACATTAGCTATGGACGTCATCATCTATGGACATATATTGATTGCTGATGTGTCAAATATGACACATTAGCCGATGACGGTGATTTGGCTGCTGACGTGTCAAATATGACACATTAGCTGATGATGTGGTAATAAATACATCTCCATGTGTATCCGGTAAAGATGATTTTTCTGTAAAAAAGTGATAAGTTTAGTTACATTTAAGTTACGAAAAATAAATTAATTACTTTTGGATGATAAGTCGTAAGTCCAGAAACCATGGATAAAATTGATCCAAACATAAGATGTGCCATGTGTGTCTAGACATATGACATGTCATGCCATGTCATCAATCCGACAAGGGTCCTCGCAGGAAACCGATGAACATGACTTTTATGCAAAAATGTGATAAGTTTAGTGACTTTTAAGTCACAAAAAAAAATTAGTTACTTTCAGATGATAAGTCGTAAGTCTAGTGACTGTGGGTGAAATTGATCCATTTTTCCTACACTAATTATTTGAGCAATTCATAAAATTTTTGTATTATACTATTATTTATTTTATGTATTAATATGGTAAATATATGCTAAGTTAAAAAATATATTCATCTTGGTAATTTTATAATCAATGACAACAACTGTATAATTTTGCCAAACACTTAAATATTAATCACCAATCAGCTACCAGCAATAGGTATCGACTATCGACAACAAGTATTTGCTACCACATACGCTCAATAGCTAAACAAAATGGGATTTTAATACAACTCAGATTGAGTTGTCATTTCTCATTTTAATTTTAACCCAAACATTAGCTAATAGACACATGCATGGCAAATGAATTAATTTCAATAGTAAAGATTAAAAAAAAAGAATCATTAACTTGAGAAGCGAAGATTATGATACTTACATGATGAAAATGGAAGTTATAAATGCAACAAAATTGATTGGAATAAATATGAGAAAATACAAAATCCTATATATAATATCAACATACAAATAAGTTTGAGATATTTATTAAAAAAATTCATTGACAATATATGTTACTATTCTTTTTTAAGAAAGACAATAATATGAATATCTCATGTTAATAGCATAAATAGTTGCAATTGATTGTCATTATTTTTGATCAAATGAATTTATATGCTTTTAGCAGAACCAAATCACAACCCAACATTGAGGTATATTTATCTCAACCTATTCTTATGCTTTGCTCAATTAGATTTGTCTCTACATATGGATTTGATGATGATAAAGATGAAGACTTTGCCTTAACAAAAAATGGGACTGGTTAAAAAAAGTTCTAGCTAAATGCACTTTATTCATCTTCATCATTGCTCATCTTCTCTTAAAATTAGGTGATAAAAAATTCTTTGACAAATATATTCAGATTTTCCCTTTCAGATTATGGCTTAAATTTGGTACCAAGCAAATTTTGGTTATGATTTCAGTTGGATCTGAGTTTGGTTAAATCCTTAATTTTGCTCCTCCTATCTAGATCCATCCATTGATAATGGAAAAATTATGTGGATAACTATTCTCCTTTGGGTTAGGATGTGATTTCCTCACCAAACTATCATTCTTTATTAGTTTTCAACCTTACACTAATTGAAAGTCATTTCACCTCCCTCAACTAGGAAAAATAAAGTGTATCCTTATTTTGTCTTTTTCTGGATGTTAAATTTCCATTTAGATACCTAAAGTTTTTCTCTTTTCGATTTTATCCTTCTTCAATTATTAAAATTATTTTTTTTATATCAATTAATGTAGATCTTATATTTGATATCCTTTGCATTTTCTGCTATGTTTCTTTATCCTATATATTAATTCATTTTTATATAAAGCTCTTAGTTCATCTAGTTCTATTATTATTTTGTTTATATGATCTTGACTGTTAAGGTTTAAAAAATCTTAGATATTTTCCAATTTTTTTTTAAATAATCATAGTGATTCAAACCAATATTTTTTAGCAAAATTGTCTAAATCTTTTAATTGCTTAATTTCAATGTTATAATTTTTATTTTTATTTCTTTTAAATATTACAAAGAATATATATATATATATATATATATATATATATATATATATATATAAGCCTTTTTATTTTTTTATTCACATTTATAAATATTAAACAACAAATTCTACTTCTTAAATTTTCTATATACCATTTCTTTTAAATTAATTCTTTATCTATTTTTTCTTTGACTATCTATTGTTATTGATTCATTTAGTAATTCATTTAATCTTAAACTTGTTTTATTTATTTCTTCTATAATTTTCTTTAAATCTTCTTCTAATTCATCTTTTATTACTATGAGTTCTACTCTTATTTCTTGAAATTTAGGTATTATATAATCTTCTTCCATATTATTTAACCCTATAAACATACATTCATTTTTCTTATCTCTTACTCTATCTCTATAATATTTTACTTTTTCTACTAATTCTGAACAATTTTTAAATATTATATCACAAGTTTCTTTTATTTTTATACTTAACATTTTATTTTTCTTTCTAGATGAAAATTTTAATTTTTGATAATATAAATTTTAAGATCTTATATTTTATTAGCAACAAGTGCTCCTAAGCTCCAATAACAGCTATCACAGAGCGAAAATGTAGGAAACAACAAAAGCATGAGAGAAAATTTAAAATTATTCTTCTAACTCTTGTAATTCTTTATTAATTTTCTTTTTATGGAATGTATATGTTAGATATATAACATAATATATATCCAAAAATGAGGGAACCAAAGTTACCTCTTGTAGCATAGAGATCGAGGTAATAAAAGTGAAAGCAAATGATCTCATCTTACATCATTGGCAAACTTTATCCCCGTACAACAAATGCAGGATAAAAGCTCGAATCTATGGTTTAAATACCCTTTAAAGAAAAAATATGAGGAGAGACAATTTTTGCAAAGTTTCAGTGCACGTAGAAACTTCTATGTCATTTGCAGAATTTCTTAAGCCTATTTATAGAGCCTTGTACTCTAATATAAGAAATTATTCTTTAAAGAAAATAATATGAAAAAGGAAGTTACCTTTTCCAAATATGGAATTTTCCCTAATGAAAGGATTTGATAAGGATCTTTTTTCCAAATTTGATTTATTTCCTTTCTGATGTGGATCACTTCTATATTAGGAAATTACCATATTAATATGGATCCTCTTCCATATCGGGAGTCATAGACATATCCAAACTTTTTCACCTGCCACTCGTACATGACAGAAAAATTTTCAATCATATAGGTAAATAGATTGTGCGACCAACAAATATTGAGAGCACCGATGCTATACACTTGCTAGGGACATATATCATCTCAAAAACAAGATCCTCTTTATCAAGTATGCCTAACCCTAGTTGCCTTTGCACATTTACTGTTTTAACTTATGATCTCTTAAAATAATTTTCATGTTCACTATTATGTCTCTACTCATAAAGACTGTAATAGGCATACTGATGAACCACAAAACCACTAAATGTGATTGAAAGGCTATCTTCCTCTCTTACTTTATGCCATCCATTAGGATTCAACTCACTTTTCTAATTAGATCTACCAAGCTGCATTTATCTTGTGACCTCTTAGAGACTAACTAACATAACCACACTAAACCATATTTCAAGGAAAAATTGAGGGTTCTAAGGGTCATTCGCATATATGGTCTCACATTAGAAAAAAATTGATATCAATTATTTTAAATTCCCTCCCTTTGGTTGACTTAAGCACACATGGTATCAAACATGTATCATGGTGTTCTTTCCTTCCCGTAAAGAAGTGCATGTCTCATAAAATAAAGACACACACACACACACACACAGATATATATATGATGCGGATCCACCATCAATACCATCAACCACCAAAAATCCTTTAAAGATGCCTAGTTGTCCAATTATAAGAGGGCATGCTAATAAGCTAAAGATGGCTATGTCATCTTATGTTCAAGACTTTGTTACTTAAGAACTTCATGAAGAGGCCTTTGATAAGTGTTATAGAAAACTTGAAGGCCAACATAAAGTACTTAATCTTTTCGAAGTGAAGGAATTAGGCTAACTTAAGTCATCAAAGGTTTATACAACTTTAGACTTTAATTATACAAGTCATATGCCTCATTTAAAAGTCACATAATTCATTTAACTTGTATTTTAAATGGGCTTAGCATGTAGGGCTTCATTAGGTTGGGTTTTAAGTAGACTTTCTTTGGGGTTTCATTTCGGCCTATAAGACTTATTATTTAGTTTTGTTTTTTAAGTTTTATTTAAGACTTAATAAGTGGGCTTATTTACCTCATAAAGCCCATGGTAATTTCGGCCACATCATGTTTCAGGCCTTATTAGGGTTTATCTTTGCTTTTAAGGGTTAATTAGGGTTAACAACCTTATAAATAGGTTATTACAAGTTGTAAACTTAAAATTTTGATTAATTAAACATTCAGAGGTTTCTCTTTATTGTCTTGGTCGAAATTCTTTAGAGGGAATTGTGAGTTTGCTTGCTTTTCCTTTCTATTGCATGAAAAATTTGATTACTTATCAATTATCTTGATTATGGCATTTCCATCTTCTTCTTTATCCCAATTACTTGCATTTCCAATCACTTATTGTTTGGGGGTTCAATAAGGAAGGTGTTTATCTGATTTGTCTTCGCCATCAAAGTGTATGTTCAAGGGATTTTGAATTCTTTAACTTTGGGATTACCCATCATTTTTATCAGAGCCAAAGTAGGATAAATTCCTATTTATTTTAGTATTAGGTTTATGCTTTCTTCCTTTGATTTCATTTTATGCATGTCGAATTTGATAGTAGCAAAAATTCTGATTTTTATGCTTTTTATGTGTTAAATTTTAGCATTTTTGTTCTTTTTTACCATTCTTTTTCCTTGAATTCTTGTTTTGATCATACTTTTGACTAGAAAGTCCGATTCCTTATTATAAGATATTTTCAAAAAGAGAATTTTGGGATCTATGAAAGATTATTAAGCAAAGCTCATATAATCGCCATTTTCAAACTAATAAAAACCTAAAAAATGATATTTGGACTTTCAATTTTTCACCTTGAAGTGTTCTACAATCTTTTTTGTTATTCTTGAAATTGCCTTGAATCGACTCTTTAACGATTAGTTGCTTGAATTCGAATCCTTGTAGAAGTAGATTTAGATTGGTTGTTGATTAAGATAAAAATCATTGGTACTGTTCACATCATTATTCACAGTACTGTTCATTAAAATAAAGAAAAAAAGAGAAGAAAGAATAAAAGAAGAGAAGAAAAGAATTAGGGAGCAATTCGGTCAAAGGGAGATTATATAGCCAAAGGAAAAATTCAAATCCTTTATGAGTGGTAAAGTAATCCTTTTTTATTGGATTGGGAGGGGCAACAATTAAACCTTTTTCAAACACCTTTTGGAATCCTTTAAAGGGTAGAAAAAATAATCCTTATTACTTTGGGTTTAGGCTTAATCCTAATCAAACTTATATAAGGATTTTAGTTGCAATCATTGTTTTACCATTTGTGCTATCCTTTGTTATTAATCATTGCCACCATTTGATATAATTTCCTTCCAATCATTAATATCATTTGTACCACCATTTTATATCATTTGTTATCCATTTGTGTAGCCATTTTTGGTATCATTTGCCATCATTTGTGTTACCATTTTGCCATCATTTTTTCCAATAATTTGCCACCATTTTGGCATCATTTACTATCATTTTTGCCATTATTTTTCGATCAATTTGCCATCTTTTTGCCACCAATTTACCATCACTTTATCCCCATTTTGCACACAACTTGACACACTAATCAAACTTGTTATACCATTCAGCCTAGTGATATTTTTTTTGCTTCAAATTGAATTATTTTGCATGCAATCTACTTTATTTAGTTTAATTAGGTCTCTTTGTTGATTTCTTGCTTTATTTGGTAGAATAATTAGGTTCTATATTTGGTTTACTTTATAGTGAATCAAATTCATACATTTTATCCATATTATCATTTTTCTTAATTCTAGTTGTTTATTTCTTTGTTTTAAGCTTACTTTTGTTCCTTCTACATTGTTGGAGTATCTTTGCTTATCTAATACTCTAATTTTTATTATCATCAAATGGTACACAATTCTTAGTTGTATATCACCTCCATTGTGTCTATTATCTTCTTTTTAAGTTTTAAGCTATCTTTTATTGTCAAGGCTTGTCTTTTTTTGCTTTCTTAAACGTGCTCAAGAATATTAGTTTGTGGATTAAATTTTGAACTGCAATTTTAAAGTTGCAAGCTTGAGTGGAAAAAGGCAAAAGAGTATGAGGACATTAAGAGTGTAAAAGCCTTAATTGTGTGAAACATGAAGGGAGTGACATTCTTTGAGTGTAAACATGTGAGAAACTATTTTAGCTAACATTTTCTACAGGTTTTCATCATGACTAAAAATAGTAATGAGAGGGAAATGTTTCACGAGGAAGATGAAAATGTTCCTGATTTTAAAATGTCTTATAGGGCATTTGTTAGTGAATTTAGGAAGTTAAATAATCATATGGATGGTATGAAAGAGAAGTTAGAAGTGAGTACATCTAATTCTAGAAGGACAGCCAGGAAAGGTCGAACGGATTAATGAAGAGATTAATTTAGGCGAGTGGGATGATAAAGAGGAAGTCCAATCCATGAGGGGTAGAGTGAGAAAAGAAAAAAGGGAAGAAAGGAGAGAGTAATCTTAGTGCCATTAAAATGAATATTCCATCTTTGAAAGGTAGGAATGACGGTGAAACTTATTTAGAATGGGAACGAAAGGTAGATATGATTTTTGACTGTCATAATTATGTTGAGGAGAAAAAGATGAAGTTAGCTGTAGTAGAGTTTAGTGATTACATTTTAGTTTGGTGGAATGATTTAGTGAAGAGTAGGAGAAGGAATGGAGATCCATTTATATCTACTTAGGATGTGATGAAAAGGAGGTTTGCGCCATCTTATTATTATAGAAAGTTACATCAGCAATTGCATAGACTCACCCAAGGAGCTAGATGTTAGTGTAAGCCCTAGCCCCAATACATTGTTATAAAGCATTTAATTTAATAAATGAGACATTTGTTTTATCTATTGTATTCCTATGCATATCAATTAATAGAACTATACAATAATGTTGTTTCAGTTTAAGTTATCATGTGTGAGGTGCATGGTTGTAAGACCTTGAAACAAATGAAACTACATTCTAAATATCCCTAGTCAGTCATTGTTATGGGAATAACAAATGAATTAAGAATACTATGCTCTCTCTGATAAGTTGAGTTTTCTCTGATGGATCATAAGGACAAGAGTGTCAATCAGAGATCATAGATACATGTTTCGAACATGGTATCTGAATTTGATCCATTCATGAGAACACTACATGGTACAAGTCATAAGTATTTCTCATGTGCAAGTTTTGCATCAGGGTTCTTAGACCTAAAATCTCTATAAAACTCTTTATGAATTAATGTGTACTTTGACATACACCTAACGTGCTCATAACAGGATGATAAGTATAGGTATGCTTGGGTATGCACTGATCCATGTTAGAGAGCATGAGAGAAGTGAAGGGATTACCCCTCTCGATAAGAGAGAAAATATCACCGGCCACTCAATCAGTGAACTAAGAAGTGTATGGCCATACCGAGATGAAATAATGGGTAATAAATATTTATCTAAGAGTTCAGTGTCACTGGAATATCAAGAAAGGAATTAATATATATAAGGATGACTAATTCCATGCCTTATATTAATTCTGATATTTAAGGGTAAGGAACTATGTCAAATTACATTAGGTCACCAAATGCTATTTGCATTTTCATTTAATTTGGAATGCTATAATATCTTGCTAGAGAGTATATATAGTCTTTGAATTAATTTATTAATTCATTGCCAATATTAAATGGACCTATAGGATCGCACACAAAGCATTAAGCTTATAATATTTAAATAGTATATCAAGCATTAATTTGGGCTTTTATTTAAAGTCAAATTAATATGGATAATGGGTATTAAAATTGCTAAATGGACCTTGGCCCATGAGAGATGGATTTGTGGCATTAGTAGGTTTAATTTCAATTAATTAATTATTTTGTATTAATTAAGTTAATTGAGTATTAAATCCTAAATTATATTTGAATCAAAATAAATTACTTAAATGGGAGAGAAGGTGACCGAAAATTCAAGGAATAATCCTAGTGAATTTCGGAAATCACTAATCCCTAATGAAGTAGTTAATTTTGATTAAATGACTAATGCTAATTTAAATCAATTTGAATTTGAAAAACCTAATAGAATTTGAATTAATTTAAATCACTTAATTAGGGAGTGATGAAGGCTGAAAATATTCCTAATTGCAAGGGAATTTCAACATTACCTCTTTCATAAATTAATGGTATAAATTAATTAATTCTAGTTTTTGAACCTAAGTGACAAATCACTCTCTTTGTGCCGCCACTCTCAAGAGAAAGGATTCTTCCTTCATCTCTTGTGTTCTTGGGCAGCAATAGCTAATTAATAGAAGAACAAGATCAGATCTTGTTGCTTTAATCCATTACCATTGCCAATTATTTACACATAGAGCTAGCACTCATGATTTTAAGCCTTCCTTGTAATTGTGTGTGTGAAATAGAGAGGAGTGGTGCAAAGGCAGCTCCTTTGGCATTGGTGATCAATATCTAAGGAAAATAAATCCATCTTAGTTGCTGGTCATAATCAAAATCAAGTTTTAAAAGGCATCTAAGGTTGTAAGTTTTTTAAAACCCTAAAGTTGCATATTTTCGATTCTTGTTTATGGATTGCATGGTATGTATGATCAATTTTATTATTTTTCCGCTACGTGATCATCATATATATGCCATGTCATTTTCCATTAGTGGTATCAGAGCCTAAACATGCTTATTATAGTGCTTTAGATGCATGAAATAATTATTCAAAAATCATTCGTTTAAAAACATGCAATACTGAAATTTTCTGTTTTGAGTTTTTTGCATTGTTTTGGTGTAAAAACAATTTTAAATGATTATATAGGTATTAAAATTATTATGACATGTTAATATAATATCCTAAGATTTTCTTAGAGCTGTTCATGGTCGGATTTAATTATAAATACCTGATGGTACATGATAAGTGTTTGTTAAACAACTAGTTTTCAAAATTAAATGTAAAAATGATTTTGGCATGTTTGTAAGTGATTTTAAAGATTAAATATCAGGTCTGGACATATTTTAAATTTGGTTTTAATTCTGGTCCATGATAATTTAATTGATTAATTTTAAAATCACATAAAACTATGACTAGTTTGTGTTTGTTGCATGTTTAATCAACATTGTTTTGTTTTGATTAAAATGGAAAAAACACATTTAGATCAGATAGGTACAGAACATTAAACCAATATTTATGACCTTATTTAAATTATTAAATGACTCATAAAATTGTTTTAAGTGTTTGTGCATTTTTTGTGGCATTATATGAGCATTAAACAACTAGTTTCTTTGTTGTTTGTTTGTTTTAGTATGAATGCCATGTATGATATATGTTCTTCATGATTTTAATGTTTTAATTCATGCTGGTAAATATTATATGTATTTTTAATGTTTATGGGTTGTATGACATAAAATTAAAAATGGCAAAAATTGAAAATTATACTAGAGTTGATTTATGGCACAAATCTAACTAGTTTGTGTTTTGGGCTTTTAAAAAAACTTATTCAATAAGAGGATTTAGTCCATTGGGTTTTGGCCCAAGCCCATCATGGGGTCTCCTCTTAAAATTTCAAGTACACAATTTTCATTAATGGGTTTGGCTAAATTAATTAAAATTGGACTTTATTTGATCCATGAATGTTACGTATATTTATTTGCTTGTTTGGTGTGATGAATGAATATGCATCGTCCATTCACGGGCCCTGGATTTTTGTAATTAAATATGGCCTGCGAGCCATTATATATTATTGTAAAAGTTTCATTTATTTCTTAGAATATAATTTATTTGAAGACTTTGTAAATCAAAACGAAGCCCACCGGAGTGGAGAAGCCCAACTCGAAGATTCTTATGTAATAGTATAAAATCTTAGTTGTAGGTTTTTGGGCCCATGTTTGTCATGCTTTACTTTATGCAATTATATATATATGCATGCTATGAATGGATGACAAAGCGTATGCCATATAAGCCGTAATAAAATAAATCCCTAAAATAGTAAGTCACAAAGTTGCCTTCCTAATTCAAAACATATCAAGGCATCGATCATCGGTCACGTAGACTAGGAGTCCTAGATGTGCCCGATTATCTTTGTGAGGTATGGGTTATGAATGTAGGTTGGACTTAACATGAAAAGGGATGCCTGGACCTAGACAACTAATAAATGGGTTTATGTTATAACATTTTAAAGATGTTAGCCCATTTGATCCAAAAGTCATGTACGAGAAATGATTGGACTTTTCCTACCTAAGTAACTTAACTTGTTAGGTGTACAAGCTCAACTTGACTAATAAGTTTTTGTGAAAAGTGGATCTTGGCCCACATCAAATCACTAATGCGAATTATTTAAAGGGATATTAATTCGATTTGTGGGATTATAAATAAGATCTCATTTAATCTTGCTAAGTTTTTATTGTAGATTGAAAATAGCTTCTTTAAACAACAACTTTCCATTGCGATCGGTCCTGGAAAAGGACAAACTAAATGGCACCAATTTCATAGACTGGTCTCGAAACTTAAGAATAGTTCTTAAGCAAGAGAAAAAGTCGTATGTTTTGGATGCACCCTTACTTGAAGAACCTGGTAGGAACGCCTCTGCAGTTCAAAAGGAAACTTTTGAGACCAAGAAGAGCGACTCTAATGATGTGACCTATTTGATGCTGGCCACTATGGTGCCTGACTTGCAAAAGCAATTCATTGACCAAGAGGCTTATGCGATCATGGTGCACCTCAAGGAAATGTTCCAAGAGTAAGCTCATCACGAGAGGTTCATGATAACAAAGGCCTTAATTTCTTATAAGATGGCTGCGGATACTCTTGTTAGTACCTATGTACTCAAGATGAAAGGATATCTTGATACTCTTGAGAAGATTGAGGTTTATTGACTAGTGCTAGTGAGAGATTGTTAGTGTATGCCCTAGCCCCAATACATTATTATAAAGCATTTAATTTAATAAATGAGGCATTTGTTTTATCAATTGTATTCCTGTGCATATCAATTGATAGAACTATCCAAGAATGTTGTTTTAGTTTAAGTTATCATGTGTGAGGTACATAATTGTAAGACCTTGAAACAAATAAAACTTCATTCTAAATATCCCTAGTCAGTCATTGTTATGGGAATAACAAATGAATTAAGACTAATATGCTCTCTCTGATAAGTTGAGTTATGTCTTATGGATCATAAGGACAAGAGTGTCAATCAGAGATCATAGATAAATGTTTAGAACATGGTATCTGGATTCGATCCTTTCATGAGAACACTACATGGTACAAGTCATAAGTATTTCTCATGTGCAAGTTTTGCATCGGAGTTCTTAGACTTAAAATCTTTATGAAACTCTTTATGAATTAATGTGTACTTTGACATACACCTAACGTCCTCGTAACAGGGTGACAAGTATGGTTATGCTTGGGTATGCACGAATCCATGTTAGAGAGCATGAGAGAAGTGAAGGGATCACCCCTCTCGATAAGAGAGAAAATGTCACCAGCCACTTGATCTGTGAACTGAGAAGTGTATGGCCATACCGAGATAAAATAATGAGTAATCATTATTTATCTGAGAGTTCAGTGTCACTGGAATATCAAGAAAGGAATTAATATATATAAGGATGACTAATTCCATGCCTTATATTAATTCTGATATTTAAGGGTAAGGAACTATGTCAAATTACATTAGGTCACCAAATGCTATTTGCATTTTCATTTAATTTGGAATGCTATAATATCTTGCTAGAGAGTATATATAGTCTTTGAATTAATTGATTAATTCATTTCCAATATTAAATGGACCTATAGGATCGTACACAAAGTATTGGGCTTAAAATATTTAAATAGTATATCAGGCATTAATTTGGGCTTTTATTTAAAGTCAAATTAATATTGATAATGGGTATTAAAATTGCTAAATGGACCTTGGCCCATGAGAGATGGATTTGCGGCTTTAGTAGGTTTAAATTCAATTAATTAATTATTTTATATTAATTAAGTTAATTGAGTATTAAATTCTAAATTATATTTGAATCAAAATAAATTACTTAAATTGGAGATAAGGTGACCGAAAATTCAAGGAATAATCCTAGTGAATTTCGGCAATCACTAATCCCTAATGAAGTAGTTAATTTTGATTAAATGACTAATGCTAATTTAAATCAATTTGAATTTGAAAAATCTAATAGAATTTGAATTAATTTAAATCACTTAATTAGGGAGTGATGGAGGCTGAAAATATTCCTAATTGTAAGGGAATTTTGGCATTCCCTCTTTGCTAAATTAATGGTATAAACTAATTAATTCTAGTTTTTGAACATATGTGATAAATCTCTCTCTTTGTGCTGCCACTCTCAGGAGAAAGGATTCTTCCTTCATCTCGTGTTCTTGGGCAGTAATAGCTAATTAATAGAAGAACAAGATCAAATCTCGTTGCTTCAATCCATTACCATTGCCAATTATTTACACATAGAGCTAACACTCTTGATTTTAAGCCATCCTTGCAATTGTGTGTGTGAAATAGAGAGGAGTGGCACAAAGGCAGCTCCTTTTGGCGTTGGTGATCAAGATCTAAGGCGAATAAATCTATCTTAGTTGCTGGCCATCGTCAAAATCAAGTTTTAAAAGGCATTTAAGGTTGTAAGTTTTTTAAAACCCTAAAATTGCATGTTTTTTATTCTTATTTATGGATTGCATGGTATGTATGATCAATTTTATTATTTCTCCGCTGTGTGATCATCATATATATTCCATGTCATTTACCATCACTAGATTAGTAGAGGATTATCATAAGGAGATGGAGATGTTATTAATCAAAGAAGAAGAAGAAGAAGAAGGTGACTGTGGCTCGATTTATAGGGGGTTTGAATTGGGAAATTGCTGATGTGGTGGAGTTGCAATATTATGGAGAGACGGAAAACCTAGTGAATCTTACCATGAAAGTGGAGAAACAACAAAGGAGGCCAGCAAGGTCATTTCCAAATTCAAGCAACAAATGGAATTCGAATTGGAGTAAAAATGAAGAGAAGAAGAAAGAGTAATATTCAACTTCTAAAGAAAAAGGCTTTGAAACAAACAAATATAAGGAAAGGAGTACTTCAAAAGAGCATATGGCAAGTGAATGTCCTAATTAAAGGGTAATAATAGTTAGGGATGATGGAAAAATTACTTTTGAATCAGAATATAATGATAATGAAATACTCTTTTTAGAAGATTATAGTGATTATGATAGGGAGGGAGAGTTATTAGTTGCTGAAAGTGGGAGATCTTTAGTTGCTAGGAGAGCTTTAAACTTAAATGTTAAAGAAGATAGCCTAAAATAAAGAGAAAACATATTTCACACTAAATGTTTAGTTAATGGAAGAGTGTGTATGATCATTATTAATTGGAGGAGTTGCATAAACATAGCTAGTGTGAATATGGTTGAGAAGTTGAACTTGGCTTGTGAAAAGCATCCTAAACCTTATAGATTGCAATGCTTAAATGATAGTGGAGAGGTTAAGGTCACATTCCAGGTTAAGGTACCATTTTCTATTGGATGGTACAAAGATGAAGTTTTATGTGATGTTGTACCTATGTAGGCAGGATATTTACTTTTGGGGAGGTCTTGGCAGTTTGATAGATAAGTTTTGCATAATGGGTACACTAACAAATTTTCTTTTTCTTGAAGGTAAAAAGGTTGTTTTAGCTCCATTATCTCCTCAAAAGATTTATGAAGATAAAAAAAAAGATACGAGAGAGAGAAAGAGGTTTTGACCAAAAGAGAAAAGGGGAGAGAGCTTTATGGCCCAAAAGGTGAGAGGGAGAGAAAAAGAAAGGAAGGAGGGAAAAGAGGCAAAAAAAGAAATAAAACAAATAAATGGCCCATTGGTGAGTGAAAACATGCAAGGGGGTGGCAAAAATAGAATTTTTTTGTGAGACCAAGAGAGGTCAATAGTGCATTAGCTTTAGGACAATCTTTGGCCCTTGTAATCTACAAGAAAGTTTTATTTTCTAACATTGACCTTAATCTTGATTCTTTGTCCACTAGTTTTGTTTCAATGTTGCAGGAGTATTTTGATTTTTTTATGAGATGCTGGATGTATTAGCACCTTTAAGGGGGATAGAAAATTTGATTGATTTTATACCAGGATCTACCATTCCCAATAGACTAGCCTATGGAAGCAATCCTATAGAAACTAATGAGATGCAAAGGCAAGTGGAAGAACTTCTAGAGAAGGGATTGGTGAGAGAAAGTATAAGTCCATGTGCAGTGCCTGTTCTTTTAGTGCCTAAAAAGGATGGAATATGAAGGATGTGTGTTGATTGCCATGCAGTCAACAAAATCACTGTAAAGTATAGACATCCCATTCTTAGGCTAGATGATATGTTAGATTATTTATATGGTGTTGTGTATTTTAGAAAATTTTTTTAATGAGTGGATATCATCAAATTCGAATGTAACTTGGTGATGAATGGAAAACAACATTCAAAACTAAATATGGTTTGTATGAGTGTTTAGTCATGCCATTTGGGCTATCTAACACCCCTAGCACTTTCATAAGACTTATAAACCATGTGTTGTGTGCCTATTTAGTAAAGTTTTTTGTTGTGTACTTTGATGATATACTCATATATAGCAAGTCTTATGAAGAGCATATTGAGCATGTTAAGTTAGTTTTACAAGCTTTAAGATCTCACAAGTTGTATGCTAAACTTAAGAAATGGACTTTTTATATAGATAGACTTGTGTTTCTTGGTTTTTTGGTGAGTGCACATGGAATTGAAGTAGATAAAGAGAAAGTAAAGGCAATTAAAGAATGGCCCACGCCTGAGACTACTTCAGATGTGAGAGGTTTCCATAGCTTAGCAAGCTTTTATAGGCATTTTGTGTAGGGTTTCTCTTCTATTGTTGTACTACTTACAAAAATAATCAGAAAGAAAGTTAGGTTTAAGTGGGGAGAAGCATAACAAAAGGCATTTGAAACTTTGAAAAGGGAGTTATGTTCTACTCTTATTTTATCTTTACCTAACTTTGATAAGATATTTAAAATAGAGTGTGATGCTTCTGGTGTAGGCATTGGGGCAGTTTTGATGCAAGAAAAGAAGCCAATTGCCTATTTTAATGAGAAGCTTCATGGAGCCCAACTCAATTATTCGACCTATGATAAGGAATTATATACCTTAGTGAGAGCTTTGGATGTGTGGCAGCACTACCTCCTTCCCAAGGAGTTTGTCATTCACGCTGATCATGAGTCCCTCAAGCACTTAAAGGGATAAGGTAAGTTGAACAAAAGGCATGCTAAATGGGTTAAATTGATTGAATAATTTCTATATATTATTTAATATAAGCATGGTAAAGATAACATTTTTGCTGATGCATTATCAAGAATATATGTTTTAATTTCTATAGTTTGTTCTAAGTTTTTTGGTTTTGAGCATGTTAAAGAACTATATGATGGTGATCTTGATTTTGGAAATGTATATGCAACATGTGAGCATCAAGCTTTTGATAAATTTTATAGGCATGACAGATTTTTATTTAAGGGTAGCAAGCTTTGTCTGCCTATGTTTCTATGCGTGATTTGCTTATCTTAGAGTCTCATTGTAGGGGATTGATGGGATATTTTGGGATTTATAAGACTTATAACATGTTAAATGAGCATTTTTATTGGCCTCGTATGCACAAGAATGTGGAAAAAGTGTGTAATTCATATGTTGCATGTAGGCAAGCTAAGTCTAAAACTATACCCCATGGTTTGTATATGCCTATACCTATGCCTAGTTCTCCTTAGACTGATATTTTTATAGATTTTGTGCTTGGATTGGCTAAAACTAAACATGGTAGAGATAGCACCTTTATTATGGTAGATATGTTTAGCAAGATGGCTCATTTTATTACTTGTCATAAATGTGATGATGTTGTTAATGTTGTTGACCTATTCTTTAGAGAATTTATACATTTACATGGTGTTCCACACACTATTGTTTTAGTCGGGGATACAAAGTTCCTTTCACACTTTTGGCATGTTTTATAGGGTAAGTTGGGTACAAAGTTATTATTTTCTACTACTTGTCATCCATAGACAAATGATCAAATAGAGGTAGTGAATAGAACTTTGGGTACTTTACTTCGTGCTATAATGGGTAAGAATCTTAAGGCATGGGAGGATTGTTTACCTTTCATTGAATTTACTTATAATACAAGTATTCATTCTTCTACTGGTTTTTCACCGTTTGAGCTTGTTTATGGTTTTAACCCACTGACTATGCTTGATCTTTGTCCATTGCCTTTACATGAGCTATCAAGTTTGGATGGTAGTAAGAAGGCAGAATTGGTGAAGTCTTTGCATAAGAAAGCAAGAGCTAATATTGAGAAGAAAAATCAAAAGTATGCTAAAAGAGCAAATAAGGAAAGAAGACAAATAGTATTTGTCCTTGGAGATTGGGTATGGATACATTTTTGCAAGGAAAGGTTTCCAAACCAAAGGAAAAGCAAGTTGCATACACGTGGTGATGGTCCTTTTCAAGTTTTGAAGCGCATCAAGGATGATGCTTACAAGATAGATCTACCAGGTGAGTATAGTGTTTCTGCTACATTTAATGTTTATGACCTTTCTCCTTTTGATATGGATTCAGATTTGAGGATAAATCTTTTTGAGGAGGGAGGGAATGATACAGATCTACCATTAATGCTATCAACCATTAAAGATCCTTTAAAGATGCCCAGTGGTCCAATTACAATAAGGCATGTTAAAAAGCTAAAGACGGCTATGTCATCTTATGTTTAAGACTTTGTAAGAACTTCATGAAGAGGCCTTTGAGAAGTGTTATGGAGAACTTGAAGGCCAACAGAAAGTACTTAGTGTTTTGGAAGTAAGTAAAGGAATTGGGCCAACGTAAGTCATCAAGTGTTTATATAACTTTAGACTTTAATTGTATAAGTCATGTGCCTCATTTAAAAGTCACATGATTCACTTATATTGTATTTTAAATGGGCTTGGCATGTAGGGATTAATTAGGTTGGGTTTTAAATAGTCTTTCTTTGGGCTTTCATTTCGGCCTATAAGACTTATTATTTAGTTTTGTTTTTTAAGTTGTGTTTAAGACTTAAGAAGTGGGATTATTTGTCTTGTAAAGCCCATGGTAATTTCGGCCACATCATGTTTAAGGCCTTATTAGGGTTTATCTTGGCTTTTGAGGGTTAATTAAGGTTAGCCACCTTATAAATAGGTTATTATAAGTTATAAACTTAAGATTTTGATTAATTAAACATTGAGGGGTTTCTCTTTATTGGCTTGGCCCAAATTTTTTAGAGAAAATTATGAGTTTGTTTGCTTTACTTTTTTATTGCATGAACAATTTGATTACTTATCAATTATCTTGATTGTGGCATTTTCATCTTCTTTTTTATCCTAATTACTTGCGTTTCCAATCACTTATTGTTTGGGGGTTCAATAAGGAGGGTGTTTATCTGATTTGTCTTTGCCATCAAAGTGTATGTTTAAGCTGTTTTGGGTTGTTTAACCTTGGGGCTCTACATGAATACTCACATGCATCACCATGCAAAAGTGTAAGGTTGTGATGCGCCAAAGGATCTAGCTTTAGTCCATTTACATAAGGATTACTTTTTGATTTTAGGATAGAATATGATAGCTACATTTAACTTATCATATGATTACATTTAACTCTATTTCAGATCTCAATCCAAAGCATGCAACCTCATACATGTCTTTATCTTACACCTTATCAAGACTAATTTTGTAATTTTTTCAAGATGGCACTTTTATTTTCAACAGGCTCTTTAGTTCACCATATGTTAAAAAATTGCCTCATCTTAGTCTTTGTCAACTCATTGTAAAAAGTGAGGTAAACACCCATATGAGTGGGTTATTTCTCTATTCAACATGCTCAATCATAAAACAAATAATAGTAAATGTTCACATATAAATATTCACACTCATATATTGTCAAAAAATGAATTAATTATTATTTACGAATAGTAATGTTAAGGGATTACAAAAAAATAGTCCAAATTAAATCCTACGCAAATACTGAGATCTAATGTGTCTTTTAAACACATCTATTGATATAAGTTTAGTCAACAGATCTACAATCATTTCAAGCATAGAAATTTACTGTAAATTCACTTTTCCTCATACAACAATATCTATTGTTTATTTATACTTAATGTTGATATGCTTAGTCCTACTATGAAATTTTACATCGTTAATGTAAGCCATCAATGACTAACTTTCCTCCAAGGCAATTACTCTTAAATAATTTATAAACTATTTTAGCCAAACTACCTCATGTACTACTACTGAGGAAGCAACAAATTCAGTTTCCATTATAAATAGGGCTATACAGGTTTGTTTCTCGCTACTCCACGAGATGGCACCTTTGCCAAGCAAGAATACATAACCTGAGGTGGATTTCCTCTCATCCATATCACCTCCCCATTAAGCATCTGAAATATCCTCTCCATTGTAAATCCATTTTAGATAATAGAGAGAATAATTTACGGTAGCTTTGATGTATATAAGTATACTTTTGATGGCTTTTCAATGTGCTTCACCCGAGTTAGACTAATATCTACTCACCATACACTCTGTATAGCATATATCAGGTTTAGTACATAGCATTTCATTAATTAGACTACCCACAACATTGACATATAGAACATTTCTCATATGTTCCATTTCTCCTGGCATCTCAAGACACATATTTTTGCTAAGAAACTTATTCATGGTCATGTTGTTATCTATAGGTTTATAATTTTGCATATTAAATCATTCACGGACTTTGTTAATATATGCCTTTTATGAAAGACGGCTATCTTTATAAGAAATGCTTAAAATCAAGATTTTTGAAATTCTTTTTTAAGCTCTAGGAAATCAAATCCACAAAAACAATTTAAAAAAGTATGAAAATCATGGATGGAGCTCAAAGTTTACACTTTCTATTTGAAATATGAATTTTTCTTCATCATAACGCAACTTTGATCTGGGCTTCCTTAAGAACAAAGGCTATAGTTACCCATAATTTTGGAGGACTTAGTTCACTAGTATCTATGTGAGCTAAAATTCAAAGTAGAATGAAAAGACTTGTACCTAAGGCAGTAAACCTTTTGTTATTCAATTGTCGAATGTGAGAAGGTTTGGGTTATGACTTAAAAGAAGGTTACAACCTATTAGAATGTTTAGGATTACGACCAATGAAAAGGTTTGGGGTTGCTACCTATGAGATGGTTACTACATATGAAAAGGTTTGGGTTACTACTTATGAGAAGGTTTGGGCCACTACTTGTTAAAAGGTTTTGGTTATCACCTATGAAAAGGTTATAGATCATCTATAGGAAGACTTTAGGTTTTGATATCGGAAGATTTTGGTCATTTATAAGAAGACTTTAGGTTTGGTGTGGTAAGACTTTAGTTATCTAACATAGGATAGTTCTTGTATTGTCATGACTGCAAAAGGAGTAATCTCAAGACTTAATAGTAAAGATATGTTGAGTTTATAGTAAATGTACTTCATAGCTTTCCTCCCATCAACTTTAATGAGAGTAGCAATGGGTGCCCCATTCAGAGGTCACTTCACTTCTTTCTTATATAGCAACATATATATACAAAATATTGTATGTGCATGTGAAACTATATACATGTATTTTTATATATGAATTATGTGTTATCATATACATGAAGGATAATATGCATGTAGAGATGATAGGTGATGCAGGCATATGAAAATCTTATGTATATGAGGCATATGAAAATCAATTCAGTGGTGACTCCGTGAAACCTGCCTCTTTGAGTCCACATTGGATGCCTTCATAGGTTGACCACTAATAATAAAATAGGCTTAAAAGCCCTTTATATTATGAAATTACCAATTTATGAGTTATTAGGAGCCTCATTTGATATTGGACCCTAAAAGTGGGCCTTCGAAAACCTAACCAAAATCAAACGGGCTTTGGCACACCTCACACTAAGATTGGATAAGGCTCATAAAGTTCATAAATTGGCCACTTCACAATAGGAAGGGGAATTTAACCCAACTTTATTGTTGATGGTCAACTTACGATGGCATCTAAGTGGGCCCAAAAGGTAGGTATCATAGAGTCGCTACCCAATAAAATATTGAAAAATGATTCTAACCTTTGACGCCTACATCAGAACATTACTCTTACTTATACCTCGGTGAAGTGTTACTTACAAGTGAGTTTTTAGTATGAAGTGAACCTCTCTTCTCATATGATGCATACATAAATAAATAAATAAACCTTCAAGCGAGTAGAAAGCGATAAAGTGAAATAAATAAAATAAACTAATTAAATTATTACATAAGAAATTTGTCCAACTAGAAAAATAAAATATAATACATAAATTGGAGCATTTATTAGGTTGGGAATATTATTTCCCTTATGCATATTTTTAAAAGATTCATTTGCTCTATTGTACGATTTTTGGGTTAAAGATTTGACATTAGTCCATTTTATTATGAAAACCAAAATTAATTACATAAAAATGATTTACATGAGTTTTTATCAATTTTCATGCAAAAATCATTTATTACTAAGCTATATTACATCCCTAAAATAAATACAAATATATAAATAAAAGAGAAAATAAATAAAGAAAATAAATGAACAAATAAATAAAAGAATGGAATCATTAATGGTGGCCTTCCAAGGCACTTGAAACCCCAAAGTCTCCAAAAGTCCTGATGCAATAAAGATTAAAAATTCTCACAAGCACAAAATAAAATAAATGGTTAGTATTATGATAAATGAAAATAAATAATAGAATAACTAATATTAAAGCATGCATTCTAGACTAAAAATATCATACAAGTAGAATGTGAAAATGAATGAAATGAAATTATAAATAACTTCTAGATGATGAATAACATGTAAATATACATAAAATGGAAAAAATAACATAAAAATACTAATATTATGACAAAAAAATGGCCGAAAACAGCCACATGAAGCAACAGATGGCCAACAAAGGGAAGAGAGATGAGACATAAGTAAGACTCCGTGATGTCCCAGTTAATCAGTGTGATCAACAAGCCTCTATCAGGGTCTTCTTCTCATTTATCACTTGACAAATAGGTAGACAGTGCAGAAAAAAGTAAAAATAGCAAATTCAATATTTTATCCTAAACATGTATATTATACTATCCTAAAACATGCCAAAACAATCTATAATATCTTAACGCACACTAAAATCATATCAATACAACAAATTAGCATATCGAAATAGAAATTAAATTAAGAAAATTATCATGTATTAAGAGTAGAGAATACACTAGATCATGTTGTTCTACATGTTAATCACATTCTGTATCTAAACATGGCATTATGAAAATAAATCATTGCATTAAGAATAAATTGAACAACATTAAATCATAAGATCATGGTATTAAACTTAAATAACATTAACTAAACACATTTCCATGGCATGATTACAAAGAGAGATAGAGATCCCAGAATATTACCCTTAGGAGATGATTTCTATTACTCTAGAAAGGTGTATTCCAAACTCCATACTCTAGTGATTTCCACATCTTGAAGATCAATTGTGTTTATGTGTCAATAGAAATATATGAGAAAGCTTTAACCTTAAGAACAAAAATTGATTTTATGGCTCAAGGAAAGCTACCTTTTTTTTTCATAATGATTAACCTTTTTCCTTTGAAAACTAAGGTTTAAATACAAGACAAGAGTTTAAAATGGTTTTAAATTGGAAAATACTGAAAATCTACCCTTAATCCCCCTAAAATTCCATGCCAAATATTTGATCTTTAAAACCATAAATCTATCTAGGTTCAACCCTACAAAAACGTGATGATTTGATGTAAAAAAACCCCCACAAATGGGCATTTATGAGTAAGTAACTGCCATATGTGGAAAATATTTTCTAAACTCCCAAAATTGACCTTCCAGCTCTGACCTAATAACCTACTACCATCTACCAGGGGATAACCAAGTAGAAAAAAACTACAGATGAGCATCTATCCATAATAGATAGCCATCTATCATAAAAAATGCTCAAAATGTAAGATTTTTCATATTATTTTTTATACCTTATAGACACTAGGTTCTGAGTTGGCTCCTAATTAGAGTTACCTAATAAGAAAATATTTCCTTGTAAATGGATAAGGAATGAATGTGCTAGGCCTTTTTCCTGAAGTTTTATGGTTTCAAAAGGTTTTTAAGTTTTTCTTCAGGTTTTAAATATTTAAAAATCTTTTTTGGATGTTTTTTTCCTTTTTTTCCCTATTAGTGAGGATAAAATGGGTTTTAGCATTAAAAAGTCAATGATCAAATTTAAAGTCAAAAGCCCTGAGTCAAAGTTGTAACCCACAAGTCAAGGCTATGGCTTATTTTTTAGTCACTCTCTTGACTCATAAATGAAGGCCGTGACTCACTCCTAGAAACCATTTTTAACATTTCTAAGCACAAAAATAGGGGAAGAAAAGGGAGCTAAAAATCTTATGTTGATCCCAATCCAAAAATTAATTTTTTAAGGGAATTTTATCCTAGGATAGGGACAGGAAATGGATTCCTAGCCATGCCTTTCTCTCTCTTCTTTTTCTTCTTCTTCTTCTTTTTCTTCTTCTTCTTCTTCTTCTTCTTCTTCTTCTTCTTTTCTATTTTCAAGTCATATAAAAGGGAAAAAATGGAAAAAAAGCCAAAATCACTCATTTCTTTAATCTTCGATGGAACCTACTATTGAAGGTAATATTTTTGAGCTTGAAAATCTATTAGTCTACTATTAGATTTTAATTTATAGTAAATTTTTGATTAGTTTGCTTATTTTTCTTGAATTTTCCATTTATGTGATTTCTTGACTTTTAGTTTGTTTATAAGTTAGTAGTTGATTTTTATGCTTATTCCATTCATTAAAAAGTAAAAACCAAGTAAAATCATGTAAAAATGGAGTAAATAGGTGATTTTAAATTTACTATTCATCTTCCTGTTCCTTAGGTCTAATCTAGATTTCCATATTTTCTTGCTTTAATTTGTGTTTTTAGTGCTTAAATCATGTTTTCATGTATGAAAATGAGTTTAGAGGTGTTATTATGATTAAAATAGTTAACCTAAGTTTGGGAACTTTTTCTTGGCCATTAATGGCATTTTATAGCTTCTGTTCATATTTTAGGTTGAGTTACACCATTGAATCATGAGTCACATTTCTAAATTATGACTCATTCATGAGTCATGTTCCTGGGCTTTGACTCATGAGTCACGTTCCTGAATTGAGACTCATTTATGAGTCACATTCCTAGGCCTTGATTCATAAGTCACATATTCCTGGACCGTGACTCATTCAAAGTCACACCCCTAAGGAGTGAGTCTTTTTTACGTCGCTCCTTTAGGGTGTAACTCAACCTTTTCCTTTTTTTCTTTCTTTTTGGCCCATGATTCACTCTTTTGGCCACTTTTTTACATGTGACTCACTCCCTTGACCCATTTTTCATTCATTTTTTTATTTTCATGATTTCTAATAGTATTTATTATTTATTTTCTTAATATAATTCTTTTTTATATTTATTCATGTATTTATTTAACATTGAATTTATTTGTTATCCACATTAATTTTTTATTATTTATTTATTATTGATCTTATGATTATTAATATTGTTATTTATCATATAATTCATACAACTTGCATAATATTAATTATTTACCTAATATTGGAATTAACTATTTATTTATTATTTGATTTAATTCATTACTAAATCACATTATTATTCTTTATCTTTTTTTAATGCACACAATTCATTAGCACAGTGAATTGGGTTGGAGAATAAAATGGAGTAAATTAATATAGAATTCATTCTCTTATTTATCATCATTTTAGGGTTGTATATAATTTCCCTTTAAGTTTCCTTTTATTTCCCCTAAATATGTAATTGCTAGTAAAAAATAGCTTTTTACACACTTTAATTAAAAATAATGCCAAAATTATTTCTACTTAATTAAATTTGGTTTTTTCTCATAAAATGGACCAATATCCACTTTTATTCCAAAAACCACACTAAAGAGTTTTCCAAATATGTATGAGGAAACCAATCTCCCTAACTTAATGAATGACCCAGTTTATGAATGTTTTTCTTTAGCATTATTATTCTTTTATTTTCCTATTCTTTTGTTATTTTCATTACACATAAATGGTTTTCTTTGAACATTAAATTAAAACTCATCAAATATTTTCTACTTTAAATTAATCAATTAACATGATTCCTTTCTCAAGCTGCCTAGGCTTAATGTCTTCTTTTTTTAATCCAAAATACACACCAAATTTTTCCTTTTTGAAAATATGCATACGAGGACCAATGTCCTCATCTAAATGAATTCAACTAATTTCTCCATTTATTTTTGATTTTATCTTTAAATCTATTTTTATATTCTTTAATATTTTTCATACTTTCTCAGCTTTTAATATGCATGCTTTACAACTTTTCGATGTGCTTGAGTGTGCTTTACTTTTCTAGCATAATATCTTATATGAGAAAGGAGATAAAATAAATTAATCATTGAAACTTAATTATGTAACATTAACCAAAGATATGAATAGGATTGAGTTTGAATTATCTTTGGTTTTGGCTTCATGAGGTTCGAACTCATTTCTTAATGCATTATTAGGTGGTGACTCTATGATACCTACCTTGTGGAGCCCAGCAGGTGCCTTCATAGGTTGATCACCAACAATGGAATAAGGATACCTTGAGATGTTATCTCATGCCTTTTTAAAGGCTGAAGTATAACAGATTGGGTTAAATTTCTACCCATTGTGAGCCAGGTAACCTTCACGAGTTAAATGAACCTTATTCGGCCTTGAGCCCTAAAAGCAATTTTTCGAAAACAAGTTGGATGCCTACAAGGCTTGGTTCATATTACAATGGTAAATCCACTAGGGACCATGAGATTTTGCTTTGAAAATACCTTTGGTTAATTTAATATAAATAGGTTTAAAGATTAAAATATTTTATCTCTTTTAGAAAAAATGCATTAAGTCCTTAGAATTAATTAGCCATCCCTTTTTTTAGCTCTGATCAATCCCAAAGCAAGATCCTATGTTCACTAAATATAGTGGAGTGTTAGGGAAGACCACCAGCCCAAGCCTTATACCTTTTGGTATATCAAATGGTGAACTAATCGATTATCATGTTTGTGATAAGCCAGACCTATTGGCATGGACCATGCTTTGGTAGCCCCTAAAGTTGTTCACCAGATCTAAAGCCCATGTAATGGTATGGACAATTCCACTAAGGGCTATACACCATAATACCTTGCTTGTGATGTGAGCCTTTATTTATTGAATAAATCTTAATAAATTTATATGCTTGCTCATCAAAGGCTTTAATGCTTTAGTGGGCTTATTTCAGCTTATTTGGATTGTTTAAATAAACAATGGCCAAAATCTATTCCTATGTGTTTTAAATAAAAAGAGGTTATGCTGACAGTTTTCTACTATGCATCATATGCATTCATTGGGTTCCCTTCTAACCCATGAGCTAATCTTGCCTAGGAAAAAGATCGTACGATCTCTTGTGTGGAAGCAATAATGTTGGTAGGATTTTCTTTTCTTTTGCATGTGTTTGTCTATATTGTTTATGCATCCATGCATTTTAATATAATAACAAAAATAATAGTCATGACAATAAATAATAAAATGTGCATGTTTTGTGTACATAGATTTTTGATGAAGGTGTATATCATCTCGTGTGTATAATTTTATGCCATAAAATGTGCGTATGGATGCATTTCATTTTGCATGCAAAACAAATAATAGTGTGACAATGTGAAACATGTGCATTCTATATGTATGTCCTCTTTACCATAAAAATGTGTACATGTGACCCGCGTTGGAGCCATGCTCGATTCTTGTTTGGCTCTTGAAAGATCGCTTTTAGGGTCTGAGATCAAATGAGACTTGCTTAACTCATAAATTGTTCACTTCACAGTAAAAAAGGATTAAGCCCAATTTATTATTGGTAGTTAACCTATTAAGGTGTCTACTAATGGGCCCAAAAAGGTGGATGTCATTGAGTCACCACCCAATAGAACATCGGAAAGTTAATCTTGACCTTTTGATGTCCAAACAAAGATTGGTGCTTGGGATATCACTTTTATTAGAAATCTTTGTTGAGAGTTGTTTTATAATTAGATTTTATGTTTAATCCCCCCTCATCTCTCACACGATGCAAAGCGATAAAATAAACATTCCAATCAAATAAAAAAAAGCAATAAATAAATAAGAATAAAACCCCACTCAAATGATTAAATAAACAAATTGTCCAGTGAGGAAAGGGAATTACATATATAAATCGGGATATTCATTTAGATTGAACATTGGTTCCCTTATACATATTTACAAAAATTATAATTTTGCTTTATGATAGCTTGGGCTAAAATGTATCGGACATTAATCCATGTTTTGTAAAAAATCTAATTGATTTAATAGAAAATATTTTTGCATCTTTTTATCTTATCTTACACAAAAATCATTTTTTAGTAGCTATTACATCCTCAAAAAAAATAATACATCCAAGATAAGAAAAAAATAATGGTAAAAATTGAATAATAAATAATTAAAATGAGTAAAATAATCAAAATGACTAGGAAGTGAAAGAAGTGACCAATTCGGAAGCACAACTTCCCATGCAAAAAACCACAAACCTTCCAAAGCCATAAAGGTATCAATTAGTCAGCAAATCACACAAAAGCAAATGAGTTAGTATCCACAAAAAAATAACAAAATCATAAATTTATTAATATAGGAAAAAGAGGTATCAATTAGTTGGCAAATCACTCAATTCATAATTTAGCAGTAGTTATGCACAGCAAAAAGAAAAGCCTTGCTTAGCCATGCAAAGGAAATGAAGGAAGCTTGAGTGGCCGTGCATGGGAAAGATATAAGCTTGAGTGGCCGTGCATGGGAAAGGAAGGAAACTTGAGTGGCCATGCATTCCATGAGTAGAAAGGCCAAGTGGCCGTGCAAAGCAAGGGAAAAGCATAAGTGGTCGTGCATTCCATAAGAAGAAAGGCCAAGTGGCTATGCAAAGCAAAGTAAAAAGCATAAGTGGCCATGCATTCCATGAGAAGAAAATCCAAGTGGCCATACAAAGGAAGGGGAAAAGCATAAGTGGTCGTGCATTCCATGAGGAGAAAGGCCAAGTGGTCATGCAAAGCAAGGGGAAAAACATAAATGGCCATGCATTCCATGGGAAGAAAGGCCAAATGGCCACCCATAGGAGGGAGGCACACCATATGTTGCCGTGCATAGAAGGGAAACACACCATACATGGTCATACATGTGTCCTCAGTAAGCATGGAAACCTAAAAGCCTAATACTGCAGATCAACTGCCCAAATTCAAGACTCACCCTTCCTTCTTACAATCATGCTCATTAAACTTAAGATCAAAATCTCTCAACTCATCAATGTTGCTAAGTTTAGCCCTTAACCTCTTCAAAAAGGACATACATACATGTAAGGAGAAAAATGAGATAAATAACCCAAGTAAACATAACCCTAGTTCCCATACTTGGTATTGAAGCTTCATCTCCTTCAACATCCACGGATCCATTCTTATAAATATCCTTCCCTTACAAAAGAAGATAACAATCATAAACCCTTTAACCCTAAATCCAGAAATGAAACCCAAATAGAAAAGAAGGCAAGAGAGGAAAGCATCACCTTAAAGATGCTAGCTCTCAAAACCCTAGGTTTCCTCTTCTTCATCCCGTAACCACACACACACACATAGATCTCCCTCAAAAGCCGATCTTCACTTCTCCAGGAATCCCAAAATTATTGAGTGGGATAAATATCTCACCAAGAGAAATTCCTAATATACCCCTATACACTTTAATCTCCCAATTTTTCCATTTCTTACAATTTAACCCCTAGATTTCTAATTTAATTTTAATTGCATATTTCCTTAAAATTACAACTTACCCATACTCAATTACATACATGCTAAAATTACAAAATTTCCCTGTTGAGACTCAACCTTGATAATTAAGAAATAATCCAATTTCACCTTAATTAATGATAATCCTCATTAATTAATAATAATTCAATTAGGGTCATGATTAGAGCCTTAAAGGGATTTCCACTAAGGGACACATATTAATCGAGGATCCATCATCCACCATTACATAAGGTGTGTGCTTACCATTAACCTAGGCATTGATGTAGAGAGGGAGATTATGATTCCTTCCTTCTGTAGGTAAGACAACATCAGAATACACCATATTATCACCAATTCCTCCCTTAACCAAGTCCAATAACTCTGAGGGTGATATAGTGGTAGCAACAATAGCCTCGCTTAAGCCTCTACCAACTTCCATCTATGAGAGGGAGATTGCCTCAGTAAGTCCTAAATGCCTATCCGAGCATGTGTCTTCTTCAGCTACTTGATTATCTAATCATCCTTAACATCCTTCTCTGTAGGCACCACGATGGAAGCTGGCTGCCTTTCAATCTCAGAGGCCACTCTTTCACTCCTTACAACCACTTTCGCTTTCTTTTTTCCTCTACTTCCTCCTCATAATCATTGGCACCAAAGTCCCTTCATCCTCACTCTCTGTGGGAGTATCCTAATAGTCAATTATAGAAATTGGCATGTTTCCCTCAACTGGCTCTGTTACTTTATAGGCAAGGCGAGTAACAGCCAAGTTCTCATTCCCATACAAGTCTTTCATCATGTACCACTCAGGTAAGCTTAACCCAATCATGTACACTGGAGGGGATACAACATTGTAACCTCCCTTTTTCTTATTATCCCTTTTCTTAGGTCTAAAATGTACTTATTATTTATCAAGTCATCAATCTTGCTCCTTAGAGTTTGGTAATAAATAGTTAGGTGCCTAGTGTGTTGATAGTATGCACAATATCGATCCTCTTTATGGTAAGGCAGCCCTTAACTCTTTCCAAGCTTTGGTGGTAAAGGCTGAAGTTCCCCTTCTTAACTAATTGACTGGCATCTGGCAAGTATACTGCATCGACTAGTAATATAAAAAATAAGATTAAGATCCTAAATATCATTCCCAGAGGAATATGGATGGCTAATCAAAATATCTATTTGTGAATTAAATTAATTTGAGATTATTTCCTAAATTTTTTATTTAAAGGTAAGAACTAAACTAACAATAAAGAAAAATAAAAAATAAAATTAAACTAACATGAATTAAAAACAAAGGAATAACTAAAATACTTCTGTTAAAGGAACTATCCACCTCAACTTCCATTGCAATGACCCAAATCAATAGTAACACAAGTGATTATGAAAAAATTAGGTAAAGAAAGCCATATATCTTTAATCAAGAATATCATTCTAAATTTTAAACATTCTTGTTAGGAATAATTCAATATTTGGCATAAAAATATAGTTTTAAACTCCTAGATGTCCATTAAACTCTTTTTCAAGCAAACTTAACTTTAACCTATTCTTAGTTTAACTTTTCTTAGTATTAATTCACTCTTATTAATACATAATTACATATATAATTCAGAATATAATCATGCATTAACACTAATGAACTAAGCCAAGAACATGCATACTAATAGTCATACATAAAATCAATCATCAACCATTTATAAAATAAGTTAACAATTAACAATAGCCAAAGATAATAATTTGCTTTAAACCAAGAAATAATCAAACTTGCATTGAATTTAAAGCACAAACTAAGTCACTGCAATAAAATAAGGGTTTAAGTTGCCTTTATAAAAAAAAAAAGAAAACTACTTACCAAATATGATTAAAATAAAAGAAAACTAAATTAAAAAAATACCATGCTCATCAAGCTTTAAACTTGCTCTTGATGATTTATTAGAACATCAGTAGAAAGCATGAGTCTTGTAGAGAATTGAAAACTAAGAAAAATAGAAAACTAAACTAAACTACTGTACAAAATTAACTAAAGAAAACTATGTAACAACTATAGTAAAATTTATAATCCTAACTTGATCCCCTTTTTTTTAGTGTCTTAGCACCCTTTTATAGCATCCAAAGAAGAAGTTTTAGGCCTTAAATGCTTCCTAAACTAAGTTATAAAATAATTGTAGCTAAATAGGATGTTTTTATTGCTAAAACATATCACACACTCAGAAGAGTGGTGGGTGATGATGAAAACACTCAGGAGAGTTTTTTATGCATTTGGGAGAGTGGTGGGTGGATGCTTCTTTGCAAGTCACTCTTTGCACACATCGTACATATGCCACTCATCTTACACAACTCACATACATATTATGTGTACACATATGAATTTCACACACATCTTACACTTATATAATTTCTTCCATCTACTCATGTAGGCAATTTCTTGTAAGGATATAAGGAGAGATTTTACGTGCTAGGGTTAGTCATAGGACAATTCCAAGCAACAGGCAGTCAATCCATAAGGAAAACTTCCATGGGATAGATCGATCTAATTGAAACAAAAAGAATATTTTATGAAGCAAGACCATTTGTGCACATTATGCTTAGGGCATTTATCAAAAGATGGCTCTTTTACTCAAACATGGATCTTCATCGAAGCAGTCATGCAAATCCATGAAAAGAGTAAGAATTTTCTTCCATTACAATTGTGCACTAACATAAAGATCCCTTTCATAGGTACATAAATCCTCTTAACAAATGATACATCCATGAAAAGCAAGACTCCTCTCGTGAGGCATTTGATCCATCATCTTTCTTAATTGTACACACTAACAAGTTGGCACTAATCAAATGTCCCAATCAAGAGTTAAAATGTCAACAATTTAATGGTAACTACTCAATTGATCAAGAGAGAGAATTTTCTTCCATTACAACTATGCACTAACATAAAGATCCCTTTCACAGGTACGTAAATCCTCTAAAGAAGTAATATATCCATGAAAAGTAAGACTCCTTTTATGAGGTATTTAATCTATCATCTTTCCTAATTTTGCACATCAATAAGCTGGCACTAATCAGATGTCCCAATCAACAGTTAAAATGTCAACAATTTGATGATAACTACTCAATTGATCAAGGTTTAAAATGATAACAAGTTGAAGGTAAACTACCTACTCCAATCAATCAAGAGTTAAAATGTCAACAAGCTGATGGTAACTACTCAGTTGATCAAGGATCAAAATATCAACAAGCTAATGGTAAACCTGTTAGTGTAAGCCCTAGCCCCAATACATTGTTATAAACATTTAAGTTAATACATTAGGCATTTAATTTATCTATTGTATTCCTATGCATATCAAATGACAGAACTATCCAAGAATGCTATTTCAGTTTAAGTTATCATGTGTGAGGCACATGGTTGTAAGACCTTGAAACAATTGAGACTTCATTCTAAATATCCCTAGTCAGTCATTGTTATGGGAATAACAAATGAATTAAGACTAGTATGCTCTCTCTGATAAGATGAGTTTTGTCTTACGGATCATAAGGACTAAAGTGTCAATCAGAGATCATTGATACATGTTTAGAACATTGTATCTAGATTTGATCCGTTCATAAGATCACTATATGGTATAAGTCATAAGTGTTTCTCATGTGCAAGTTTTGCATCGGAGTTCTTAGACTTGAAAATCTCTATGAAACTCTTTATGAATTACTATGTACTTTGACATACACCTAAAGTACTCATAATAGAGTGACAAGTATGGGTATGCTTGGGTATGCACTGATTTATGTTAGAGAGCATGAGAGAAGTAAAGGGATTACCCCTCTCGATAGGAGAGAAAATATCATCAGCCACTTGATTAGTGAACTAAGAGGTGTATGGTTGTACCGAGATGAAATAATGAGTAATCATTATTTATATGAGAGTTCAGTGTCACTGGAATATCAAGAAAGGAATTAGTATATATAAGGATGACTAGTTCCATGCCTTATATTAATTCTGATATTTATGGGTAAGGGACTATGCAAAATTGCATTAGGTCACTAAATGTCATTTGCATTTTCATTTAATTTGGAATGCTATAATATCTTGCTAAAGAATATATATAGCCTTAGGATTATTTATTAATTCATTGCCAATATTAAATGGACCTATAGGATCGCACACAAAACATTGGGCTAAAAATATTTAAATAGAGTATTGGGCATTAATTTGGGCTTTTATTTAAAGTCAAATTAATGTATGTAATGGGTACTAAAATCGGTAATTGGACCTTGGTCCATAAGAGAGGGAATTTCGGCATTAGTAGGTTTAATTTTAATTAATTAATTATCTTGGATTAATTAATGTAATTGAGTATTAAATCATAAATTGTATTTAATCAAGATATAATACTTGAGAGGGAATTAATGTGGTCGAAATTCAAGCTAGGATCCTAGTTGAATTTGACAACTACTAACCCTAAGGAAGTAGTTTGTTTTGATTAAATGACTAATGCAAATTTAAATTAATTTGAACTTAAAAACCCAATAGAATTTGAATTAATTTAAATCACTTAATTAGGAAGTGATGGAAGCTGAAAAGAGAGCTAATTCTAAGGGATTTCGGCATTCACATCTCTTTCCTAAATTAATGATATAAATTGATTAATTCTATTTTTGACCTAGGTGACAATTCTCTCTCTTGGCTTAAATTCTCAAGGGAAAAGAACTCTTTGTTCTTCTTTTGTGTTTTTGGCCAGCAATAGCAACCTAAAAGAAGAAAAAGATCAGATCTTGTGGCTTCAAACCATCCCCATTGACAAATACAAAAGGATTAGAGCTAGCACTCTAGTTTTAAGCCATCTTTACAAGTGTGTGTGTGAGCATAGAGTGGTGTGGCGTAAAGGCTACTCCTTTGGCATTGGCGTTCAAGATCAGCAGTATATAAGTCTATCTTATATATTGGCCATAGCAAAAATCAAGTTTTAAAAGCATCCAAGGTTGTAAGTTTTCAAAACCCTAAAATTGCATGTTTCGATTTTATGTTGTACATTGCGTGGCATGAATGCTCAAATTTTTAATTTTTCCACTGCATGATCTTCATGTTTATGCTACATGATATCACTTCAAAACCACCCACTCTAACCAATTAAGAGTTAAAATGTTGACAAGTTGACAATAACTACTCAGTTGATGAAGGGTTAAATGTTAACAAGCCGATAGTAAACCACCCATTCCAACCGATCAAGAGTTAAAACATCAACAAGCTGATTGTAATAACTCAGTTGATCAAGGGTTAAAATATCCATAAGCTGATGGTAACTACCCAATTGAGGGTTAAAATATCGACAAGTAGATGGTAACTACCCAACCAAGGGTTAGCACATTAACAAGCTGATGGTAACTACCCAACCAGAGACTCACTATCTCAAGTGGTAGGTGTTTAGCACAATTAAAAGCTCGCCACCTCAGGTATGCATCTTTTGTCCTTTACTCTGAACTTTGCCTAACTTAGGCACTAGTGCACTAAGTTCCCTAAAGTTAGAGGCAACTATAGATATTAGATCCTAAGGAGCTCCTGATCAGAGTCACCTAATGAGAAAATGGTTCCTCATAAATAAATAAGGAACAAAAGTACTAGACCCTTTTCCTCAAAGTTTTATGGTTTCAAAAGGTTTTTAAGTTTTCCTTTAGGTTTTAATTATTTAAAAATCCTTCAGGTTTTAATTATTTAAAAATCCTTTTTGGGTGTTTTGTTCTCTGTTTCGCCTATTAGCAAGGTTAAAAAGGATTTTAGGATTAAAAAGTCAAAGTTCATTACTCATTTTTAAGTCACTCCCTTGACTCACAAGTTAAAACCATGACTCATTTTTAAGTCACTCCCTTAACTCATGAATCAAGGCTGTGACTCACTCCTAAAAACCATTTTAATGTTTCTAAGCACAAAAATAAAGGAAGAAAAGGCAGATAAAAATCTTATGTTGATCCCAATCCAAAAATTAATGTCTTTTTAGGGATTTTTATCCCAAGATAGGGACAGAAAATGTATTCCTGGTCCCTGCCTCTCTCTTTCTTTCTCTCTTTTTCTTTTTCTTCTTCTTCTTCTTCTTCTTCTTCTTCTTCTTCTTCTATATTTTCAAGTCATGGAGAAAGGGGAAAATGGGAAAAAAGCTAAAAGCACTCATTTTTTCGATCTTTGATTGAACCTACAACTAAAGGTAATATTTTTGAGCCCTAAAATCTATTAGTCTACTTTTAGATTTTAATTTACAATAAATTTTCCATTACTTTTCTTATTTTTCTTGAATTTTCCATTTATATGATTTATTGAGTTTAAGTTTATTTTATTGGGTTTTGACATTTGAAAAATAAAATTAAAATTCAATAGAAATAATGAAATCCATCCGGATCTATGTGATCCAATTGACTCAACAAAGATAAAGTAACGACTACTAACCTCTTGAAGCGTAAAATCATCTTATAGGTGCTGCCTCATATGAAATGAACACCCTCTATCAGTATCCACACTCAAATGCAATGAATGGATTCGGTCGGGGTGCTAGCTCCATTATTTTGTGGCTAGGGTTACAGAAAATGAATTTCTCTCTTCACTTTCTCAAAGTGATTAAGCACCCACTTAGATGTGTGTGTTAGGGTTATCAACCATATATATATATATATATATATATATATATATATATATATATATAGTTGACCTAAACCTAATTAAGAGAGAGAATTTTAGGCCTATATTTCTTATTAAAATAAGAAATACTTTATTTATTATTTAAAATAAATTATAATATTAATCCTAAATAATATTTATTTATTTCATTATTTATTTTCAATTTTAATTTCTCATAAAATAAAATTTAAAATTCTCGAATTAATCCTTAGTTCATTCATCATATTTTATGTGTACGACCCAATAAGTTTATATTATAGTGGCCATGGGCCCCAATCCTATCATAAGCCCATAAGTCATAAGCGGCCTCTAGCAAGACATAACAACTACCAAAATAATATGAATATCGATAATTCAATTATCACCTCATAGAACATGTTATAATCCCTTTATCATATGATATCTTGTATAAACATAAGTCATGGTCCATGTCAAACTTATATAGTTCAAACATACAATTTCTTGATCACTAAGTAGATGATAATATCAAACGACATTAATTAATCCATTAATTCATTTGAGCACGATCATGCATTTTTCAGTCCTACTTATTGAGGGGCCCAATAGATATCTATTTCATAAAAGAGGGACAAATTCCATCTTGATTATTCACTATCCTCTATATGATTATCATCATGTCCAATCACAACCTTTATTATTATCTGATTAATGATAATTTTTAGTTATGTCAAAATATAATGTTCCTCATGTACGATACTATGATATTAAGAAAAGCAAAAATGAGTGGAACAATGTGTAACATGCAAATAAAGGGGGGAACTTAGTATGACATGCAAATTTTGTGATGGACCAAAAAGAAAATTTTCTCTACTTCTATAAAAGCTTAATTTAGTGGAAAGAAAGAGAAATGCGAGAGTGGTTAGTGAGGAGGGATGGCAATAGCAAGAGAATTTCAGAATTTCTATAATTTTTTACTAAATTCTACCTTTTCCCTAAGAATTCTTGAAGAAAACCTCTTGTATGTTGATTGTTCAAGGACATTTTGGTGTAAGACATTAAGGTAATGGTTGTAAAATTTAATTCTCATCATCATCTTCTTTTTCTTCTTATTTTGTTGATGGTTGATTAGAATAAATGTAGGAAATGAATGTTTAAAGGATGGATTTATGTGTAAAAGAAGAAGGAGAAGGTAGTAGGAAGAACAAAAGAAAAAGGACTTGTTAAAGATTGAAATAAAGGAGTTAGTCGGCCAAGATATGGTATTGAAGTGTTTTATTTTCATGCATATATGTTATAGAATGAAGAGAATGAATGATTTATAGCATAAAATGGAGAATATGGATTAATTAAGTATTGGTTTGCTTGTATATAGAAATTCATATAAGGACCTTTGAACCTATTGCTGTATTTCATGGATATCTCAAGTTACATATCTGATATTAAGATAAATCGTGATGTTTTGGAAATTAGACACATAAGGGAATACTTTTTTAGATGTTCACTTGGCCTAAAAATGATGTTTTCCAAATCAAAAATGGTACACAAGTTAGATCTAGAATTCTGCCATTGTGCAGAATTTTGAGGCAAAATTTTTAATGTATTTTATTTAAATGTTTAAATGTTATTATATTAAATGTGTGCATATATGGAAGCACATTGAATTATTATGGCATGTAATATAATTATCGATAAAGGTCTATATATAATCATATATGTACATAGGTAAAGATTGTTCATAATGATCTAAAATATTCATATATAATCAAACTTATGTATATGCTTGTTATATGCAATTATTCTTACATGTATATACTTTAATAATAGAGAAGGCTTTTATTTGAATATGCACTTATACTAAGAAATAAGAAATGTATTAGCATGACTATATTCACAAGTGGTGCCTGAATGATAATATGTTAAAGTACATGATCACGATGATATATGCCCAAATATTGATACTCGTACTGTTATATAAATTTATGAATACATGTGTATACACTAGAGATTGAGTAATTTTTTTATGATCACATACATGTACAAATTGTATAATATAAATACAAGCATGATATATGAAATGTTAAAGCATGATAAATAAAATTTATATAAACAATATGTGTTTAAGTATATATGATGGTATTGCATAGTTAAATGAAATATATCATATAATAAATGTATTAACTATTATACTTATTATTTAGTTAAGATAACATGCACATGCTTACATATTTTATGAATATGAATTATTATGCTTAACATGAGAGAGCAATGAGGTATATTCATGTATAAATACTTGAATATCATATAAGATTGTATGTGAAAGAGTTACATGCTATAAAGCAAGTTTCAAGTGTGTGTGTGTGTATAAGATACCTATATATATATTATGACGAAAAAGTAAAGCATGGAATAAAGATGTTTAATCATGAGCATGATATAGTGTAATAGAAAGTTATTTCTACACATGTATATGATTATGATTATTCTGCTCATAGCCTTAAATAGATTTATGCTACTATGTATATATATGCATGATTGAAAAGAAATCATTCCTTGAACTAATTTCAAGTAGAAAATAGAAATACTCAATAATGTGTATGATCACATGTTTAAAGAAAGTATTACATGAACATGGATATGATTACCTTGGACATCATTATATATGGGTTTTCACATACACATTTGTATATGGTTGAACAAAGTAAAGCAAAGTTTGGAAAATAAAGTAAAGAGATATATTTACCTGTTTCTAGAGTTCAATTATAGATAGATTGGCATCTATAGGGATGTTGTAGCTACAACTATTGACCCCATTTTGGTCTAAAATATATTCGATCCCCGTTTGGATCATAAACATCCATTTTTGGGTTGTTAGCCGACCCGTTTGGGTCCTTTGATTGGTCTATAGTACAGTCGGCTTCGTTTGGGTCTATAGTTTTGATATCTTCTGATATCTACCATTTTGATACCTTCGGGCATCCACAATTCCCGTTATCCACCTTTAGAACTTAAGCAGACTTAAATAAAGTATGAATACATTATAGTTATTATAGTATGATGATTAAATATGGTATATGGAATATATGATACATTTATGAGGCTATATTATAAAGATGAGTACTTGGCAAATTAGAATCACTTAGTCATGTTAGACTAAGAAGTCATGCATATGAACTTGTTTGATATTAATGTGTTATCAATGATCTAATTGATGAATACATGATCTTTATAGATACATGCTTCTTGTAAGATTATATATATATATAGGTTATCTTCATAAGCAACAATGTATAGCATGTGGAAAAGCACAAATGTGAAGTGAAGAAACATTATGTTGTCTTATGTATAAAATCCTTGTGATGGATTTAATATTTTTCCTACACTTAAGAAAGCATGATACATGAAAATGGTACTTATAAAATGTGCTATTTTGCTAAAGTACTGATATGTAAAGGTATATCACCACAAATACAATGATAATTATTAATTATTGAGTAAATGAGATAAGAGGTAGGTATGACTCACTATACGATAATAATTAGTGAACTATGAACTTATAAATTGTGAATTTGATTTATTTGGAGAAAAAAAATGTATGAAATATGTATAAACATGTATGTTGGTGATGCCTTTTAACGGTTATATGGTCTTGTATGATTTTCTTATAATTACTCATTTATTTGTTTCAATTGGGAAAAGTTATGCAATATCTTATATGTAATGGTAAATCACTTATGAACTTGTAAGTGGTGAACTTTATATGATTTAGATTTGAGATGGAAGTAAGATAATAATTTAACATATGAGTAATCGAATAAATAATCAAGAAAGATTGATAAGTTAAGTGATTAGATAAGAACAATATACAGGAACAAAAGTAATCTTAATGTGTAAGGCTTAAGTGTTAAATGAATATTAATTAGAGTAAGACCAATAAGCAGTCGAAATATTATTATGCAATTTGTAATGCCTTAAGATTAACATGTATAATATAGTACCTAAAGTAAAAATATTGTGAAAACATTTTAAATGATTTGTTCATGTGTTTAAGAATATAATTGTATGTATTTACATTTTAATGACCTTTAAAAGAGGTCGTCTTCATGTTTTATATTTCCCAGTAAGTTGTATAGCTTAGCACGGGTGTTTCATCCGGTAGGTTTTCTGAGGTGATATCTGCTATAAGATGGCCAACTTAAGTCATCGAGACAGACTATTATAAACTTTTATTTTTGGCTTTTTGTATATAGTAAAGTTTTTGTGGTATTAGAGATATTGTATGTAGTGATGTTAATCAATTGTTGTGTTTTGTAAAGAGACTTAAATGTATATTGTAAAGTTTTAATATTATAGCACTCTTATGTATTAAGTTTAAATATATGTTCTCTATATAGTTGGTTTATGTTTATGTTGCATTGTTAAACTTGCATAATGAGAAGGATAAAGTGATATGTATAGGTTAAAGGATAAAGATGCTACAATTAGTGGTATTAGAGCTTATTTTTAGTCATTTTTGGGCTATGGGTGTCTGGAATTATTGTCATAGAAAGTTATAGAGTGTGGCCAATATAGATATCTTTGTTTTGCTATGGTTAAACTGAAGTGAGATGGTTCAATAAAATCTGATAAGAGGATATATGAATAACTGTATATGTGGGTAAATGTATATGATTGAAGTTTCGAAAATGGACTATATGTATGACAGTATTTTTCTTGGGATCATAATTTTGAATTGAATAGTACATGATATACGCATATGAAAGAAATTTGGGATTATTGTATAGGGTGTGATTAGAATATATAGGGTTTATTTTATTATTATACATGAGATGGAGCTATGCTTAATTGATGAAAAAGATCTATAGTTGAGGCTTTTGAGATGATAATTTGAGGATTCATTAAAAAGCTCTATATATATCTATCAGTGTTTCTTTATTGAGTACAGGCAATTGACAAAACAGTACATATGGGATAGGGAATAAAACATATATAGCACATGATATTATACATTGAATCTTATTGCATACATGAAAACATCATTCATGCATAGCATAGGATCCAGCATCATATTCTATGTACAAGCCCCATCTAAAAAGGAAACTAACATGATATATGTGAGCATAGCAATGATGTAATAGTATGATCTGATTGTTCTTATATGGAGATAGAGTTAGATAGAATTTAAGTGCGATAAAGTATAGAAATTTAAATATGGTAAGGTATAGAACAATTGAAGTTCATAGAGACAGTCTTAATTGAAAGTTGATTGAGACATATATTTAAATAAAATTAGAGATATAGAAATAGTTGTGATGTATATGAGTAATATTCAAGTATGAATTTTGAGGATGAAATTTCTTAAGGGGAGAGATTTTTAAGGATCCAAAATAGGTCCTAGTAGAATTCAAGGGCAATTTCACGTTAGTAAAGTCTAATTAAACATTATTGGATGATTATTACATTTTGCTTGACCTTTAGGTACTCTTCTGCCTATATCTCGAGTTATAGGGCTCCAAATTAGATCATTCCAATTAGGTTTGAAAATAGGACATCCACCTAGACTTTATATGAGAAACCAAGTTTTAAATATATCTTCAATTGGACTATATTTAAGTATAATATACAAAATAGTATGTTGCCTAGTCACTAAGAGTAGATCTCAGTTTTTTATAAATATCTTAAAATATACAAACGATATTAAGATGATTCTTAATGTTTTAGAAACTAGAAACATATTGCAATAAGTTTGTAGAAGACCATTTTTGCTAAAAATGCTTTTTGGAATGTTAGAAATTGTTTACAATTCGAACTTAGAAAACTGCCTATGATAGAGGATACAAGGAGTCAAGTAAAGATAATATAGTTTAAAGGCTAAATTAAAAAAGGATGAAAATTTAGCATAAATTTGTAAATATGGAAATTGAAGGGTAAATTATAAAAAAGGATAAGAGAAGAGAGGTTGATTTAAGAAAGAAAAAATGAGTGGAACATTGTTTAACATGCAAATAAAGGAGGGGAACTTAGTGTGACATGCAAATTTTGTGAAGACCAAAAAGAAAATTTCCCTACTTCTATAAAAGTTGAATTTAGTGGAAAGAAAGAGAAATATGAGAGTGGTTAGTGAGGAGGATAGCAATAGCAAGAGAATTTCAAAATTTCTATCATTCTTTACTAAATTCTACCATCTCCTTAAGAATTCTTGAAGAAACCTCTTGCATGTTGATTGTTCAAGGACATTTTGGTGTAAGACATTAAGTTAATGGCTATAAAATTTAATTCTTATCATCATCATCATCTTCTTATTCTTATTTTGTTGATGGTTGATTGGAAGAAATGCTGGAAATGAATGTTTAAAGGATGGATTTATGTGTAGATGAAGAAAGAGAAGGTAGTAGGAAAAAGGACTTGTTAAAGATGGAAATGAAGGAGTTGGTCGACCAATGTATGGGATTGAGGTGTTTTATTTTCATGCATATATGTTATAAAATGAAGAGAATGAAAGGTTTATAGCATAAAATAGAGAATATGTATTGTCAAAATTAAGAATTGGTTTGCTTATTTAGAGAAATTCATGTAAGGACCTCTGAACCTATTGCTGTATTTCATGGATATCTTTGGTTTTAAAACTCTTAAGATTTAGACTTAAAACTTTTTAGAAGAAACCTATATTTAATTCTACCTCTAATTTCATCCTAATATTATTTAAAATTCGGATTGAGCTGCTACTTAGGTGTTAAGAACATGTTGCATTATTTTTGCTATAAATTATTTGTTGAAAAGTTGAAATTCATTGTAAAAAATTCTAGTTAAAATATACTCATAGGAGCATCATTTTCCATAAAGGAAGGTTGTTTATATTTTGTACCTATTTTATTCTATGAATTTATTATTTATTGTTAAAAACTGAATTAGGTACAACAAAGTTGTTTGTCTAGAGAGCATAAAAAGATTTTAGTAACTTTAGTATATCTCTTAATATATGAATCAAATTCTATGAATCAAATTCTGATTAAACTAAACTTATATGTCTATAGCATTTGTGAAGAAGTGTAAATTAGTTCTGCCCTTGAATATGTCAAAGAGTAACTTAAATCCTAAACTATTGGCAGTATTAGTTGTTAGAATAGATTTGGGTATTTCGAGCATAAGCCTTGGTAGAGGAGTAAAAATGCTATACTGTAAAATTTTGGGTAAACTAGATACCTAGGAGTTGGATTTTGATGAAGGAAAGTTGGTCTAATTTTTTCCTCATTTTATTCTATGAATTTTATAAGTGGTAATAAAAAACTATTTTGGTAGTATGAGCAGCCTATGGCTTTTCTTGAATATCTCGAGTTACATATATGATATTAAGATGAATCTTGATGTTTTGGAAATTGGACACATAGGGGAACAAGTTTTTGGAGGCCACTTAGCCTAAAAATGGCATTTTTCAAATCAAAAATGGTACACGGGTTAGATCCAGAATTCTGCCACTGTGCAGAATTTTGGAGGTAGAATTTTTAATATATTTTATATAAATGTTTAAATATTATTATACTAAATGTGTGCCTATATGAAAGCACATTGAATTATTATGGCAGATAATATAATTATTTATAAAGGTCTATATATAATCATATATGTACATAGGCAAAGATTGTTGATAATGATATAAAATATTCATATATAATTAAATTTATGTACATGCTTGTTATAGTTAATTATTCTATCATGTATATACTCTAACAATAAATAAGGTTTTTATTTGAACATGCATGTATACTATAAAATACAAAATATTTTAGTGTGACTATATTCACAAGTGGTGCCTGAATGATAATATGTTAAAGTATATGATCACGATGATATATGCCCAAATATTAATACTCGTACAATTATATAAATTTATGAATACATGTATATACACGAGAGATTAGGTATTTTTTATGATCACATATATGTACAAATTGTATAATATAAGTATAAGCATGATATATGAAATGTTAAAGCATGATAAATGAAATTTAGATAAACAATATGTGTTTAAGAATATATGATGGTATTGCATAGTTAAATGAAACATGTCATATAACAAATGTATGAACTATTATACTTATTATTTAGTTGAGATAACATGTACATGCTTACATATTTTATGAATATGAATTATTATGCTTAAGCATGAGAGAGCAATAAGGTATCTTCAAGTATAAATACTTGAATGTCATATAAGATTGTATGTGAAAGAGTTACATGTTATAAAGAAAGTTTCAAGTATTGTAAGGTATTAAACATAAGGTGTGCATGATATGATATATGTGTGGGTGTGTGTGTGTGTGTGTAAATATATATATATATATATATATATATATATATATATATATATATATATATGTATGTATGTATGTATATAGGTATGTATGTATGTATGTAAGATAGCTATATGCGTATAATGACGAAAAAGTAAAGCATGGAATAAAGATGTTTAATCATAAGCATGATATAGTGTTATAGAATGTTATTTCTACACATGTATATGATTACGATTATCCTGCTCATAGCCTTGAATAGATTTATACTAATGTGTATATATATGGATGATTAAAAAGGGATCATTCCTTAAACTAATTTCAAGTAGAAAATAACAATACTCAATAATGTGTATGATCACATGTTTAAAGAAAGTATTACATGAACATGGATATGATTACCTTGGACATCATTATACATGGGTTTTCACATACACATATGTATATGATTGAACAAAGTAAAGCAAAGTTTGGAAAAGAAAGTAAAGAGATATATTTGCCTACTTCTAGAGTTCAATTATGGATAGATAAGCGCCTATAGGGATGTTGCAGCTGCCACCGTTGACCACATTTGGGTCTAAAATACAATTGATGCCGTTCGAATCATGAACAACCCTGTTTGGGTTGTTAGCTGCCCCTATTTGGTTTCGTTTGATCGGTCTACAGTACAGTCAGCCCTGTTTGGGTCTATAGTTTTGATATCATCTGATATCTACCATTTTGATACCTTTGGGTATCCACCGTTCTCGTTATCCACCTTTAGAACTTAGGTAGGCCTAAATAAAGTATGAATACATTATAGTTATTACAGTATGATGATTAAATATGGTATATGGAATACATGATACACATATGAGGCTACATTATAAAGATGAGTACTTGGCAAATTAGAATCACTTAGTCATGTTAGACCAAGAAGTCATGCATATGAACTTGTTTGATATTAATGTGTTATCAATGATCTAATTGATGAATACATGATCTTTATAGACACATGCTTCTTGTAAGATATATATATATATATATATATTGGTTATCTTCATAAGCAACAATGTATAACATGAGGAAAAGTATGAATGTGAAGTGAATGAGCATATGTTGTCTTCTATATGAAATCCTTATAATGGATTTAATATTTTTCCTACACTTAGGAAAGCATGATACATGAAAAGGGTACTTATAAAATGTGTTGTTTTGCTAAAGTATTGATATCTAAAGGTATATCACCATAAATATAATGATAATTATTGAGCATTGAGTAAATGAGATAAGATGTAGGTATGACTCACTATACGATAATAATTAGTGAACTATGAACTCATAAATTGTGAATTTGATTTATTTGGAGACAGAAATGTAAGAAATATGTATAAGCATGCATGTTGGTGATGCCTATGTTAGTGTAAGCCCTAGCCCCAATACATTGTAACGAAACACTTGAAATTAATAAAATGAGGCATTTGTTTTATCCTTTGTATTCCTGTGCATATCAATTGATAAAACTATCCAAGAGTGTTGTTTCGGTTTAAGTTATCATGTGTGAGGCACATGGATTGTAAGACCTTGAAACAAATGAGACATCATTCTAAATATCCCTAGTCAGTCATTGTTATGAGAATAACAAATGAATTAAGACTAGTATGCTCTCTCTGATCTTATGAGTTCTATCTTACGGATCATTAGGACAAGAGTGTCAATCAGAGATCATAGATACATGTTAAAGAACATGGTATCTGGATTCGATCCGCTCATGAGAACACTACATGGTACAAGTCATAAGTGTTTCTCATATGCAAGTTTTGTATCGGAGTTCTTAGACCTGAAATCTCTATGAAACTCTTTATGAATTACTGTGTACTTTGACATACACCTAACGTGCTCGTAACAGAGTGACAAGTACGGGTATGATTGGGTATGCACTGATTCATGTTAGAGAGCATGAGAGAAGTGAAGGGATTACCCCTCTCGATAAGAGAGAAAAATATCACCGGCCACTTGATCAGTGAACTGAGAAGTGTATGGCCATACCGAGATAAAATAATGAGTAATCATTATTTATCTGAGAGTTCAGTGTCACTGGAATATCAAGAAAGGAATTAATATATATAAGGATGACTAGTTCCATGCCTTATATTAATTCTAATATTTAAGGGTAAGGGACTATGCAAAATTGCATTAGGTCACCAAATGCCATATGCATTTTCATTTAATTTGGAATGCTATAATATCTTGCTAGAGAATATATATAGCCTTTGAATTAATTTATTAATTCATTGCCAACATTAAATGGACCTATAGGATCGCACACAAAGCATTGGGCTTAAAATATTTAAATTAAGTATTGGACATTAATTTGGGCTTTTAATTAAAGTCAAATTAATGTATGTAATGGGTTATAATATTGCTATTGGGCTTTGGTCCATGAGAGAGAGAAATTCAGCCCATAAGGTTTAATTTCAATTAATTAATTATCTTGTGTTAATTAAGTTAATTGAATATTAAAGCCTAAAGGAATTTAAATTAAATTAAATCACTTATATATTTAATTAAGTGATTTCATTTATTTAAATGTCTTATGTTTTATTTCAAATTTGAATTTAAATTCAAAGGAGTTTAATTCAAAATATATTACTTATCTTTAGGAAGTGATAGAGTTTGAATTAATTATCTTAGGATAGTTGAATTCAGATTAATGACTTGCCAAAGGATAAGCATATATATTAAAAGAAATAAAACCCTAAACCTAATTTTTTTGGTGGCATGAATAGTAACTCATGAATAGTAACTCGTGAATAGTGACTCTCTCTCTCTTAATTCTTTTGTTCAATTTTTCACAAGGAGAAAGGATTGTTCCTCATTCTCTTGTGTTATTGAGCAGTAATAGCAATCTAAACAAGTACAAAATCAAGTTTTGTAGCTTCAAACTATAACCCTTACACAATACCGAAAAAGAGATCTAGCAATCTCGTTTTTAAGCCGACGGTGTAATTGTGTGTGTGAGAATAGAGGGAGTGGCGCAAAAGGCTATTCCTTGGCATTGGTGATCGAGATCTAAGGTGGATAAAGGCATCTTGGTTGCTGGACATCACAAAATCAAAGAATAAAAGGCATCATCTATTGTAAGTTTCAAAACCCTAAAATTGCATGTTTTCGTTCCTATCTTTGGATATGTATGGTATGTATGATAAAATTTTTGTTTTTCCGCTGTGCTATCATGATTATCATACCATGTCATATTCCATCAGCCTATTAACTACTATATGGTCTTCTATGATTTTCTTATAATTACTCATTTAATTGTTTCTATTGGGAATGATATGCAATATCTTATATGTAATGGTAAATCACTTATGAACTTGTAAGTGGTGAACATTATATGATTTAGATTTGAGATGGAAGTAAGATAATAATTTAACACATGAGTAATCTGATAAATAATCAAGAAAGATTGGCAAGTTAGGTTATTAGCCAAGAATAACATACAGGAACAAAAGTAATCTTGATGCGTAAGGCTTTAATTGTTAAATGAATATTAATAAGAGTAAGACCAATAAGCAGTCGAAATATTATTAGGCAATTTGTAATGGCTTAAGATTAACATGTATAATATAGTTCCTAAAGTAAAATATTGTGAAAACATTTTAAATGATTGGTTCTTGTGTTTAAGGATATAAGTGACCTTTAAAAGAGGTCATCTTCATGTTTTATATTCCCCACTAAGCTGTATAGCTTAGCACGAGTGTTTCATTCCATGTAGATTTTTGAGGTGATATCTGCTGCAGGATGGCCAACTCAATTCATCGAGAGAGACTATTATAGATTTTTATTTTGGACTTTTTGTATATAGTAAAATTTTTGTAGTATTGGAGATATTGTATGTAAAGATGTTAATCAGTTGTTGTATTTTGTAAAGAGACATCAATGTATATTGTAAAGTTTTAATAGTATAGCACTCTTATGTATAAAGTTTGAATATATGTTATATGTGTAGTTGGTTTATGCTTAAGTTACACTGTTAAACTTGCGTAATGAGAAGGATAAAGTGATATATATAAGTTAAAGGATAAAGGTGCTATAATTAGTGGTATGAGAGCTTAGGTTTAGCTCATTTCTGGGCTATAGGTGTTTGGAGTTATTATCCTAGAAGTTATAGAGTGTGGGCCAATGAAGATATCTTTGTTTTGCTATGGTTAGATTGAAGTGAGATGGTTCAATAATATTTGATAAAGAGGATATATGAATAATTGTATATGTGGGTAAATGTATATGATTGAAGTTTCGAAAATGGACTATATGTATGATAGTATTTTTCTTGGGATCATAATTTTGAATTGAATAGTACATGATATACGCATATGAAAAAAAATTGGGATTATAGTATAGGGTGTGATTACAATATATAAGGTTTATTTTATTATTATACATGAGATGGAGCTATGCTTAATTGATGGAAAAGATCTATAGTTGAGGATTTTGAGATGATAATATAAGGATTCATTAAAAAGCTCTATATATATCTGTCATTGTTTTCTTATTGAGTATGGGCAATTGATGAAACAGTACATATGGGATGGGGAAAAACATATGATATTATGCATTTGCATCTTATTGCATACATGAAAGCATCATTCACGTATAGTATAGTATCCAGCGTCATATTACATGTACAGGCCCCATCTGAAAAAGAAACTGACAAGATATATGTGAGCATAGCAATGATGTAACAGTATGATCCAAATGCTCTTATATGGAGATAGATTTAGATAGAATTTAAGTGGATAACATATAGAAATATAAATATGGTAAGGTACAGAAGAAATGAAGTTAGTAAAGACAGTCTTGATTGAAAGTTGATTGAGACGGATATTTAAATAAAATCAGAGATATAGAAATAGTTGTGATGTATATGAGTAATATTTAGGTATGAATTTTGAGGATGAAATTTGTTAAGGGGGAGAGATTTTTAAGGATCCAAAATAGGTCCTAGTAAAATTCAAGGGCAATTTCACGTTAGTAAAGTCTAATTAAACATTATAGGATTAATTATTACATATTTCTTGACCTTCTGGTACTCTTCTGCCTATATCTTGAGTTATAGGGCACCAAATTAGATTATTCGAATTAAGTTTAAAAATAGACATCCATACCTAGATTTCATATGAGAAACCAAGTTTCAAATCTATCTTTAACTAGACTATATTTAAGCATAAATTTTGGAATAGTTTGCAGCCTAGTGACTAAGAGCAGACCTTAGTGATTTGTAAATATCTCATAACCTACAAACACTAATGAGATGATTCTTGGCATTTTAGAAATAGAAACATAGTGTAATAAGTCTGTCAAAAACCACTTTTGCTAAAAATGCTTTTTGGAAGGTCAAAAATTACTTACAAATCGAACTCAGAAAACTGCTTGTGATAGAAGAAACAAGAGTCAAGTAATAATAATATAGTTTGAAGGCTAAATTAAAATAGGATGAAAATTTATGGGTAAATTTGTTAATATGGGAATTTAAGGGTAAATTATGAAAAATGAGAATAGAAGAGTGGTTGATTTAAGAAAAGAAAAAATGAGTAGAACATTGTATAACATGCAAATAAAAGAGGGAACCTCTTGTGACATGCAAATTTTGTGGAAGACCAAAAAGAAAATTTTTTATACTTCTATAAAAGTTGAATTTAGTGGAAAGAAAGAGAAATGTGAGAGTGCTTAGTGAGGGAGGATAGCAATAGCAAGAGAATTTCAGAATTTATCTCATTTTTTACTAAATTCTACCATCTCCCTAAGAATTCTTGAAGAAAACCTCTTGCATGTTGATTGTTCAAGGATATTTTGGTGTAAAAAATTAAGGTAATGGCTGTAAAATTTAATTCTCATCATCATCATATTCTTCTTCTTCTTATTTTGTTGATGGTTGATTGGAAGAAATGCTGGAAATGAATGTTTAAAGGATGGATTTATGTGTAGAAGAAGAAAGAGAATGTAGTAAGAAGAACAGAGGAAAAAGGACTTGTTAAAGATTAAAATGAAGAAGTTGGTCAGCCAAGGCATGGGATTGAGGTGTTTTATTTTCAAGCATATATGTTATATAATGAAGAGAAGGAATGGTTTATAGCATAAAATGGAGAATGTGGATTGTGAAGATTAAGTATTGGCATGCTTGTATAGAGAAATGCAAGTAAGGACCTTTGAACATATTATTGTGTTTCATGGATATCTTTGGTTTTAAAACTCTGATTTGAGTAAATTCAGGTGTGCTTACTCTTAAGGTTTGGAATTAAAATTTTGTAGAAGAAATCTATGTTTAATTTTGCCTCTAAGTGCTCCTAAAATTAATTTAAAATTTGGATTGAGCTGCAGCTTTGTTGTTAAGAACATATTGCAGTATTTTTGCTATAAATATGTGAGGCATGGGTTGTGGATGTAGGTTGGACATAACATGGAAAGGGATGCCCGGACCTAGGCAACTAATAAATGGGCTTGTGCTATAACATCTTAAGATTTTAGCCCATTTGATCCAAGAGTCATGTACGAGGCATGATTGGAGTTTTCCTACCTAAGTAACTTAACTTGTTAGGTGTAAAAGCTCAGCTTGACTAATAAGTTGTTGTGAAAAGTGGATCTTGGCCCACATTAAATCACTAACGTGAATTATTTAAAGGGATATTAATTCAATTTGTGGGATCATAAATAAGACCTCATTTAATCTTGCTAAATTTTATTGTAGATTGAAAATGGCATCTTCAAACAACAATTTCTCATTGCGATCGGTCCTTGAAGAGGACAAATTAAATGGCACCAATTTCATAGACTGGTCTTGAAACTTAAGAATAGTTCATAAGTAAGAGAAAAAGTCGTATGTTTTGGATGCACCCTTGCCTGAAGAACCTACTAGGAATGCCTCTGCGGTTCAAAAGGAAATTTTTAAGACCAAGAAGAGCGACTCCAATGATGTGACCTATTTGATGATGGCCACAATGGTGCCTGACTTGTAAAAGCAATTTATGGACCAAGAGGCTTATGCGATCATGGTGCACCTCAAGGAGATGTTCCAAAAGCAAGCTCATCACGAGAGGTTCGTGACAACAAAGGCTTTAATTTCTTGTAAGATGGTTGTGGGTACTCCTGTTAGTACCCATGTACTCAAGATGAAAGGATATCTTGATACTCTTAAGAAGCTTGAGGTACTAGTGCCAAAGGAATTGGCCACTGACTTGATCTTAGGATCATTGACTGATGATTATGATCCATTTGTGATGAATTATAACATGCATGCAATGAACAAGTCAGTCACTGAGCTTCATGGGATGCTTAAGAATGCTGAAGAGAACATTCGAAAGACCAATCCCGTATTGATGGTTCAAGGGGGTATTAAGAAGGGACCCACTAAGGGAAAGGGAAAGGGAAAGGCAAAACCCAAGAATGACCTGGCTCGATTCAAGTCAACTAGGAGTGCACCTCAGGCCCAATCCAAGCCCAAGGCGTAGAAGCTCAAAGAGAGTGAGAGCACTTGCTTCCATTGCAACAAGATAGGGCATTGGAGGAAGAATTGCGCTCTCTTCAAGGAAGAACAAAAGAAGAATGGAGCTAAAGTGTCCAGTTCTGGTATTTTTGTTGTTGAGATTAACCTTTCTATTTCTACCACTTGGGTATTGGATACTGATTGTGGTTCTCACATTTGTTCAAATGTGAAGGGCCTAAAAAATAGGCGGTTACTTGGGAAGAATGAAGTGGACCTCCGTGTGGGGAATGGAGCATGAGTTGCTGCCATGGAGATAGGCGACTATCAACTCACTTTACCTTCCAAACTTTGTTTAGTTTTGAAAAATTGTTATTATGTGCCTGCCATGAGTAGAAAAATTATTTCAGTTTCTTGTTTGGATTTGGATGAATTTGATTTTGTTATTAAAAATTGCAATGCTCATATTCGTCACCAAGGCATTTCTTATGGCAATGCCATGTTGCAAAATGGCCTTTATATCCTTGATTTACAAAACAAAGAGTCCATATACAACATTAATACAAAGAGGGTTAAATCAAATGAATTGAACCCTACTTACTTCTGGCATTGTCGTTTAGGACATGCAAACAAAAAATGCATTTCAAGACTCCACAAAACTGGAGTGCTTGGGTCATTCGACTTAGAATTTTATGACACATGCGAGCCATGTTTGCATGGAAAAATGACAAAGAGTCCTTTTAACAAGAAAGACATGAGGACTAATGGCTTATTGGAGCTAATACATACTGATGTATGTGGACCAATAAGTACACAACCTAGAGGTGGTTTTAGCTACTTCGTGACATTCACAGATGACTTCAGTAGATATGACTATGTCTATCTAATGAAGTACAAGTTTGAAACTTTTGAGAAATTCAAAGAGTTTAAGAACGAAGTAGAAAACCAACTTGACAGAAGTATAAAAGCCATTCGTTCAGATTGAGGTGGAGAATACTTAAGCCAAGAGTTTGACAATCATCTAAAAGAGTGTGGTATTATTTCACAGCTCACTCCTCCTGGAACACCGCAATGGAATGGTGTGTCCGAAAGGAGAAATCGAACTCTGTTGGACATGGTTCGATCTATGATGAGTCAAGCTAATCTTCCTATCTCTTTTTGGGGTTATGCATTAGAAACTGCTACATTTCTATTGAACCGTACTCCAACTAAAGCAGTTGAGAAGACACCACACGAGGTATGGACTGGGAAAGAACCCAATATGTCTTTTCTCAGGATTTGAGGCTGTGAAGCACATATTAAGAAATTAACATCTGACAAACTAGAGTCCAAATCCATTGTCTGCTTGTTTGTGGGTTATCCCAAAGAAACAAATGGATACTACTTTTACTCACAAGCCGAGAACAAAGTATTTGTTGCTCGCAAGGCTGTTTTCTTGGAAAAGGAGTTCCTTCTCAAGAAAGATAGTGGGAGGAAAGTAGAACTTAGAGAAATTCAAGTGCCACAAAATCTTATAGAGGATGAGTTGGAAATGGGATCCAGTTCACAACCAGTTGTGGAACAAGAACCCATTACACAAGAACCTAGAAGGTCTGGTAGGGTACATCGGGAGATTGAGAGATATGGATTTCTAATCACCGATAGTGACACTATTGAGTTAGTAGATCGTGAGGATCCTACTACCTATTGAGAAGCTATTAAGAGCCTAGACTCGAAAAATTGGCTTGAAGCTATGAAATTCGAAATGCAATCAATGTACGATAACTAGGTTTGGACCTTGGTTGATCCACCGGAAGGTGTTAAGGTAATTGAATACAAGTGGCTATTTAAACTCAAAGCTAATAAGACCTACAAAGGTAGACTAGTAGCAAAAGGTTTTCAACAAACTCATGGTGTAGACTACGATGAGACCTTTTCGCCTATAGTCATGCTTAAGTCCATTAGGATCTTGCTTGCCATAGCTGCATATCATGATTATGAGATATGGCAAATGGATGTCAAAACTTCTTTCCTCAACTGAAATTTACTTGAGGATGTGTATATGACACAGCCTGAAGGTTTTGTCAATCCCAAGCATCCTAAGAAGGTTTGCAAGCTTCAAAAATCCATTTATGGATTAAAGAAAGAATCCCAAAGTTAGAATCTTCATTTTGATGAGGCTGTCAAGGAATTTGACTTCATCAAGAACAAAGATAAGCCTTGTGTGTACAAGAAGGTTAGTGGGAGCATAGTAGTATTTCTAGTCCTATATGTGGACGACATCCTTCTCATTGGAAATGACATTCCAACATTGCAAAAGGTTAAGCAATGGTTAGGAAAATGTTTCTCAATGAAAGACTTAGGTGAAGCCGAGACAATACTTGGTATTCGAATCTATAGAGATAGATCGAATCGGCTTTTGGGACTAAGTCAAGAAAGGTACATAGACAAAGTACTAAAGCATTTTAGCATGGGAGCCTCAAAGAAAGGGTACATACCTTTAGCTTTGGGAGTTCCTTTGACTAAAGAACAGTGCCCTAAAACCAAAGAGGAAAGGGACAACATGAGTAGAATCCCATATGCATCTGCTATTGGATCTATCATGTATGCTATGCTATGTACAAGGTTGGATGTTGCTCATGCACTAAGTGTAACCAGTAGGTTTCAGCAAGACCCTGGTGAGAAGCACTGGTCTACTGTAAAAGGGATTCTGAAGTACCTGCGAAGGACTAAGAATCACTTCTTGGTGTATGGTGGTCAAGAAGAGCTCATCATACAAGGTTATGCCGATGCTGCTTTTCAGACCAGCACTCAGGATTCTAGATCGCAATCTAGGTTTGCTTTTATTTTGAACGGTGGTGCTGTCAGCTGGAGAAGCTCGAAGCAAGAGACCATTGCCAACTCAACTATTGAATCTGAGTATATTGCAGCGAGTGAGGCTGCAAAAGAGGCTATTTGGATTAAATATTTCATTTCTGGATTAGGAGTGGTCCCAAACATCCTAAATCCATTAGAAATTTTCTGTGACAACAACGGAGCCATCACATAGGCCAGGAGCCCCGGTCACACCAGAAATCCAAACATATACTCAGGAGGTACCACCTGATTAGAGAAATCATTGATCATGGGGACGTCAAGGTTAGCAAGATAGCAAGTGAAGACAATGTAGCAGAACCTTTGACGAAACAGTTGCACCCAAATCTGCACGAAGCTCATTTGAGAGCGTTCGGTCTTAGGGCTATGCCTAATTGGGACTAGTGCTAGTGGGAGATTGTTAGTGTAAGCCCTAGCCCAAATGCATTGTAATAAAACACTTTGAATTAATAAAATGAGGCATTTGTTTTATCTTTTGTATTCCTATGCATATCAATTGATAGAACTATCCAAGAATGTCATTTCGGTTTAAGTTATCATGTGTGAGGCACATGGTTGTAAGACCTTGAAACAAATGAGACTTCATTCTAAACATCCCTAGTCAGTCATTGTTATGGGAATAACAATGAATTAAGACTAGTATGCTCTCTCTGATATTATGAGTTCTGTCTTACGGATCATTAGGACAAGAGTGTCAATCAGAGATCATAGATACATGTTAAAGAACATGGTATCTGGATATGATCCGCTCATGAGAACACTACATGGTACAAGTCATAAGTGTTTCTCATATGCAAGTTTTGTATCAGAGTTCTTAGACCTAAAATCTCTATGAAACTCTTTATGAATTTCTGTGTACTTTGACATACACCTAATGTGCTCGTAAGAGAGTGACAAGTATGGGTGTGATTGGGTATGCATTGATTCATGTTAGAGAGTATGAGAGAAGTGAAGGGATTACCCCTCTCGATAAGAGAGAAAATATCATCGGCCACTTGATTAGTGAACTGAGAAGTGTATGGCCATATTGAGATGAAATAATGAGTAATCATTATTTATCTGAGAGTTCAGTGTCACTGGAATATCAAGAAAGGAATTAATATATATAAGGATGACTAGTTCCATGACTTATATTAATTCTGATATTTATGGGTAAGGGACTATGCTAAATTGCATTAGGTCACTAAATTCCATATGCATTTTCATTTAATTTGGAATGCTATAATATCTTGCTAGAGAATATATATAGCCTTTGAATTAATTTATTAATTCATTGCCAATATTAAATGGACCTATAGGATCGCACACAAAGTATTGGGCTTAAAATATTCAAATAGTGTATTGGGAATTAATTTGGACTTTTATTTAAAGTCAAATTAATGCATAAAATGGGTAAATAGATTTTTGCCAGCTAGTTGTTTTAGGCAAATCTGTAAAAACAGTTTTTTTGCCTAAAACAGCTAGCTATTTTAGGCAAAACTGTCGAGGTGCGATTTTGCCTAAAACAGCTGTCAAACAAGTTTTTTGCCTAAAACAGCTAGCTATTTTAGGCAAATATGTTAACAGTTGTTACACGAGTAAAATTTATTGGCATATGCTAGTTTTAATTTCAATTAATTAATTATCTATGCATGATTAAGTTAATTGAGTATTAAATTCTAAATTGTATTTAATCAAAATATAATACTTGAGAGGGAATTAATGTGGCCAAAATGTGGCAACCAATTAATTCCAAAATAAGTTTATTTTGATTAAATGACTAATGCCATTTAAATTTGAAACCTAATAGAGTTTGAATTAATTTAAATCACTTAATTAGGAAGTGATGGAGGCTGAATATATTTCTAATTCTAAGGGATTTTGGTATGACCCATCTTTCCTAAATTAATGATATAAATTAATTAATTCTATTTTTGACAAGGTGAACAATTTTTCTCTTTTGGCCGAAATATGCAAGGGGAAGAATACTTTCTTGCTTTCTTGTGTTCTTGGCATTAATAACACCTAAAAGAAGTGCAAGATCAATTATTGTAGCTTCAAACCATTGCCTTTACACAATACTTTAAAAGAGAGCTAGCAATCTCTATTTTAAGCCATCTTTGCAAGTGTGTGTGTGAGAATAGAGGGAGTGGCGTAAAAGGCTCTTTCTTGGCATTGGCGATCAAGATCTAAGGCGGATAAAGTCATCTTAGTTGTTGTTCATCACCAAATTCAAGATTTAAAAGGCATCAAAAGTTGTAAGTTGTAAAAACCCTAAAATTGCATGATTCGATTCTTGTTATGGAATTGTTTGGCATGTATGATTGTTTTTCATCATTTTTCCGTTGCACAATTACCATGAACAAATCATGTCATATTCTTTCAGAATATATTCTTAGTCCTTCTCAAGTACTTAAAGATATTCTTGACAGCTGTCCAGTGTTCCTTTCCAAAATTGAATTGGAATTTGCTTGTGACACTCAAAGAAAATGCTACATCTGGACATGTACATAACATAGCATATATGATAGAACCAATTGTAGATGCATATGGTATTCTATTCATGCTCTCTCTATCCTCTAGTGTCTGCGGACATATAGACTTAGAAAGGTGTTTGCCATGCACCATGGGTAAAAACTCTTTCTTAGAGAGATCCATATTAAACCTCTTCAATATTTTATCTATATATGTACATTGAGAAAGACCTAGCAACCTATTGGATCTATCTCTATAGATCCTTATTCCCAGAATATAGGATGCTTCTCCAAGGTCTTTCATGAAGAATTGCTTGGATAACCATATTTTAATAGATTGGAGAAGAGAAATGTTGTTTCCTATGATTAATATGTCATCCACATATAGAACTAGGAAGACAATTGCACTCCCACTGACCCTTTTAAAGATACACACAAGGTTCGTCTTCATTTTATAAGAAACCAAATTTTTTTATTGTCTCATTAAATCGTATGTTCCAAGTCCTAGAGGCTTGCTTCAATCCATAAATGGATCTTTAAAGCTTGCATACCTTTTTTCCATCTCCTGATGTGAACCCTTCCAATTGTGTCATATAAACATCCTCAGTTAGATTTCTATTTAGGAAAGTTGTCTTCACATCCATTAGCCAAATCTCATAGTCATAATGAGCTGCAATGGCTAAAAGTATTCTTATAGACTTAAGCATCGCTACAGGAGAAAAGGTTTCATCATAGTCAATACCTTCTTTTTGACGATAGCCTTTTGCTACTAAGCAAGCTTTATAGGTAACTATATTACCTTCCATGTCGGTCTTCTTTTTGAAGACCCATTTGCACCCTATGGGTTTTATCCCTTCAGGTGGTTGAGTTAAAGTCCATACTTTGTTCTCATACATGGAGTCCATTTCAGACTGCATAGCCTTAAGTCATAAATCATGTTCTAAACTGTTCAAAACTTCTTGATAGCTTGTAGGCTCATTATCCTCTACTACAGTTATGCCTCTATTTGAATCAATGTGAAATCCATATCTCACAGGGATATAATGCATCATAGTAGATCTTCTAGGATTTTGTGTATAATTAGGTTCAACTGTAATCTCATCATTATAAAATTCAGTCTTGGGTTTAATCGATTGATCTACTTATACTTATGGGTCTTAAACTTCACCAAGTTTAATTATACTCCCACTTTCCTCTCGTAGGAGAAATTCTCTCTCCATGAAGACAGCATGCCTTAAAACAAACACCTTTTGTTCTAAGGGATGATAGAGATAGTATCCAAACATTTCTTTTGGATATCCCATAAATAAACATTTGTCAAACTTAACATCTAGTTTATCTGACATTGTCGTCTTCACATAAGCAGGACAACCCCATACTTTCATATGAGAAAGTGTGGGTTTTTTGTTATTCCATATCTCATATGGAGTAACATCAACCGATTTACTAGGAACTCTTTTTAACATATAAACAGCAGTTTCCAGTGCATATACCCAAAAGGACTTAGGCAAGTCTGCTCGACTCATCATGGATCGAACCATATCTAATAGTGTTTGATTTCTCCTTTCAGATACACCATTATGTTGTGGTGTATATGGTGGAGTCCATTGAGATAAAATCCCATTATCTCTAAGATAATCTTGAAATTCTTGACTTAAGTACTCTCCACCTTGATCTGATCTAAGTGTCTTAATACTCTTACCAAGTTTCTCCTCTACTTCATTTCTGAATTCTTTAAACTTTTCAAATGCTTTTGATTTATATTTCATTAGATAGATATATCCAAACCTGGAATAATCATATATGAAAGTAATGAAGTAGGAGTAACCTCCTCTGGCATGTGTAGTCATTGGACCACATACATCTGAATGTATTAAGTCCAAAACCAATTTAGCTCATTCTCCTTTACCAATAAAGGGAGCTTTTGTTATTTTTCCTAATAAATAAGATTCACATGTATCAAATGATTCATAATTAAATGACTCTAAATCACCTGATTTGTGTAATTTGGTCACATTTTTCTCATTTATATGGCCTAAACGACAATGCCATAAATATAAGGTATTTAGATTATCTTGTTTCATTCTTTTGGTATCCACATTATGCACTTCTTTATTAAATCAAAAACAAATATACCATTCTCAATGATTGCTTTAGCATAAAACATATTGTTCTTAAAAATGTAACAACATTTGTCTTTTAAATAAATGTCATAATCATTCAATAAACAACTAAAAGAAATAATACTTTTGGATAAAGCTAGAACATAATAACAATTTTTTAATTCCATTATTAATCCACTTGGAAGAGGCAAATGATAAGTCCCCACAACTGTTGCAGAGATGTTTTTTCCAGTAGCTGACTGTAGGCATATTTTTGCCTTTTCAACTCTTCTACTGCTTTTAAGCCCCTATAGATCATTATACAAATGAGATCCACATCCGGTATCTAATAACCAAGATTGTTTTGAAGCAATAGAATAAGTATTAATTTCAATCATATGAATACCTAAAGTAGATGCATCAGCTTGCTTCTTCTCCTTGAGAGAATCTAGATAGGCCTTGCAGTTACGATTCCAATGACCATCTTTTCCACAATGGAAGCAAGTTCCTTTGGGATTCTCTTTCTTGGCAACCTTCTTCTTGGAAACCCCACCATTCTTTGGTTGCACCTTGGTAATCTTCTTCTTCTTTTGCTTCTTGCCTTTAGCAGAAGTGACAACCATGACACTTTTTGAATCCTTCTTGAAGGATCCATCAGCTATTTTAAGTATGTTGATTAACTCAAGAATGGTTACTTGGATCTTGTTCATGTTGAAGTTAAGCATGAAAGGTGCATAACTTGGAGCCAATAAGTACAAGATTAAATCTACGTATAAATCATTATCCATTACATAGCCAAGTCTACTTAAATGCTCAATATACCTATACATCTTTAATGCATGAGTAGCAGCCAAAGTGCCTTCCACCATTTTGAAGGCTCGAGCAATCTCATATTGCTCAGTTATATCCTGAGAAGAATAAAGCTCCTCTAAATGGAAAATGATGGTTCTAGCATCCATCATCTCATGTTGCTTCTGAAGCTCTGAGGACATAGCACCCAGCATTAGACATGCCACTGCTTCACTATCCTCCATGTATTTTCGATAAGTGCCTTTGATCTCATCAATGGCATCAACTAATGAAAGTGGTGGTGGATCTTTATCCAAGACATAATGGATCTTTTCAGCTCTAAGAACAATTCTCACTTGTTAGATCCAGTCAGAATAGTTGCTGCCAACCAGCTTGTTATCCAAGATTGATCGTATGTTAATGTTCGATACGCTCAAGATGATGACCTAGATGTGAAAAGAAAACATATGAGAGTATGTTCCTATATATGTATGCATTAATTAGGTCTTTAATTAATCCATTTACTCCCACTATTTTATTACGAATTAATAGCCTTCACTATATAATCCGAGAAAACCCAATGGTTCTCTTAGTGTGCTAATATCCTATTAGTGTAAGCCCTAGCCCCAATACATTGTAATAAAACACTTTAGTTAATAAATGAGGCATTTGTTTTATCTATTGTATTCCTGTGCATATCAATTGATAGAACTATCCAAGAATGTTGTTTCAGTTCAAGTTATCATGTGTGAGGCACATGGTTGTAAGACCTTGAAACAATAGAGACTTCATTCTAAATATTCCTAGTCAATCATTGTTATGGGAATAACAATGAATTAAGACTAGTTTGCTCTCTTTAATAAGTTGAGTTATGTCTTATGAATCATAAGGACAAGAGTGTCAATCAAAGATCATAGATACATGTTTAGAATATGGTATCTGGATTCGATCCGTTCATGAGAACACTACATGGTATAAGTCATAAGTGTTTCTCATATGCAAGTTTTACATTGGAGTTCTTAGACCTAAAATCTCTATGAAACTCTTTATGAATTATTGTGTAGTTTGCTAACTTACTCATAACCGAGTGACAAGTATGGGTATGCTTGGGTATGCATTGATTCATGTTAGAGAGCATGGGAGAAGTGAAGGGATTACCCCTCTCAATAAGAGAGAAAATATCATCGGCCACTTGATCAGTGAACTGAGAAGTGTATGACCATACCGAGATGAAATAATGAGTAATCATTATTTATCTGAGAGGTCAGTGTCATTGGAATATTAAGAAAGGAATTAATATATATAAAGGGATGACTAGTTTCATGCCTTATATTAATTTTGATATTTATGGGTAAGGAACTATGCAAAATTGCATTAGGTCACTAAATGCCATATGTATTTTCATTTAATTTGGAATGCTATAATATCTTGCTAGAGAATATATATATAGCATTTGAATTAATTCATTAATTCATTGCCAACATTAAATGGACCTATAGGATCGAACACAAAGTATTGGGCTTAAAATATTTAAATAAAGTATTGGACATTAATTTGGGCTTTTAATTAAAGTCAAATTAATGTATGTAATGGGTATTAAAATTGCTATTGGACCTTGGTCCATGAGAAAGAGAAATTCAGCCCACATGGTTTAATTTCAATTAATTGATTATCTTGTATTAATTTAATTAATTGAGTATTAAAGCCTAAAAGAATTTTAATCAAATTAAATCACTTCAATGAAAATTGAAGTAACCGAAATTCCAAGATAAATATCAAGGAATTTCAGTACATGTATAAGTTTTAAATTAAGTGATTTATTAGATTAAAATGTCTTAGATTTATTCCAAATTAATTCAAAAGAGTTTGAATTAATATATGTCACTTGATTTTAGGAAGTGATGAAGGCTAAATTAACTATCTTGAGGTAGTGGATTTCAGAATTAGCACTTAAAAATAAATGACATATATATATTGAATGAGGAAAAATAAAACCCTAATGGTGGTAGCGTGAAAATTCTCTCTCTCTCTCTCACAAAATTCTCTTGGCTGTATTCACAAGGAGAAAGGATTCTTCCTTATTCTCTTGTGTTCTTGGGCAGCAATAGAAACTAAAAGAAGTGCAAGATCAAATCTTGTAGCTTCAATCCATTGCCATTACACAATACTTAAATAGAGAGCTAGCAATCTCGGTTTTAAGCTTTGCTTGCAATTGTGTGTGTGAACATAAAGAGGAGTGGCGTAAAGGTTGTTCCTATGGCATTGGTGGTGAAGATCTAAGGCTGACATATCCTTCTTGGTTGCTGGTCATCATCAAAATCAAATCTTGAAGTGCATCTAAAGTTGTAAGTCTTAAAACCTAAAATTGCATGTTTTGATTCTTGTTATGGAATTGTATAGCACGTATGATCGAATTTTATCGTTTTTCTGCTGCATGATTGTTATGTACATACCATGTCATTTTCCATCAGTGGTATCAGAGCCTAAACATGATTATTTTAGTGCGTTAGATGCATGAAATAATTAATCAAAAATCGTTATTCTAAAAACATGCAATGCTGAAATTTTCTGTTTTGAGTTTTTTGCATTGTTTTGGTGTAAAAACGATTTTAAATGATTAGATGGGTATTATAATTAATATGAAATGTTAATATACTATCCTAAGATGTTCTTATAGCTGTTAATGGTCAGATTTAACTGATAATACCTTATGGTACATGTTAATCTTGAAACTAGGTGCTAGTTAGCATGTTAAGTGTTAGTTTAACAACTAGTTTTCAAAATTAAATGTAAAAACGATTTTGGCATGTTTGTAAGTGATTTTTAAAGATTAAATATCATGTCTGGATAAATTTTAATTTTTTTTTAATTCTGGTCCATGATAATTTAATTGATTAATTTTAAAATCACTTAAAACTATGACTAGTTTATGTTTGCTACATGTTTAATCAGCATTGTTTGTTTCATTTTGATTAAAATGGTAAAAAACGCATTTAGATAAAAATGTTACAAAACATTAACTCAATATTTATGACCTTATTTAAATCATTAAATGACTCACAAAATTGATTTAAGTGTTTGTGCATTTTTGTGGCATTGTATAAGCATTAAACAACTATTTTCATTGTTGTTTGTTTGTTTTTGTATGAATGCCGTGTATTATATATATGTTCTTCATGATTATATGTTTTAATTCATGTTGGCACATATTATATGTATTTTTAATGTTTATGGGATGAATGATATAAAATTAAAAATGGCAAAATTGAAAATTATACTAGAGTTGATTTATGGCACAAATCTAACTAGTTAATGTTTTGGGCTTTTAAGAGAACTTATTCAATAAGAGGATTTAGTCCATTGGTCTTTGGCCCAAGCCCATCATGGGGTCTTCTCTTAAAGGTTCAAGTACACAATTTCCATTAATGAGCTTGGCTAAATTAATTAAAATTGGACTTTGTTTGATCCATGAATGTTATGTATATTTATTTGCTTGTTTGGTGTGATGAATGGATATGCATGGTGCATTCATGGGCCCTAGGTTTTTGTAATTAAATATGACCTGCGATCCATTATGTTTTATTGTAAAATTTTCATTTATTTCTTAGAATATAATTTACTTGAAGACTTTGTAAATCAAGATGAAGCCCACCGGAGTGGAGAAGCCCAACTTGAAGATTCTTATGTAATAGTATAGAATCTTAGTTGTAGATTTTTGGGCCCATGTTTGTCATGCTTTACTTTATGCAATTATATATATATGCATGCCATAAATGGATGACAAAGCATATGCCATGTAAGCCGTAATAAAATGAATCCCTAAAATAGTAAGTCACAAAGTTGCCTTCCTAATTCGAAATATGTCAAGGCACAATCATCGGTCACATAGACTAGGAGTCCTAGATGCACCCGATTATCTTTGTGAGGCATGGGTTGTGAATGTAGGTTGGACTTAACATGGAAAGGGATGCCCAGACCTAGGCAACTAATAAATTTGTGCTATAACATCTTAAGATGTTAGCCCATTTGATCCAAGAGTCACGTACGAGACATGATTGGAGTTTTCCTACCTAAGTAACTTAACTTGTTAGGTGTACAAGCTCAGCTTGACTAATAAGTTGTTGTGAAAAGTGGATCTCTGCCCATATTAAATCACTAACGCGAATTATTTAAAGGGATATTAATTCGGTTTGTGGGATTATAAATAAGACCTCATTTAATCTTGCTAAATTTTTTTTATTGTAGATTGAAAAATGGCATCTTCAAACAACAATTTCTCATTGTGATTGGTCCTTGAAAAGGACAAATTGAATGGCACCAATTTCATAGACTGGTCTTGAAACTTAAGAATAGTTCTTAAGCAAGAGAAAAAGTCGTATGTTTTGGATGCACCTTTGGCTGAAGAACCTGGTAGGAACGCCTCTGCGGTTCAAAAGGAAACTTTTGAGATCAAGAAGAGCAACTCCAATGATGTGACCTGTTTGATGCTGGCCACTATGGTGCCTGACTTGCAAAAGCAATTTATGGACCAAGAGGCTTATGCGATCATGGTGCTCCTCAAGGAGATGTTCTAAGAGCAAGCTCGTCACGAGAGGTTCTTGACAACAAAGTCCTTAATTTCTTATAAAATGGTTGTGGGTACTCCTGTTAGTACCCATGTACTCAAGATGAAAGGGTATCTTGATACTCTTGAGAAGCTTGAGGTACAAGTGCCAAAGGAATTGGCCACTGACTTAATCTTAGGATCATTGACTGATGATTATGATCCATTTTTGATGAATTATAACATGAATGCAATGAATAAGTCAATCATCAAGCTTTATGGGATGCTTAAGAATGATAAAAAGAACATTCGAAAGACCAATCCCATACTGATGGTTCAATGGGGCATTAAGAAGGGACCCGCTAAGGGAAAGGGAAAGGCAAAACCCAAGAATGACCTGGCTCAGTTCAAGTCAAATGGGAGTGCCCCTCAAGCCCAATCCAAGCCCAAGGCGTAAAAGCTCAAAGAGAGTGAGAGCACTTGCTTCCACTGCAACAAAATAGGGCATTGGAGGAAGAATTGCGCTCTCTTCAAGGAAGAACAAAAGAAGAATGGAGCCAAGGCATCCAGTTTTGGTATTTTTGTTGTTGAAATTAACCTTTCTATTTCTACCACTTGGGTATTGGATACCGGTTGTGGTTCTCACATTTGTTCAAATGTGCAGGGATTAAGAAATAGGCGGTTACTTGGAAAGAATGAAGTGGACCTCCGTGTGGGGAATGGAGCACGAGTTGCTGCCATGGAGATAGGTGACTATCAACTCACTTTACCTTCCAGACTTTGTTTAGTTTTGAAAAATTGTTGTTATGTGTCTACTATGAGCAGAAACATTATTTTAGTTTCATGTTTGGATTTGGATGAATTTGATTTTGTTATTAAAAATGGCAATGCTCATATTCGTCACCAAGGCATTTCATATGGCAATGCCATGTTGCAAAATTGCCTTTATATCCTTGATCTGCAAAATAAAGAGTCCATATACAACATTAATACAAAGAGGGTTAAATCAAATGAATTGAACCCTACTTACTTCTGGCATTACCGTTTAGGTCATGCAAACGAAAAATGCATTTCAAGACTCCATAAAATTGGAGTGCTTGGGTCATTCGACTTAGAGTCTTATGATACATGCGAGCCATGTTTGCATGAAAAATTGACAAAGAGTCCTTTTAACAAAAAAGGTGAGAGGACTAATGACTTATTTGAACTAATACATACCGATGTATATGGACCTTTAAGTACACAAGCTAGAGGTGGTTTTAGCTACTTCGTGATGTTCATAGATGACTTCAGTAGATATGGCGATGTCTATTTAATGAAGTATAAGTCTGAAACTTTTGAGAAATTCAAAGAGTTTAATAACAAAGTGGAAAACCGACTTGGCAGAAGTATAAAAGCCATTCGATCAGATCAAGGTGGTGAATACTTAAGCCAAGAGTTTGACAGTCATCTAAAGGAGTGTGGTATTATTTCATAACTCACTCCTCCTAGAACACCACAATGGAATGGTGTGTTTGAAAGGAGAAATTGAACTCTGTTGGACATGGTTCAATCCATGATGATTCAAGCAAATCTTCCTGTCTCTTTTTGGGGTTATATATTAGAAACTATTGCGTTTCTACTAAACCGTACTCCAACTAAAGCAGTTGAGAAGACACCATGCGAGGTATGGAATGGGAAAGAACCCAATATGTCATTTCTCAGGATTTGGGGCTATGAAGCTCATGTTAAGAAATTAACATCTAACAAATTAGAGTCCAAATCCACTATCTGCTTTTTTGTGGGTTATCCCAAAGAAACAAAGGGATATTACTTTTACTCACAAGCCGAGAACAAAGTATTTGTTGCTCGCAAGGCTATTTTCTTTGAAAAGGAGTTCCTTCTCAAGAAAGGCAATGGGAGTAAAGTAGAACTTGGAGAAATTCAAGCACCACAAACTCCTATAAAGGATGAGTTGGAAATGGGATCAAGTTCACAACCAGTTGTGGAATAATAACCCATTACACAAGAACCTAGAAGGTCCGGTAGGGTACGTCAGTTGATTAAGAGATATGGATTTCTAATCACTGACAGTGACACTATTGAGTTAGTAGATCGTGAGGATCTTACTACCTACCGAGAAGCTATTGAGAGCCTAGACTCAAAAAATTGGCTTAACGCCATGAAATCCGAGATATAATCAATGTACAATAACAGGTTTGGACCTTGGTTGATCCACTAGAAGGTGCTAAGGTAATTGAATGCAAGTGGCTATTCAAACTCAAAGCTGATAAGACCTACAAAGGTAGACTAGTAGTAAAAAGTTTTCGGCAAACTCATGGTGTAGACTATGATGAGACCTTTTCGCCTATAGTCATGCTCAAGTCCATTAGGATCTTGCTTGCCATAGTTGTATATAATGATTATGAGATATGGCAAATGGATGTCAAAACTGCTTTCCTCAATGAAAATTTACTTGAGGATGTGTATATGACACAGCCTGAGGGTTTTGTCAATCCCAAGCATCCTAAAAAGGTTTACAAGCTTCAAAAATCCATTTATAGATTAAAGCAAGCATCCCAAAGTTGGAATCTTCATTTTGATGAGGCAGTCAAAGAATTTGACTTCATCAAGAACGAAGATGAGCCTTGTGTGTACAAGAAGGTTAGTGGGAGCATAGTAGTATTTCTAGTCCTATATGTGGACGACATCCTTCTCATTGGGAATGACATTCCAACATTGCAAAAGGTTAAGCAATGGTTGGGGAAATGTTTCTCAATGAAAGACTTAGGTGAAGCCGAGACAATACTTGGTATTCGAATCTATAGAGATAGATCGAATCGGCTTTTGGGACTAAGTCAAGAAAAGTACATAGACAAAGTACTAAAATGGCTTAGTGTGGGAGACTCAAAGAAAAGGTACATACCTTTGGCTTTGGGAGTTCCTTTAACTAAAGAGCAGTGCCCTAAAACCAAATAGGAAAGGGACAACATGAGTAGAATCCTATATGCATCTGCTATTGGATCTATCATGTACGCTATGTTATGTACTAGGTTGGATGTTGCTCATGCACTAAGTATAACCAGTAGGTTTTAGCAAGACCCTGGTGAGAAGCACTGGTCTGCTGTAAAAGGTATTCTAAAGTACCTGCGAAGGACTAAGGATCACTTCTTGGTGTATGGTGGTCAAAAAGAGCTCGTCATACAAGGTTATGCTGATGCTGCTTTTCAAACCAGCACTAAGGACTCAAGATCACAATCTAGATTTGTTTTTTTTTTGAACGGTGGTGCTGTCAGCTGGAGAAGCTCGAAGCAAGAGACCGTTGCCGACTCAACTACTGAATCTGAGTATATTGCAGCGAGTGAGGCTGCAAAAGAGGCTATTTGGATTAGAAATTTTATTTCTTGATTAGGAATGGTCCCAAGCATCCTAGATCCATTAGAAATTTTCTATGACAACAACGGGGCCATCGCACAGGACAAGGAGCCCCGGTCACACCAAAAATCCAAACACATACTCAGGAGGTACCACCTGATCAAAGAGATCATTGATCGTAGGGATGTCAAGGTTAGCAAGATAGCAAGTGAAGACAATGGAGCAGATCCTTTGACGAAATAGTTGCATCCAAATCTGCACGAAGCTCATTTATGAGCATTCGGTCTTAGGGCTATGTCCAATTGGGACTAGTGCTGGTGGGAGATTGTTAGTATAAGCCCTAGCCCTAATACATTTTAATAAAATACTTTAGTTAATAAATGAGGCATTTGTTTTATCTATTGTATTCCTGTGCATATCAATTGATAGAACTATCCAAAAATGTTGTTTTAGTTTAAGTTATCATATGTGAGGCACATGGTTGTAAGACCTTGAAACAATAGAGACTTCATTCTAAATTACCCTAATCAGTCATTGTTATGGGAATAACAATGAATTAAGACTAGTATGCTCTCTCTGATAAGTTGAGTTCTGTCTTATAGATCATAAGGACAAAAGTGTCAATCAGAGATCATAGATATATGTTTAGAACATGGTATCTAAATTCAATCCATTCATGAGAACACTACATGGTACAAGTCATAAGTGTTTCTCATATGCAAGTTTTGCATCAGAGTTCTTATACCTAAAATCTCTATGAAACTCTTTATGAATTACTGTGTACTTTGACATACTCCTAACGTGCTTGTAACAGGGTGACAAGTATGGGTATGCTTGGGTATGCATTGATTCATGTTAAAGAGCATAGGAGAAGTGAAGGGATTACCCCTCTCAATAAGAGAGAAAATATCATCGGCCACTTGATCTGTGAACTGAGAAGTGTATGGCCATACCGAGATAAAATAATGAGTAATCATTATTCATCTGAGAGTTCAGTGTCACTGGAATATCAAGAAAGGAATTAATATATATAAGGATGACTAGTTCCATGCCTTATATTAATTCTGATATTTATAGGTAAGGGACTATGTAAAATTGCATTAGGTCACTAAATGCCATATGCATTTTCATTTAATTTGAAATGCTATAATATCTTTCTAGAGAATATATATAGTCTTTGAATTAATTTATTAATTCATTGCCAATATTAAATGGACCTATAGGATCGCACACAAAGCATTGAGTTTAAAATATTTAAATAAAGTATTGGGCATTAATTTGGGTTTTTAATTAAAGTCAAATTAATGTATGTAATGGGTATTAAAATTGCTATTGGACCTTGGTCCATGAGAGAGAGAAATTCAGCCCACAAGGTTTAATTTCAATTAATTGATTATCTTGTATTAATTTAATTAATTGAGTATTAAAGCCTAAAAGAATTTTAATCAAATTAAATCACTTCAATGAAAATTGAAGTGACCAAAATTCCAAGATAAATATCAAGGAATTTTCGCACATGTATAAGTTTTAAATTAAGTGATTTATTAGATTAAAATGTCTTAGATTTATTTCCAATTAATTTAAAGAGTTTGAATTAATATATGTCACTTGATTTTAGGAAGTGATTAAGGCTAAATTAACTATCTTTAGGTAGTGGATTTCAGAATTAACACTTAAAAATAAATGACATATATATATTGAATGAGGAAAAATAAAACCCTAGTGGTGGTGGTGTGAAAACTCTCTCTCTCTCTCTCTTACAAAATTCTCTTGGCCAAATTCACAAGGAGAAAGGATTCTTCCTCATTCTCTTATGTTCTTGGGCAGCAATAGCAACTAAAAGAACTGCAAGATCAAATCTTGTAGCTTCAATCCATTTCCATTACACAATACTTATATGGAGAGCTAGCAATCTCGGTTTTAAGCTTTGCTTGCAATTGTGTGTGTGAACATAGAGAGGAGTGGCGTAAAGGTTGTTCCTTTGGCATTGGTGGTGAAGATCTAAGGCTGATATATCCTTCTTGGTTGCTGGTCATCATCAAAATCAAATCTTAAAGTGCATCTAAAGTTGTAAGTTTCAAAACCCTAAAATTGCATGTTTCAATTCTTGTTGTGGAATTGTATGGCATGTGTGATCAAATTTTATTGTTTTTCTGCTGCATGATTATCATGTACATACCATGTCATTTTCCATCATATTCAATCCTTGATATGTAATTTGACCTTAACTGTGGTTAACAAGTCAAACTCCATACCCTTGAAAGGTAGGAATCTCTATACCAATTGTGTCTCTACACAACTATTGGATCATTAGGTTATCAACTCTTGATACATGCATATCATATATGCATTCCCTAATCTTGCCTCTAGAACCATTAGCCTTAACTGTGGTCAACAAACTAATGGGCTAGCTAAGATGACCCATTTAATTAGATTCGAACATATTCAATATAATGTGAGCTTGAATGTGGTCAACAACTCACTATAAAGAACTATGATTCTCCTCCAATTAATTGAAGGCTTATATAACTTAGTATTTGTTTGAGGGATCTTAGTTAATTAAGTCTCATCATACATGGTTGGCATACATTGGTATGCATCCTATATCTATCACATAAATATAAGCATACAAATATGGTATAGTTATGGACTTTACAATATTGATTTTCCTAAGCCAAAAGGGAAATCAAAAGTTCATACCTAGGTAATATGCATGATTCAAACAAGTAAAAATAATTACATTATCTTTAATCTTGTTGGATCTCTATCCGGCCCATCTTGCTCCTTGATAATGGTCTCCATCTCTATCTTTAATTCTAATCTAAGTAATATAATTATATATTACAATTTGAAAAACAAATACAAACCAAAAACAAGTGGTCGGGACATGAAAGTGCTCATTAAGCTAAAACATGCATTATGCTCAATCACATTAGGCCTTGTCCATAACTATCCATCATGCCAATCATACACCCTTATATGCATTTCTAATTCATAAAGTAAAACCATATAATGGAATACAAACTATGTTTCAACTCTTGAAACTTACTTTTGAGTTATTTTAATAATGTGATCAAATTAGGAAACTTTTTCCATTTTGGAAACTTTCATTTTAGGAAAATTTTTGCATGCATGTGTTCATGCCTTAATTATCAATCTAATTGATTATTAATTGATTATCAATTGATTATTTAATTAATTAATCATATTAAATAATTAAAAAATCAATTTTGGGCTTAAAACAAAGGGTAGGCCAAAACCCACAAATTTAAACCCTAAAGTGTGTTCACACACAAACTAGTTTTATGTCTATTGGACCATTTGGGCCATTTGGAATGAGCCAAGCCCACTCCAGCCCTTAAAACCCATTAATAAACTTAGTTATAGTTTATAATATTTAATTTAAATCAGCTCCTCTGGCCCACCAAGTCATTCACTAATTTAAATCAAGTCCGTAAACATAATTAATCTCATTAAGTGGTTTTAATGAATTAAAATTAATCCAATTAATTCAAGGCCCATTTTAATTAATCTAATTAATTAAAAACACATTAATATATCAGATATATCACATTTAGAAGATTAAAAATCATTCTAAACATGAACTCAGCATGAACACCAATTTATCGAACTTTTCAATTAAACTAGTTTTCATGCAAAACTTGTTCGATTTTAATTTTGTTTGATCCTATGGCTTAATATTACATATTAAACACATAAATTATCATCAAAATAATTTTATAGTGGATCAATAAAAATTTAATTTAGAATAGCCCCTAAACTTTTATTGAAAAATAAAAACTCTACACACCAAAAATAATTATTCTTTTCTCAAAAGAATCATTTTTATTTCTCATTTTATATATTTGATCACATACATCCAGAAATTAATATTTCTTATTCATGAACAATCAAATCTAACATTTTAAAGTTCATGAAATAAATAACTCAAAAATAAAAGAAAAAACTATTCCGCAAATAATATAGAATTGTAGATTCATGGCAAAACCGTGGCTCTGATACCATGTTGGGAATTATTGGTTACATGCATCACATGCATAAGCGAAATTTAAAATTTTTAACCAATAGATCTAATCTTGCCAAGAATTTACAATATAAATATTAATGAGAATAAGAAAAATCACCTTTGATTTTTGTTGAACAGTTAATTTTCCTTCTCATCGGGTTGTCGTAAACTAGAGTGTCCAAAATTAAACACCTCCAATTAGTAATTCACACTAGAGAATGATTGAATGAACCAAAAATGATGTAACACAAGGGCTAGCTAAATTCCCCTTGATGCTAGCAAGGGAGTGGCGGCTAGGGTTTTTCGAAGAGAGAGAATTTCTTTTTCTTAATGTTCACTTAACCCTAAAATACCTATCACTTGGATATTTATAGTTAGGTTAAAAATCCAACTTCATAATGGGATTGGGCTCTTTAAAATTGCTGGAGAAATATTAAATGGGCTTCTGAAATTATTAATAATTTATTTGGGCTCAATTAAATTCAATTTAAATCATTTCATAAAAGATTATGCATAAAACCCACAAACTAGACCCTTTGTGCATACACTTGGATTTAATCACCCAAATTAATTTCAAATCCATCCAAATTAAATATTTAGGATCCATAACACTTATGAAATATATTTAATTTATTTTGGTCCAAGAATTAGGCCTCTAAGGCCTTCTATATGGGTTTGGCGTGTAACCCTTCCTCTGGAGGGTTTCTGCGCCAAAATCAATTCTTTAGGCCTCTTTTAATTTCTCCAATGGATCTATTAATTATTATATCATCCCTATAACACATATATTCCAATAATAATTAATTATTAAATATAATATTTCAATTAAGTCCATTTTGCAGAACATTTCTAAAAAGTTCTGCGAATAATTCTACTTGATCATAATTAATTAAACTCTTTAATTAATTATTCTCTTATTCATTTATCTCTTTCATAATAATATCAAATATTATTATCCTTGTCATTTTACCATATTATCCTTTACTCTATATGTGTATGACCTATTGGATTCCTATCCATATTTGATATAATATGTAATTATGAGTTTTATTCAAAACTCATATGATTTAAACTTCTTTAAATCATTTATCAATCCCTATTGATATTTATAATACACTATTATACAAGTCATGAGTGGCCTCTAGCTAGGCATCATGACTACCCAAATGTCAGGAAAGTCAAGTGGTTTGACTATACCCTTCCATAGAAATAGTTACCGTGCAATTACTTCTTTCACCACTCTTATCTCAATTAGATTCTAAGTATGGATTTCTGTCAACTCATATAAATCTAATTATGTATGTTCTATTAATTTAACCATTGTTCCCAAAATGCCCTTCATGGATCCCTATCCATATTGGCATATTACTCTAGCTAGAGATTATCTGAACAAGGTAATTATAGAATCATGTGAGATAACTTCCCTTAATAAATATGGGATGGTGAATCCTTTGTCAATTACTCAACTATCTTCAAATAGGTCATGATATACCCAACCTCCTAACAATTTTCACCCCCGATTGAAAGTAATTAGTTATAGAGTCAAAGTATATCACTTGCTACTTAAGATAACCTTGGTGATCTCAAGTCTAAGGATATTTGCACAATCACTATAAAGAGATTCCTCACTGACATAGATTTAATATCCATGTGAGGATTCTCTTTGCAGGTCTCCAATGAACTTTTTCTTCTAACAAACATCCACATGTTAGCTTTAATCATCTTCTATAATCACAGTTATGAGAACCACTGCTTGAACTATTCAAAAAGAATAATATGTGCCAGTCTGTCCGAATTAACAATGTTCTATCTTGTTAATTCTATGACTAGGGATATTTAGATATTATCACATTTGCATGTAATAAACATCTCACATCATGAACACTTTTATGATTGCCTTTGTGCTATGTTTATAATATCTAGGACTTCATTTATTAATTTAAGATTTACAAACTCATGTATTTAAACATAGCATTAATAAATGAATGATGCCTTTTATTAAGAATATGAGTTCATACATATGAAATACATTCCCATTACATGGGCTCTAGGGCATACTCTCTAACATGAGGCTACATTATAAAGATGAGTACTTAGGAAATTATAATCACTTAGTCATGTTAGACCAAGAAGTCATGCATATGAACTTGTTTGATATTAATGTGTTATCAATGATCTAATTAATGAATACATGATATTTATAGACACATGCTTAATCTTATATATATATATATATATATATATATATATATATATATATATATATCAGTTATCTTCATAAGCAATAATGTATAGCATGTGGAAAAGCATGAATGTAAAGTGAAGGACATTTTGTTGTCTTATGTATGAAATTTTTGTGATGGATTTAATATTTTTCCTACACTTAGGAAAGCATTATACATGAAAATGGTACTTATAAAATGTGCTATTTTGCTAAAGTACTTATATGTAAAGGTATATCACCACAAATACAATGATAATTATTATGTATTGAGTAAATGAGATAAAAGGTAGGTATGACTCACTATACGATAATAATTAGTGAACTATGAACTTATAAATTGTGAATTTGATTTATTTAGAGACAAAAATGTAATAAATATGTATAATCATGTATGTTGGTGATGCCTTTTAACTGTTGTATGGTCTTGTATGATTTTCTAATAATTACTAATTTAATTTTTTCTATTGGGAAAAGATATGCAATATCTTATATGTAATGGTAAATCACTTATGAACTTGTAAGTGGTGAACTTTATATGATTTAGATTTGAGATGGAAGTAAGATAATAATTTATCACGTGAGTAATCTGTAAATAATCAAGAAATATTGGTACGTTAAGTGATTAGATAAGAATAATATACAGGAACAAAAGTAATCTTGATGTGTAAGGCTTTAAGTGTTAAATGAATGTTAATAAGAGTAAGACCAATAAGTAGTCAAAATATTATTAGGCAATTTGTAATGGCTTAAGATTAACATGTATAATATAATATCTAAAGTAAAATATTGTGAAAACATTTTAAATGATTGGTTCATGTGTTTAAGGATATAATTATATATATTTGCATTTTAATGACCTTTAAAAAAGGTCGTCTTTATGTTTTATATTTCCCACTAAGTTGTATAGCTTAGCACGGGTGTTTCATTTGAGTAGGTTTTTAAGGTGATATCTGCTTTAGGATGGCCAACTCAAATTATCGAGAGAGACTATTATAGACTTTTATTTTGGGATTTTTGTATATAGTAATGTTTTTGTGGCATTGGAGATATTATATGTATTGATGTTAATAAGTGGTTGTATTTTGTAAAGAGATTTTAATGAATATTGTAAAGTTTTAATAGTATAGCACTCTTATGTATTAAGTTTGAATATATGTTCTCTGTATAGTTGGTTTATGTTTAAGTTGCACTATTAAACTTGCGTAATGAGAAGGATAAAGTAATATGTATAGGTTAAAGGATAAAGGTGCTACAATTAGTTGTATCAGAGCTTAGGTTTAGTCATTTCTGGGCTATAGGTGTCTGGATTTATTGTCATAGAAAGTTATAGAGTGTGGCCAATGAAGATATCTTTGTTTTGCTATGTTTAGACTGAAGTGAGATGGTTCAATAGAATCTGATAAAGAGGATATATGAATAACTGTATATGTGGGTAAATGTATATGATTGAAGTTTCGAAAATGGGCTATATGTATGATAGTATTTTTCTTGGGATCATAATTTTGGATTGAATAGTACATGATATACTCATATGAAAGAAATTTGGGATTATACTATAGGGTGTGATTAGAATATATAGGGGTTATTTTATTATGATACATGAGATGGAGCTATGCTTAATTGATGAAAAATATCTATAGTTGAGGCTTTTGAGATGATAATTTGAGGATTCATTAAAAAGCTCCATATATATCGGTCAATGTTTCTTTATCAAGTATGGGCAATTGATGAAACAGTACACATGGGATGGGGCAAAAATATATACAGCACATTAAATTATGCATTTGCATTTTATTGCATACATGAAAGCATTATTCATGCATATTATAGCATCCAGCATCGTATTACATGTACAGGCCCCATCCGAAAAGGAAACTGACAGGATATATGTGAGCATAGCAATGATGTAACAGTATGATCCGATTGCTCTTATATAAAGATAGAGTTAGATAGAATTTAAGTGTGATAAAGTATAGAAATGTAAATATGGTAAGGTACAAAACAATTGAGTTAGTAGAGACAATCTTGATTGAAAGTTGATTGAGACAAATATTTAAACAAAATCAGAGATATAGAAATTATTGTGATGTATATGAGTAATGTTCAGGTATAAATTTTGAGAACAAAATTCCTTGAAGGGGAGAGATTTTTAAGGACACAAAATAGGTCCTAGTATAATTCAAGGGCAAATTCACGTTAGTAAAGTCTAATTAAACATTATTGGATGAATTATTACATTTTGTTTGACCTTTTGGTTACCTAGATTTCATATGAAGAAACCAAGTTTTAAATTTGTCTTTAACTGGACTATATTTAAGCATAAAATTTGGAATAGTCTATGGCCTAGTCACTAAGAGTAGACCTCAATATTTTGTAAATATCTCAAATTCTACAAATGTTATTGATATGATTCTTGATTTTTTAAAAACTAGAAACATAGTTTAATAAGTTTGTAGAAGACTACTTTTGCTAAAAATGCTTTTTCTAAGGTCAAAAATTGCTTACAAGTCAAACTCAGAAAACTACCTATGATAGGGGATACAAGAGTCAAGTAATAATAATATAGTTTGAAGGCTAAATTAAAAGAGGATGAAAATTTAGGGGTAAATTTGTTAATATGAAAATTGAAGGATAAATTATGAAAAAGGGGAAGAGAGGAGAGGTTGATTTAAGAAAAGCAAAACTGAGTGGAACATTATGTAACATGCAAATAAAGGAGGGAACTTAGTGTGACATGCAAATTTTGTGAAGGACCAAAAAGAAAATTTTCCCTACTTCTATAAAAGTTGAATTTAGTGGAAAGAAAGAGAAATGTGAGAGTGGTTAGTGAGGGAGGATGGAAATAGCAAGAGAATTTCAGAATTTCTATCATTCTTTACTAAATTCTACCATCTCCCTAAGAATTCTTGAAGAAAACCTCCTGCATGTTGATTGTTCAAGGATATTTTGGTGTAAGACATTAAGGTAATGGTTGTAAAATTGAATTCTCATCATCATATTCTTCTTATTATTACTTTTTTTATGGTTGATTGGAAGAACTACAGCAAATGAATGTTTAAAGGATGGATTTATGTGTAGAAGAAGAAGGCGAAGGTAGTAGGAAGAACGAAGAAAAAAGGACTTGTTAAAGATTGAAATGAAGGAGTTGTTCAGTCAAGAAATAGGATTGAGGTGTTTTATTTTCATGCATATATGTTATAGAATGAAGAGAATTAATGGTTTATAGCATAAAATGGAGAATATAGATTGTAAAAATTAAGTATTGGTTTACTTGTATGGAGAAATTCATATGAGGACCTTTGAATCTATTGCTGTATTTCATGGATATCTTTGGTTTTAAAACTCTAATTTGAGTAAATTCAGTTGGTATTTACTCTTAAGATTTGGACTTAAAATTTTGTAGAAGAAACCTATATTTAATGCTACCTCTAAATGCTCCTTAAATTAATTTAAAATTTGAATTGAGCTGCTTCTTAGTTGTTAAGAACATGTTACAGTATTTTTGTTATAAATATTTGTTTTAAAATCCATTGAAACAAAATTCTGGTTAAAATATATACATAGGAACATCATTTTCATGAAGGAAGGTTGTTTAATTTTTGTACCTATTTTATTCTATGAAATTATTATTTAGTGTTGAAAACTAAATTAGGTACAACAAAGTGCTGTTTAGAGAGCATAAACGGATTTTAGTAACTTTAGTATATCACTTGTTATATAAATTGAATTTATATGAATCAAATTTTTTATTAAACTAAACTTATATGTCTACAGTATTTGTGAAGAAAGTGTAAATTGGTTTTGCCCCTAAATATGTCAAAGAGTAACTTGAATCCTAAACTATTGGTAGTATTAGTTGTTAGGAACAGATTTTGGTATTTTGGATATAAGTCTTGGTAGAGGAGTCAAAATGCTATACTGTAAAATTATAGGTAAACTAGATACCTAGGAGTAGGATTTTGATGAAGGAAAATAGTCTAATTCTTTCCTCATTTTATTCTATGAATTTTATAAATGGTAATAAAAATTTGTTTTGGTAGTATGAGCAGCCTATGGTTTTTCTTGAATATCTCGAGTTACGTATATGCTATTAAGATGAATCTTGATGTTTTGGAAATTGGACACATATGGTAATAAGATTTTAGAAGACCACTTGCCTTAAAAATGATGTTTTCCAAATCAAAAATGGTACACAAGTTAGATCCAGAATTTTGCCACTGTGCAGAATTTTGAAGGCAAAATTTTTAATGTATTTTATATAAATTTTTAAATGTTATTATATTAAATGTGTGCCTATATGGAAGCACATTGAATTATTATGGTACATAATATAATTATTGATAAATATATATATATATATATATATATAATCATATATGTACATAGGTAAAGATTGTTGATAATGATATAAAATATTCATATATAATTAAACCTATGTACATGCTTGTTATATACAATTATTCTCACATGTATATACTGTAATGATATAGAAGTTTTTTATTTGAACATGCACTTATACTATGAAATAAGAAATATTTTAGCATGGCTATATTCACAAGTGTTGCCTAAATGATAATATGTTAAAGTACATGATCATGATGATATATGCCCAAATATCGATACTTGTACTGTTATATGAATTTATGAATACATCTAATGTATATACACTAGAGATTGGGTTTTTTTTATTATCACATACATGTACAAATTGTATAATATAAGTACAAGCATGATATATGAAATGTTAAAGTATGATAAATGAAATTTATATAAACAATATGTGGTTAAGAATATACGATGGTATTGCATAGTTAAATGAAATATGTCATATAACAAATCTATGAGCTACTATACTTGTTATTTAGTTGAGAAAACATGTACATGCTTACATATTTTATGAATATGAATTATTATGCTTAAGTATGAGAGAGCAATGAGGTATATTCATGTATAAATACTTGAATGTCATGTAAGATTTTATGTGAAAGAGTTACATACTGTAAAACAAGTTTCAAGTATTGTAAGGTATTAAACACAAGGTGTGCACGATATATATATATATATATATATATATATATATATATATATATATATATATATATATATATATATATATATATATATATATATATATATATATATATATATATATATATATATATATATATATATATATATATATATATATATATATAGTTATGTATGTAAGATACTTGAATGTATATAATGACGAAAAGGTAAAGCATGGAATAAAGATGTTTAATCATGAGCATGATATAGTGTTATAGAAAGTTATTTCTACACTTGTATATGATTATGATTATCCTACTCATAGCCTTGAATAGATTTATACTACTATGTATATATATGCATGATTGAAAAGGGATCATTCCTTGAACTAATTTCAAGTAGAAAATAGCAATACTCAATAATGTGTATGATCACATGTATGAAGAAAGTATTACATAAACATGGATATGATTACCTTGGACATCATTATACATGGGTTTTCACATACACATATGTATAAGATTGAACAAAGTAAAGAAAAGTTTTGAAAATAAAGTAAAGAGATATATTTGCCTGCTTCTAGAGTTCAAATATGGATAGATAGGCGCCTATAGGGATGTTACAGCTACCATCGTTGACCCCGTTTGGGTCTAAAATATAGTTGATCCTATTTGGATCATGAACAGCCCCGTTTGAGTTGTTAGCCAACCCCATTTGGCTCTGTTTGACCGGTTTATAGTACAGTTGGCCCCGTTTGAGTCTATAGTTTCGATATCTTCTGATATCTACCATTTTGATACCTTTGGATATCCACCATTCCTGTTATCCACCTTTAGAACTTAAGCAGACCTAAATAAAGTATGAATACATTACAGTTATTATAGTATTATGATTAAATATGGTATATGAAATACATGATACATATATGAGGCTACAATATAAAGATGAGTACTAGGCAAATTAGAATCACTTAGTCATGTTAGACCAAGAAGTCATGCATATAAACTTGTTTGATACTAATGTCTTAACAATGTATAGCATGCGAAAAAGTTTGAATGTGAAGTGAAGGAGCATTATGTTGTCTTATGTATGAAATCCTTGTGATGGATTTAATATTTTTCCTACACGTAAGAAAGCATGATATATGAAAATGGTACTTATAAAATGTGTTGTTTTGCTAAAGTACTGATGTCTAAAGGTATATCACCACAAATACAATGATAATTATTAAGTATTGAGTAAATGAGATAAGAGGTAGATATGACTCACTATAAGATAATAATTAGTGAACTATGAACCCATAAATTGTGAATTTGATTTATTTGGAGAAAGAAATGTAAGAAATATGTATAAGCTTGTATATTGGTGATGCCTTTTAACTGTAGTATGGTCTTGTATGATTTTCTTATAATTACTCACTTAATTGTTTCTATTGGGAAATGATATGCAATATCTTATATGTAATGGTAAACCACTTATGAACTTGTAAGTGGTGAACTTCATATGATTTAGATTTGAGATGGAAATAAGTTAATAATTTAACATATGAGTAATCTGATAAATAATCAAGAAAGATTGGTAAGTCAAGTGATTAGACAAGAATAACATACAAGAATCAAAAGTAATCTTGATGTGTAAGGCTTTAAGTGTTAAATGAATATTAATAAGAGTAAGACCAATAAGCAGTCAAAATATTATTAGGCAATTTTTAATGGCTTAAGGTTAACATGTATAATATAGTACCTAAAGTAAAAATATTGTGAAAACGCTTTAAATGATTGGTTCATGTGTTTAAGAATATAATTATATGTATTTGCATTTTAATGATCTTTAAAAGAGGTCGTCTTCATGTTTTATATTCCCCACTAAGCTGTATAGCTTAGCATGGGTGTTTCATCCATGTAGATTTTTTAGGTGATATTTGTTGCAATATGGCCAACTCAAGTCATCGAGAGAGACTATTATAGACTTTTATTTTGGGCTTTTTATATATAGTAAAGTTTTGTGGTATTTGGAGATATTGTATGTAAAGATGTTAATCAGTTGTTGCATTTTGTAAAGAGACTTTAATGTATATTGTAAAGTTTTAATAGTATAGCACTCTTACGTATTAAGTTTGAATATATGTTCTCTGTATAGTTGGTTTATGTTTAAGTTTCACCGTTAAACTTGCGTTATGAGAAGGATAAAGTGATATGTATAGGTTAAAGGACAAAGGTGCTACAAAATAGGTGATTTAGAATTTACTATTGTAACACCCTATTATTATTCATGATATTCGTACATGATTTATATTTATTAATGACGCTGCATGGCGATTAATGTAACTAACCATTTACATTGGAGGTTAATAGCTTAATTTAACCTTTGGATTCTAATTCATATTTAGTGTCATTAGGTTAATATTTATTTGGTATAATTTTTAGCAGCAAAATGGCTTGTAATTTATGCTACCCAATTTTGCAAAATATTCAAAACAATACTCCAAAAAAAAAAACTTCTACCTCTAATACTTCAAAGACAATTATAGTACTTCTAATATCAAACACAAAGCATCATCAATGCATTATCATGACACAACACATAATCATCATTAATGCAGTTATCATAATATAAGATTTCTATTATTTAATTTCCTTACATAACATAAAACAATCAAAATTTAAAAGTATAATACATAATATGTCTAAATGCATGTCTATAAAAAGATATACACATGTACATGTTACTTCGCATCTCTATTTTTGGGTCTTCTTTTTTCTATCCTTATGCACGGCCAAATCAACCACGCGCTAAGTAATGTTGTTGTCTAGTGGAGGATACGACCATGCAGACTTTTATCTAATAAAGTCATAATATGTGAACTCACTATTTTTCCCTTAATAACCATTATGGTTAATTTGCTTAAAGTTCATTCTCTTATTGTCTTACTTTACTACTTAATTCTTATCTCACTTGTTTTTCACATTTAATCTCACATAATTCCTACTTAAGTGGAAAATTACCATTAGGTTTCTAAACTTATTATGTTCATCACATTTGACTTTATTAACTCAAATTTTGACCTCTTTTTGCTTCCTTTGACTTTTATTTCATTTTAAGTGTAAAATTTATATTTTGGTCCTTATTCCTGCCATTGAAGTGGTAAATTACATTTTGATCCTTGAAACTTTTCATTAATTAAGATTTTACCCTTTTTCACTTATTTAATTGTTTTGACCTTTTTAATCACCTTTCTTATACCAAATTATGCTCTTACCTTAGATTTATTGTGTAATTACGTTTTTGGTCTCTCTAAACTTATTGATCATGCTTGTCACATTATTTCTTATTTAATCACATTTATGACATCTTTTATGCATAAATTACCATTTGATCCCTATTTTCTTACATAATTGTATTTTTACCCCTTCTAAAAATATTAATCATATACTTCACATTATTCTTTATTTAATAATCTTTATGACATCCTTTATGCACGATTTACCATTTGACCCTTCTTCGCACATAAATTTATTATTTTCCCCCTAATTTATGGTGTAATTACATTTTAATTCTTTTTAATCTATTAATTATGTTTTTTCATCTTATCTATTACCTAATCGCATATATGATCTCACATCAAACATTCTCATTCTTCATGCATTCATCAATATTACATATGAAATCATAACATATACAACAAATAACAATTAAACATGATGAAATCATGGCATCATTATAAGGTTTATTATTTGGCTCCTTAAGGTGCACATGCATGCCATATATTTTCCTATTCTTTTTCATGCTATATATGTGTCTAAGTTCAATTTGTGTATTTATGTGTAGACATACATTCATTTTACATTAATAATTCTTAGTTACATAATAGTACATCATTATGTTCACATAGTAAATATTATTTTCATATGTTATTTCAAGCTCAATTTAATCATAATATACTTATTCTTCTTAGTATTATATGTTTCATGCTAAATATGCCAATTAACATCAAATTATCATATTATACCATGTGAAGGACCATTCGACCACATTGTATTTTCATACATATAATATAATTTTTTCTTTCTTAAGTCATTCCAAACATCTATATGATAATGCACATCTAATTTACACTATAAATCTTAAGTTACCTTTAATTACATCATTATGTTCACTTGTACATCATTATGTCTACTTGTCATTTTTAATTCTAATTAATCCCATTGCATTCTTTATGCCTTATATTATATATTTCATATTAAACATGTCATTAATTATCAAATTACCTCACATTATACCTTAGTATATAATTTAGCCATCATGAATTTTCTCATTCCCAAATTGTTTTCTTCACTAAATTACATTCATATCATGCTAATTTATCATTTTTTTCAAGTTATTGTAAATTATTTCACATTTCTACTCAAGCTTATATAGTTACATAATGTAAATCTTATGTTAAATTCAAAGAAATAAATGAAATTAGGTGTAGTTTGTATCCACTAACCTTAAAGTAGCTTGAAATCACCTATTCTTCCTTCTCCTCTATCTTTTCCTCTTTGTTTTCCTCTTTTTCCTTAGAATTCCTCATTAAGCCAAAATTAGGGAGGGAAAAATCATGAATTTGTTATATATTTTGACATATAAATACTACTAACTAATCATAATAATGATGCTCTACACAACCATATAAAAATCCCTTAATAAATCTAATAAAAATTCATCACTTTACCTTATTAGGGAAATCTTCTCTCACTAGAAATTCTCCATTTTCAAGCTTTCTCTTGCTCCAATTTCATTTCTAGGTTGAAGAGCATACTTTCTAGTATATTTAGGTGAAATTAAGTCTTAAGATTTGATAGAGAGAGATGAAAAAAATGGCGGAATACCTAAAGAGATGATGGTTCAGATTTTTAAAGAATAAGGGAGGAAATTTATAGAATTTTAGGTAGAATTGTAAAGGATTTTGGACTCTTCTAGGTTACCCTTAAGTATACCATACCAATGGCCCATATTATTCCATTTACTATTTAATCCAATAGCTTATTTTTAAGCCACTTGTCATAGTTTTATTAGTTTCTACCCTTCTTTGTGCTATGATGATGCATGTAGCTGATCATGGCATATTGTCTAATAATAATTATGCTCTTAGGTAAATTAAATATGGCATATAAGCCCACTAACTAATTTAACCTCGATTTTTTGCCATTTTTCTAAAACTGATTTTTTACTTGTTAAAATGCTCTAAAATTTTTTCCTAAATGCAATAATATATGCATAAGCATGTTATTAAAATTTTAATTCATTCTAATATCATTTTGGTATACTTCCAATTTCGATGGTAAAGTCAGCTGATCTAAAACCTAAAATTCCAGAATTGTTAGAAAATTTATTTTATAATTCCAATAGCTCTTTTATGCTATTTATAATGGTTCTATATGACCAAAATAATTTTTATAGATCATTCAAATATTTTTAAGACTCGATCAAACTTTAGATAAACCCTTTCTACGGTACCGAGCAAATCCTTTGTTGTATGTTTTGAGGATCTGAATGAGCTTAATTTCTTCTCAAATTATACCATTGGACTCTATCAAACTTATATTATCTCACTTAATGGATAACTATAACTTTCCAATAGGTCACCTATCATCGGATTTCTCTAGCTCGAACATGTTTAACACTTAAGCACTCTTAAATTTTTCTTTACTATTCTACTATAATCATTTCGAAAACTATCATAGGATTACTATTTATGCTCCAGAATGTATCATGCATGTCAAATGAAAATTTCATGGTGTTACAACTATTCATCAACCTCTTCCTTACACAACAAAAAAACTGCCAATTAGCGACTAAAATTAGCGACAGCACAATTTCCGTCGCTAATTTTGCGACAGATTAGCGACTGTTTTACATATCCGTCGCGATAATGATATTTGCTATTTTTGCGACGAAATAGCGATGGAATTAATAAACAGTCACTAATTATTGGCGGGAAGAGTACGCACCCTGTTTTGCGACGAAATTAGCGACAAATTTTTCCGTCGCTAAATTTTATAATTTTTTATTCAGGAAATTAGTTCCAGAAATTTTAGCGACTAAAATTTTAGTCGCTAATTTTGGCGGGAAAATTTAGCTCCTTTTTTTGCGACGGTTTAGCGACGAAAATATATCTGTCGCTAATTATTATTTTGTTGCTTAATACGATTAGCGACGGAAATATTTAGTCGCTATTCCGTCGCAAATAAATTAAAAAATAAGTTTTTAAGTGTCACTCCCATGATTTATGTATAATTTCAAGTAATTTTAATATAGACCATATAAAATGAATTATTTCTTTTGTAACAGAAAATTATAAATTATTTTATAAGTTGTTAATAATTTTTTACCAATTATACCAAAATCTAATGTTATTTATTTAGAAAATTTACATTTTTAATCATAATAATAAACTAATTGTTATGATTATTATATATTTGCGTGTTCAAGATTAATAAAAATAAATATTTATAAAATTTATTATTTCATTTAAAATAATAATAAAAAAATTTGTAATTTATTTTTATTTTAAAAAATTTAAATCAAATATGAAATTATTAGTAATTAAATTGATTTGTTTATCAATTATCCCAATTTTGAAAGTGTCCAAAGAATATTAAATATGAAATTCGGGCTTAGTCAGCATGAAATATTTTGAAAGACCACGAGACATAGTTTCAATTGCAAATTTGTATTGTTAGCACAAAATTATTAGTTCGAAACTCCTTGTTGTTAATTTTGGACGGTGAAGATTAGTTTTTAAGATCTGTAAGTTCAGTTTTTGTTGCAAAAAAAAAGGTTATTTTCTGAATTTTTTACTTAATGATCAATTTTGTATATGAAGACGATCGAAAAATCATTTGCTGTTAGATCGGCCTAATTTTTGTTGAGTACGTTCAAAACTCCTTGTTGTTAATTTTGAATGGTGAAGATTAGTTTTTAAGGTCTGTGAGTTCGGTTTGTGTTGCAAAAAAGAGGTTATTTCTGGGCTTTTACTTAATAACCAGTTTTGTATACGAAGACAATCGAAAAATTATTTGCCGTTAGATTGGCCTGATTTTTGGTGAGTACGTTTAAAACTCCTTTTTGTTAATTTTGGACGATGAAGATTAGTTTTTAAGATCTATAAGTTCAATTTTTATTGCAAAAAATAGGTTATTTTCTGGATTTTTTACGTAATGACCAGTTTTGTATACGAAAACAATCGAAAAATCATTTGCCGTTAGATTGACCTGATTTTTGGTGAATACGTTCAAAACTTCTTATTGTTAATTTTGAACGGTGAAGAGTAGTTTTTAAGGTTTGTAAGTTCAGTTTTTGTTGCAAAAAAGAGGCTGTTTTTTGGATTTTTTACGTAATGATCAGTTTTATATTTTTTGACGATGAAAAATCATTCGCCGTTAGATCAGGTTGATTTTTGGTGAGTATGGCTGAAACTCCTTGTTCTTCAACTTGAACGGTGAAGATTATGTTTAGATAATTCTAACCCTATCCGATTTGCTTTGGATAGAAGTTGCAATTAAGGGCTCTTTGTTCTTCTCTCTCTAATGTTTGTTTCAAATTGATCTTTTTTTTTCTTTTTTTTTAATATCGCTAAATTGAGTTGTTATAACCAATTACGGTTGTAATCTTATTTCCATTAAGTAGATCATTGGATGTGGACCTAAGACTCGCCTACCTGTTTAATAAATTAATTGTGTGTTTTTAATTAAATACATGCATATTTATACTTACTAATTATTTTTAATAATTTTTAAAAATATTTTATATGATATTATTTGTCTATTTTCAATTAAATTTTTAAAAAATTTATAATTTATATTATTCTAAGCATTATAATATAAATAAAAAATAAAAATGTATATTTATTGTTACTAATTAAGATTAAAAATTATTTCAAAAAAATTGAGGATTAAAATCATGAAAAAATAATTAAATAATACAAATGGACAAAGTTGAAAAAAAATAAAGTTTAAAAAAAAGAGAAGAAGAAGAAAATGTGAATTAAAAATGTGAATTAAAAGAGATTGGGGGATAAAAACAAAAGAGGGTTGTGTGTGGTTTTAAAAAAGGAAGGAAATGAATTAAAAAAAAAAAGAGGAAGAGTGAGAATTGGGGAAAGGAGAAGCGGGAAGGGGCGCCTGGTCTGGCCGCCGCTGCTCGACGCCGGCGAAGGGGGCGCAGATCGTCGCCGCCCACCGTCTTCCAGTCCTCCGTTAGCGGCGCCGTTCTCCGGTGGCTCTTTTCCTTCCGTTTTGCTCATCACCACAAAAGTTCAAACTCTTCCCTTTCTCTCTTCTTTCCAGTGAACTGGTCGGCGATGGAAGAGAGTGACAACACCAGTGGGATCACAAGGCTGAGGCAGATCTTTCGGTGCCCTCCGATCGTCCTCACTCGCCGGCGAAGTGTAGATCGGAGCATGTGGCAGCCGACGATTCTAGGTGGTTTTTCGGCCAAACCATGATGTTTTGAGGTGCGTGAAGACCATCGGGAAGTTACCGGCAACTTTGGCTTCAGGTGGGAGGCTTCGGCGGATCTCCGGTGAGGCGCCGGCGCGGCTATGCACATTTCCACATCATATATTGCTAAAAGTAATTCAAAATAGTAAAGCAAAAGTTCTCCTTCTTCCCCTTTCATGCTGTGGAGGTTTAGTAAGTTTTTTATTTGGATCAGTAGCATTTTGATGTTATTTACGATTTAAACAATTTTCATTTGTCAATGGGTTGTAACTGCCAGCCTGCTCCTGCCTTAAACGTCTTTATCTTCCTTCATTAATCTCATCTCTGTATTTATGCATATACGCAACAAATTTCATGTATAAGAACCCCAGATCTTGTGCTATAATTATAAATGAGCAACCCTTTTTTTTCTGATTTAACTTTAAGCAAGCAAAGCTTCAGAATTCACGTGACTTTTCGAAAAGAATTTATTTTATTTCCATAATAGCAGCCTACATGCAATAGAGTACTATCATTATCAAGATTTCTTTTTCTCACACTTTTTCGAATGCTGCTTGTTCTTTTCCAGTATATAAATAATAAAAGAACAGTTGATAAATGAAGTTCTTTTTGAGGTAATGCCTTTTGGTTACTAGAAAGAACAATGCTTCAATTTGGCTTTATTTTTCATATGGTATTGCTCAATGGATGCTATAATCTGTTACTTAGGAATCGATGCACTGCATTGTTCTTTTTATTATTTCTAGTTCATTTCCTATTTACAAGGTAGAGGAAATTGCTGTTTGAGTTGGTTATTGGGTTTAAGTACCAATTAATTCAATTTAGTGTCTGCTTTGTGTATTAAAATTGCTGTTTGAGTTGGTTATTGGGTTGCACTGTATGATAATGATATTCTGCAGGAATATTTAATCCCTGAAGAGTATCTCCATACTATGAGGGAGTCCATGCTGAACAAATGTCCTATTTCTTGGATATCTGGCATCTAAGGATGCAATGAAAAGGTCATGTGCACTCAAATTCCGTTTTTATACGAGGATGCAACTTTGTTCTGTTTACATTCACAGACATGCCTTTCTTCTTTCTACAATAACTGTATAATATTTGGTTATGAGCAGCTGGTGTTAAGTGAAATTTCCTTGCTTCCATGTGCAGATGGTTGCTTGCCGAAATGCGTGAGAGTGTACCAAAGGCAAGTTAGTTTAACATTTCTTAACCCTTTCTTTTTGGAATTTATTTGTTTGTGGGCAAATCTTTTTTAAAATATTTCCAAACAAACTTTGATTAATGTCTATCTATTATATGAAATCTGACTATAGTTTTTAATGATGCTCAGTTCAACCAATAATAATTTATGTTGCTTACCGTTCCTAATTGTATTATCCGCATGGAAATAAAATGTAGTTTTGTGGTGCAATTGTTATATAGAAGATTGATTGGTGATATACCTAGTGCACGTAAGCATGTTAGCTGATGTAAAATCAATGCATACATCTCTAAGTTTATAGAATAAACTGTTAAACTGTTAAATTGGGCCTTCTTTGGGTTTTATTTTAAATTTCTGGACTTCCCTTTGATTAAAGTACCTTGCCTTTTATTTTAACATGCAAGCATAGAGATCTCATTGTGTCATGTTTAAAAAGTTGAAAATTTTCTCATATTACTGGACAAGTTGATTGCCTTTCATATCTAATGCACATCTATGCTATTATGAATTATTGTTGGCTATGAAGAAATGAGAGAACACTTGGGTAAACTCTTCTTATTATGATACCATTTCTAAGGATATTAATGTTATAGGTATTGTGTTTGATTCTTTATGTGCAAATGAAAAAATGAAAATGAAAATGAAAAAATGATGTATAGCAATTTTGATCATAATTTTCTCATACCCATCCTCCTTTGATCCTATAGCAAAAAATCATATTGATATTTTAATTATACCATTGCATCACAATAGCATCACAAAAAATCAGATTGATATGTTAATTAAATCGTTGCATCCTCACATAATGCATCTCTATGATTTGGTTTATTGCAGATTACAGACTTGAAAGTGGGCTCTTATTGCAGTTCTCTACATGGATCCTGATATAGCTTAATCTGTAGAATTTATGGTTGATGAGAGATTTATAGAATTATTCATTTTTGGATTACAGGGGAGAATTTGGATGACAAAATCATCAAGGACTTGGTCTTCTATTTGGAATGTCAGTGATAAGCATCCATGACTAGTGAACCTAAAACTAGTTCGATGTCTCTCTTGTAGAACTTATTAGTTGGTGAAATTGCTTACTGTTTAATTTCTCGTATATTTTACAGTATAATAAAATATTCATTCTTTGCTTGCTCTCTTTTCTGTTTTTTTTCCTCTCTGAGTATAATAAACTACTCGCCAATCTGGCATTTGAAATTTTGAATCGAAGTGGACATAAAAATAGTGTACAGGATGAAAATTTAAAAATACAATAAAAGAAAAAAATAAATTATGCAATAATTTAGCGACGGATTCGCGACAACAACTGTCGTTACTGAACAAACGATAGAATTTAAGAAATAATTAGCAACGGAAAATACAGTCGCTAAATATTATTATCATTCGTATTTAGCGACGGAATTAGCGACGGAAATTTAGTCGTTAAATATTATTATTATAATTCGGCGACTAAATAGGAATATAAATTAGCGACGAAAAATTTATAATTTGCGACGAAATATAAATTAGCGACTGGATTTGGAATTCATCGCTAATATATTAGCGACTGGCCTATTAGCGACTGTTCGTCGCGGCGTCGCTAATTTTATTTAGCGACGAAAAAAGGGGATTTAGCGACGGAAAATTCCGTCGCTAATCTGCAGTTTTTTTGTTGTGTTAGGTCCAAATCTTGATTTTTCATGTTTTCTTGCTTTAATTTGTATTTTAAATGCGTAAATCATGTTTTTTGTGCATTAAAGTGAGTTCGAGGGTGTTTTTATGCATACAAACAGCTAAAAACTGAGCTTGTAAGCTTTTTCTAGACCATTAATGGCATTTTTTACCTTCTATTAGTACTCTAGGTTGAGTCACGCTCTTGAGTCGTAAGTCACATTCTTGGACCGTGGCCCGATCCGTGACTTATTCGTGAGTCACATTCCTAAGCCTTACCTTGTGAGTCACATTCATAGACCGTGACTCATTTTTAAGTCAAACCCCAGTGAGTTACTCATTCGTGAGTCACTTCCCTAGGGTGTGGCTCACCCTTTTCCTTTTTTTTACTTTCTTTTTGGCCCGTGATTCACTATTTTGGCCACCTTTTTGCATGTGACTCACTCTCTTGACCCATTTTTCACTCATTTCTTTTATGTTCATGGTTTCTAATATTATTTATTATTTATTTTATTAATATAATAATTTTTTATATTTATTCATGTATTTATTTAATATTGTATCTATTTGTTATCTATATTAATTTTTGTTTATTTTATATATTTTTTCTTTACATATCCAACAAGTACATTTCTCAGGATTCTTTTATTTTTATTTTTTTATTTTACCTTTTTCTAAGTTTTCTACTTTAGCTTTTAGTTCACTTACTTCTTCTTTTAAATTTTTTAACATGCTAAATATTTTATCAAATTTATCATTTATATTTTTATTTTTGGATTGCATAAATGCATTAGTAAAGCTATATGGTTTAGTATTCATATTTATTATATTTTGGTTTAAGATTTTTAAATTATTGTTAATTTGATTAATTTTTTCGTGGTAAGTATAACAAATATTTTTTTATTTCTTCCATTTTTAAACTTATTCATTATATTCCATTTTATATATGCGATACAAACTAATTATTTTTTCTATCCTTTCTAGTTTATTTAATAATTTGCTTTTAAAGCTTTTTGATTGTAATTCACTAAATATTTTATGTTTTATTAATTCTAACTGCTCTATATTTTCTGTGTTACTTATTAAATCTTTCATTTATTTTGCATTAAAAGTGGCGCAGATAAAATTGATACAAATTCAAAATTTCGTCAAAATATGCTAAAAAAATCGATCCAAATCCAACTCAATCCACAAAAATATCCATTTGGCCAACTAAAAAATGATCCATCTAATTTTTTAACCCATTAGATATGGTACAAGATGTCCAATGGATTTTCTCTTTTACTCAATCTAGTTCTCGCCCCTCTCTCTCTTTCAAAATCGTCTGTCCTTTCTATATTCGCTACTTGTAATGATTTGAAATTACTGCCGGCATTAATAGTACTTTTTAATGGTGAATAGTGATATTGAGGGCGAATAATATCACTCCGACCCCACCAAGATCTAGAAAAATTTTATATCGGTATTAGAAAATAAAATTTATGACGAGTTCGATAGTATAATTTAAGCTGAAATTGAGATCAAATGATTCTGCAAAAGTCAAAAATAAAAATAAGTTACGGAACAAAAAAGAATCAAATTAACTTCAACCGGCTTGAAAATATTTTACATATTTTCTAAAATTATTTCGATCACATAAAACATAAAACATGTTAGGATAATGAATATTAATTTGTTTTGAATCAGACCTTCTGATTGTTATGTGTTGATCAAGAGTATAAATCGAGCAGGTGGAAATTATTTAAACTATGCCGTTTTGCTTCTATTTATACGTGTCTTTCCCCAAATCTAAAGACAAGCCACCCCCAAATTAGTTTCTACCGCTGACGTGCCACCGCGAGCAAACCTTTTCCTCTCTGAGTTCTTAGCGGTGAGTCTTCTCATATACACAAAACTGGAGTCTTTGCAAGATGTGAGAATTTTGGTTTTGTTTGTTTTCAGTCCCTATGTTTTTCCTTCATGTTCTGCTCAAGCACAGAAAAGAACACCTGCTCAATCAATACCTAAATCGGTACTTCTCCCTCTTACTTCTGGAATTTGTTAATTTCTTTTTTGCTTGCTCGGAAAATACCTGATAGAGACACTGTTCCTGAATTGTAATTTATTTATTTTTTGTAATCTATGTATCTGATCTTCAATTTTATTATGCATGGGTGCATTTTTTTTTTCCGTTGCTGTTTATTGGCTTGGTAAGTTAAACATTGGATGTTGATTGTTTTTGCAAAGTTGCAATTTTCATGGGCTTTAGTGTAATCGTCAGAGAACAAATATTATAAGTTGAATCTTCTTTGCTTCCAATGAAGTCTTAGTACAAGAAACGACAATAAGAAATAACTAAATGAATTTTATCCTTGCTTTTCTTCCATAACACTTTTTTTTTTTTTATCTTTTCTTAGTGGCCCACAAATCTGTATTAGAGTTGGTGCTTTTAAGTTATTGCATTCTTTATGTCAATTTGAGATTTGGAACGATTCTAAATACTATCATTTGCTTTTTTACATAATATTTACTCTTGTTGATTAACATCCTTTTTTTTTCCTTTCCTTTTGTAGGATTTCAGAAAATTGCATTGAAACCAATAATTGACACTTTTTTTATTTCTTAAATTAAACATTTTTATTTTGTGTTGTATTAATTGTTTAATTTCTTGGATTTATTGTACTGATTCTATGTCTTGTTTGAATTTCTCAAATGTGGACGACTATTTAAATTGTAACTCATGTTTTAGCTTGATGAATAATTGATGTCAAATTTTATTTTTCTTTAGAATATATTGAAGTTTATGTTGAGAATTATTGGATAATGTTATAAAAAAGGCCCAGAACTGAAATAATCGGACTAACCAAAGTAATTTCAGTTACTTTGGTTCAGTTTCTTTTGAAAAGTTTGGTTATGCAGGCTAAAATGATCTGTCTATTCGGTGTTGATGGATTTCAGACTGAATCTGACTGAATGCAAACCCCTATATATTTAAATACAACAGACATGTGGTTAGTTACTTTCTGAAGTAAATTAATTATTGTATACTTATGGCAGCACTTGTGGATTTATTATTATTGTTCCTGAGGTTAATTTAATCAAAGATTTTTTTTTATGGATTGATTTAATGGGCTGTTTAATGATTTTTATTGGCGGTGCTGATGATGTAGGCCTTTTCTTCTTTCTGCCTTGTGTAGGAGGTAAATGAGATATGCAAGTAAAGAGTTCTTAGGGTTAATTACTTATGCTTCTATAAAGTTTTTGCTCTAATTCTCATTGACGGCTTCTTTGTGCAAGGATAAGTTTGTTAGCAATTGTTTAATTTTGGAACATATATGTTCCAAAAAATCCAATTGTTTTCAATTATTAGAAGTCTCGTTGTTTATGATATGGTGGAGTTAAAAAAAAAAAAGGAATCTTGAGAGGACAGCTCTTATTTAATTTGTAAAGTTTGTATTTGATGTTTTAGTTTAATGATTATGAATTAAATGTTCTTGCCTATATATAATTTTCTATATAGAATAAATATACTGGAGGTGAGGAGAATGTGGGAAAAAAAAAAGTCCAAAGAAAGGCGCAAAGAGCCCTGAACTGAAGTAATTTGGTTGCTTAGTTTTGGTTTCCATTGGGAAGTTTGGTATGTTCGGTTATGTTGGATAGAAACTTTGGTCTGTTCAGTTTTGATAGTTTTCATACTGAACCCACCAAATACTCATCCCTATCCTTATGTCTTTCCCAATTGTCATAATAGCTTATTGTTGCCATTATTCATTCCCGATGAATGTAAGTATTTAAACTGCTTATGTATATTTTAAACTATTGCCCAAAAGCCTGGTTTCCTAGCTAGCATTGCTCAGTATTGATTTATTTCTTAGGCATCTTCTTCTTGGTGGTCGCCTTTTTGCAGTGTTAACTTGGATGTGCCATGAAGAGGACAATGCCATGGAATGATCAGATTGATGTCATATCATCAGATGAATCTTCTTCCTCAGATGGGGATCTTGTGACAAATGATGGAATCAATAGCCAGCAGTTCTCCCAGAAGGTTACAATTGAGCAACCCACAAAAGAAATGACACCTGAGGGTATGAAATCTGATTTGGTCAACATTTTTGTTTGTCAATTCGGCATCAAAGCAGCTTACTCTAGATTTTAATTTTATTTAGTTGTTAAAAAGTTCCTACTATTTGAAAATTTAATTGTTATATAAGGATAGTCTTTTTTCCTCGGTACTCCTAGTTTGTAAGAATTATGCCTTTTAAATATGCTCATTATCACATCAAATTGAATAAGGTAAAATCATGAATTTACCACTTGTGCAACTTTGTTTGACTGCCAAAGTTTCTGTATGCATTCTAGTCTTTCAAAAAAAGTGGCTTTCTAATTCAGGTCTACTGATGAGAAGAGCAGAAATGTATCAGGATTATATGAGAATGCTCCGTATTCCAGCACACCGTGCCTCTGTGATTCCATTTTCGTCATGGGTGGGATTAGGCAAATCAATTAAGCAATTATATGGGCAACCCTTGCATTACCTCACCAATGTTCTTCTGAAACAGTGGGATCAACTGAGACTTGGCAGTGAGGATGAACAGAAGCCCTTGGATATCATGATTCATCCATGTAAGGCTGAAGCCACAGTTTGGCTTGTTGAGGAAATGCACAGGCTTACTTCATCCCATCAACACTTAGCTAAACTCTGGCTGTCAGATCCAATGCACCATACTTATATTGATGTCATTTTCCCACAACTATGAAGCAATTCCGCCTACAGGCATATGAAGCAATTCCGCCTACAGGTAACTGGTGTTAGTCTCCCTCCAGCTGATTGGGTAAGATGATTTTGGATTTGTGAGGTATGAGCTTAGAAATGTATAATATGTCGCTACAATGGATTTTTTGTTTTTTCTTTTTTTTTTTTTTTATCTTGCATGTGTAGACAGTCATGGTCAGCATCTACAACTAGCCTCATGATATGAAGTAATGTTCCTATTAAGTGATGATAATTGCATGTTAAATTATTTGTTCAAGCAGGTAAGTTCGATTGCAATTTTGGTAATGGAGCTTCAATATTTGGTGCTTATGGGTCTAAATATATAGGTATTAATTGGATGTGGGAATTACAAACTAATCTTCCTCATTATGAAAAATGTCGAATCTGTGATTGCCCTGATTTTTAGTTAGGACATATTAGAAAAATGAACCAAAAAAAAAAGGGTAAAACTATTGTTGTTGTTGTTATTATTATTGTTATTAATTGAAAACAAAGAGAATGCAATAAGATGAAATATTAGGTAATAAGGCTGACGAAATGCAGTCAAGAGGGAATCAAATACGAAAACATAAGACCTGTCATGGAAGAAGCAGATCTTGCTAACAAAGCTACATTATTAGCAGATCATCTCCAAATTGGATATTAACAACAGAAGAACTTGGAAGATTGCAATCACTAATAAGTAAATCCAGTTCTGAACAAGTACAAGCAGAAGGCTAAATAGCTTGAATGACAAGTTGAGCATCAGATTCCAAGCAGATTGAACGAGGATTCCTTTTCTGTTGCCAGCCCATAGCCTCTCTAATCTAAGTGCTTCAACAATGGAAGGATCAGGAACTCCACGAAGAACATTAACGCCGCCGGCAGCCAGGAAATGACCTTGGTGATCCTGAACCACAAAAGCAGTGCTAGACTTAGAATCCGTTTGGTATTATTTTTTAAAAGATAAAAAATTAATTATTAAATAAAAATATATGTTTGGTAAATATTAATTTTTGAAAATTTAATTTTGTGAAAAGTAAAAAAATCTTATATTAGAAAAAATTAAAAAATGAAATTTTTTAGGATAATTGATTTAGAATTTTTTTAGATAAAAATATCTCTTATTTTATTTTATAATAACAATTATACCTAATATATATATATATATATATATATCCAAAAGTAAATAAAAAAACATTAAGTAGATAGTACGTATCATATATATATATATATATATATATATATATATATATATATATAATCTTATTTTCTTTCACTTTCACTTCCATTTACAATTTACTATCTTTATCATCATTTATAATCAATAGCTTTAACAACACGTAAAAATTACAAAAATTTAAAATTTATCATAATATTTTTTTATAAAATTCTTAGTAATTCAATTTAAAAAAATTAATTTCTAAGTCTAATGTTTTTCAATTGACCATTAAAAATTAGAAATTTTAATTAATCGGTAAAAAATTTAATGGATAAATTGGTTGATTAATTAATTAATAATAAAAGCAATGGTAACATGTATAATGGAGACCCGCATAGAACTTTCACATTAATAGAAGAATTGTTCATTGTTAAATCTAGACAAATTAAAAAATATACAAAATTGTAATTTAAACATTTATTGTAAAAAGTTACGGTTATGAATGTGTAAAGCATCTGAACCGTTATGAAAGTGCAAAAGTTGCAACACTCTATTTCAAATCTGGGCCCTTTTCTTTTGTCTGAGCTGACTCCATAATCGGTGGGTATTGGACTGATTTCTGGAGTCCAGCTATCATAAGTTGCCCCCAAGAATGTGAAATTTATGACGCTTGAGCTTTTCGAGGAGTTGACATTGCTACGGTTTTGGTAGTTTAGTTTGGTGCTCATTTATGTTTTGAATTTTAAAAGGGTTGTCCCTTTGTCATGCATGCTGGAGTCATCTTAATTGTCGTCCATGTGTTTTTTCCCTTCTTATTCACAGTCCACGTGTTGATGATTGCGTGGTTTGACTTTTCTTTACATATTTGGATGTTTAGATTTCATTTGCTTTATTCGTGCTTCTCCGATCTTATTAAAATCGAATCGACCGATTGAACCAAATTAATTGCAAATTAATTGATCATCTGATTAATTTAGCTAATAAAAATTAAACTAAAAAAATCGAATTAGATCAAAAAAATCAAACAAAATCAAAGAACTAGCAAACTAAACAGAATCGAATTTTTTTCTAAAATTACGAAACATCTTTTAATGCTTTGAAAAAAATATATATATAATTGCATAGGGTTTCTTACTTTCTTTGTTTTAATTTCTTTTTACTATTTTTTAGTTTTCTTACTTTCTTTTTTTTTATTTCTTTTTACTATTTTTTTAGTTTTAAATTACTTTCTTTTTTTTTTAATTTCTTTTTACTATTTTTTAGTTTTCTTAATTTCTTTTTTTTTTAATTTCTTTTTACTATTTTTTAGTTTTAAGTTGTTAAAAAATATAGATGTTGCTGCACAGGATCAAACTAAGGACCTTTTAAGTGTAAGACTAACGTGATAACCACTATACCATAGCAACCTCATATTTTTACTTTCTTTCTTGAATTTTTTTTAATTTTGTTTTGTGGTACTACACTACAGTGACCTATCGTTTTTGCTTTCTTTCTTTAATTGTTTTTAATTTCTTTTTGTGGTTTCTTATTTTATTGTCATGCTCGGTTCTTTATATTATTTTTTACTGATAACTACGGAAAAAATATCATCAATGTCCAGTCAAGTCGACCCAATAATACTCAGCAAGGCCCAAAGCTCATCAACAAAAAGGACAAAGCATAAGCTGAAAGACAAGACATAAAGGCGCGATGTCCAATCGGACTGATGAGACGTTCTATCCTATCTAGTCCACTAATACAAGCAAGCGTCCATACCTTCCACCTACTCCCTATCACATCGCCGCACACCTACTTCAATGCCAGTTATCATGCCCTAAGGTACTCAAGTATCCCTCCCAAAGAACTCCTATAAATAGCCTAAAACACAATGGCTCCAGGTATTGACTATCTGAGACTCTCTCTCTAAATATTATCTCTCTAAAAGCTACTAACTTAAGTTTTGGAGTGCTAACGCCCGAGTCCGACCGGACACTCCTTCTTGCAGTTTCTGTCATCCAATTGGATCATCAACTCTTCTTCTTACAGATAAAGACAAATCGTGTTTTATCATTTGGTGTTTTCATTGAGAGAAAATGGTAAGTTCGAGATCCAATGAACACGTAACTTCTGGAGAGTATAATCACAATAGCCAGGGTAGATCTAGGCCCTCAGAAAGAAGAGGTAGGTCTCCCAAATCCCCTACTAGGGGTAATTTCCTCCTAGATTTTAACAACGTAGCCATGCGACAATTGAAAGATACTCCTATTACTATTAGGGACATGCGTATCATTCTTAGTGACGTCACTAAAAGCATAGTCCAAACTCTAAAAAAGAGAAAAATGCCCAGGACTTATGAAAGAGGCCATGAAACGGATTTCATGGCCAAAGACTTCAAAAGAAGAAGGAACAAGGGAATTTCCATCAAGCCAAGAGCTCATGATAATAGGAGGGTGGGGGCCAGAACCCCAAGAAGATATGACAAGGGGAAGGGAACAATGTCCTCAAGCAGAGATTCTCCATCATCCCCAGTAGATCTTCCACCTCATCCATTGGGGACAATTTATCTTTCATGTGCACACCAAATTGCAGCCGTACGAAGGGGTGGAGAGATGAATTTGCCTCGACAGCCATAAGCAGGGAGGACAAATAGTTCAAACAAAAGCTCAAGTAGTTTGGCTTGATAGGTTCCAAAAAAGGCGTGTTCGAGGGCAACATCTATAGCAACACAATCTTCCCATTTTGTAGAAAAATCACGGAGTCAGTGCTACCTCCTAGGTGGAGAGACGTGATAATAGACAGATATACAGGTAAGACTGATCCTGCCACTCATCTTGCAGAATATCTAACGAAAGTGTAGGTATACACCTATGATGAAAGGATTGCCTACAGGATATTCCCTACCACCTTGGGAGGAGATGCCCTCACATGGTTTCACGAGCTCCCGCAGGGGTCAATCACCTCTTTTCGATAACTAAAGGAGTTGTTCATTACTTCATTGTACAGATGCGAGCATCAAAATCTATGAACGATCTATACAACCTCTATCAAAGGACCGATGAAAGTCTTCGAGACTACATCGATAGATTCCAAGCCATAATATCGGAGGTGAGAAATGTAAGCGTGAAAATGGCATCCACCGTTTTAGCCAATGGCACTGTTGATAGGCCATTATTTGAGTTAATTACAACAAGGTCGCCAACCATCTTTTCCGATCTAATGGAAAGAGCTAGGCAACACATTTAGCTGACACCTTGAGGTCCAGCCGAGGCAGAATGAGCAACGTTATGGACAGGCTCCAACACCCAAATGAACGATCATTCAACTGCGCTCCAATATCCGAACAGATTGCAAGGAGTCCCGAGAGTGCCTTCACTTTGAGAAATTTAGGAAAAAGAAATGAGGCAGAATGATCCAGATCCGATTGGGGTATTGGTTAGCAGGCTCAAACTTTCACTTCGCTCAACACCAATCCCGCATAAGTGTTGATGTGGATCAAGAAAAATCACCAAAAGGTAAATTGGCCCAAGAAGATGGACGAGAAGAGCAGAAGGACCCAAAACCATAATAAGTACTATAAATTCCACAAGAATGTCGGTCACATAACCGACAAATGTCACCAACTGAAAGAAGAAATTGAGCAACTCTTACAAAGAGGGTACCTCTAAAAGTTTGTAGGTCCGACCAAAGGGGCAAGTCCTTGTAGATAGTCGGACCTCAAGAAAGATGATTCTAACGATGACGACGACGACGAGCGAAGAAAACCAAAGAATGCGGATCCATGCCGATTGTATGCTAGTGTCATAAACATGATCACTGGTGAGTCATCCTATGGAGAGGATCTCTTCAGAAAAAGAAAGGAAAAGGGTGTCTACATCTCCTAGACATTCGAACGGCCAACCCCAGTCACCATATCCAGTGAGGATGCACGAGATGTAATGTTCCCTCACGAAGACACCCTTGTCATCAAGGTGCGAATTAATAATTTTGATGTAAAGAGGATACTGATGGACAACGAAAGTGTTGTAAATGTGCTTACCCTACAAGCCTACAGAGTAATGGGGTTGTCGATCGAAGAGCTTAAGCTGAACGCCATGCCACTAATTGGACTGGGCAATGCCACATTGCCGGTGGTAGGATCGATTGATTTGTTCGCCCAACTCGGCTGGGAAGCCCTCGCCCATGCCTGCAAGGTAACATTCATGGTTATTGATATGATTTTTTCTTATAACACCATTTTTAGCAAGCCTCTACTCTTTCAAACTGGAGCTGTCACCAGTATCCGTTACATGATAATGAAAATCTCGATCAGGGAAGGCGTTGCCATCTTAAAAGGTGACCAAAAGGCATCGAGAGAGGCCTATATTGCCATGATCAAGCACCATAAAGAGGCCATGATGGTAAAACCAGGTCTAGAGTGATTTAAGAAGGCGGAGGATCGGAGAATGGATCTTACGGAGAAAGTCAAGACAAGCACACTTGCAAAAGGCAAGACCATTCAAATTGGCACCAACATGAATACGGAGGTCGAGGAGGCCATCGTGCGAGTCTTGATGATCAAACAGGCATCCTGATGGAATATGACATGATATGTTCAGTGGAAAAATGATAAAAACAATCATACATGCCAAACAATTCCATGACAAGAATCGAAACATTCAATTTTAGGGTTTTTAAAACTTGCAACTTTTGATGTCTTTTAATACTTGAATTTGGTGATGACTAGCAACTAAGATGACTTTTTCCGCCTTAGATCTTGATCACCAATGCCAAGGAACAGCCTATTACGCCACTCCCTCTATTCTCACACAAACAATTGCACCGACAGCTTAAAATAGAGATTGCTAGCTCTCTTTTAAGGTATTGTGTAATGGTTGTGGTTTGAAGCTACAAAATTTGATTTTGTACTTCTCTTAGGTTGCTATTACTACCTAAGAATACAAGAGAATGAGGAACAATCCTTTCTCCTTGTGAAAAATTGGGCCAAAAGAATTGAGAGAGAGAGGCATGTAATTCACGCCAAAAGCAAGGTGGCTAGGGTTTCACCCAAAATGCTAGCTCTCTTAGGGTTTTATTTCTTTTTAATATATATCCTTATCTTTTGGCAAGTGTTTGATCTGAATTTTACTATCTCAAGATAATTAATTCAACTTAAATCACTTCCTAAAAATAAGTAATATATATTGATTTAAACTCCTTTGAATTTAAAATTCAAATTTGAAATAAAACACAAGACATTTAACTAAATGAAATCACTTAATATAAATAATGAGCATGTGCCAAAATTCCTTGATTTCCACCTTGGAATTTCGGCCACCTCATCTATTATTTAAATGATTTAATTTAATTTAAATTCTTTTAGGCTTTAATACTCAATTAACTTAATTAATACAAGATAATTAATTAATTAAAATTAAATCTTGTGGGCTGAATTTTTTTCTCTCTCATGGACCAAGGTCCAATAGCAATTTTAAAACCCATTACACACATTAATTTGACTTTAATTAAAAGCCCATATTAATGCCCAATACTTTATTTAAATATTTTAAGTCCAATGCTTTGTGTGCAATCCTATAAATCCATTTAATGTTGGCAATGAATTAATTCAAAGGCTATATATATTCTCTAGCAAGATATTATAGCATTCCAAATTAAATGAAAATGCATATGGCATTTAGTGACCTAATGCATTTTTATATAGTCCCTTACCCATAAATATCAGAATTAATATAAGGCATGGAACTAGTCATCCTTATATATATTAATTCCTTTCTTAATATTACAGTGACACTAAACTCTCAGATAAATAATGATTACTTATTATTTCATCTCGGTATGGCCATACACTTCTTAGTTCACTGATCAAGTGGCCGATGATATTTTCTCTCTTATTGAGAGGGGTAATCCCTTCACTTCTCTCATGCTCTCTAACATGAATCAATGTATACCCAATCATACCCGTACTTGTCACTCTGTTACGAGCACGTTAGGTGTATGTCAAAGCACACAGTAATTCATAAAAAGTTTCATAGAGATTTTAGGTCTAAGAACTCCGATACAAAACTTGCATATGAGAAACACTTATGACTTATACCATGTAGTGTTCTCATGAGCGGATCGTATCCAGATACCACGTTCTTTAACATGTATCTATGATCCCTGATTGACACTCTTGTCCTAATGATCCGTAAGACATAACTCATAATATCAGAGAAAGCATACTAGTCTTAATTCATTGTTATTCCCATAACAATGACTGACTAGGGATATTTAGAATGAAGTCTCATTTGTTTCAAGGTCTTACAACCATGTGCCTCACATATGATAACTTAAACCGAAACAACATTCTTGGATAGTTCTATCAATTGATATGCACAGGAATACAATGGATAAAATAAATGCCTCATTTTATTAATTCAAAGTGTTTTATTACAATGCATTGGGGCTAGGGCTTACACTAACACATCCTTCGCTTGAAATTCTGAAGACATCACCGGGATCGACCCCAACGTGATCATCCATGAACTTAATGTGGATCCATCTTACAAGCTGATCAGGCAAAAGTTACGAAGGCATGCTCCCGATCGGAGGAAATTTATCTCTGAAGAGGTAGACAGGTTATTGAAAGCAGGTATAATAAGAGAGTTTGACTATCCCGAATGGCTCGCCAATGTTGTTCTGGTAAAGAAGAAGTCAGGAAAGTTGTGAATGTGTGTTAACTTCACAGACCTTAACAAAGCATGTCCAAAAGATAGCTACCCCCTACTAAGTATAGACCAACTAGTGGATGCCACTGCTAGTCATGCCATCTACTCCCTCCTCGATGCATATGCTGGATACCACCAAATCATAATGTGGTTGTTGGATCAAGAAAATACTAGCTTCATCACGGATGATGGCACCTTTTTCTATAAGGCCATGCCGTTCGGATTGAAAAATACAGGTGCCACATATCAACATTTGATGAATAGGATTTTTAAAGATCAAATCAGGCAGAATGTGAAAGTCTATATGGATGATATGATTGTTAAAAGCAAAAGCCCTGAAGAACATCCTGCCAATTTAGCAAAGATCTTTAACACGCTGAATAAATTTTGAATAAAGCTCAATCTTGAGAAGTGCATTTTCGGGGTGCCCTCAGGAAAATTTTTGGGCTTTATGGTCTTTCAAAGGGGCATTGAAGTCAACCCCGACAAAATAAAGGTAATCTTGGAGATGCTACCATTGAGTAGTGTGAAGGACATTCAAAAGCTGAACGATAGAATAATAGCCCCCTTGGAAGGTTCATGTCCTCTTCAGCCAAACGATGCACTCCCTTCTTTAAGAAATTGAGGAAGAATTAAGCTTTCAATTGGGATGCCGACTGCCAGCAAGCCTTCGATGAATTAAAAAAATTCCTCACCAACCCACAGTTACTCAGTCAATCGCTTCCAGGTGAAAGTTTGTATTTATACTTGTCAATTTTTGATGAAGCTGTTGCAGGTGTCCTAGTCAGGAAAAAAGGAACCCAGCAGCTGCCTATCTATTATGTGAACCAAGTGCTCAGGGGCCTAGAATTGAAGAAAGGTCCGGTTGAGCAACTCATCATTACCCTTATAATGTGCACAAGGAAGCTAAGATAATATTTCAAAGCACACACAATAGTAGTCCGATCGGGTCAACCAATCAAAAAAATTCTCCAAACCCCGGACTTGGAGGAAAAAATAGTGGGATGAGCAATCAAGCTCCAATCGTGGGACGTGAGGTACGAACCCAGAAAATCAATCAAGGCTCAAGCTTTGGCGGACTTCACGCTAAATTTGCTAGCAAAGAAGTAACCAGTCAACCCCAACTTGTAAAATGGGAAATAATTGTGGATGGAGCTGCAAATGACAACCGAAGAGGTGCAGGCATCATAATAATGGGCCCCTTGGGCATTGTTATAAGGTACGCAATAAAATTCAGCTTTAAAATTTCAAATAATATGGCAGAGTACGAAGTGCTTCTGCAAGGGCTGAGACTGCTCAATGCCATCCGACTAGAGTCAATCATCATTAAATACGATTCCCAGCCTGTGACGAGCCAAGTTTTAGGTACCTTTGAGGCCAGAGAAGCCAACATGATACAATATCTGGCAAAGGTCAAGGCGGCACTCAAGATGTTGGAAGAATGTAGATCTGAATGGATCCTACAGAAGGTGCCAAGAGTTCAAACTTTAGCCACCGATCGGCTCGCCAAAATTTGCTTCCAAATAAGGGATGGTGGAAGAAAATATAACCATCATTGAGAAACCGACCTCTTCCTTAGATGAACCAGAAATGATAAAAATTGAGCTAGCTCAAGAAACGTGGATGAGCTCCATTAAGCAGTACCTGCAAACAGGGCAATTACCTGAAGATAAAATGGAAGCTCGAAAGGTATCTCAAAAATCCTTGAATTACTCTGTTATTAATGGCGAATTATTCAAAAAAGTTTTCAGTCACCCTCGGCTCAAATGTGTGATGGAGGAGGAATGGGACTACATCCTAAGGGAAATCCATAAAGGCATTTGCAGAGCACATGAGGCTAGTAGGGCCATGGCAAGGAAAGTGCTCCAAGCTGGATACTTCTGGCCAAGCATCTTCAAAGACGCTCAAGAAAAAGTGAGAAGGTGCCAATAATGCCAAATCTATGGGAAAGTCATCAAACAACTGGCAGTAGACCAACAGCCGATCAGAGTTTCTTGGCCATTCAACCAATGGAGCCTGGAAATCTTAGGACCCCCCCAAGGGAAAAGGCAAATTAAGTTCCTCCTTGTCGCCATCGATCACTTCTCCAAATGGATCGAGGCAGAGCCTCTAGCTATAATCACAGCGGAGAAGGTCAAAAATTTTGCATATAAGGACATCATTTGTAGGTATGGCTTATCCAATATTTTTATTACAGATAATGGCAAACAGTTTGATAGCTCGATCTTTAGAAACTTTTGCCAAAACCTCAATATCAGCCTTAAGTTCACCTCCGTCATCCATCCCCAAAGCAATGGGATGATCGAGGTCTCCAATCAAACACTCTTGGAAGGCCTAAAGAAACGACTGGGCGAGGCAAAAGGCAACTGGACTGAAGAACTGCAAAGCATCTTATGGTCTTACAGGACCTCTCCGAGAGCTAGCACTCAGTAAATGCCATTCTCTCTTATCTATAGCTTCGAGGCAATGATACCCGTAGAAATTGGTCTCTCATCCTATCGGTCAGCATTCTATTTCAATCGGATGAACATCCTAGATAAATGCCAAGATTTAGACCTGGTTGAGGAAAGCAGAAAAGATGCCTACACCAAAATCGCTACCTATAAATAAAGAATTGCTAGATACCACAACACAAAAGGGCAAGAACCTTCAACATGGGTGATTTGGTGCTCAAAAAGGCAGATATAAGCTTGAGAAATGCCAGAGTTGGGAAGCTAATGCCAAATTGGGAAGGCCTCTATGAAATCTCAAGGTTTTAAGCTCCGGTACTTATAGACTCAGAATCCTCGAAGGGTCGAATATTTCCAAAAGCTGGAATGTCAAAGTACTCAAAAAGTACCATCTATAATCATGTATCAAATTCACATTCAGTAAAGAAAATTTTCTCCATTTTTTCTTCATCTTAGACAAAAAGGTATGTTTTTATTTATTTATTTGTTAGTTTTGATGTTTGTTTGCAGGTCATTTGTTTTACTCCATTCTACAAAAATTCCAATTATCGGTCATAGTATGTCCAATCAAAATTCGGGGATGATTATTTGCTAGGCTTGATGCTCATCCTGAGCCTAAAATGTGAAAGCTTTTCTCCATTATAATTCTAGCTCCCTCGCTAGGCTCAATGCTTATCTCGAAATACGAAAGCTTTTCTCTATCATAAGTTAGTCCGCTAGGTTCGACGTTATTCCCAAATTAAAGATGCGAGACGTCTCCATTTAATCTCTACCAACTCATTCGCTAGGTTCAACGTCTATCCTGAATCCAAAGTGTGAAGGATAATAATTGAGTCAGTCATATCTCCTCAGTACTTAATGTACGAAATTGCCAAATCTTCAAAATAATGTATGATTCTCTAACGAATAGCTGATCTTTATATTCAATCGGATAATACTTTGATCAAATTAAAAACTAAAAAGTCACCTACTACGTTTGACAAGATAAATCTGTCTCAACTCATGCCTAAATGAAAGGTTTATCTTTTAAATTCGATCAAATCAAGCGATCGTTGATCCTAAAGAGTTATGTACTACAACGCTTGAAAAGCATCTTGTGATTCAGGAAGTACTCTACTTAGTCAATTTTTCATATTCTTCATATTTGATTTTATATACTCTCCTTGGCTGATTTTGTACATTCTCAATGAAGGTTTCTATTTATTTCACTTAGTTAATTTTGTAACAAATCTTACTCAAAATGAGAATTGCAGTACGAAGGCACAGTTGGAAGGCAAACCAAGTTTTATATATATATAAGGAATCTTTACAAGTTATAAGGAGAGAAGAAAGCTATTACAAAGAAAAATTGCAAGGAAATAAAAAGCCTAAGCGTCTATATCTACAATCTCTACTGTTGTAGTATTTGAATTGGCAGCAGGCTCTACAGTAGTCTCAACAAAAAGTCGGGCATTTTCAGGCTTTACTGGCAGAGAAATGATAGGTTTAGGCTCCGCTGGAAAAGGGAAAGCGGCTTCAGGCTTCGTTGGTGGAGGAGGAATGACTTTGGATTTAGTCAGCAAATTGATGCCTGCTTGTGATACTAAAGGTGCTTCCTCTGCTGTTCCTTTCGTCTCTCCGATCGAAGAGGCCTCCTCATCATCATCGCTATAGAAAGGATCGAAAAGAACCCCTAGGTCCTCCATCCAGTCAAGATAAGCTTCAGGAAACCGTTGCCTGACTGCATAAATTAATCGAGGTAGCAGCCTCTCTTGGGCCTCGCCTAACTGATCAAGGACCTCCTCCCTTTGGGCATCCAGCTCTTTCGCCAATCTCTTGACCCAAGCTGCCTCCTTCTTTGCCAGAGCTATCTCCATTGAATTCCTTTTTGCCAGGATAAGGTCGCGTTCTGACAAAGCCTTATCTTTGTCTGTGAGTGCCTTGTCTCTGTCAATGTTGGCTTTAAGGCAGTCGGTTATAAGCTGTGAACACTTACCCCTCAACCTGCCTAACTCCTCCTCGTACCTCTTGCACAGAGCACTATCAGCAGCAAGGTGAGTAATATCTCCTTTCAAGTGATCCACCTCGCTTTGTTGGGTCTTGAGTTCTTGGGTCAATCAGGCTCTTTCCCTCTTCAGCTCCTCTACCTCAGACCTTAAGAGTGCAGCCTCATTTTTCAAATTGTCACTTACTGCCTCTGCCTCCCTCCTCTGCCAAACAGCATTTTCCCACTTTGATTGGGCATAGGGCGCCATACCATGCATGCAAAGCCCTCTTTTTATTAACTAAAAAAGGAAGTGGAGAAACTAGTCAGTAAAAAAAGGAGAGGGAAGAAAAGGATGCAAGTGTTATCTCTAAGCTCTGCTGCTGAAACAACCCGAACTCTCGGGAGAGTAGATTGAGCTCCACCATTGCCTTGAAATCACTCTTTCCGGTAAGGCCTTGCAGATAAAGGATGACACGCCTCTGCTGGTCATGGATAGGTCATTATCAAACCATTCTTTCAAGATGTTCTCCAAAGCCGGAGCTCGTCCCTCCTAAGCTCACCCTGAAGGCCGTCGGGTTGGCTCGCTTTGAGCTATCTTTTTGCCTTTTATGGCGCTCCGGGCATTGACAACGGCTATAATTTCAGCAGCTTTCTTCCTTTCTTCTTCTTCGATCTTTTTATGCTCTGCCTTATCTATCGACGCCCCCATCTTCCGAGAAGATGATCGGGGGATGAGAGACGATGGTGACCCTTCCTCATCTGATTCATCCCTCAGCTGCTGTTGCCTGAGAGACACTGTTCCACCACAATCGAAGGGGGCAATGCCGGTCCTGAAATGGTTAAGAGAGGATGGGTCATGGGGATAACTGCAGTAGCAGGAGATGAAGTCGCTACAGCTGCAAGAGGAGCAGGAGCACTCGTTGCACTCTTAAAAGCTTGAACCTTGGAGGTAGGCAAGATCTTCCTCTTCTTAGATCTTTTTTCCTCCTTAGCCAAACGGTCGACTGTCCTTTGGCTTTTGCCTGATCGGCTAGTTGTTTTGCAACCCCTTTTCCTCTCGCCATTTTGCTTGCAGCTACATTACAAAACCAAACAAAGATAAGTACTTTGTTCAAAATTTGATACATGTAATAAATGCGCATGCAATATATAAATTGGCAAAATATATGCCTTTTTCCCTCACTCCAATTATAGCGCTCATGTTCTGCACTTTCGCTAGCTTTGGAGCTAGAAGACCCGTACAATGTATTAAGGAGATAGCTAGAGTATTAGGGTTTTTCATGCCTCGCCATCGTGGCCATTAGTTTTGATGTCATTTTCATAAATGGACTGACCGACAGCACAATCCCTCAATATGGTTGCTCTTTCCAACCGGCTTAATGATACTCTAAATCCACCAGCCATCCCCACTAAAAAGTACGTTTCCCTAAAGCCCTTCATTGACTGGAGAAAAAGTAATCCGACCCGTCACTCTAATCGGATATGTAAAAGAAATGAGTAAACAAATCCAGAGTTGGAGCCACCGCTTCTATCTTACACAGAATTTTGAAGTAGGTCACCGTTCTCCATCCATTCGGATGCAACTGATTAGGGGGCAATTCCATAGCCCCTAAGAATCGCCACTTCAAATGCACCAAAGGGAAGCCTCATTCCTACATCCAAACTTCACAAATGGCAGATGAACCACTCGTTCTTTTCATGGCCAAAAGGCCCCTCTGTCACTGCCATGGATTTCGGACAGGCCATCACTGACACTTTTACAGGAAAATGGTATTGAGAAGGAATTCTAGCCACTTCCTCTTCTATCAATCGTGAAGAATGAACAAGAGGCTCCTGATTCTTGTAATCCTCAAGAAAACTTCTATTTATTGGCTGACTACTGCTCGAAGCCATTTTTGGTGGAGGGGGAGAAGTAAACGAGTATATGCGATGAATAAAAAAGAAAATCAAAGGCAGGGATTGTTTACTTACTTGGTGATCTCGTAAACACTCGAAAATTCTCCGGAATTTGAAGTACTTTCCTTAAAAAGTTTGTGGCAAGGGTTTCAAATAGCAAAGCTCACAAAGAAAGTTTGGCAGAGTTTTGCTAAGGATAGCTGAAAAGTAAGAAAAAATTGCTTCAAACTTGCCTATTTATAGTCAAAAAGCTTCCAGAATACTCCAAAGCTTCCAGAATACTCCAAAGCCTCCCCATTGGATGGATGCCACATGTTCTCAATTCGTTACTGCAGTCACGAAGAATGAAATGCCATTCTAAAAATACGCACGGCATTAAATGCAAAACAGCATTCTGAACTGAACGGACACGTCTCTTCAAATGGACGCCTCCCAAAAATTTAAAAAAACCCACCAAAAGGCTAAATCGCCCGATCAGACCCTTTGGAGGGGGGACAAGTGATAACTATGGAAAAAACATCTCCAAGGCCTAGTCAAGTTGGCCCAACAATGCTCAGCAGGGCCTAAAGCCCATCAACAAAAAGGACAAAGCATGAGCTAGAAGACAAGACATAAAGGCACGGTATCCAATCAGACTGATGGGACGCCCTGTCCTGTCCAGTTCACTGACGCAAGCAAGCGTCCATACCATCCACCTACTTCCTGTTACATCGCTGCAAACCTACTCTAATGCTAGTTATCACGCCCCAAGGTACTCAAAAATCCCTCCCAAAGAACTCCTATAAATAGCCTAAAACACAATGGCTTCAGGTATTGACTATTTGAGACTCTCTCTCTAAATATACTCTCTCTAAAAGCTACTAACTTAAGCTTCAGAGTGCTAACGCCTGAGTCTGACCGAGCACTCCTTCTTGCAAGTTCTGTCATCTGATCGGATCATCTGTCGTCAGCTCTCCTTCTTACAGATAAAGACAAATCGTGCTTTATCACTTTCTTTTTTTTAATTTATTTCAATCGTTAGACAACTTGATAAAGGTAAACCCAACCTCCCTCTAGTGAATTCAAATTGAACCATAAAAAATTGCTTACGTTCTCTTACCGTTTAATTTGAAATAATGAAAATACATGCACAAAAAGCCAAAAAATAATTAACACTATTTGTAATATTTAATATTAGGATGTGATCATATGTTATCATTTTATATTAGGATTTGATCACTTGTTAATGTGATCTTAGTGTAATTGATAATAATAATATGCAGTAGTATTTATAAAATTATATTAATTAATAATATTTAAAAAATAGAAAAAAAATCTGGTTGAATCGGTTGAACCACGAACCTCAAGTATTACCAGTTCTTTATTCGGTCCGATTTTAATAACATTGTGCTTTTCTATTTTTTTTTCTTCTTCTTTTCTTTGCTCTCTACTATGCTTTTGCAAGGTTTGTTTATGAGGTTGGGTTGAGCTATTGCACTGTTCTTGATGATTGTTGTTATTTCTTGGTGATTGTCATACCTTTTAGGATTGTTCCTTTCGCTCTTGCTTTTTTTCAGTAATGAGTTCAGTAGATAGTTCTGGTCATGGGGGTAGGATAAGTAGGGGGTTGACAATAGCCTGCCCAGTACGTATGGGAAGGATCATCCTCTAAATGGAAGTATAGTTATTGCTAAAAAGAAGAAACCGAAGAGGTTACCGAGAATCGATAGTATTATCTTTGAAATAAGAGATTGCCATCTTACTCCTTTAAGGGAAAAAGTTTGATATTGCTGATAAGTACTTGGTTCCGGGTGCTAAGTGCTTCACTTAGGGCAAATAGAAAGCTTGAAAAATGAGTAATGATCGTTTATAAGGCCGATATGTAAGTTGATTTGCGTTTTCCTCTTAATAAGTTTGACATGGATATGTTAAATCCTTACAACATGACCATTAGTCAATTACACCATAATGGATGTTGGACTATTATTAGCCTATAGTTTTGGATGGCCAAACATAATATTGACTTGACAGTTCAGTTGCTCCAAGTGATGCATGTCATAGCCTAAGGCTGGCTACTGAAGATCATAACTACGTGCAAGTATAGGCTAGATATAGGGTATTTTCAAGGAACCTAGATTCCATAAAGAAATAGAAAGATACGTTCTTTATGATTAAGAGCAAATATGAAGATTTTCCAATCAGAATGACGCAGGGTCGTGTGTCAAAAAGGGTCAATAGCCTACCTTATCTTTTGGAGGAGGAAGAGGTAATTCTGACTTGGTGGAAAGAGCTCACTTTTGAGAAGAGAGATATCAAAGAGTAGCTTGAGTTGTGTGTTACTAGCGATGCTCAAAAACCAAGCAAGAAAAGAAAAATGGTAAGCTTTGTGTTTTATTTCTAAGTATTTTTGCTAAACTTGTTCTCATCGTGCATTGATTTTATAGTGATGAAAAGATCGAGCAATTTAAGCTTCATTGGAAAGATCAAGCAGAAAAAGCTGAAGGAAAATGGGGTAAGTGGTACCGATCTAACAAGCCTGGTGGAAGATACGTCACTTCTTATTGTAAGTATTGATACTGCCTCGTCGATGACGAAGGTAGAAATAAACTCTCCTGAGGCTATTACGCTGATTACCAATGTACCTAAGAAGATCCTTCAGGAGCTAAATGATGAAATTAAGGGCTTTTGAAGGAAGCAAGGAAAGGGGCATAATGTCGCTAATGGTAAACTTATGCAGTTCATGCATGAGTCTGCTGTTGTACCAAATGAGGTGGCACTTCTAATGGGGCTATATGTCGAGCAGCTGACTCATTGTACAAAAAGCATAAAGTAAATTTTTACTCGACCGTTTTGTTAAACTATTTATTGTTATATATGTATGCCATGCCATTGATGAGGTAAAGATCTCTACTTGGTGTTGTAATTGTTGGAAAGGTGAATAAATTATTCTTTCAGGCTGTTAAGCAAGAAAAGGTAATGGCTGAACTGTAGCAGAAGCTTGGCAATGCCGAGAAAAGGCTAAAACTATTAAAGCAAATTTAGAAAAGTGCAAATTTGAGCTCAAAGCAGTGAATGAGTAGCCGTAAAAGAGTGATGAAGAGAAAGCCAAGCCCGAGAAGAAAGTTATGGAGCTGGAAGTGAAAACCAGTGACTTAGCTACTGATAGGTGCATTGCCTATTGTAAGAAGCTAGTCAGTTTGGTTAAGGAAAAGCATCTTGACATAGACTAAGGCTGGATGGACGAAGTTTATCCAGTTAGGTTGCTTCCTTGTATTTTCTTTGCTTTGTAATACTTTTGAAATGAATAAATTTGCCTTTTTTGAACTTCTTCATGCAATTTTTTTTAATGGGTCAACAAATGTAGAATTATTGCTTGTAGTCTTGCTTGCTAGTGGAGCGTAAATACAGAATAACTGCTCAAGTAACGATATAGTCATAATAAGTGAAGAAAGTAAATCGAGCTACTAATTATATACCTTAAGATTAGATACATTCTAAGAGTGCGGTAGCAATTTTCTAGCTAGGTTTTTTAAATGATAAGCACTAGAATTAATTATTTCATGTACCTGGTAAAGTCCTGTAATTTGGTTCGAGCCTGCTAATTCCAGTAGTTGTATGAACTAAGATGACCTTCCTTAGGACAAGCGGTCCAACGTGGAAAGACCTTGGCTTCAAACGTCTATAGTGATAAGATGCCATGCACTGCTTGTATGCAGGTATCTGGGTGAACTCCCCATTGTTCATCCAATCTATCGAGATGATAGAGTAGGTTCGCTTCATTGTCCTCAGCGTTGTATTGAAAATTTTAGATGCTTGAAATACCAATTTCACATAGGATTACCACTTCGACCCTGTAAGCTAATGGGAATGCCGTGACCCCAATTATTGCTCGTGGAGAAATTTGCTATGCTCAACGCATATTAAGCAACCTGTCCACCCATAGGCCTTTAGCATTGTCCAGTTGTTTTTTGAGACTAGCCAGTATGATTCAGTTTGTGACTTCAGTCATTCCATTGGATTGTGGGTGATAAATCGAAGTGAAGTTGAGCTTAATGTGTAAATTCAAACAGAAGTTCTTGAAGAGTTGGCATTCAAATTGCTTACCATTACTAGTGATGATGGTATACGAAATGTCAAACCTGGTAATGACAGACTTATGTAAAAATTTGATGACATTTGCTCGTTTTATTATGGCTAAAGGCTCGGCGTTAATCCACTTTGTGAAGTGATCCACTACAACAAGGAATTTTCTTTATTCTATTGCCTAGGGATGGAAGAGGATGTCTATGCCCTATTGTGCACAAAGCCAAGGGTTGGATAATGGGATTTACCAAACTGATCCCTGATGTGGAATGTTACCGAACTATTGACATTTATCACATTTTTTAATGAACTTTTTGGCATCCTTATTTATTGTAATACCCTTACTAACAAAGTTCTGATGATTTAAGCGATTTGCCAGAAATTTTTTTCTAAAATCTTATACTAATTCAAAATCATTATTCATTAATTACAAGTCCCTTCAAATCAATATTGGTTACAATATTAAACTTGTCAATGACTTATAACTGTTCAATTTATTATTCATCAAATAAAAATTTGGCAATATAACGGCTTAAAAATTTACCTTTCCAACCTGAAAAAGCAAACAATTTCCATAGTCCCTAAGGGGCACAACAATTTATAAATAATATATACATTCACACTCATTCAATTTCCATTTCCTATCAAAAGTCATATTCATATACATCATTATATTCTTCATATACAATATCATCTTTTACTTCAAAAATTGGCTAAATATATACATGGCATACAAAAGAATTTCTAACTATTCTTTCTTCTTCAAAAATTCAGCTCCACTGTGTAACTTGCTCCACTCAGTCTTCGGAATCTATACATAGTAAACATTACGCACTGAGTATTATATATGCTCAGTGGTGACTATAAATCTAGAAATTTCCAATACATGCACAATTGCATTAATCATGCGAAATTTCTTAATTATTCAATTAAATGCAATTATCTTTTCATTTAGCATTTTACACTATTAATTATCACTATTATGGCAAAATTTTAATTCAATCCTTAATTTTTAATTAATTATAAAATTGTCATTGTTACACTTTAATTACTGTTTTGCCACTAGTTGACTTATTTTCGCTCTAAATTCATTAATTGGCATACAATTTTCAATTGATCCTCATTTTAACATTTTCATATCATATTACATTTTAGTCCTCCAAATTTATAAAAGTTCATTTTTAGGTTATTCATTCATTGTTTATACCATTTTTACCCTTTTATTCAATATTTTACCATTTTTACTCACTAAACTTGTTATTTAAGAAAATTACTATTTTGATCCTAAACTTTTCATTTTCTTTTAATTAGGACCTTTTTCACTCTAAACTTCATTTTCACTTCACATTTTACATTTTTAACTCATTATTACTATTATGCTCCTAGTACAATCCCAGCAAAGATCTTCATACCGGATATATAGGATGTGGACCCTACGAACCCACAATAATGAGTAAGGAATGATCCCGAAGAACCATTCCACCGCTTTCACAGAATAGAACATTTAACACAGAAACTATAGGAGATCATTATGATCCTGCAATAGCAAAACAAGTTGTCATAACTTGCACAGTGGTATGGGTGTTTTTATGGCTTACCAATCATATCCTAAACTAGATTTAAACTGTCTGATCACTACTAAGGGCGAAATTTCTTATTTCAAAATCACTTTTCACATTTTTGACATTTTCATTTGCTTTTTCATTTTAATATACTACTCATTCAATTCTTTCACCACTTTTGCACATTTTATGAATTATCTCACTACAATTCATCATTTTCACTCATCTTATAAATTATTTCACTATAATTCAAAAAATTCACTTTAAACATAATACAAATTCATTCTAAAAAATATTCATATAATTTCCATAAATTTCAAATAAATTTATGGACACTTAATTTCATATCTATATCCATTTAAGGCATTAATCAACTTAAAAATACAAAATACACCCTAGTATATACTAAGGTACCATTCGACCAAGTGAGGGTTCACATCATACCATTACTTTTAATTCCATTTAAGCTTCCTAATGGCCATTACCAAGGTTCTTAATCACTGTTCTAAGCTTAATTCCAATTAAACATGCATTTTACATAGGTTCACTTAGGTTACATAATGCAATTACATATCAAATTAAAGAAAATTGATGAATTTTATAGTCACTAACCTTTCTCACTTGCTTTAATTTCCCTAGACTTTCGTTTCCTTGCCTTTACCCTTTGAAACTTATACTTCACTTGGAGAACCTACATGGGCCAAATTTCTCATCAAGAAAATGTCAATATTTTGACCTTTTTTGCTTAAATTGATTTTATAAATGGACACTAGGCACCTAAAAACATCTATAGGTACCTTTATAATAATTTTAAATCTTGAATTTTACTTACCTCACTTTCACACCTTTTCACTTTAATATTTATTTTCTCCCACATTTCTCACTCTAATTAAGGAGTAAAGACTTGTAAAATCTTGTAAGGAGATTAAATTAAACTTAGGATGCTTGTATTAGGTGAGGAAGAGAGAGAGATCTTGAAGAAATTGAGAGAGAGATAGAGAAATGGTGTTCGACCAAGAAAGGGGAAGAAGATGGATGAAGGAATAAAGATTAACTCACTAAAATATCTCATTCCCTTGGCTTTTATAGGGGTTTAAGTGGGTTGGGTCTTGGTTCAATCCAAAGCCCACTCACTCAAGTCCAATTCGACCATTTAGACTTATCATGCAATTTTTCTATGGGTTTCTCACTTTCTAAATCTAAATCATTCTAAATTTGATTCCATCATTCATAACATGCATAAAATAGGCTACATATAAAATTTTAACTCAATTGAAATCCATTTTTAATCATATTCAATCTGATCGATTCGATTCGACAATTATCAGTGTCAATGAAAAATACCTTTTTACAGTCAAAAAATTCTAAGTACCATTTTTGGCAAAACTATAATTTTTGGTAATTTATAGAACTCATTTACTATTTTTAAGGGCTCGATCAAACTTCAATCAACCTAGTTAACCTTTGAACCAAACCGCTTTCTATTTCGTATTTTTGACTTTCGAAGGTCTATTTGATCTCGATTTCACTCCAAATTGTAATTCCGAACTAATCGTGATCAATATTTTCCAATGGTCAAATAAAATATATTTCACCTTCAGGTATAATTTTTTACTTAAAAAGCACTATTCAATATTGAAAAATACTATTCACGACTGACTCGCTATTAAGGCCATTACATTTATCCTTGGCTAGTATTAACCCTACAATAGAGCTTTCTAGGCTATTACTTGTTTGCCTTTATAAGCACTGTAGATGCCGTCATGAATTTTTCTAAGAACATAGTTGCCTTTTTCTGGGCTGAAGTAGAGAGACCATGGATGAGAAAAAGTCTGCCGATATAGTTTGTCATCCATGATGGCATATAAGTTAGATTGTCATATTATTTTTTGAGATTGTGTTTGATCATTAAAAAGAATGCCCTTAAGCATTGATAGATCGTGAGGCGCTAACCATCTATGGGCTTCTAAAGATAAACTGTATAAGTCTCATAGGTCAACAAATGGATATTATCTAAGAATGATCATGAGGTAGGGAATCCCCACCACTGGTGGTAAACCACCCCTAAATAAGGCAATGAATCCCTAAAATTTTCCTCCATTGGTACGAAGGTAGGGGAAATATAATCTCTAATTTAGAATTTGGGTTAGGACTAAGGATTATGGTATCTACCCTACGGTTTTCCCTAACCTAAAATAATATGTCATTTAAACCTTTAGTTTTCTCATTATTTACACATATGCCATTATTATAAATAGGGGCAGAAAATCCCCAATTCTTTAAAATTTTCTTCTTGTTCGTTCTTCCATCACCCTTTTACTGTCAAAATCGAGTCTAGTCCCATCTTCCCTAAACTCTATCTTCGATAACTGAACACTCATAAGTTGTTTGGTTCTCTTATCACTCGTAAGTTGTTTAGTTCTGTAAATTACAATGGGAAATTATGGTCTTGATCTTTATTGTAAGTTGTTTGGCTCAAAGTGATAATATATGGTGATATAAAAATACCATCTCATGGAACATTTGCTTGAAGGGGATGGTAAATATTTATGGGTTTGAGCCGGCATGTTATTTATTCAATGAAATTCCTATAAGGGATGTTGTTAGTTGAAATTCCTATAGTCTTTATAGTATTTAAGGAAAAAGATCAACCTTGTGGAAAACCTATTGCCTAAAATTTAATTCATGAGTTAAATTAAAAGCATAGGCTCATTAGGAAGTTTTGGTGGTTTTGGTTTTTATTCTGTTGTTCCTTTATGGCCCACAACCAAATGGTACTACGAATTAAACCATAAGTCTTGAAGTTGGTAACTGTTATTATGGCTAATCATCGCATATGAATAAAAAAGTTAGCTTGAGCTTTTAAGATGCAAGGGTTACATAAGAGGTGTTGTTTTGTAGCAATAATAGTTAATAATGGTCATTATACACTACAAGAAAATTAGCAAATAGCAAGGAAAATTAGCAATCGAATTTGTTGAATTTTGCTAAATAGAAACGAAACATTCGGTCGCAAATTTGACGGTTGGTATTTTTTAGCAACGGAGTTCAATTTTCGTTGCTATTTTTACCAACGGAATTAGAATTTTCGTTGTTATAATTACCAACCGAAATCAATTTTCGTTGCTATATTTAGCAACCGAAATCAATTTTCGTTGTTAAATTCAGCCTGTATTATAAAAAAAATTGCGACGAAATTATCGCCGCTATTCCATCACTAAATTATTGTTATTTTTTACACAAAATTTATGCAAAAGCCTATATCTACCAATTGAAATAAAAATGCACCTACAATCTAGTCAACACGGACCCTAAAATGCATATAAGAACTTACAGAGCTTTCAAGAAATATATTTAAATGTCTCTTTTCTTCTACTGAAATGTTTTAATACATGTAATCACATATATAAATTATATACACAACAATGTCCAGCTTGAGGGAAGGAGATAAATTATATACATGTAATCACATATATAAATTATATACACAACAATTATTCATACAATATAAATTTGACTATAATTAGTAGATAAAGGAAGAATTGAAATTTATAAATGGTTAGTAGCCAAGGCCAGCCCAACTCGTACTTTTTTAATTAGTTTTTTTGAATAAAAAAAACTTCACTAAAAAAACCCAATAAAATCTAAATAATACAAGAAGAGGGTGTTAAATTCCAACCTAACATAAAATAAACACCTCAAGCAAAATTATAAGCTGGCTTATTTGCAAATTTTTTAACAAATTCGAAATGGATATTAGAAGAAAAAGCACTTAAAAATATAAATACATATTATCAAATATTTATAGTATATATTCAGAAATAGATGCAGATCTAGTGATTTTCTATTAACAAAAAGCTCTACATTGTAATCCTTCAAGTTTAGAGCAATAGGATAGTAAGTCAGTGCCAATCAATCCTTAATCCAACAATTTCATATATATTATGGAAATAATGGTGAGTCTATCTCATATATCAAATAAGATATACAATCAAGCATGGGATTTAAGCATAAAATGTTTCTCATTTTTTTATCAGATTACCTTATTGAATCATAATAAAGACCAAGTTGCCAATCTAAACCAGGATCCCAACAAGTTCCTTGCCTGATTCACACTGAAATGGACTGATATTCAAATTGATGCATTAACAACATAGCCCTAATTCATCACATCAACTCAAAACTCAGTCAACACAGACCCTAAAATGTATAGTTGTCAACATACACAAATTGGCCACTTTAAATGTCTACCAGGAGATGAGATGGAAAGCTTAAGATCAAAAGATAATGGATATCTCATCAAAAGCTTATGGCTTTTTACGTGTAGCCCAGCTAGCATGAGCTTCAAATGTCGAGGGGCTAACCTGCACATCAATTATCAAATGGTAATGTTTCTAATGAAAGATTTATGAACTATAAAGTTCAAGCCGCAAGTACCTCAAAGTTGCAGCAACAACACAGTATTCCAAAACCCCTTTTGTAACCCATAAGCAATTTATGTACAATAAGAATTCATTACTTTAGACATTAAGAAGGTGTAAACATTTATAATTATAAATGATATTTATCTTAACCACCTGCCCATGAGCATAATATGCTACTTTAGTCCCATTAGACAATCCACCCTCCTCAAAAACTAATTTATGCAACCTTTGATATCTTAAGAAAGTAATGTAGAAAGGACAAGATTACTTTTCAACACAGTGACAATTGAATCAAAAAATGTTATACCACTACATGAAGCAATCATGGCAAAGAGAAGCAAATGTATGGGGAGAAAAAAGAACCAACTTTGTCGTTATTTTCCATTGGGACTTATTTTGTGAGGAGACATTTGGCGATGTACTTTTCAAGTACTTTGACATTAAATATGAGTTTGACAACCTGAAATAAGTAAGTAGATATGACTAATAAAATGAGAAAATTATAGCACCATCAAAGAAAACACAATTACCAAACAACTATTCTTTTCTATTCCATTTCAGGATCAAAGATCTTATTACTTGACAAAACAAGAAAGATAATAACATAAAAACAAAAGTTGAAATGTGCTAAGCCAAACAACAAAATGGAAATTGCTTTTATATTTCTGGAAGAAAAAATAACAAATTATACATATTGAAAAAAAAAACCTTGGTGTGATCTTTCATTTTTCCTTTTTTTGTGAAAGATATGTCGAAGCACGTTTAAAGGGTCGTACGATAAACTCTGGTTCTGATGACCTAAATCAGAGAATAGATGCATGCTCAGAATGAAATCCCTGCATAATAATAATGATAGGACTAGCTAAACACACAAGGAATCACCAATTATGGTTTAACATATGACTTGAGTGTTCCATGTAGTTTTAGAACAAAGGAGAAGAAACAAAAATTACTTGCTCGGATGGAAAGCTAAAACCTAAACTAGAAATATAAAAGTTATATTCGGTATGAAGGAAAAATTTCACAATGATCTCTACATCAGATTATTTCCATTTTTATTTAATACAAAAAGGCCTCAGTTAGCACAATATAGGAAAACAACCTGTTAGTTGATGTAACCACAATAACTTGTGCTGAAGATGTATCTTTGTTTTCTACTGTGAGATAAAGAATGATATCTAAAAATTATCCTTAAATATCTAAAAAGCCACAAATAAGATAAAAACAATAGACTGCCAACTGACATTATAAAAAAATATAATAATCTCTAACACTTTCATATTATATGGACAACAATGACATCGCTGCTAAAATAATGGCTTTAATTTCTAATGGGTACCAAAAGCCTTATTAAACCTTCTGCAGATGATGTGTCTAACATAGAACAAAGGTGAACAAGAACAAATACATATTTAATTAAGTGCAACAAGTTCTTGCACATGAAAGACATCCCAAGTGCTATCACTTCAAGCACACAAAAAGATTTGTGACTTAAGAGATACAAATCAAAAGCATATACCTCACCAAGATCATGACAAGTATAATCCAACTTCAATCAGCAAGCAATGCCGTCACTTGCCTCATGGAGTCAGATAACTATTGCAAGTCCTCAATTGCCTTCATTTGAATTGAAAGAAAAAAATTTAGAAGATCAAAAGGAATTCAAAGTAGGGAAGCAACAACCGATTATAGTAGAGGAAATAAGCTAGGGTTTGACAAAATCTAAAGGCATCGATGAAGATAGAATATTAAAATGTAACCAATTTAAATAGTGAAAAAGAGAAAGAGAGACGAACAAAAATTTGAAAAATAAAAAAGGAAATTGGACACGAAAACAAAGAAATTAGGGTGTTACCTAAAGATTTGATTGAAACAAATCACATGTAAAACTTTGATATCTGGTGCTCGTTTATCAACTACCAAATCAATCCCAGAAAAATCAAAAGAATAAACTAAAATCGTAATGAGAAAAAATAATAGAAAAAAAAGGAAATCAAGCTATATATACATATATTTTGGCTTTGAAAGAGAAAATGAAATCTATTACTTGGAAATTAAATGTGTAATTCACTAAAGTTAACAGTCGGAAATTCCACCATTGCTTGTATTGCCACATAAAAACCCACCCAAAAAAAAATAGAGAGGGTTTCGATGGAAGAGAAGGAGAATGGCGCACCAGGGGAGGAGGAGGGAAAAGTAAGAATAAAGGGAAAAAGGGGAAGCTATTTATACCTAGGGCATCATTGAATTTACCAACGAAAACTAAATTATGTTGCTAAAATAGCAATGGAAAAAACATTCTATTGCTATTTTAGCAACAAAAAAACCAGTCTGTTGCTATTCTCATTTTTGATATAAATTGTTCCCTTTTTAGCAACGAAAAATACATTTCATTGCTATTTTAGCAATTGAATACTACTTTGGTTGCTAAATTAGGAAAGGAATTTATATTTGGTTGTTATTTTAAGATAGGTTATTTAGCAATAAAATTTAATTCCATTGCTAATTTAGCAATGAAAATTATATTTTGTTGCTAAATAACCTATCTTAACACATTTCTATTGCGAAATAGCAATGGAATATATTTGTGTTGCTAAAATAGCAACGAAATATACGTTTTGTTGCAATTTAGTAATGGAATATATATTCTATTGCTAAATTTTGTTTCAAAATTTTTTTGCCATCTAATGATGCCATATTTAGCAACGGTTATAGGTTTTCGTTGCTATTTTTCGTTGCTATATTTTGGCACTAAAATTTCTCCCTTTTTTAGTAACGGAATACCACCATTTTTTATTATGTTGCTAAATATAAAAAAGTCAATCAAATTTAGCAACGAAATTGAATTTTCATTGCTAATTAGCAACGGAATACAAATTTCATTGCTAAATTAGCAACAAAAATAATTTCGTTGCTATTTTGATATTTTCTTATAGTGATAGTGATGATTTTTATGGTAATAGGATCATTGGTTATGGGGGAGGATGTCATGTTTGGCAATGGATATTCACAAAGAAATTACTGATGATGATTTGTGTATTACAAAAGTTTATTTTTGAAAAGATTATTTTGTGCTTTAAAATATCACCTTTTTTCTTTTTAACTTAAATGTATAAAGTGATTAAAACTAAGTAATTTAGATTATGAAGTTTAAATGTTTATGAAATTATAAATGCTAGCAAAGTTATTAACCTGACTTGTTCATACTTTGCTTCAATATTTAAGTAAGCAAGTTCAATAATGCTTAAAACTATATTAGCTAAAGGGATGGTTTTACTGTTATTATCTTGGGAGTAATAACATTTCCAAAAAGCTTAAACACGATGAGGTAGTTATTTACTTATGTAGAACTTTAAAAATGGGAAAGCAATATTATATTTTAATTATAATTAATTTTTAAATATTGTATTTTAGTTATAGTTGATTTTTAAAAAAAATTAGTGATCCTCATCGAGGCTAGGGATCCCTGACTATTTAATTTTACTCTATAATCTAATTAGGGACGAGGATAGGGAATCCTCACCTTTGGGTGGGGCGGTTGGTGGTAATCTATTCCCTGCTTCCATCCTACCCTATGATCTTCCCTAATATTATCCTAAATGATATCATTTTATGCCTTTAAGAAAAGCTTGTTTAGCTAGTGCACTTGCAGCCTGGTACCACTTGCCTTTTCCAGTTGAGATAACAAAGTAGAAATGAGTGTTTTATATTAGACCATGGTCTTGTCCTTGGCTTCAATCTTTACAAGTAGTTGATTGAAAACTAACTGGTGTGATGCATGCTGGAGCCTGCTTAATTATGGTTCGATTTAGGATCCAAGATCGGATGAGACTTGCTAAAACTCATAAATTGGCCATTTCACAAAAAAAGGGATTTATACCCAATTATTGTTGATGGTCAACCCATGAAGGCATCTAATGTGGGCTCAAAGAGGCAAGTTTCATGGAGTCACCATCCAACAAAACGTTGAGAAATGAATCTCAACCTTTTGATGTCCAAATAAATATTGGTGCTTGAAACATCACTCTTACTTGGCATCTTAATTAGGTGTTTCTTATAATTAGATTTTAATTACTAATCTGCTATCTCCCTTGTCACACGATGCAGTACAATTTAAATTAAATAAACATGATAAGAATCTTGAAAAGCAGTAAACATATCAAATACCTCTACTTAAATTATTATAGAATCAAATTGTCTAACTAAAAATATAAAATACATACATAAATGAGACTATTTATTAGATTTGGGAATATTGGTTTCTTCATGCATAGTTACAAAATGATATTTTCCTTTTTTTTATGATTTTGGAGTAAAAAATTGGACATTGATCTATTTTATTTAAGAAAATCAATTGATTAAATACAAAAAATTTTAAATGACTTTTTAATTAATTAACGTGTTATAAATCCCTTTGTACTACCTATTACATTTCCAAAAATGAAATGCATTCAAAATGATAAATAAAGTACAAAAATTAATAAATACATAAAATAAACCAACCATAAAATATGATTTAAGAATTAAATGCAATAAAAATAAAAAGGAAAGAAAGAAAGAGAAACCGTTTGAAGAACAACCTCCAAAGCATGCTAAGCTCTTAAAAATACTCCACAAGTATATAAAAAATAGTAGCTCAAAGGAACACACAAAAAGACAAATTAATTAGCACATAAGTCAAGATAAATCAAATAGAAAAATATTAAAAAAATACCGAAATAGAAAATATTAAGGAATATAATGTAAATCATGTAGAACGGAGGCTAAAAATAACATCAAAATACATCTAAGCATGCAAAAGACATAAAATCTGCAAAATAACTCAAATACACCTAAAAAGAGGTCAAAATAGGGGCACTGATGCCCAAGAAAGAGGAGAAATGGGATGCGAAGAAAATGCCATGATATCTTGTTTGTTGGTTCTTTTTTCATTTATCACTCGAAGAACAAACAGGGAATAGAATTGTCAACCCAAAAAAGGAGAAAGCTAATTAAAGCCTAAACATGCAATTTCTATGATCCCAAGTCATGCCAAATCTAATTATTACACTGAATAAACACACAAATCATGCTAAAACAATAAAAGAACATGCCAAAATAGGAATAAAATCAAGATACCTTTATACTTTAATAGAGGAATATAAAGATCCTATCATGCTATTCCAATCATATTAAACAACCTAAATCATTATGGCATAACATCAAGTAAAGATAAATTTAACAACACGAAGAACATACATCAAGGCATCATAAACATAAACTTAAATAACTACATGAACATGGTGTGAATTTAAAGAGAGAAAGAGGTCGGATCCTAGAATATTATCCTTAGGAAATAAAGTTTTATGCCTTTGGAAAGCATGCTCCGAGCCTCGATCATAAATCTCAAGTTTGATGAAAATATGTATATCAGTTTTGTGTGTGTGAAAACTATTTAGAGCTTGCTTTCCAAGAATAAAGAATTATTTTTGTTATCTCAAAAAGGTCTGCTCTTTTTGTTTTTACAAAAATCTCCTCCTTTGAAAAAACCCTAATTTTTTCTTTAAATACTTGGAGAAGAGTTAAAAATCAGCTCTAACTATAATCCCCCAAAATTAAAAGTTTTTAATCCTATAAAATCCATACTAAATCAAATATGATATTTCACTGAAATTTCAAAACTAGAAAATGTGGGAAATTTAGAGAAAATCCCCATAAATAGGTGTCTGTGAATGACAGACGGTTGTCCCTCGTATGATTCCTCAAAATTTACAAAAATAACCTTTGAATTTAACCTGGACCTATTTGGCATGACTCGCTGCTAGACAATCTTTTGTCACTAGCCATGGACAATCTTGGATCACCTGGATAGGGGTATCTGCCAGGAGACACCCTGAAGAAAAGAGCCATGATGGCTATCTCTTAGTGAATGACGACCATCTATCATTGGCAGAGGCTAAAATTCAAGGTTTTCAAAATCTTTTTATAACTCTAGGATGATCAAAGTTAAAACCCACAAAAATACTATATAGAATTGTGAAAATCAAGGCCAAAACTCGAGATTCATGCTTTTTGTCAGAAGTATAAATGGTTTTTCATCATCGAGTAACCTTGATCTAGGTTGCCTTGGGTCACGGTATCTACAGCTGCCCCCGATTTTGGGAAATTGGTGCACTAGTGCTTAAGTGAGCCAAAATTCAAAGTAACCGGATAAATGATGTTTACCTATGGTAGCAAATCTCTAGTTGATTGATTTAAAACTCATACCATTTGAGGCAGTGAGTCTCTTGTTGTATAAAACATGTACCATTTGAGCCAGTGAATCTTTAGTTTGGCAATTAACGTTAACTTGTCGACATGTTAGCCTTTAGTTGGGTAGTTACCATCAGTTTCTCGATGTGTTAACCCTTGATTAGTTGGATAGTTACCTTTAGCTTGTCAACGTGTTAACCCTTGATTGGGTAGTTACCATTAGCATGTCAATGTATTACCCATAGTGGACTGTATGATGCAGAATCAAGATGAGTTACTTGAATTTGATTAACACCAGCTTATCGACATGCATAATCAAATGAGATTGTCGATTGGTTAATGCCGTCTATTGGTATGTCTGATCTTGATGTTGTGTGGTAGTCAACCTCTGTGGGCATGACTAACCTTTTGTGAATTAATATTCTTGTTGGAAAATTTCTGGCAAATATGCATTTATTTGCTTCCCATTTTTAGATCTATCTTAGAGACACTGCAACATAATTCTTTCCCTCATCATTGGTAGCTAAAACAACCATTTGGACTATCCCTCTTTTAGTGCGCTTCAATTTTATAATATGATCTTGGCTTAGAGTGTGCTTTAGTTTTGTACGATGATCTTGGCTTTAGCCATATGGATCAATCATTGATGAAGTATTTCACTTTATATTCAGCTATATGGGTTAATCTCTGGTGAAGTGTCTCACTTTATCTTCATCCATGTGGATTATTCTTTGGTGAATTATTTCACTTTGCTTCAGCCATATGGATCAATCACTAGTGAAGTGTTTCACTTTGTCTTCCTTCTTATCAATTAAATAATTCCTTTGTCCAAAAGAGTTAGGAGGGATTATGACCATCCCTTGTAGAGTTAGAAAATATCCGTAATTTTCTTTATTGTGCATCTTTTTTTATTTCAACTTGCTCAAGTGGTAGAATCTTTCCAGAGTTAGAAAATATCCGCATTTCTCTTTACTATGCATATTTTTTTATTTCAACCTATTTAGGTCACTCCTTGTGGTATAACAAGTGTCTTAGAGCTATAACGAAGGAAAAAGAATTATCATAGACTCCTAGCCATTCCCCATTCATAAACACTTTATCCTTTTGATTTTGTTTAGCATGGGTATCATTAACAATTTTCTCCATTCTATAAGCTAATAATACATCTACTATAGGTTCTAACACTTTTTAATGATTATGTCTGCAGTATAGGAAAAACCATCATCATCGAGGCTGTCTGTATGATGACTATCTGTGAGATGTGGAATATATGCCTCTTAGGAGGGCTTTAGTACTTGTGAGAAAGGTGTAATATTAGTGCATTGTCATTTTATTTTGTGTCATTTTTGGTCAATTATGGTTAAGTATGGTTAATTTATTTTTTCTTTCTTCATCTTCACTGTCATTTTATTCTTTATTCATTTACCTAGCTGTTTTGATCATTTTCATTTTTGTTATTGTCATTTTTCCATTTTTATTGCCTTTGTTATTTATCTTAGTCCTGAACTAAACAAATATAAAGATAAATACAAGAATAATTAAAAACATAAAAGGAACATAAACATGAATATAAATCATCAGTTTTGTTTTATATATCAAATTGGTCAAAAAATTTTCTAAACTCCATGAATAAGACATATAACTACTGATATGACTCAAGTCCCCTATGATATAATGGTCCAGGTGGTAGATAGAAGGTTGATGGCCTAGGAGATCTGGGTGGTGTTATTAGCTACTGTGGTGCTACCGGCTACTCTTGCGGCTGTTGAAATCAAAACTTAAACCTAGGTAGTGCAGTAGATAGTGGCTGTAGAATATGTCCAATCATCTTAACCAAATGATCTGTGCTAGCTCTTAACCCTGAGATAGGCAGTGAGTGCTACTCCAAATACTGTAGAAGGTCATCTCTAAAGGCCCTCATATAAGCTCTCAACTGCTCATCAATTTGGATTATAGCTTATCTAACCCTGATGACCTCTCCCTCAATATGACTCATCTGCTTTCTAACCTAAGTGATAGAGTTATCAACCTCCTATAGGGCATCATCAAACTTCTTACCTACTACTACTAAATCTGCTCCTATCTCCTGAACATCATTCTGATGCTAAGTCTAAATGGATTGAAGAATACACAGGATGGACCGGATACTCTGCTGTTGCTACTATATAAAAGCCTTATATGAGCTAATCTCTGATGGTGGTGGAGCTCTGGAGGTAGACACACCTAGATCCCCATAAGGAGAAAATATGCATAATGCTCTGGATGGAAAAACCTGTGGTGGTATAAGAGACCATAGGGGCACTAGAGGAGGAGGTGAATCGCTAAGAAGGTCACCTAAATCTAGCCGCATATCCAACTTAAAATCTATATCCATACCTATCTCCTAAGGCTCATATGGCTCGATTTGTGAAAGATGTTTTAGCTGAGATGCCTTGGTTACCTGATTTGGGTCATGATCCTCTACTTATGGCTCCAGTATAATAGGTGGTAATCTATAAACCACCCTAATCTTTGGGACTATTAGCAGTTTGTACTATTCGGCCAGCCAGAAAATCAGCTTGACCATCCTTATAATAAAGGCTGCCTACAGGTCTACAAAAGTCTCCTCCTCGAATGGTAGCCCGAACTCATTCTCATCTACCCTCAAGTGTAATAATAGGTCGATCACCACTTGAAGGGATATCACATGGCATAAATATAATGATCACACAGTAGAAAAATTAAAAATTTTGATCATACAAGCCATGCAATAAACAATATAGAATTGAAACATGCAATTTTAAGGTTTTTGATTGAACTTACATCCTTGAATGCACTTCAAAACTTGATTTTTGCAATGACCAGTATATAAGATGGGCTTATATACCTTTGATCTCAATTACCAATGCCAAAGGTGCTGCCTTTGCACCACACCACTCTATGTTCACACACACACTAGCAAAGTCGGCCTAAAATGAGAATGCTAGCTTTAACCTTTTGTATTCGGCAATGGGTATAGAATAAAGACACAAGATTTGATCTTGTTCTTTCTAGGGTTTTTAATGGCTAGCCAAAATACAAGAGAAAAAGAAAGAATTTTTTTCTCTTGAGATTTGTTGTAATGAGAAAGAAAAAACCTAACTTGGCAAAAACAAATTTGATCACTTTATATCACTTTATTAGGGTTTCCTTTTGGATGCCGAAATCTACTACATTTAGGTAGTAAATTCAGCCTCCAATTCTTCTTAATTAAGTGATTTATTTTAATTCAAATTCTTTTAGTATTTAAATTCAAATTAATTTAAAATGGCATTATTTATTTAATCAAATTACATCACTTATCTAAGGATTTATACATGCCAAATTCAACTAGGATTCTAGCTTGAATTTCGGCCTCCATATCTCCCTATTTAAATGTTGTATATTGATTCAAATACAATTAGGATTTAAATTCAATTACCTTAATTATCCAAAGATAATTAATTAATTTATATTATCCTTGTAATTGCCGATTTTTCCCTCTTTCATGGACCAAGGTTCAATTAGCAATTTAATACCTATTATCCATATTAATTTGACTTTAAATAAAAGCCCAAATTAATGCCTAATACTCTATTTTAAATATTTTAAGCCAATGCTTTGTGTGCGATCTTATAGGTCCATTTAATATTGGCAATGAATTAATAAATAATCCAAAGGCTATATATATTCTCTAGCAAGATATTATAGCATTCCAAATTAAATGAAAAATTAAAATGGCATTTAGCGACCTAATGCAATTTTGTATAGTCTCTTACCCATAAATATCAGAATTAATATAAGGCATGGAACTAGTCATCCTTATATATACTAAATCCTTTCTTGATATTCCAGTGACACTGAACTCTCAGATAAATAATGATTACTCATTATTTCATCTCGGTGTGGCCATACATTTCTCAGTTCATTGATCAAGTGGTCGATGATATTTTCTCTCTCATCGATAGGGGTAATCCCTTTACTTCTCTCATGCTCTCTAACATGAATTAGTGCATGCTCAAGCATTCCCATACTAGTCACCATGTTACGAGTACGTTAGGTGTATGTCAAAGTACACAATAATTCATAAAGAGTTTCATAGAGATTTTAGGTCTAAGAACTCCGATGCAAAACTTGCAATTGAGAAACACTTATGACTTGTACCATGTAGTGTTCTCATGAGCGGATCAAATCCAAATATCATGTTCTAAACATGTATCTATGATATCTGATTGACACTCTAGTCCTTATGATCCATAAGACAAAACTCAACCTATCAGAGAGAGCATACTAGTCTTGATTCATTTGTTATTCCTATAACAATGATTGACTAGGGATATTTAGAATGAAGTCTCAAATGTTTCAAGGTCTTACAACTATATGCCTCACATATGATAACTTAAACTGAAACAACATTATTGGATAGTTCTATCACTTTATATATATAGGAATATAATAGATAAAACAAATGCCTCATTTATTAATCTGAATGTTTTATAATAATGTATTGGGGCCAAGGCTTACACTAACAATCTCCCACTAGCACTAGTCCTAATTAGGCATAGCCCTAAGACCCAATGCTCTCAAATGAGCTTCGTGCATATTTGGATGCAATTGTTTTGTCAATGGATCTGCTACATTATTTTCACTCGTTATCTTACTAATCTTGACGTCCCTATAATCAATGATCTCTCTGATCAGGTGGTACCTCTTGAGTATGTGTTTGGATTTCTGGTGTGATCAAGGCTCATTTGCTTATGCGATGGCCCCATTATTGTCACAAAAAATTTCTAATAGATCTAGGATGCTTGGGACCACTCCTAATCTAGAAATGAAATTTCTAATCCAAACAGCCTCCTTTGCAACCTCACTCGCTGCAATATACTCAAATTTTGTAGTTGAGTCAATAATGGTCTCTTGCTTCAAGCTTCTCTAGCTGACAACACCATCGTTCAAAACAAAAACAAAATCGTATTATGATCTTGAGTCCTAGGTGCTGGTTTGAAAAGCAGAATTAACATAACTTTGTATGACGAGCTCTTCTTGACCACCATACACCAAGAAGTGATCCTTAGTCCTTCACAAGTACTTTAGAATCCCCTTTACAGAAGACCAGTACTTCTCACCAGGGTCTTGCCGAAACCTACTGGTTATACTTAGTGCATAAGCAACATCCAACCTAGTACACAATATAGCGTACATGATAGATCCAATAGCAGATGTATATGGGATTCTACTCATGCTGTCCCTCTCCTCTTTAGTTTTAGGACACTGTTCTTTAGTCAAAGGAACTCCCAAAGCCAAAGGTATGTACCATTTCTTCGAGTCTTCCATACTAAAATGCTTTGGTACGTTATCTATGTACTTTTCTTAACTTAGTCCAAAAAGCTAATGCGATCTATCTCTATAGATCCGAATACCAAGTATTGTCTTGGCTTCACCTAAGTCTTTCATTGAGAAACACTTCCCCAACCATTGCTTAACCTTTTGCAATATTGGGATGTCATTCCCAATTAAAAGGATGTCATCTACATATAAGACCAGAAATACTATTATGCTCCCACTAACTTTCTTGTACACACAAGGCTCATCTTCATTTTTTATAAAGTCAAATTCTTTGGCTGCTTCATCAAAATGGAGATTCCAACTTCGGGATGCTTGCTTCAATCCATAAATGGATTTTAAAAGCTTGCAAACCATCTTAGGATGCTTGGGATTTACAAAACCCTCAGGTTGTGTCATATACACATCCTCGAGAAGATTTCCATTAAGGAAAGTTGTTTTGACATCTATTTACCATATTTCATAGTCATGATATGCACCTATAGCAAGTAAGATCCTAATGGATTTGAGCATGACTATAGGCGAAAAGGTCTTCTCATAGTCTACACCATGAGTTTGCCAAAAACCTTTTGCTACTAGTCTACCTTTGTAGGTCTTATTAGCTTTGAGTTTAAATAGCCACTTGCATTCAATTACCTTAGCACCTTTCAGTGGATCAACCAAGGTCCAAACTTGGTTATCGTACATTGATTACATCTTAGATTTCATGGCTCTAAGCCAATTTTTTGAGTCAGGGCTCTCAATAGCTTCTCGATAGGTAGTTGGATCCTCACAATCCACTAACTCAATAGTGCCACTATCGGTGATTAGAAATTCGTATCTCTCAATCTCCTATCGTACCCTACCGAACCTTCTAGGTTATTATGCAATGGGTTCTTGTTCCACAACTGGTTGTGAACTTGATCCCATTTCTAACTCATCCTCTACAGGAGTTTGTGGCACTTGAATTTCTCCAAGTTTTACTTTGCTCCCACTGTCTTTCTTGAAAAGGAATTTCTTTTCCAAGAAAATAGCTTTGCGAGCAACAAACACTTTATTCTTGGCTTGTGAGTAAAAGTAGTATCCCTTTGTTTCTTTTGGATAACCCACAAACAAGCAGACAATAGATTTGGACTTTAACTTGTCAGATGTTAATTTCTTAACATGTGCTTCACAGCCCCAAATCCTGAGAAACGATATATTGGGCTCTTTCCCAGTCCATACCTCGTATGGTGTCTTCTCAACTGCTTTTAGTTAAAGTATGATTTAGTAGAAACATAGCAGTTTATAATGCATAACCCCAAAAAGAGATAGGAAGATTAGCTTGACTTATCATTGATTGAACCATATCCAACAGAGTTCGATTCCTCTTTTCGAATACACCATTCCATTGTGATGTTCCAGGAGGAGTGAGATGTGAAATGATTTCACACTCCTTCAGATGACTGTCAAACTCTTGGCTTAAGTATTCGCCATCTCGATCTGATCGAATGGCTTTTATACTTTTGCCAAGTTGGTTTTCTACTTCGTTCTTAAACTCTTTGAATTTTTCAAAAGTTTAAGACTTGTGCTTCATTAGATAGACATAGCCATATCTACTGAAGTCATCTGTGAATGTTATGAAGTAACTAAAACCACCTCTAGCTGTGTACTTAATGGTCCACATACATCGGAGTGTATTAATCCCAATAAGTCACTAATCCTCTCACCTTTCTTGTTAAAAGGACTCTTTATCGGTTTTCCATGAAAACATGGCTCATATGTGTCATAAGATTCCAACTCGAATGACCCAAGCACTCCAGATTTGTGGAGTCTTGAAATGCATTTTTCATTTGCATGTCCTAAAGATAATGCCAGAAGTAAGTATGGTTCAATTCATTTAATTTAACCCTCTTTGTATTAATGTTGTATATGGACTCTCTATTTTGTAGATCAATGATATAAAAGCCATTGTGTAAAATAACAGTGCCATATAAAATGCCTTGGCGACGAAAATGAATATTGCCATTATTAATAACAAAGTCAAATCCATCAATATCCAAACATGAAACTAAAATAATGTTTCTTCTCATAGCAGGCACAAAATAACAATTCATTAAATCTAAACATAATCCAGAAGGTAAAGTGAGTCGATAGTCGCCTATCTCCATGGCCGTAACTCGTGCTCCGTTCCCCATGCGGAGGTCCACTTCAATCTTCCTTAGTAACTGCCTATTTCTTAGCCCCTGCACATTTGAACAAATGTGAGAACCACAACTGGTATCCAAGACCCAAGTAGTAGAAATAGAAAGGTTAATTTCAACAACAAAAATACTAGAACTAGATGCCTTGGCTCCATTCTTCTTTTGTTCTTCCTTAAAGAGAGGACAATTCTTCCTCCAATGCCCTAACTTGTTGCAATGGAAGCATGTTCTCTCACACTCTTTGAGCTTTTACGTCTTGGGCTTGGGTTGGGCTTGAGGTGCACCCCCACTAGACTTAGGTCTTACCTGGTCATTCTTGGGTTTTGCCTTTCCTTTCCCCTTTCCCTGGTCCCTTCTTAATGCCTTATTGAACCATAAGTATGGGATTGGTCTTTCGAATGTTCTCTTCAACACTCTTATACATCCCATGAAGCTCGGTGACCGTCTTGTTCATTGCATGCATGTTATAATTCATAACAAATGGATCATAATCATCAGTCAATGAACCTAAGATCAAGTCAGTGGCCAATTCTTTTGGGACTTGTACCTTAAGCTTCTTAAGAGTATCAAGATACCCTTTCATCTTGAGTATATGGGCACTAACAGGAGTACCCGCAGTCATCTTACAAGAAATCAAAGCCTTTGTTGTCACGAACCTCTCGTGACAAGCTTGTTCGTAGATCATCTCCTTGAGGTGCACCATGATCGTATAGGCCTCTTGGTCTATGAATTGCTTTTGTAAATCAGGCACCATAATGGCTAGCATTAGACAAGTCACATCTTTGGAGCCACTCTTCTTAGTCTTAAAGGTTTCCTTTTGAACTGCAGAGGCGTTCCTAGTAGGTTCGTCGGCAAGGATGCATCCAAAACATACGACTTCTTCTCTTGCTTAAGAACAATTCTTAAGTTTCGAGACCAGTCTATGAAATTGGTGCCATTCAGTTTCTCCTTTTCTAGGACTAATCACAATGAAAAGTTGTTGTTTAAAGAAGCCATTTTTCAATTTATAAAAATTTATAAACTTAGCAAGATTAAATGAGGTCTTAATATAATCCCACAAACCAAATTAATATCCCTTTAAATAATTCACGTTAGTGATTTAATGTGGGCCAAGATCCACTTTTCATAACAACTCATTTGTCAAGCCGAGCTTGTACACCTAAAGAGTTAAGTTACTTAGATAGGAAAACTCCAATCATGTCTCGTACATGACTCTTGGATCAAATGGGCTAACATCTTAAGATGTTATAGCCCAAATCCATTTATTCGTTGCCTAGGTTTGGGCATCCCTTTCCATGTTAAGTCCAACCTACATTCACAACCATGCCTCACAAAGATAATCGGGCGCATCTAGGACTCCTAATCTATGTGACCGATGATCGATGCCTTGGCATGTTTCGAATTAGGAAGGCAACTTCGTGACTTAATATTTTAGGGATTCATTTTATTACGGCTTACATGGAATACGCTTTATCATCCATTCATAGCATGTATATGTATAAGTGCATAAAGTAAAGCGTGACAAACATGGACCCAAAAACCTACAACTAAGATTCTATACTATTACATATGAATTTTCAAGTTGGGCTTCTCCACTCCGGTAGGCTTCGTCTTGATTTATAAAGTTTTTAAATAAATTCTATACTAAGAAATAAATGAAACTTTTACAATAATTAATAATGGCACGCAGGCCATATTTAATTACATAACCCATGGCCCATGAATGCACCATGCATATTCATTCATCACACAAAATAAGCAAACAAATATACATAACATTTATGGATAAAATAAAGTCCAATTTTAATTAATTAAGCCCAGCCCATTAATGGAAATTGTGTACTTGTACTTTTAAGAGAAGATACCATGATGGGCCTGGGCCAAACCCAATGGACTAAATCCACTTAATTGAATATGCTATCTTAAAAGCCCAAAACACAAACTAGTTAGATTTGTGCCATAAATCAACTCTAGTGTAATTTTCAATTTTGCCATTTCTAATATTATGTCATACAGCCCATAAACATTAAAAATACAAATAATATGAATCAATATGAATCAAAACATAAAAATTAATGAAGAACACATAACACATTCGGCATTGATAACAAAACAAACAAACAACTTGAAACTAGTTGTTTAATACTCATATAATGCCACAATCGATGCATAAACACTTAAAACAATTTTATGAGCTATTTAATAAATTAAATAAGGTCATAAACATTGAATTAAGGTTCTATTCAAATCTGATCTAAATGTGTTTTTTCCATTTTAATCAAAACAAAATAAACAATGTTGATTAAACATGTAACAAACACAAATTAGTCATTATTTTAAGTGATTTATAAATTAACCAATTAAATTGTCATGGACCAGAATTAAAATCATTTTTAAAACATGTCCAAACCTGATATTAATTTTCTAAAATCACTTACAAACATGCCCAACATGTTTTTACATTTAACTTTGAGAAACTAGTTGGTTACAAACGCATATCATGCAAACAAGCACCTAATTTCATGATTAACGTGTACAATCAGGTATATATAATTAAAACAGACCATGAACAAGTCTAAGAATACCTTAGGACAGTATATTAACATTTCATAATTATTATAATACCTAATTAACCATTTAAAATCATTTTTACACTCAACCAATGCAAAAAAACTCAAAATAGAAAATTTCAGCATCACATTTTATGCAACAAACAATTTTTAATCAAGTTGTAACACATCCAAAGCACTAAAACAAGCATGATTAGGCTCTGATACCACTAAAGGGATATCACATAGCATAAATATAATGATCACGCAGCGAAAAAGTTAAAACTTTTGATCATACAAGCCATGCAATAAACAATATAAAATCGAAACATGCAATTTTAGGATTTTTGATTGAACTTACATCATTGAATGCACTTCAAAACTTGATTTTTGCAATGACAAGTATATAAGATTGACTTATATACCTTTGATCTCAATCACCAATGCCAAAGCTGTTGCTTTGCGCCACACCAATCTATGTTCACACACACACTTGCAAAGTCAGCCTAAAATGAGAGTGCTAGCTTTAACCTTTTGTATTTGGCAATGGGTATAGAATAAAGACACAAGATTTGATCTTGTTCTTTCTAGGGTTTTTAATGGCTGCCCAAAATACAAGAGAAGAAGAAAGAATTCTTTTCTCTTGAGAATTGTGGCAATGAGAGAGAAAAAACCTAACTTGGCAAAAATAATTTTAATCACTTTATATCACTTTATCAGGGTTTCCTTTTGGATGCCAAAATCTACTAGATTTAGGTAGTAATTTCAGCCTCCAATTCTTCCTAATTAAGTGATTTATTTTAATTCAAATTCTTTTAGTATTTAAATTCAAATTAATTTAAAATGGCATTATTTATTTAATCAAATTACATCACTTGTCTAAGGTTTTATACATGCCGAATTCAACTAGGATTCTAGCTTGAATTTCGGATTTAAATTCAATTACCTTAATTATCCAAAGATAATTAATTAATTTATATTATCCTTGTAATTGCCGATTTTCCCTCTCTCGTGGACCAAGGTCCATTTAGCAATTTAATACCTATTATCTATATTAATTTGACTTTAAATAAAAGCCCAATACTCTATTTTAAATATTTTAGGTCCAATGCTTTGTGTACGATCCTATAGGTCAATTTAATATTTGCAATGAATTAATAAATATCCAAAGGCTATATATATTCTCTAGCAAGATATTATAGCATTCCAAATTAAATGAAAAATGCAAATGACATTTAGCGACTTAATGCAATTTTGCATAGTCCTTTACCCATAAATATCAGAATTAATATAAGGCATGGAACTAGTCATCCTAATATATACTAATTTATTTCTTGATATTCCAGTGACACTGAACTCTCAGATAAATAATGATTACTCATTATTTCATCTCGGTATGGCCATACACTTCTCAGTTCACTGATCAAGTGGCCGATGATATTTTTCTCTCTCATCGAGAGGGGTAATCCCTTTACTTCTCTCATGCTCTCTAACATGAATTAGTGCATGCCCAAGCATACCCATACTAGTCACCCTATTACGAGTACGTTAGGTGTATGTCAAAGTACACAATAATTCATAAAGAGTTTCATAGATATTTTAGGTCTAAGAACTCCGATGCAAAACTTACAATTGAGAAATACTTATGACTTGTACCATACAGTGTTCTCATGAGTGGATCGAATCCAGATACCATGTTCTAAACATGTATTTATGATCTTTGATTGACACTCTAGTTCTTATGATCCGTAAGACAGAACTCAACTTATCAGAGAGAGCATAATAGTCTTAATTCATTTGTTATTCCTATAACAATGACTGATTAGGGATATTTAGAATGAAGTCTCAAATGTTTTAAGGTCTTATAACCATGTGCCTCACATATGATAACTTAAACTGAAATAACATTCTTGGATAGTTCTATTATTTTGTATGCATAGGAATACAATAGATAAAATAAATGCCTCATTTATTAACCTGAATGTTTTATAATAATGTATTGGGCCTAGGGCTTACGGTAACACCACTCCTTTTGTGCATATTTGTGAGATAGATTGCATGGCTACCTTGACCAGTGTGGAAATGATCTCACAATTAATGTCCACCCTTTTGTGGTTATGCATAGCCCATATATAGAAAATATTGACTGCATGAATCGACATTGGGCTACCGGTACGATCGAGATACAATGTGGCAAGAACCCTCTGAATATATCGGTATGCCTGGATAACTAACATTATACTCTTGGCCATATCTAGATGTATACAACCATTGGTAAGGTGATTTACACCCAGTGTTGTATGTATACTCATCCTTCAGGGGTCAGGACATCTACTCCAATGGGCAACCCTTGGCCTCAGTAAACTAGCATAAAGTGATGCTATAATGGATGCCTCGAACCTTGAAGGTGATGACACCCTACCATATATCTGGTCGCTGGAACCCTCTATATTGCAATTTCACTAAAAACTATTGCATCACCTTTAGATAAGTGAGAAAAGGAGTAAAGAATGATGTCCACATTGCAACCATCAATAGTCCATCTACCTCGTTTAGCATGCCCACACTATGCAAAAATTGCCAAGATATAAATCTGCTGGTCTAATACTAAATCCAAGATAAGGTCCTATACTTATCAGCCTCATGCTTAGTCATCCACCTAGGAGTCAGTGCAGCTGGCATAGCCTGTGCCTTACGTCGTGGAGCCATCTGTAAAAAGTCAAAAGTTAGTCATTTGAAAAATGACTTGCATTGCAAGTAATTAAATTTGCAGGAGTTTCACCAAAATTTGGGCAGCATGCTAACTTATACTAGTGCTAGCCTATCTTGAAATGTGTATTGAGTGCCACAAGATATATCATAAAATTCTAAGCCAATTAATGGGTGTCTAGCAAACATACATGATAATCGAGAATTTAGAAAATTGTAAATTATCTATGAAAAATTTAGTAAAATTTCAGCAGCATTTTTGCTATAAATGTGCTTCCCTTTGCATGAAAAAATGTATTAAAAGGAAACAACACAGGCCTAATGGCCACTAAGCAATCTAATTAAAAAATTACTTTATTGTGATTTTAGATAAGGCTCATTTTTTTTTATTTCTACTACAATTGTTCTAAAAGACTAGGCTAATTTAAATTAACAATCTAATTGCATATCAAAATGATTAAAATTAACTCATAACAATATTTGACAATCGAATTACTCAAAGTATAGTAATTACATCATGTCTAAAGCAACACAAAAGTTTAAATTTTGAAAATCCAAATTCCATAATTCAAACATTTGAATACATTTTCATCCATATATATATATATATTCCAATAGGTAATAAATCAATGACTTTTATAGGGGCACAAAAAAGGCCAAACAAATTCCACATACAATAGGCTAAGTAGGCAAAAAAAAAAACTAACCAAAAATAAATCTAACATTTCTAATCATCCTATGAGCAAAAATAAAGAAAATAAGAACAAACAAATAAGAAAAGAAAGAGTTAAATCAAAAAACCTACTTGAGAAGTATCAAAAATGGTATCTAAAAAACATGTTGAAAAAAACTTGACATGCACGCTCACCTATGAGAATTTCGATGTAAACAACTTGTAAAATGAGGACAAATGAGGGAAAAAAAGGGAAAAAATTAAAGAGAAACCTTTGAAAATCATTGTTAATGGAGGTTTGAGGAAGAGAGAGGAAGAAGAAGAAATGGAAGTGTTTTATGAATTTTTGAGTGACAGATAGGCTGGACATCTATCGCAAGCGAGCGACAACCAACACTTACATCCATTTTGTCTGTCCTTTTCTTTGTATTTCTTTTGTTTTATCATTATTTTCCTTTTTCCTTTTCTTCTTTTTACCCTTATTTATTATTTTATCTTATTTTACACCATTAATCTATTTTACAACCAATTAAATTACATTATTTACACTAATTTATTCTTAAATTATTTATTTTATATATTATTTTTTTTTTATTTTTTCATAGAATAAAAATATTTCCTGAATTAAATACTTCTTGAATTTTCAAGTCTATGAGGAATTCTAGTAATGTCAACATATTATCTACAAAATAAAGACAAAATGGATACAAAAGTATGCATGCAATGCATGAGTCATATAAAATATGAAAAAGACCCACTTAAGTGACCTAGAGGGTGACAAATGGCCAAGCCGTGAATCGCTCTTAAGGGACGGCTGTCTGTTAAGTAATCCCTATAAATAACTATCCTTTTCCTTAGATTTTATGCCTTGACTTTGCACTAACCCAATGAATCTTCTCCTCTAGGTATTCTTTTTTCCTTCTCTCCTTATTTTTCTTCTTTCTATTTCCCTTTTATTATTATTTTTATTATTTTTTCTTTTCTCTTTTTTTCTTTGCTTTCTATTCTTTTATTTCTTGGATGAAGACCACTTGAATATCTCATCATGTCGAATTGGGCCATAAATAAACTTCATTAACTTTTAAAGGACCCTAATAGCTATGAAAACCTTTTTTTGCCTGCTTGGTCCTTTTTGAAATTCCTGACGTGGGTGAAGCCCGATACCACTCTGATCTTATCTGTTGTTTTGTATTAGGAGCCTCAGTCTCATGTCTTTTGTTTCACACACTAGGATCTATGCCTTCTAGCCAAGGATTTTGCTGAGTTTTTAAGCCTAAGATACTATTTGAGCACCTTAACTTATTTGCCTAAATCTGTGATTAATTACCCGAGAGAGATGGCACGTACTTTGGGTATCCCTTATTATATCGCCTGTAGGCTAATATCCCCAGGAGTTCCTTTCTTGTTGGATAATTAGCTTAATGTTGTGTCTAACTTGCTTGAGCACCGTAAATATCGGATCAGTGTTATCTTGTTATGTAGCTTTGCTTGGTACTTGATAGTGAGCCCTGATAGTTCGATAAAAGATTACTGATTATTTAACATTGTAGAGGGGATATGCCATAGACTGATCCTATTCCCTTTTGATCTTAGTAGAGACTACCATAGGTCTTGATGCACTATAAAAAATGCAGAATAGTGATGAAAATTCACCACAACAATAAAATTTATTGGTAAATGCACCATATGATGAGAATATTTGGACAAAAAATGAATTTCATTGCAAATATTGTAAGGGTTGGTGGGAAAACAAACATTGCGACAAATTAACGAGAACAAATTATTGTTCTTGCTAATATCAAGTACCAAAATTTTGGCACAAACAATTGTGATGACAAAAGCAGATTTGGCATGAATATTTTTGTCGCTAATTAGCGAGAACATTGTTGTAGCTAAATTGACAAGAACAATGTTGTTGCTAATTTAGCAAAATATACATGCACCTTAATATTGGTTAAATTGGCGAGAACATCGTTGTCGCTAACTTGGCAAAATATTCTGGCATGCACCTAAATTGGCAACAACATTATTATTGCTAGTTAGCTACAATAATATTTTTTTTCTAATATTGTTGTCACTAATTTAGCTCTATATTAGTTTCTTCTATATAACTATATTAGCTAGAACATTGTTGTCACGAATTAGCGAAAATAGTATTGTAGATAATTGGTGACAATAATGTTGTCACTAACTTGGCAAAATATTTTGGCATGCACCTTAATTGGTGACAACATTGTTGTCGCTAATTAGCGAGAACAGTATTGTAGTTAATTAGCAACAACAATATTGTCGCAGATTTAACTCTATATTAGTTTCATTTATATAACTATATTAGCTAGAACATTGTTATCGCGAATTAGCTAGAACAGTGTTGTAGCTAATTGGTGAGAACAATATTATTGCTAACTTGGCAAAATGTTCTAGCACGTACCTAAATTAGCAACAACATTTCTGTCCCTAATTAGCGAGAATGGTGTTATAGCTAATTGGCGACAATAATATTGTCACTGATTTAACTCTATATTAGTTTCATTCATATAACTATATTAGCTAGGACATTGATATCACTAATTAGCGAAAATATTATTGTAGCTAAATTGGGGAGAACATTATTGTCGTCAATTTAGTGACAATAATGTTGTTACCAATTTACAAACTTTATTTCATACATTTAGGTGAACATTAGTGAGATGAATATTACATTTACCAGGATGCAATTGAAAATTACCAGTCTCTCTCTTGTAAAGCTTTTTCTCGTTCTCTATGTTTTAACTATTTATATATAATTTTGATTTTAAATATTTAAATTTTATTTGCATTTAGTTAAATCATTTATTTTAATAAATTGAATTATTATATTTTTTATTAGCAATTTATGAATTAAATTGCTGTTACTTAAATTAACTAAATTGAACTAATTATTATATTTATATCCAACAAATTAACTAAATTGAAATAATTATTATATTTATATCCAATAAAGGGTTAATTTAGTCTAAATGTGACCGGTGATACTTTAGCACCATATAATTTATAATAAATTATAATTTATTACTACTTGAAAAATGAATTAGTCCTAACTATTTTTATATGATTTTGATTCTCAATATTTAAATTTTATTTATATTTAGTTAGATAATTTAATTTAATATATTTAGCTAGTACACTTTTTACTAGCAAGACTAAGATGAATTAAATTGTTGGTACTTAAATTAACTAAATTATTATCTTTACATCCAATAATATCAATTATTATTAATTATAAGGAACTAAATTACCACAACCCGGTTATCGCAAAAATAGCCAGGAAAGAGGTTCTCACCATTTTTGCTAGAGCCATTCCCTAAATTTTTGAGCGGGAGATAAAAAGTTTCTAAACCCCTAAAACCTTGTTCCTTTTTATGCTACCGCCCTTCCACCCCCCCTCCCCTCTCTCTCGCTCTCTCTATGCTGCCGCCCTTTTTCCCCCTCTCCCTCTCTCTTTCTACTTGTCATCTGAGATTACTTCCTCATTTGGCCGCAGTTCAGCTTCTTCCTTAGTCGCTGTTTTGCTTTAGGGCTTAGATAGACTCTATCGTTTTCAATTTATTGTTCCTTTTTTTTTTCTTTATACGATTAATTCAGAAGAAATTCGAACCATATTTCTTAGTTTCTTTCTTACTTAACATGTGAAATATGTGATGATACTTAAATGAAAGCTTTTTGGGTTTTTCTTGACAACCAAACACCTCTTCGGATTATGTGACTGTGAGTGCTGAAGTTAATTTTTTTGTCCTTATGAGAAACAGTTAAAGAGCTAGTTTTGTTGTCGACTTATATTTGTTGATGGCGAGGCCTGGATAATCACCATTTTAATGCATGACAAATGAAACCTAACATTACTTATAAGCTAGCTTTTTTTGTTTTTGTAAAGTATTGATTTTTATAATGGTTGAACAGGGAGAAGAGAGAATAATAATGGCAGAAGAAAGGCCAAAGCCATTGACATATATATCGAAAGTTTTATTGAAGAAAAGAAAACACAAGGAAGAATCAATAGCACTTACAAGAAAAATCCAATTGGAGTTTGGGAAACATAGAGGCCAGGAGAGGAAAGTAGAGGATATCATATGGCCGGAGCAATTTATCGAGAAGTTTAGAGATAAGGTAACTTCCAAAATTATTTATTTCTAGCTTTCTTTGGATTGAATTTATTATTTTAAAATGGTAATTTCATAACAAGGTAATAGCCATTTCTCTGAGTTACATTTTCTTATTTATTTCGTCTTCTCCTCGAATCAGAAATGAAGAACCAAGTAATAATAAAGTAAATGAAAGTTTCTACAACTTAATTTTGTGTATGATCCCATAATTATGAACAATGCAGCTTGGAAGATCGAGAGGTAAATTAGTTGTGTAAAAATCTCATTATTATCATTTTTTTCACTAATCTCTTCACATATATACGTTATCCAGTTTGTAAAATAGCTAACTGCAATAAAACATTGTAGCTTTTGGTTTTTTGTAATTTTTTTTATTGGAGATCATACTGTACCATTTTCAACTACCTTGATCAGATATTCTATTTTATTTTTTTTCAACTCTCATATAAAAATCTACCTCTACCTTTTTTTTGATTCTGGGATCAGAAGTATATTGGCTTTTACTTGCTAGGAAGTTCTGGGCTGTAAGAAATATATATAAAATTCTTTTCAGTTTTCACCGCAAAAACCTGCATCATTAGTAACCAAAAACCCAATGCCTAAAACCATCTGAGGTAGCCTTGTATGGAAAATTTTGTCTTTCTCTTTGTTCTTATGTAACCTAAGCTTATGAAGACTGAAGATTTTACATTTTATGTGTTAGGATATTCTATCAAGTTGGATGGTTAAACACAATATCTCCTGGATTTCCCTAACTAGTTTCCCTCTAGATTTTGTTTTGAAGATAATCTCTGATCAACTTAAAACTTGATTAATTTTTAGGTTCTTTAATTAGGATTCTAGTATTTTGAAAAACATTTTGGATATTATTCTTGGTGTTCTAGTATGGATCTCAAACAACCCTTGTCATCTGATCATTAAAATTTGGTCATTTACTTCCTGCAATTTCCTGGTCTTTCTATACCAATCTCTGGTTCAGAAATTTACAGTTGTCACATTATAATAACAATTCTATCTGATTTTTTTTTTTCAATTGTGACAGGGTCAGTGTAAGTGGAATTAATTAAATTGACTGTATAGCAAAATCATCAGTGACATTTATTTTATAGCATCGGAATTTTATGGATGGTTAGGATTACTTAGCATGCTGAAAATATTAGTTAGCTGCTAATCTTGTTTCTTTTTTGAGATTAATAAAGATTGGTATGGAGTTCTTACACATTGCTGGTGCTGGATCTTTAAAGTCATTTTTTTTTTTCTCTGGTACCTTTTCTTTCTTTTCTGTTTTTGGTTTTCAATTTTGTGATTTATTTTGGTTTATTTATGGGTATCGATTCTTTGGGCTAGATATTGGATGGTTTTGAAAGAGATTCAAGATTTGGGTTGGAATTGGTCTATGATTTAGATGAAATTTCAGTTCTCAATTCTGGTAACTCTTATATCCCCTGTTTCGATTCCTCAGAATTCATTGATTTATCCTATTTTTCTTGTTTCTTTGGATTATTTTCACTCATTTACATATTATGGTTGCTGGGTGATTTGAATGTGTTTTTGGTTATTAATTGCTGTCAGTATATGGTAGCCTTTATTGCTCTGGGGTGGTGAATTTTAATGCTCTTTCATTTTATTTTGCTGGCTTCGTTTTCTCTCTGCATATCTCTGTTGTTCTGTCATATTGCTCCATTTTCTGGACTTTTGAGCTCTGGCTTTTTTGATTTCCATGGACGATAGGTTGTTTATAGCTTTTGGCTTTTTAGGCCACAATGGTTGTATTTCTTGGGCGTGTGTTTGATTCATATTTTTTTTTAAATGTCTTTACAGTTAAAAGCATGGCTTGTGTATGCCTTTTTGATAATGACTCAACTAATGATTTTTGTAGTATTTGCTATTCAGAAAGTTCAAAGTTGAAAAACCATTGTAATATTGGTAGGAGGAGAAGTTTCATTTACCTAGTACATAATAAATTCTCAAAAATTCCTAAGAGTGGTTTAATGTCACAGTCCATGGCTTTTTCCTTATGGGATCTAAATGCATGATATTCTTAGGCTAAAATTAGTTTATACTAGAATTCAAATTGATTTCTAGTGATATTTAAACAATGTATTAATTGCAACGGATTTGGTGCACTTTCTTAAAAAAGTAGTATGATTTTTTAAAGTATTAATATGATTTTTTAGAGCACTGGAATTAAGATTTAGAAGTCAAATAAGAGAATAATCTCAAAGAGAAAGAAGAGGAAAAAACTGTTCTTGGCTGCATGTAACAACGTACTTGTTACTCTGGTAATTCGATCTTTTCAAAGTCCTCTATCTTTTACTAGATTCTATCAAGGTCATCTTTTCCTACCTTTGTAACTTCACAGCATCCTATCTATTACCATGCTATTTTTTTGTTATTTTTTTAGGACTTTAGTAGTTTAGTTCCTTATCGATGCAAACTATGTTGCCTAATCAGTTTTGCTTGCTTGAAATCATTTGATGGAAAATTGTCTTGTTAATGTGAAGGTCTATAGCTGCAGCTAACAAATTAGAGTAAGGTGGTTTCCAGAATATAGTATGCATAACATTAGGCCTTCAATCTGTAAAACCAGGTTTTTTTTTTCCGACCACATCTTTCAGTGACAAATTTGACCCATTAGGAAAAAGTAAGAAAATTAAAAGGGTTATGCTTTTTTGTCGATTTTGATTTTCTCATGTTTGTATAAATATGAATTACCACGCTTCCTATAATCGTTAGTAATTTGAGTGGTGGAACATTATCATATTTTCTGCATTGGCATTTAAAGATTCGCTTATGTTTTCACTTTGTAAATTGCACATATAGTTGGATGAAAAATAACTTGCGCCGTGTCATTAAAGAAATATAATTTGCTTAGGAGCATAGTTATCAGATCGGGAACATATCCCTCTGTTTCTTTTGCCCATTAGAAACACTTTTTTATTTCTAATTTTTTTTACTCTTTGGCTCTTTTGATGTTTGATTTTCTTCTCCCATTTTTTATTATCTCTTTGATTTGAAGTTGTTGTCTATACAGTGATTTTGATTGCATTTATTGAATTTAGCTATGGCAACAAAGATATTTATTTGTTGAAGAGTACAAGAGAATGGAAATTGTAATTTATGAGGAACTGATAATATTAGACAAAATAAACACTTTGCAGGAACATCATGGTGCCATTTTTGATGCAAAGCCTAGTTACGGTTTTTATATGCATGTCTTAAATATGTATTTTGTTCTCTTGGAGATGATGATGGTTATTATTATTATTAGATTGTGCTAACAGCATCTGTAAAGCTAATTTACAGTAGATTTTGACCATTTATATTGGCTCGATAGCTGAGAAAATATATTAATATGAACTAGATAACTGAGAAATATTTGTTTCTATATACTTTTAATGGGCTATGGTGCTTGACAGCTATTAAAAATAGTAAAATAGAGGCAAGTATGATTTAGTAACTGACTAAATTTTTATTAAAAGAAAAAAATATTCTTCTCCATTTGTGAGAGGAAAATAAACTAGTGATGAAATAATTGAGTCGTAGAATTCTCTAAATTATTCAAGCACGAGTTTCCTTGGCCATTTGTAATATAGATTAGATTTTGCTCACCTGGTTATTGTAATTTTGAGATGAGGTTTGGATGTTGAAGATGGTCCCTAGCTCATTTAGTATCTGGCTTTTCTAAGTCTTCTACCAGTTTTCATGCATTAAATCTTCATATATCTATCTAGGTATGAGAATAGTTAGTCTTGACCTATCTAGGCTGTTCTCATGCCTAGTCTTTATTGGTTTTAAAATGATAGATATGAACTATTGTTTTCAAAATTCACATACATATATCATCAAGACTTATGGATGCTCATGGGGTGGGCCAGGGCAGGGGCGGGGAAGGAGTTCCCACTCCCTGCTCCATGCAATGTCAGGGATTCCCTGTCTTCACTCTCGATGGAACATGGGGAGAAAATCCCCCCTGTCCCCGCGGGCGGGGATCCTCGTTCCTCGATGAATTCCTCAATTTGTCCTCAATGAATTTCCGACCCGATCTGAATTAAATGTGTCTTATAAATTATATTTCATTTGTTTAAAAAAATTTCATATAAAATTAAAATACAAATTTAATAATTAATGACTTAAAATTAAAAATATTTCATACTATTCAAATATAAATATTTATAAACATCACATACAATTCAAATTATAAAATAAAATAACTTTACTTGGAACATTTCCATTCCGTCTTATATCAATTTGAAATATTAATTAATCAAATATAATAAATTACTTATATATTTATATATAAATTGAAAGTAAATTGAAATTGATGACAATAGTTATTATTATATTATTCAAAATAAATATACTTATAATTTACCGCATTATCTTCATTCATATCTTCAATTATTGTGTAACACTTTGGATGAGCAATTGAAGAATTTAAAAGTATGAATTGTTATTTATAAATTATTATTATGAACTATAGTCAAAAAAGCGAAATCAATAATTAAACACAATTAAACAATCAATTTTCACATACCTTTATGTGAAGCTAATATTCAGTTTTGTGTATACATTAATGCTTCAACTGTATCAGCATATAGTTTATTACGACGAGTATTTATAAACCTTTCACTTGTACTGAAAGTTGATTTAGATGCCACCGTGAATATTGGGATTGCCAAAACATCTTGTGCAAGTAATTGCAATGTGGGATACTTAAAATCCAATTTCCACCAATTCAATATATCAAAATCATCTTTAAATGGATACAGTTTCTCTTCCAAATAAAGGTTTAATTCAGTGTGTATGCTATCATTTTGAGACTTAGAGGAAGCAACAAATAATTCAAATTTGCACGTACAAGATAACCCCATGCTATGACTTGATAATTGAAAAGAAAAGCTTCTTGATGATTAAGCAACAACACCACTTTCACTTGACTTTGAATTTGATGAATATTGATCAACCAAATTATAACACATTTTTTTTAAATATTTTCAACCTTTATTTTTGCCTTTTCATCTCCATAGAAAAGAGGATAATAACACTCCAAAAATTTAATTTTGTATTTAGGATCCAAAATAGTCGTCACACTCATAATATCATGAATTTGAGACCAATATTTATCAAAATTTTCCATCATTTTGCAAGTCATAGCTTCAATATAAGGATACCCACAAATAATCCACTGCATCAATTCTATTTTAATTTCACACATTTTTGGAAAAAAAAGATTGATCGTAGGATATTTTGTCTCAGAAAATATTTTTGACATTAAAAAATATTTTTAACTTCTCACAAATTTTAGTAGTCATTTTCCACTCTTCATCCATAGGCAAACATCTATAAAGAGGCTTCATTTGTTTTAATCTTTTAAACACATCTTTATAACTAATAGCCATGTAAAGCATCATAAAAGTAGAGTTCCACCTAGTCTTACCATTTTTTCAAACATACTAACAATAACTATAATTTCATGCCATATTATAATGCATTTTATTATTGTAACAAGTCAAGTTACCTGAGAAAATTCTGCACTCAATAATGGACTTTTGACAACAACATTAACATGAGATGGTAAGAAAATAAGTCCAGGAGTTTTTTTAGGACTAGCAGCAAAAGTTGATAATCGATGTTCACCAGGAGGGACCTAAGAATAGAAAAAAAAAAGAAATAAAAATACAATCGAATATACCGTTAACATACAATAGAAAAACGGTTAACATATACCGTTGCAAATTTGCAATCGAATAGTTTTTCGTTGCAAATTTAGCAACAAAATTAATTTCTATTGCTATTTTCGCAACAAAATAGTTTTTCCATTGCTATTTTAGCAACAGAATCATTTTTTCGTTGCTAAATTTCGCTCCAAAATTTTTGCGTCATATAATGCTGCCATATTTAGCAACGGTTATTAGATTCCGTTGCTGTTTTTCACGGATATATTTTGGTACAAAATTTTTCCATTTGCTTGCGGACCAAAATACCAACGGAAACTTAATTCTGTTGCTAAAATAGCAATGGAAATTTTTTTGTTGCTAAATAGCAACAGAAACCTAATTCTGTTGTTACTTTAGCAAAAGAGGATAGTTTTCGTTGCTAAAGTAGCAACAGAAACAAGATTTTGTTGTTAAATACCAACGGAAAAATAATTTCGTTGCTATTTTAGCAACGGAATAAAGTTTCCGTTGCTAAATTTTATCCTAAAATTTTTCCATCTTCTATTGCCGCCATTTTTAGCGACGGTCATAACTTTTCGTTGCTATATTTTGGCGCTGAAATTTTCCTCTTTTTTTAGCAACGGAATACTATCATTTTTTTTCCGTTGCTAACCAAACAAAATTCAACCAAATTTAGCAATGGACAATAGAATTGAATTTTCGTTGCTAATTAGTAATGGAAAATAAATTCCGTTGCTAATTTAGCAACAAAATCAATTCCGTTGCTATTTTTAGATTTTCTTATAGTGTGTGTGTGTGTGTGTGTGTATGGGGAGAGAGGGAGAGAGAGAATTGTGTGCAAAATTGTGTTGCCATTATCAAGTAATCATCTTTTTATACTCTAAGGACATCTACCTCAAAGCAGAAATTTCTAGTTCCATTTGTCAGTCTAACTTGAGGTTTGACATTCTTAGGTCCATGAGTTCAAGTAAGCTGGAATTCATGTTACCAGATAAACCATATTTACAAAGAATTCCCAAAACCAACCATGCAAACAACAAAACCAACCAAGATAATAGTTAGAAACAAAAGCATAAATAACTGAATAGGGCAGCCTCTCTAATAAGCAAAAAATCAATTACAGAAAAGACACATCATTTCCATTTAATATACAAAAAAAGACAATGAAAATTAAAAGAGGGAAATTACCTGGAGATAAGCTAAAAGATTTTATTGTTTTGCAAATTACAGGTCGCCCGACGCTAGGAGTCGATCCGCTGTTCCCCAAAAGAATAACTTGCTTGGCATCCACAAACCAGAAAGAGTCACAAATCAAAACAAAAATGAAATCATCAGCCATCATTCATACCTCAAGAGAAAGATCAAAGAAGAAAATCATAAGGGTACTCTAGATGTTAGGCACGAAAACAACAACTCACCATGTAATAAAGAAAATTTAAAATGCTTGAAAATAAAATTAGGAGCTGTCGGGAATGCAAAAATTGAAGAAACTAATTTAAGAAACAAAAATAGGAATTAGAAGCAGTCATGATTTCATCCGTGTAATTGATATAGTAAAAAGAAAAAAATGGAGAAGGCATCCGCAGAAGTATCTATAGATCTAGTGAGGAAGTTGTTCAAACGCCAAATATAATACCATATAAACTATAGATTGAGAGGAAGCTACGGTGAAGATTGAGGAAGAGGGATTTCTTTGTGTGTGTGTAAGAGAGAGAGAGAGAGTGGAGATTGCTGTGTTTGCGAGAGGAAGAAGAGGAGAGATGGCGGGGGAAGGAAATGAAGTGAGGTTAGGGTTTAATTTTGGAATTTATTGTGAATGGCAAAATACGTAAATAATTAGAACATTAGGATAATTTGTAACGGGGTTGGGGATCCCCATGGGGTAGAGACCACCTTCCTCACCCCTGCCCTTGCCCCGAAATTCACCCTGGGGATTTTTTTATCCCCATCCCCGCCCCCATGAGGAAAAAGATCGGGGAATCGGGTCCCACGGGTATCGGATTTTTCCTACTCCGTGATCATCCCTATCAAGACTCAATTAGTTCTTTCTCTTTTGAATATTTGGTTTCTGCAATGGTTTATTGTTAATATTAACTAGGATCAGGAAATATTGCATTTCCTTTAAAAAAATAGCACAACCTGAAAATTTATTTTGTTTAGCTACTATGGTAAGAGTACTGTATTAAAGCAATAGGATGTGTTATAATGGGATTACTATATCAAAACATGTTGGCTCACTCTCATTAGATCTTGTGAGCTTTATCGTTTGTTGCAACTATTTTGTTTATTAGTTTCATAACTGAAATGGCTACCTAAAACTTCTTGTGGTCCAATTACAGATAATTGCCATTGCATTTCTGGATATAGTATTAAAAATGAACTACTATCCTTCTGAAATAATAAGCTAACCATGGAAATGTCATTATATCAACTGGGTTATGATAACTAACATGGATTATGCAATGATCTCACCTGATAGTTGATTATTATTTCTTTTGCTGGTTAATACCCTAAATTATTACTGTGTTGTGTTCTATTTATCATTGTTTGTTTTGCCTTGGATTTAATTACATATTTTTTATATTTTCATGCTTCTGCTTGTAGGAGAGGTCTGTAAATAGTATTTTATTATCTTTGAACGATTTTTACTGATTTTTCTGGATGAGTAAATAACGAAATGAAACATTTAAGAAGGAAAAGATGAGGAAGAGATAAAAATTGAACATGCTCATTGAAGTACTATTATTGGTAATTTCTGCTGACACTTGGAAAATCATTTCAAATAAGGTCCTATGTACAAAGGAACTAAACTAGTTTAAAAGTCTGGATTGATTAGTAGGCTGCTAGTAGTAGACTATTGGGTGCTATTGCATTGTATGATTTCTTGTTGGAGTTTATTGGCATTTTTTTATATTTTATCTATTGATTATATAACTCATTCCTTATGATTGTTAATAAATAAATCTTTTTACTCGTTGAGTTGTAATTTCTTGTTATTGTTTCAAGGTTTTTGTTGTGATGTTTGCAGTAGTGATTGAACTCCTTGATTATCCTTGAAATTTGGTTCAACAGCTTAACAATTCAACTTAGTTATGATAGTTAATGAATGTATAGAAGTCTAGTATATTTAGAATGGATAGAGCTCTATATATATTTAGGTAAAAATCTTTCTTTTCATTAATTGAAATCAGGAGCTAGAATGTAAAATACAAATTCTTTAAGTATTAGTGACTTACAACATATTACACAAATTTGTGTTGAGTTTGAACATAAGATGGATCAATGGGTCAGACAGATCCAGTAGTAGATAAAGATGCAACAATAACTTTTCCAGTAGGCAGATTTAGGACCAAATGCATCTATTCACATTATAGTTATAAGTATATAGTAGGATATTTTGGGCAACATTTGTTATTGCTATATGTGCATGTATTATTCTAGATATATAACTAAAAATGATATCCATTTGTAAATAACAATCTTTTCATATATATATATATATATATAAATTTATCGTTTATAGTTTATTACTTAAATGTTTAAATCTTCATATTAATTTAATAAATTAAAAAATAATTTTAATTTAGCAAGGAATTAGCATGTTTGGACAATAGTTATTTAGATACAACTTAGCTATAATAGAATTCTAGCTAACTTTGCGAGAGCACATTAAGGATAGATATTTTGTTGTTGAAATCACATTAGCAACAACATATTTGCTGCTATATAAAAAAAATGTACCGTATGGCGATGAATATATTGTCATTGTAAAATTTAGTGAGAATATTGTCGTAACGGTATGGCAATGAATGCATTGTCATTGCAAAATTTTGCGAGAACATTATTATAGCGATACGATGACAATTGTAATGTCGTCGCAAAATTTAGCATGAATAATATCGTAGAGATATTGCAATGAAAATATTATCCTCGTAAAATTTTGCATGAACATTGTTGTAGCGATATGGTGACGAATATTTAGTGAAAACTTTTAGTCCTCGCTAAAATTTGGTGACGATTTATTGTCCTCGCTAAATTCTACTACAACTTTTGTTTCAAAAAAAGTTGTCGTTAAGTTGTCACTAAATTGATTTAGCACGAAAAATCATAGTCGTTGCTATTTTGTATTTTTTTAGTAGTAATGCTATATTTGCAGATCCCACTGCATTCCTCCCTGGTAGCCCTTTATTACTCCAGGTATGTTATTATTTTAAAGGTAGTGCTCCCCTTGTGGGTTTTCGCACTAGGTTTCCTTATTGGAAAATGTGTCCTTTTGAATTTTCACCTTTTTCCTTTGCCTATGATGAATCCAACTCACTGTAGTTGCCTTTCTTTTCCATAAATTTGGCTATAGGAGAAGCTGAAGCTATTAATAGAGCCTTCTCCTAGGGTGATCTATCATTACGACTTGGGTCATTATTCACGTAGACGGAAGCTGTATGACTTTTTCTCTTCGATGAGGGGGTTGTTTGGTTGACCTTTATAGCAGGTGATGAGATTACTTTTTGGTGCCTGATGATACCTCTCCGTTATGTGTAATACCCTAAACGTTTTTAGGTCTAAATATTATTTAATTGCAATTGGTTTGCCAAGTGGACATTTATTTATGTTTTACAACTTATTCTCACTTTAATATCGTACAATTCAAAAATACTTTCATTTGTTGTTATCATTGGTTAGTTAAGTACCATTTTAATTATCGTTGCAAAATCACTATTCATATGGTCCAAAATCACAATTCATTTGGTAGAAATTTTGGCAGCGTAACAGGTTTAATCTTAATTTATCCTTCCTACAAAAGTTTAAAAATATACTCCCAAATGTTCAACCTCCAACTCCAATACTCTAGGCAACAACATTTCTATAATCCATTACATCCATCACATTCTCAAGTCATCAATATAAACACAACCTTAGACATTTATAGTCCATATCACATCCACCAAGTAAATATACATGCCATAATATATTACTGTCACAACTACATTACATATACATAGCCTTAATCCAAAAGTTATACACACACACACACACACACACACACACACACACACACACAATAAATCAAGCACTACTTCAAAATCGACTTTTTTCTCCAATTGTCTTGTGGTCTTGAACTTGAGTACCTGTCCCTGCACGCAGAGAACAACTACGCGTTAAGCATAAAATCTAGTATTGGATACCCAACTAACAAATTTCACTACACTACATGAAGTTCACTTTAAATTCATGTTTTATTTAATTTTTTTTTTCTAATGTGACAAATTAGCTTATTAAATATATTTATTAACACTTTTATTTAATTACTTAATTTTCTCTAACTATGTCTAATTTTATTCCTTCCCTTTAATTGATCAAATTTTACTTAATCAAATTAACTACTTGGATTTCCAATCTTCCACTTTTATTCTTAAACTAGAGTGAATATTATATTTTTACCCTTAATATTCTCATCTTTTACCAAAATTACATTTAGGTTCTATCTTTTACCAAAATTATAATCTTGTCCTTACTTTCTTCAAAATTACACTTATGTCCTTACTTTTTCCAAAATTACATCCATATCTTTACTTTTACCCAAAATGACACTTATGTTCTTTCTTTTGCTAATTTGACATTTATGTCCCAACTTTAGCCATAATTACCATTTTACCCCTTAATTTCTCCCTTTTAAATATTTTCCACCATGTTTTCACTTGTTTACCCTATAAATTACATTTTCTTTCATTTTGGTCCTTAAATTCATTTCTTTCACCAAAATTACAATTTAGTCTCTATTTTTGCCACTTTTCACTAAATTACAATTTTACTCTCCGTTTACCAAATTTATTCCATAATTTCAATTTTACCCTTGCTAACCACATTTTTATTATCTTTTAACCATTTTACCCTTAGATACCTATTTAATCATATTTCATCCTTTTTAATCCTAAACATTCATCTTTTCTGATTATTTACCATTTTCTTTTATTTTTCATCACATTTTTATTATTTTAGTTTTGACTTTAGTAATTTATGATAGAAACGAAACTTTCAAATTGAGTACATAGGACGTAGACCTCACAGGTCCAAATCAACACATTTCTCATCTTTCTTCCTTTTTTCTCATATTTCTCATTCTATTCACATTTTCTTGGTGTGAGACTGCATTTGGCCCACTATTGTGAGTTTTCATGACTTATTATTGTGGCAAGTGCCTCGATGGCTAGCTAATTAAACCCTATGCTTCTTGCTTCGCATCTAGGTATAAAGGGCAAAACTATTCATAATATTTACATAAAATAAGCATTATATTCCCATATTTGTACATTTTCACATCATGTATCACTTAAATTGCATACATTGCACATCATTTTCATTTATTCATTTTGTAATCTTATTAGCATGTTATAAATCATCATAATTGCATTATATTACTCAAGTATACCATTCGTCTATCTATAGTTACATGCTTTTCATAATTCTTTTCATGTCATTTTTAATTCCCATCATTTATTTTAAGTCTAAATTACACATATCTAGCATTATTTCACCATTTCCATTACTTATACCTTCAAAATACCTTGGCATACCATTTGGCCTCCATTTGTTCACATACATACATATTCATTTAATTCTCAAAACTCAAAACTATAGTTACTTCTAACTTTAAATCAATTTAACTCCTTATGTAACCCTAAATATACATACTTACATAGTAGGTTACTTAACTAATATACTATATCTAACCATAGTTTCATGCTTTTAACATTGTATATCTCACTACTTATCATCTAATTACAGTGTTCACTTTACATAATTTTTTCCTAAGTGACATATTAGGTTGTTAAACTAATTTCACACTTTTATTCATTCTTTTATACAATTTTTCATGCCAATTATATTCTTTAACATTTAATTTCAAATTCTACCTTTAATTTGAATTTGGGCATAATATATACTAAAACCCCAAATTATATAAATTAGGTTTTTAATGAAATTAGCTAATTTAGGTATCCACATACCTTAATTCACTTGATTTCCTTTAATTCTCCTTTTCTTTTCTGTTCCTCCTCTTTTTGTTCTTCACCTAAATTGAAATGGACATAATGTATAATAATGAAATTCTCTTCACTTTTCCATCCAAAATCATAAGAAAACACTAACCTATTAAATTTTTTAATTAATTCTAATAAAAACACATAAATTTACTTGGTGGATTTTTTCTCACTAAAATCCTTTACTTTACATGTTAAATTTTACTTCAAACTTGTTTTTTTTTTGGGTTGAGAGGATGATAGTTTTGAAATCATCATCAAATTTGAGGAAAGAATGTGGTAGAAAATGAGAGCTTGAAGAAAACTATAGTGGAGAAAATTTTAAGGAAGAATTCAGCCACTTAGGGAAGATGGCTAAAATTTAGAGAGTTTTAGGGAGATTTCTCCACTCCTCTATTTTTTCTTTTAGTGGATCAAAATGGAAGGCCAAGATTAAATCACTTACTATTTAATCTAATGGCTAATATTTAACCACTTATCATCTTCTCATTGGCTACTTATTTTAATTATTATTTCACCACCAAAATAATTCTAAAATTATGTAAAAATACTAACTATGTCATGTTTAAAATTTTAAGTCAATCCAATTTCATTTAGATATAATTTTAGCTTCGAAGGTAAAAATTACCAGTCTAAAATTAAAAATTCGGAGTTATCAGAAAAATTAATTTTCAATTTCAAATATTAATAGAGATTATTTCGAGTAAGTCTATTTAAATGGAATAATTTTTGGAGATCTATAAAATACTTTTAAGCCAGTCAAAGTTTGATTAAACCCTTCATATAGTTCTAAATTTTTTTCTCTATTTATTTTGAAAGCCTATTTGATCTTAGTTTGACCTCAAATTATACCATTAGACTCGTCATAAATTATACTTTCGAATGGCGATGAAAAATTTCTACGGATCCCAGGGGCATTATTTACCTTGGTGTCACTATTCACCTCTAAAGTACAATTTTTATGACTTGAATAGTGAAAGTAGCATATTATGTGACCAAGGATAGATCTTTTTATTGCATTATCCTGAGTGCATTGTATCGGGCCACTTTTTGCATTACTACCAGATGTGCTCTATAGTTTGGAGATTGGCAGGACATTATCAAATGCCCTTTATCCTTCTATGGCGATCCCCTTTCCATTGGTTTTTTTTCTCGTTATCATCAGCTCTGGGCTCAGCTACTCGTGAAGACTATCTTGCTATAGATTATGGATTGTGACTTCACCATTACCATTGAGTACAAGAGGTGGGTCACTAATTCTATGGTTGACAACAAATCATATGGGTTGAGGCTCACTAATAGTAGCTGAGGATATATAGGTAGCTAGATACAATAATGACATTATGTTTTTGCTTTTATTAGAACCGTTTCAATTTGAACATGTTAATGAATATATTTTGATCATATTAGTAAAACATTTACGTACAAATATGATATTTTTATCAGATTTTAGTACACATGTGTCAACACTGGGTTTTGAGTTAGCCTCTATTGGAGTTACCTGATAAGGATAATGTTGCTTTGAAAATGCCAAAGAACGAAAGCATTGCATCCCTCTTCTTTTGTTATTTTGAGAAAAAATATTTTCTATAAGTTATTTTTTTTAGAGTTAAAATGATATTTTAGGTTTTTTCCCTTTTTCCTTTCTTTGGGGCAAGTAAAAAAGGCGCATTTAAAGGTTAAAAATAGGCTTAGAGGTGGGTGACAATCTTAACTCATAGGTCAAGCCTATAACTCAATCTTGAGTCATAGCCCTTAAGGGAAACTGACTCTCTATCCTCTTTAGTTGTCACTCACATCATTGGTCGTGAATCAAAGGTATGAGTTGTGTTTGTTGACTCGTGGCCCAAGCTTATGATTCACCCTAATTATGCTTGTTGATAGGTTTGAATTATAACTATAATTGTTAGTGTGTTTAAAAGTTTTTCAGTGTTGAATTAATTGGTTTTATGTTTAAATTTTTAATATTATGTTTTGAGTTTGTTTAATTGTATTTTGCAAGGAGTTGTTGAAGAAATTGGTGAATCAACTTGGTAGGATTGAAAATCAACCAACCAAGTTTCTTAAAAAGCAATTTCATGTGTGGAGTTCCAGTAGCAATAAGCTCAGTTAGGTTGTTTTTTAACCCTATCGAGTGTATGATGACATTTAAATAGAGACCAACATCTTGGTTGGGTTGATTTCCAACCCTACCGAGTCACTTATCCACCTTTAAGCAAAATTCATCAACTTGGTTGGGTTTATTTTCAACCCTACTGAGTTCTATTTCAAGCATTCAGATAAGAGTCAGATCTTTTCTATTTTAGAAAGTTTGATAGTGGTTGGACTCTTTAAATTTAGGCTACTTAAGCATTCTAAACAAACTTTAAAGATGGGTGAGATTTTTTAGGGAGTTTTTTTTAGGGTTTTTATTCTTTTCTTAGCCTCTGTAAATTAAGGTTTTATTTTGTCTTTTTAGTTTAGATTTAATTTAGAGATTCAAGGAAGAATTCAAGGTGAAAGAAGAAAGAGCTTTATGTTTTATTTTTTTTTCATCAAGGGTGTATTATGAACTTCATCTTTGTATTTTAATGATCATATTCTTGATGTTGGAGTAATTCTTCTTACTTAGGAATTCTTAAACTATATTTGTATTGGAATTTTGAGTTTAATGAATATTTGTATGTTTTTTTTTCTATTTTCCTTATGATTAATTCTGCACTTATGTTGATGTTTGGTTTTGATTTTTAATATATCGAAAGATGGTTAATTATTGAATTCAAATGTTAATTGTATGTGCTTAAGCCTTGTTATTTTATTTTCTGATTCCTATATATGGATTATATTTAGTTCAAGTGTGTTGGGAAATAAATGGATTTTTAAATGGGTCTTTCAAGAAGGAATTAATTTGAGATCTAGAAATTTATGAACCCGAGCTGATACTAGTTCTTAGGTTATTCTTAATTAGAGAGCTTAGTAATTTAAAATGTATTCTAAATAAAAGACCTATTTTGAGTTAGTTTTTTTTTTAGATATTCATGTTAATATTGTTTTGCTTATTTCCAATTACATATATGAGGATATAATTTTCTAAGCATTAATTTCAATGATCTTGTTTTAATTTAGCTGTTAATTTTTTAGATTTAATTTCTTACTTAGCTTAGGACTCATTTTTAATTCAAAAACTTAGGGACAATGTCAAATTAATTTAACTCAATTAGATATTTTACTTAACAATCCCATTTCCCTTGGGTTCTATATTCTTGTGGTCTTAAATATATTTTCCTATATTACTTAGTTGATCTAGTATACTGGCTAGATGCAAGTCGAGTTTTTGGTACCATTGCTGGGGAACAATGGTGTTATTTATTTAATATCTTTAATTGAGTTAGTTTAAGATTTTTATTTGTTTTGATTTGGTGTTATTCTTTATAAGAAGATTTTGAGGCATTTTAAAATGATGTATGGTTCTGTCAAAGATTATAAATTGGTTTTTTTAAAACCACAATTTGAACATTTGAGGAGTGAGATGCAAGAACTACAACACTTATATCAATATTCAATAATCTATTATACACCATCTTTAAAAGATTTTTACTCTCTATAGATGCCATAAGAGTCCACCACTTCCAAAGTTTAAAGTTTTCTTATTTTTTGCAGCTCAAGAGAAACAATTTAAGGCTAAAAAGGAAGAGTTAGAGGCTACATTTAAATTCCAAAAGAAAAAGTTAAAGAATTAGGAGGAGAAGACCAAGAGTCCAGTGAGTTTACTAATAAATCAAGAAATGGGAATTAAAAAGTTAGAATTCAAACTGGAACTCTTGAATGTTTCTTTACAAAATCAAGAGGATAATCATAAGGATGAGTTGAGTCATGTGCCAATAGTGTATCATAAAGAATTTGAGTTTAGGTTGCATGAATTAAGGGAGGAACAAATCATTTATTAAAGACAAATCCTATAGTTTAGAAAATGAATTGAGATCTTTTGTGAAAAATTTTTCACCAAATGAGCAAGAAGTGTTCAATTCTCAAGTGGTGGCACTAAGTTTAGTCCACTTGATGAATTTGTTAAGGCTAGAAGAGTCAGTAGAGTTTGTGTTTGAAGAACCCAATGTAGAGTCATACTTTATTAAAGATATGAAATTTTCAGCCTTGGTAAACTCTGATAAGTTTCTCCTATTGATGGGAGAAAATAAGAAGCAAAGTCCAAACAAACCACTATTTAGATCATAAGCTCAGCCTCTAGAGAGTAAAATGAGTCGAGTTAGGACTCAATAAACTAGAACTGTTCTAACCCTTCTCTTTAAATTTTTGTCATTTTTAGTTGTGTTTTGTGTGTTATTTTTAATGATTTACTATCTTATCTTTAGTTTGATTTCATAGGTTTTTATAATTTAATTTATTTTCTTTGTATTTTCTTAAGTTTACTGTGTTTTTATCATTTAATTTATGAGTTTAAGATGTTAGTTTATTGAATTAGAGGTTAAAATGTGCAATTTTAAAACAAAGTTACTTCTAATGATTTTTATGCTTAATTATTGTATTAAAATTAGAATGTGCTTCTAGATTAATTGAATAGCTCATATAGTTTTTGGGCTATTAATTAAAGGGAAATACAATTTAGTTGAGCAAAGAGGTGGAGTTGTGTTTAATAAGTCTGTGGAGTGGGAATTAAATGTTGAAAGTCAGGTATGAATTCTTTTATCTAATTACTGCCAGTTTTCTTGGTGTTAGGAAGGTTAAGTTTTCAAGGTTGGTTAAATTTGAGTTTTTTAATGTAAGTAATTTTATGGCTTTATTTGGCTTAAAGAGCAATTTTTAAATTGGGTTTTAGGGTGTGTATTAGGGGAAGATACTTTTTGTTGAGCTAAAAAGTTAGATCTTATTTTGCTTGAACTGTCAAATTTCTTACCCGTCTAATCAACTCGGTTGGGTTGATTTTCATCCCAATTGAGTTAGGTGTTCATTTAGGTTCAAGTACCTTTCATCTTGGTAGATTTGATTTTCAACCCAATCGAGTCATCCACCTCACCCAATCCGATAGCTAACAATTCAATTAGGATGAAAATCAGCCCAAATGAGTCATAAGCCATATAAAAGCCACTCATCCCTTTCCCAACTGAGACATCCTTCATTTGTTAACAATTTCTTTTCCTCATCGAGACACACACACACTTATCATTAGGTCATTGAAATTCTTGTACTTTTCTTCTTCATCATTCAACACCCATAATGAATCAAGTAAGTTTTCTTCTTCAATTTAATTTTACTTGCTTAATTATGATTTTATTTTTAGTTGATGAATTAGACTAGGGATTTATTCTTCTTGATTTTTTCTTTTGAATTCAATTTCTAAGGTTTATTTTAGGTTGAGTTTATGCTTTAATTATAGGTGATTGTTTGCTGTAAAATTGAAATCAAGTTGTTTAATTGCTTAGATTTAGTTGATTTTTAGTTTTGGCATGCAATTGGTTTGGATTCCTCTAGATTTGGCTTGGTTGTTGTTGTGCCTACATTATGTTCAATAAAATGCCATAATGACCTATTTAAATTTTTTTGCTTCATTTTCTTAAACCAAACTATCACTAATCAACTTTAGATTCAACATTTTAGCTCACACACTTGTTAGCAATTATGTAACATATTGGTTGTGTAAGGCCTCAACTTTGACCCTAGTAGGTAATGCTTGATTAAAATGGTATTATATTTGATTAAGATTTAATTAATCATGTGAAAATCATATTAGGGTTAAAGAGGACAAAGTGGTAATTTAATTTATGTTTGTATGTGAGTTATTAAGTATAATAAATAAATTGAGGTTACAATTAAAATAAAGAAAATAGATTTGTGGGTTATTTGTAAAAGATGAGAAAGTAGGGTTGATTTTAAAAGAGGAATAAAAAGAGTGGGAACATTATTTGACATGCAAAAACTTGGTGAATCTTTATAACATTTTGTCCACTAATATTTGATTGATGGAGAGAGAATGTTATCTATTGGTTCTTAGAGTAAAAAGGGCAGAAATGTCAGATAAGAAATCAAATTTCTTCATTTGAATTTTTTCTCTCAAAGCTTGAAAATCCTCTCTCTTAAATCTCCATAGAATTTCTCTTTTGAATTGTGCATACAAGGATCATTAAGTTGAGATTGCAAGGTAGGATTTTCATCTTCATCTTTATCTTATTCTTTTTGGATTTTGATGGTATTTGTAATGAGGAATTCTGGTTTCTAAGAGTGGATTTTCTTGTAGTGGAAGAAAATAAAAGATGAGCAAAGGTAAGGAGATATTGAAGGAATATAGTAGCTTGTAGGGAATTTTAGCCAAGGTAAGGAATTGAAGTGTAAAATCTACTTGCATGTGATTTTCCATAAATTTATTGATGTTAAGTGTGTTATAATATTAGTTGCATTATGGAAGAAATGGGTTTAGATCATGCAAATCATAGTTAAAAGAAGAGAAGTTGTGAATTTGAAAATCTGAGTTAAATATATTTGAACTAATTTCTGTATTTTGTGAATATCTTGAGTTTTATAACTCTAATTTGAGCACTCTAGTTGGTACTTCCTCCTAAGACTTATACTTACAATTTTGTGTAAGTAACCCACTTTTTATTCTGACTCTAAATGTCCTTAAGATTAACTTGAGATTTGTAGTGAGCTGCTGTCTAATTATAGGGAACATGTTACTATATTTTTGCTATAATTTTTCGTAGAGAAGTCTAAATCCTTTGAGGAAAAATTGTGGTTAAAATAGACTCATAGGAGCACAATTGTTGTGAAGGAATGTTGTTTAAATTTTATACTAATTGTATTCTACAAATTTCTAATTGGTTATAAAAACTAGATTTGGTATAGTGAGCAGTTTAAAGAAAATGAACAAGTATAGTAAATTGGGTATAAAGCATGTTATAGAGGTCAAATGATATGGAAAAAAATCCTTGATAAACTGTACTTCCATATTTATAATTTCCAAGAAGAACTCATGGTTTGATTCTGATTCTAAAAATGACATTCTTGCTTGAAACCTGACCTGTATGCAATCTTGTTTTTAAAAATAGTTTTCATTGTTTTGCCTATATCTGAAAATTTATAAATGATATTATGGTGATTTTAATTGTTCCTACACTAGAAACATAATGGATTAAGTTTGTAGAACACAATTTTGGCTCTGAATATCATTTGACAGGTCAAATATAACTTTCAAAATGAACTTGAAAATCTGTCTTTATGCAAAATTATGACTTGAGTTTACCAAAAATCTTCTTAAGCATCTTTAGAGTATTTCACAATATAAAAACATCACATAAAGGTACATAAATTCATTGAATAAATATGATGATATCATATTGTAAAGTAATAGGCATGATTATTTGATGAAGCATGTATATGGTAATTGCAAGATAAGGTAAGTTATTATTTTCCTATTTGAGATAACATGAACATGATATTATGTGATGGTTATATGTCATGCCTATATGTTATTATGTCAAATGTATAGTCACAAGGATAATATAATATAAATATTGCTATATAAAGAAATAATGGATAAAATATGATATAAATTGGTGAGTAAGTGATGAGATCACATTATAAAGCACTAAGTATGAGGCATGTTATATAGAAAGTTTGTGAATAGGCATGTATTATTAATTGATGAAATAACATGACTATGCATATGTGATGCCAAATGTTAGCATGCTAAAGTAGATGATTACATGGAAGTATGTTTAATTACAGATAATCTGGCAAAGTACATGACTACAGTGATATATGCTTAATTATAGAAATCAAGCTAAAGTATATGATTACATGGAAGTATGTTTAATTACACATAATCTGGTAAAGTACATGACTATAGTGATATATTCTTAATTACAAAAATCAAGCTAAAGTACATGATTGGATAAAAATATGTTTAATTACAGATAATCTAGCAAAGTACATGACTACAGTGATATATGCTTGATTATAGAAATCAAGCTAATGTACATAATTACATGGAAGTATGTTTAATTATAGATAATCTGGCAAAATACATGACTAGTGATATTTGCTTAATTATAGAAATCAACCTAAAGTATATGATTACATGGAAGTATGTTTAATTACAGATAATCTGGCAAACTACATGACTACAACGATATATGCTTAATTATAGAAATCAAGCTTAAGTACATGATTGCATAAAAGTATGTTTAATTATAGATAATCTGGCAAAGTACATAACTAAAGTGATATATGCTTAACCATGACTACATGACTATGCCAAAACCAATTCTTTGGGCCTTTTTTAATTCCTCCAATGGATCTATTAATTATTATATCAGTCCGATAACACATATAGTCCAATAATAATTTATTATAAAATACAATATTTCAATTAGGTCTATTTTACAAAATATTTCTAAAAAGTTCTGCGAACAATTCTACTTGATCATAATTAACTAAACTCTCTAATTAATTATTCTCTTATTCATTTCTCTTCTCCCATAATAATATCAAATATTATTATCCTTGTCATTTCACCATTTTATCCTTTACTTTATATGTGTGTGACCAATTGGGTTCTTATCCATATTGGTAGTATAATATATAATTATGAGTTCTATTCAAAACTCACATGATTTAAACTTCTTTAAATCATTTTATCAATCCCTATTGATATTTATGATACACTATTATACAAGTCATGAGTGGCCTCTAGCTAGGCATCATGACTATCCAAATGTCAGGAAAGTCAAGTGGTTTGACTATACCCTTCCATAGAAACAATTATCGGGCAATTACTCCTTTCACCACTATTATCTCAATTAGATTCTGAGTATGGATTTCTGTCAACTCATATAAATCTAATTATGTATGTTATATTAATTTAACCATTGTTCCCAAAATGCCCTTCATGGATCCCTATCCATTTTGGCATATTACTTTGGCCAGAAATTCTCTAAATAAGGCAATTATAGAATCATGGGAGATAAGTTCCCTTAATAAATCTGGGATGGTGAATCCTTTGTCAATCACTCAACTATCTTTAAGTAGGTCATGATATACCTAACCTCCTAACTATGTTCACCGCCAGTTGGAAGTAATCAGTTATAGAGCCGAAGTATATCACTTACTACTTAAGATAACCTTGGTGATCTCAAGTCTAAGGATACTTGCACAATCTCTATGAAGAGATTCCTTACTGACATAGATTTAATATCCATGTTCTTCTAACAAGCATCCACATGTTAGCTTTGATCATTTTCCATAATCACAGTTATGAGAACCACTACTTGAACTATTTAAGAAGCATAACATGTGCTAGTTTGTCTGAATTAACAATGTCCTATCTTGTTAATTCTATGACTAAGGATATTTAGATATTATCACATTTTCATGCAATGGACATCTCACATCATGAACACTTTCATGATTGTCTTTGCACTATGTTTATAATATCTAGGACTTCATTTATTAATTTAAGATTTACAAACTCATGTATTTAAACATAGCATTAATAAATGAATGATACCTTTTATTAAGAATATGAGTTCATACATATGAAACACATCCCCATTACATGGGCTCTAGGGCACACTCTCTAACAATCTCTCACTTGCACTAGAGCTAATCACTCATATTTCTTAAACCCATGTTATTTATATGGTGATCTTGTTTTATCTGGGAAAGTGCTTTAGTGAGGAGATCCACCACATTATCATATGTGGGGACCCTTTCTATTTTCACATCATTTCTAGCTACTATTTCTCTTATGAGAAGGTAGCATCTGAGAACATGCTTGAATTACCAATGAGACCATGGTTCCTTTGCTTACGCAATGGCTTCATTGTTGTCACAATATAAAGGAATCGGATAAAAAATGCTAGGCAGCACTCCTAGTTCAGATATGAACTTTTTGATCCAAACTGCTTCTTTGGCTGCATCTGAAGCAGCAATGTACTCAGCTTCTGTCGTGGAATTAACAATTGTTTCTTGTTTGGAACTCTTCCAACTAACTATCCCTCCTTCCATTATGAACACAAAACCAGACTGTGATTTACAATCATATTTGTCAGATTGGAAGCTGGCATCCATATACCCATTTACTTCCAAACTGTCCTTCCCATATACCAAGAATATATCCTTCGTCCTTCTTAAGTACTTAAGGATATTCTTGACAACTGCCCAATGTTCCTCTCCAAAATTGGATTGGAATCTGCTTGAGACACTCAAAGCAAATGCTACATTTGGATGTGTACATAACATAGCATACATGATAGAACCAATTGCAGATGGATATGGTATTCTATTCATGCTCTCTCTATCCTCTAGTGTCTGTGGACACATAGACTTAGAAAGGTATTTTCCATGCACCATGGGTATAAACCCTTTCTTAGAGAGATCCATATTGAACCTCTTCAGTACTTTATCTATATATGTACTTTGAGAAAGACCTAACAACCTATTGGATCTATCTCTATAGATCCTTATTCCCAGAATATAGGATGCTTCTCCAAGGTCTTTCATGGATAATTGCTTGGATAACCATATTTTAACAAATTGGAGAAGAGAAATGTCATGTTCCATGATTAATATGTCATCCACATATAGAACTAGGAAGACAATTGCACTTCCACCGACCCCTTTATACACACAAGGTTCATCTTCATTCTGTGAGAAACCAAACTCTTTGATTGTCTCATTGAATCGTATGTTCCATCTCCTAGAGGCTTGCTTCAATCCATAAATGGATCTTTGAAGCTTGCATACCTTTTTGCCATCTCCTGATGTGAACCCTTCTGGTTGTGTCGTATACACATCCTCAGTCAGATTTCCATTTAGGAAAGCTATCTTCATATCTATTTGCTAAATCTCATAATTAAAATGAGCTGCAATGGCTGCTAAAAGTATTCTTATAGACTTATGCATCACTACAGGAGAAAATGTTTCATCATAGTCAATACCTTTTTTTGATGATAGCCTTTTACTACTAAGCGAGCTTTGTAGGTAACTATTGTAAGGCCCCTAACATGATCCTAATTTAAATTGCATATTTAAATTGGGATTTTTATTTGATTAAGATTAAATTAAATGAGAATTTTGAATAATTATGGATCAAGGGGGTAAATTATCATGTTATTATGTTAATTGCATGAAAATAAAATTTAAGAGTATGGTTTAATATTAATTGAGGGTGCAATCGAAGTAAGAAAATATTAATTTGGGGTAAATTTGTAATTTCGGAAGTTTAAGGGTCAAATATGGATAGAAGCATATATTGAGAGGTCAATTTAAAAGGTGGAATTAATTGATAGGTCAATGTATGAAAAGAATTAAAAGGAGGGGTTAAAGATTAACGTGCAAAGAGTAAATAGGTAAGTGTGAGACATGCATTTTTTAGGGGCACCAAAAGAGAACTTTTTCACCCCTTTATAAAGGCTTAACTCTTGCATGTGGGGGAGAGAAATGCAATGGCTGGATGGACATGAGAGTGGGACGGCATAGGGAGAAGAATTTCAGATTTTGCTTCGTCTTTCATCTCTCAATTCTCTCTTCCTAATTCTTACATGCATGAGATTTAATCAAGAAGTATATGTGCAACAAATTAAAGGTAATTAATCATCTGAATTTCTTCTTCTTCTTCTTCTTCTTCTTCTTCTTCTTCTTCTTTTACTCATTTTGGTGGAGGTAAATGTTGAATAAGGTGCTGGAAATTTTAATTGATGATGATGATGTTTGTGAAGGAGAAGAGGAGGGTAGAAAGAGTAAAGGAAAGGAAATTGCAAGGGGTTGAAGACATAGGAATTTTCAGCCAAGGTATGGGAACTTAGGGCTGTTTATATTGCATGTGAAATTATCTGCTGGAACATGTTGTGGTTGACTTGAAATCTTGAGTAAATTAAAGAGAATACAAGATAAGAAATGCATATGAAGTCACGGTGTGATTCCTTTGACCTAGTGACAGAAATTTTAGTGTAAGTTGTAATAGAGACCTCTAATTGTAACAATTCAAATTTATATAGTTATATAAGACCTTTTCCTACAAACTTGAAGAAGGAACCTAGCTTCAATTTTGCCTCTAGATATTTTTTTATGATTTATTGAATTTAGGAGAACTTTTAAATTTGGATTCTGGACCAGGTTAGGGAAAAATTGAGATATCTGTATGTACAATGATCAGAATGACACGAGATTAATTCCTATGTAAAATAGAATCATAAATAAAAATTTTATATGAAGGAAGTATGACTTAAAAATATATGCAAGCATGTCAAATGTTGACTTGAAATTCATTGAATCTGAATGTACTGTTAAGGGGACAAACCTTAGTAAATTGGGCATAACTTTTTGTAGAGTTGTTAAAATGCTACAAAATAAAATTATGGTAAAACTAGAGACATGAAATTATAACTTTTATGAAGAAATGTTGGTCTAAATCCCTCAATTTTATGCTATGAAGTTTTATAAGTGACAGTACACACTGTTTTGGTTCTATGAATAGCCTATAGTATTTTTCAAATATCTCGAGCTATAGGTCAGATATTGAAGTAAATTTTGATGCTATGGAAACTAGACACATAGGGGAATAATATTTTAGAAGATCATTTTGCCTAAAAATGACATCTTCAATTTCAAATGTGGCTCACAAGTCGAGTCCAGAATGCTGCCCTGTGCAGATTTTTGCTATACTTTATCTTATGACTTTTAATTAATTGAGATAAAAAGGTGTTTATGTGATTGCAAAATAAATTGGTTAGGGCATGTAATATGACTATCAATGAAGGATCATATGCATACATATATATTTATATGTGTACATAAATAAAGATTAGTGATGAAAATATCTAACCTATATATATGTAAATGGATTTGTACATGATTGTCATATGTAAAATTTATGTATACATAAGTATCCCTATGATGAGAAAGTGCATATTTTGACATGTACCTATGCTATGAAATAGGGAATATAATAGTATGATAATGACATATGTATATCCCATATGAAAACATATCGATATATGTATAGCACACGATTTGAATAATGATAAAGGTATACATATTGATAAACATGCTTATAAGAATAAGCCTACTATATGCAGATGTACCTACAGGTATGTACATTTATGATTATGTATATGAGTGTATGAGCATGTAATTGCCCTATGAGATAGAAAATGCTTTAGCATGACTATGAACATGTGAGATGCTTAATGAGAACATGTTTAAGTATATGATGTGATTTTTATATGTCATGCCTATATGTCGTGATGCAAATTTTATAGTCACACGGATTGGATGTGCTACATGTATAACTTGTTATATGAAATGTGCATATATCTGTCTATGCACTGAGAACTTATAGTTTTACAAGACTTTGTATATGTACAAATAGTATACTATGAATACAGTCTTGATATGTGAATTGAACATGAATATAGTTCTGCTTGCAATAGAGTTCAAATGTGGATAGATAGTCGCCTATAGGGAAAATTACAGCTGCCATAGTTTGGCCCAATTGGGTCTAAAGTATGTTTGATCCCGTTAGATCATGAACAACCCCGTTTGGGTTGTTAGGCGACCCCATTTTGGTCTGCTTAACCGGTCTAAAGTATAATTTGGCCCCATTTGGGTCTATAGATTCGATATCTTCAGATATCCCTCATTTTGATACCGAAGTGTATTAATAGTTCCCGTTATCCACTGATAAAACTAAGGTAGGCTAAACTTTATTTATAGTAATGATTATAATTAATCAGTTAAAGTTTATCTTGCTAAAGATCGTTATTGTGGATCATATTGTTGGTTTGTCCATAGAAATTTTTGCTTCATTTGAATATGTTCACATGGGAAATTTTCATCTATATGAATTATAAAAATGGAAATATTTGATACTCTCTTGGGCATAATGTTTATGTACATGAGGATATGCTTTAAGCTTTAAGGTATTTGTTATTATTGACATGTTATGTTGTACATGTATATATATATATATATATATATATATACTGTATGTGTATTTTGATGACCGTTGTGAGTGGTCATCCATCTGTAGACATTCCTCACTAAGCTTTATAGCTTAGCACGGGTTATTTATCCGTGTAGGTTCAGTTATCAAGACTTTTGCTCGGGGATGATCTCTGCATCAGGAAGGGCAACTACAGACTATTAAATCTTGATGTAGGATGTTTTTTTTGTATTACTATTATCATAAATTTTTTATTATGGCAAGTTATCTTACAAATATGTATCTAACCTATGCGAAGTGTTGTAACTCACCAGTAGTAAAGCTAAGAAAGAGCATGTGTGCATGTGATATCCATAAAGTAGTTTTCATATAGTATACTATGTATGATTTTAAGTATGAAATGCAAAACAGGAATAGGCTTGTAGCACGTATATAGGTATATGAAACAGTATGACATGATTAATGGTAATATGATGGTTAAGTGAATATTTAGTATAAGCATGATTAATAGTATTTAATTTACGAGTTAAATAGGGTATCTATATAGGGGGTGCTACAACTATATTACCTTCCATGTCGGTCTTCTTTTTAAAGACTCATTTGCACCCTATAGGTTTTATCCCTTCAGGTGGTTGAGTTAAAGTCCATACTTTATTCTCATACATGGAGTCTATTTCAAACTGCATAGCCTTAAGCCATAAATCACGTTCTGAACTATTCAAAACTTCTTGATAGCTTGTAGGCTCATTGTCCTCTACTATAGTTATGCCTCTATTTGATTCAATGTGAAATCCATATCTCACAGGGATAGAACACATTCTAGTAGATCTTTTAGGATTTTGTGTATAATTAGGTTCATTATGAAAATTAGTCTCGGGTTCAATTGGTTGTTCTACTTCTATTTGTGGGTTTTGAACTTCACTAAGTTCAATTTTACTCTTATTGTCCTCTTGTAGGAGAAATTCTCTTTCCAAGAATATAACATGCCTTGAAACAAACACCTTTTGTTCTAAGGGATGGTAAAAATAATATCCAAATGTTTCTTTTAGATATCCCACAAATAAACATTTGTTAGACTTAACATCTAGTTTGTCTGACACTATCCTCTTCACATAAGCAGGACAACCCCATACTTTCATATGAGAAAGTGTGGGTTCTTGTTATTCGATATCTCATATGGAGTAACATCAACCGATTTACTAGGAACTCCGTTTAACACATAAACAACAGTTTTTAGTGCATATCCCCAAAAGGACTTAGGCAAGCCTGCTCGGCTCATCATGGATTGAACCATATCTAAAAGTGTTCGATTTCTCCTATCAGATACACCATTGTGTTGTGGTGTATATGGTGGAGTCAATTGAGATAAAATACCTTATCTCTAAGATAATTTTGAAATTCTTGACTTAAGTAATCTTCACCTTGATCTGATCTAAGTGTCTTAATACTTTTTTCAAGTTGCTTCTCTACTTCATTTCTGAATTCTTTGAACTTTTCAAATGCTTCTGATTTATATTTCATTAGATAGATATATCCAAACTTGGATAATCATCTATGAAAGTAATGAAGTAGGAGTAACCTCTTCTGGCATGTGTAGTCATTGGATCACATACATCTGAATGCATTAAGTCCAAAACCATTTTAGCTCGCTCTCCTTTACCAATAAAGGGAGCTTTTGTCATTTTTTCTAATAAACAAGATTCACATGTATCAAATGATTCATAATTAAATGACCCTAAATCACCCGACTTGTGTAATTTGGTCATGCATTTCTCATTTATATGACCTAAACGATAATGCCATAAATATGAGGTATTTAGATTATCTTGTTTCATTCCCTTGGTATCCACATTATGCACTTCTTTAATTAAATCAAGAACAAATATACCATTCTCAATGATAGTTGTCTTTTAAAGAAATATCATAAACGTTCAATAAACAACTAAAAGAAATAATACTTTTGGATAAAGTTGGAACATAATAATGATTATTTAATTCCGGTATTAATCCACTTGGAATAGGCAAATGATAAGTCCCCACAACTGTTGTAGAGATGTTTTATCCAGTAGCTGACTGTAGACATATTTCTGCCTTTCCAACTCTTTTACTGCTTTTAAGCCCCTGTAGATCATTACACAAATGAGATCCACATCCGGTATCTAATACCCAAGATTGTTTTGAAGCAATAGAATAAGTATTAATTTCAATCATATGAATACCTAAAGTAGAAGCATCAACTTGCTTCTTCCCCTTGAGAGAATCTAGATAGACCTTGCAGTTAAGCTTCTAATGACTATCTTTTCCATAATAGAAGCAAGTTCCTTTGGGATTCTCTTTCTTGGTAACCTTCTTCTTGGAAACCCCACCATTCTTTGGCTGCGCCTTGGTCATCTTCTTCTTTTTCTGCTTCTTACCTTTAGCAGAAGTGATAACCATGGCACTTTTTGAATCCTTCTTGAAGGATCCATCAGCTGTTTTGAGCATGTTGATTAACCCAGGAATGGTTACTTGGATCTTGTTCATGTTGAAGTTAAGCACGAAAGGTGCATAAGTTGGAGCCAACGAGTACAAGATTAAATCTATGTATAGATCATTATCCATTACATAGCCAAGTATACTCAAATTCTTAATATACCCATACATCTTTAATGCATGAGTAGCAGCTGAAGTGCCTTCCACCATTTTGCAACTAAATAGAGCTGGAGCAATCTCATATTGCTCAGTTCTAGCCTGAGGGCATAGCACCCATAATCAGATATGCCGCTGCTTCACTATCCGCCATGTATTTTCGATAAGTGCCCTTGATCTCATCAATGGCATCATCTGATAGAAGTGGTGGTGGATCTTTATCCAAGACATAATGGATCTTTTTAGCTCTAAGAACAATTCTCACTTGTCTGATCCAATCAGAATAGTTGCTGCCAACCAGCTTGTTATCCAAGATTGATCGTATGTTAATGTTCGATGTGCTCATGATGATGACCTGGATGTGAAAAGAAAACATATGAGAGCATGTTCATATATATGTATGCATTAATTAGGTCTTTAATTAATCCATTTACTCCCACTATTTTATTGGGAATTAATAGCCCTCACTATATAATCCAAGAAAACCTGATGGTTTTCTTAGTGGGCCAGTATCCAATCCTTGATATGTAATTTGACCTTAACTATGGTTAACAAGCGAAACTCCATACCCTTGAAAGGTAGGTATCTCTATATCAATTGTGTCTCTACACAACTATTGGATCATTAGGTTATCAACTCTTGATACATGCTTATCATATATGCATTCTCTAATCTTGCCTCTAGAACCATTAGCCTTGACTGTGGTCAATAAACTAATGGGCAAGCTAAGATGACCCATTTAATTAGATTTGAACATATTTGATATAATGTGGCTTGACTGTGGTCAATAACCCATACTATAAAGAACTCTGGTTCTCCTCCAATTAATGGAAGGCTTATATACCTTCATATTTGTTTGAGGGATTTAAGTTAATTAAGTCTCATCATACATGGTTGGCATACATTGGTATGCATCCTATATCTATCACATAAATATAAGCATACAAATATGGTATAGTTATGGACTTTACTACATTGATTCCCCGAGCCAAAAGGGAAATCAAAAGGTCACACCTAGGTAATATGCATGATTCAAACAAGTAAAAATAATTACATTATCTTTAATCTTGTTGGATCTCTATTCGGCCCATCTTGCTCCTTGATAGTGGTCTCCATCTTTATCTCTAATTCTAATCTAAATAATCTAATTACATATTACAATTTGAAAAAGAAATACAAACCAAAAACAAGTGGCCGAGACATGAAAGTCCTCATTGGGCCAAAATATGCATTATGCTCAATCACATTGGGCCTTGTCCATAACTATCCATCATGCCAATCATACACCCTTATATGCATTTCTAATGCATAAAGTAAAACAATATAATGGAATACAAACTATGTTTCAACTCTTGAAACTTACTTTTTGAGTTATTTTAATAATGTGATCAAATTAGGGAACTTTTTCCATTTTGGAAACTTTCATTTTAGGAAATCTTTTTGCATGCATGTGGTCTTGCCTTAATTATCAATCAAATTGCTTATTAATTAATTATTAATTGATTATTTAATTAATTAATCATATTAAATAATTAAAGAATTAATTTTGGGCTTAAAACAAAGGGTAGGCCGAAACCCACAAATTTAAACCCTAAAGTGTGTTCACACACAAACTAGTTTTGTGTCTTTTGGAACATTTGGGCCTTTTGGAATGAGCCAAACCCACTCCAGCCCCTAAAACCCATTAATAAACTTAATAGAAGTCTATAATATTTAATTTAAATAAGCTCCTTGGGCCCACCAAGTCATTTACTAATTTAAATCAAGTCCGTAAATATAATTAAGCCCATTAAGTGGTTTTAATGAATTAAAAATAATCCAATTAATTCAAGGCCCATTTTAATTAATCCAATTAATTAAAAATATATTAATATATCAGATATATCAAATTTAGAAGATTAAAAATTATTCTAAACATGAACTCACCAAGAACGCATGAAGAACACCAATTTATCGAACTTTTCGATTAAACTAGTTTTAATGCAAAACTTGTTTGATTTTAATTTTGTTTGATTATATGGCTTAACATCACATATTAAACACATAAATTATCATCAAAATAATTTTAGACTGGATCAATAAAATTTAATTTATAATAGGCCCTAAATTTTTATTGAAAAATAGAAACCCTACACGCCAAAAACAATGATTCTTTTCTCAAAAGAATCATTTTTATTTTTCATTTTATATATTTGATCACATATATCCAGAAATAAATATTTCTCCTTCATGAAAAATCAAATATGATATTCTAAAGTTCATGAAATAAATAACTCAAAAATAAAAACTATTCCGTAAAAAAATATAGAATTGTAGATTTATGGCAAAACCTAGGCTCTGATACCATGTTGGGAATAATCTGTTACATACATCACATGTATAAGTAGAATTTAAAATTTTTAACTAATATATTTGATCTTGCCATGAATTTACAATATAAATATTAATGAGAATAATAAAAATCACTTTTGATTTTTGTTGAACAGTTAATTTTCCTTCTCACCGGGTTGTCACAAACCACAGTGTCCAAAATTAAACACCTCCAATTAGTAATCCACACTAGAGAATGATTGAATGAACCAAGAATGATGGAACAAAAAGGCTGGCCAAATTCTCCTTGATGCTAGCAAGGGAGTGGCGGCTAGGGTTTTTCAAAGAGAGAATTTTTTTCTCTTAATGTTCACATAACCCTAAAATCCCTATCACTTGGATTTTTATAGTTAGGTTAAAAATCCAACTTCATAATGGGATTGGAATCTTTAAATATGCTGGAAAAATATTAAATGGGCTTCTTGAATTATTAATAATTTATTTGGGCTCAATTAAATCCAATTTAAGTCCATTCATAAAGGACTATGCACAAAACCCATAAACTAGGCCTTTTTTGCATACACTTGGATTTAATCACCCAAATGAATTTGAAATCCATCCAAATTAAATATGTAGGCTCCATAATATTTATGAAATATATCTAATTTATTTTGGTCCAAGAATTAGGCCTTTAAGGCCTTCTACAGGGGTTTGGTGTGTAACCCTTCCTCTAGAGGGTTTCTGCGCCAAAACCAATTCTTTGGGCCTCTTTTAATTCTTCCAATGGATCAATTAATTATTATATCAGCCATATAACACTTATAGTTCAATAATAATTAATTATGAAATACAATATTTTAATTAGGTCCATTTTATAGAACATTTCTAAAAAGTTCTGCGAACAATTTTACTTGATCATAATTAATTAAACTCTTTAATTAATTATTCTCTTATTAATTTCTCTTCTCCCATAATAATATCAAATATTATTATCCTTTACTCTATATGTGTGTGACCTATTGGGTTCCTGTCCATTCTGGCAGTATAATATGTAATTATGAGTTCTATTCAAAACTCACATGATTTAAACTTCTTTAAATCATTTTATCAACCCCTATTGATATTTATGATACACTATTATACAAGTCATGAGTAGCCTCTAGCTAGGCATCATGACTACCCAAATGTTAGGAAAGTCAAGTGGTTTGACTATACCCTTCCATAGAAACAGTTACCGTACAATTACTCTTTTCACCACTCTTATCTCAATTAGATTTTGAGTATGAATTTCAGTTAACTTATATAAATCTAATTATGTATGTTGTACTAATTTAACTATTGTTTCCAAAATGCCCTGTATGGATCCCTATCCATCTTGGCATATTACTATGGCTAGAGATTCTCTGAACAAGGCAATTATAGAATCTTGTTTGATAACTTCCCTTAATAAATCTGGGATGGTGAATTCTTTGTCAGTCACTCAACTATCTTCAAGTAGGTCATGATATACCCAACCTCCTAACTATGTTTACCCCCAGTTAGAAGTAATCAGTTATAGAGTCAAAGTATATCACTTGCTACTTAAGATAACCTTGGTGATCTGAAGTCTAAGGATACTTGCACAACCGTTATGAAGAGATTCCACATCGACATAGATTTAATATCCATGTGAGGATTCTCTTTGTAGGTCTCCAATGAACTTGTTCTTCTAACAAGCATCAAGGGGAATTCGGCCAGCCTTGTGGTTCCTCCATTATTGGTTCATTCAATCATTCTCTAGTGTGGATTACTAATTGGAGGTGTTTAATTTTGGACACTATGATTTGCGACAACCCGATGAGAAGGAAAATCAATTGTTCAACAAAAATCAAAGATGATTTTTCTTATTCTCATTAATATGTATATTATAAATTCATGGTAAGATCAGATCTATTGGTTAAAAAAATTTAAATTCTGCTTATGTATGAGATGCATGTAACCGATAATTCCCAATATGGTATTAGAGCCTCGGTTTTGCCATGAATCTAAAATTCTATATTTTGCGGAATAGTTATTATTTTTGAGTTATTTATTTCATGAACTTTAAAATATCATATTTGATTGTTCATGAATAAGAAATATTAATTTTTGGATGTATGTGCTCAAATATATAAAATGAAAAATAAAAATGATTCTTTTGAGAAAAGAATCTTGGCTTTGGCATGAATGGCTTTGATTTTTCAATAAATTTTAGGGGCTTTTCTAAATTAAATTTTTATTGATCCACTATAAAATTATTTTTATGATAATTTATGTGTTTAATATGTGATATTAAGTCATAGGATCAAACAAAATTAAAATCGAACAAGTTTTGCATGAAAACTAGTTTAATCGAAAAGTTCGATAAATTGGTGTTCTTGGTGTGTTCTTGTTTAGAACGATTTTTAATCTTCTAAATATGATGTAGCTGATATATTAATGTGTTTTTAATTAATTGGACCAATTAAAATGGGCCTTGAATTAATTGGATTAATTTTAATTCATTAAAATCACTTAATGGGCTTAATTATATCTATGGACTTGATTTAAATTAGTGAATGACTTGGTGGGCCCAAGGAGCTTATTTAAATTAAATATTATAAACTAAAATTAATTTTATTAATGGGTTTTAAGGGCTGGAGTGGGCTTGGCTCATTCCAAAAGGCCCAAATGGTCCAATAGACACAAAACTAGTTTGTATGTGAACACACTTTAGGGTTTATTGTGTGGGTTTCGACATGCCCTTTGTTTTAAGCCCAAAATTGATTATTTAATTAATTAATCTTTTTAATTATTTAATATGATTAATTAATTAAATAATCAATTGATAATTAATTAATAATCAATTGGATTGATAATTAAGGCAAGAACACATGCATGTAAAAAGGTTTCCTAAAATGAAAGTTTCCAAAATGGAAAAGGTGTCCTAATTTGATCACATTATAAAAATAACTCAAGTAAGTTTCAAGAGTTGAAACAAAGTTAGTATTCCATGATATATTTTTACTTTATGCATTAGAAATGCATATAAAGGTGTATGATTGGCATGATGGATAGTTATGGACAAAGGCCAATGTGATTGAGCATAATGCATGTTTCGGCGCAATGAGGACTTTCATGTCCTGGCCACTTGTTTTTGGTTTGTATTTCTTTTTTAAATTGTAATATGTAATTAGATTACTTAGATTAGAATTAGAGATAGAAATGGAGACCACTATTAAGGAGCAAGATAGGCCGGATAGAGATCCAACAAGTTTGAAGATAACGTAATTATTTTTACTTGTTTGAATCATGCATATAACCTAGGTATGACCATTTTGATTTCCCTTTTGGCTCGGGGAGATCAATATATTAAAGTCCATAACTATACCATATTTGTATGCTTATATTTATGTGATAGATATAAGATGCATACCAATGTATGCCAACCATGTATGATAAAACTTAATTAACTTAAATCCCTCAAACTAATACTAAGGTATATAGGCCTTCCATTAATTTGAAGAGAACTAGAGTTCTTTATAGTGTGGGTTGTTGACCACAGTCAAGCTCACATTATATCGAATATGTTCAAATCTAATTAAATGGGTCATCTTAGCTAGCCTTTTAACTTGTTGACCATAGTCAAGGCTAATGGTTCTAGAGGCAAGATTAGGGAATGCATTTATGATATGCATGTATCAAGAGTTGATAACCTAATGATCCAATAGTTGTGTAGAGACACAATTGGTATAGAGATACCTACCTTTCAAGGGTATGGAGTTTGGCTTGTTGACCACAGTCAAGGTCAAATTACATATCAAGGATTGGATATTGGCCCACTAAGAAAACCATAAGATTTTCTCGAATTCAATAGTGAGGGCTATTGATTCGCAATAAAATAGTGGGAGTAAATAGATTAATTAAAGACCTAATTAATGCATACATATATATGAACATACTCTCATATGTTTTCTTTTTCACATCAAAGGTCATCATCATGAGCACATCAAACATTAATATACGATCAATCTTGGATAACAAGCTGGTTGACAGCAACTATTCTGACTGGATCAGGCAAGTGAGAATTATTCTCGGAGCTAAAAAGATCCATTATATCTTGGATAAAGATCCACCACCACTTCCATCAGATGATGCCATTGAAGAGATCAAGGGCACTTATCAAAAATACATGGAGGATAGTGAAGCAGTAGCATGTCTGATGCTGGGTTCTATGGCCTTCGAGCTTTAGAAGCAACATGAGATGATGGATGCTAGAACCATCATTTTGCATCTATAAGAGATTTATTCTTCTTAGGCTAGAACTGAGCAATATGAGATTGCTCGAGCTCTATTTAGTTGCAAAATGGTGGAAGGTACTTCGGCTGCTACTCACGCATTAAAGATGTATGGGTATATTGATTTGAGTAGACTTGGCTAAGTAATGGATAATGATCTATACATAGATTTAATCTTGTACTCGTTGGCTCCAAGTTATGCACCTTTCATGCTTAATTTCAACATGAAAAAGATCCAAGTAACCATTCCTGAGTTAATCAACATGCTCAAAATAGCTGATGGATCCTTGAAAAAGGATTCAAAAAGTGTCATGGTTTTCACTTCTGCTAAAGGCAAGAAGCAGAAGAAGAATAAGATGACCAAGGCGCAGCCAAAGCATGGTGGGATTTCCAAGAAGAAGGTTGCCAAAAAAAAGAATCCCAAAGGAACTTGCTTCTATTATGGAAAAGATGGTCATTAGAAGCGTAACTGCAAGGCCTATCTAGATTTTCTCAAGGAGAAGAAGCAAGCTGATGCTTCTACTTCATGTATTCATATGATTGAAATTAATACTTATTCTATTGTTTCAAAACAATATTGGGTATTAGATACCGGATGTGGATCTCATTTGTGTAATGATCTACAGGGGCTTAAAAGCATTAGAAGAGTTGGAAAGGCAAAAATATGTCTACAGTCAACTACTGGACAAAACATCTCTACAATAGTTGTGGGGACTTACCATTTGCCTCTTCCAAGTGGATTAATACTGGAGTTAAATAACTGTTATTATATTCCAACATTATCCAAGAGTATTATTTCTTTCAGTTATTTATTGAATGATTATGACATTTCTTTAAAAAGACAAATGTTGTTACATTTCTAAGAACAATATGTTTTATACTAAAGCTATCATTGAGAATGGTATATTTGTTCTTAATTTAATTAAAGAAGTGCCAAGAGAATGAAATGAGAAAATCTAAATACCTCATATTTATGGCATTGTCATTTAAGCCATATAAATGAGAAACACATGACCAAATTACACAAGTCAAGTGATTTGGGATCATTTGATTATGAATCATTTGATACATGTGATTCTTTTTTATTGGGGAAAATAACAAAATCTCCCTTTAATTGTAAAGGAGAATGAGCTAGAATGGTTTTGTACTTAATACATTCAGATGTATGTGGTCCAATGACTACACATGCTAGAGGAGGTTACTCTTACTTCATTACTTTTATAGATGATTATTCCAAATTTGGATATATCTATCTAATGATATATAAATCAGAAGCATTTGAACAGTTCAAAGAATTCAGAAATGAAGTAGAGAAGCAACTTGGCAAAAGTATTAAAACACTTAGATCAGATTGAGGTGGAGAATACTTGAGCTAAGAATTTCAGGTTTATCTTAGAGATAATGGGAATTTATCTCAATGGACTCCACCATATACACCACAACACAATGGTGTATCTGAGAGGAGAAATTAAACACTATTAGATATGGTTCAATCCATAATGAGCCGAGCAGACTTACCTAAGTCTTTTTGGGGATATGCATTAAAAATTGCTATTTATGTGTTAAACAGAGTTTCTAGTTAATCGGTTGATGTTACTCCATATGGGATGTGGAATAACAAGAAACCCACACTTTTTCATATAAAAGTATGGGGTTGTCCTGCTTATGTGAAGAGGACAGTGTCAGAAAAACTAGATGTTAAGTCTGACAAATGTTTATTTGTGGGATATCCAAAAGAAACATTTGGATATTATTTCTACCATCCCTTAGAACAAAAGGTGTTTGTTTCAAGGCATGCTATCTTCTTGGAAAGAGAATTTCTCCTACGAGAGGACAGTAGGAGTAAAATTGAACTTGGTGAAATTCAAGACCCACAAATAGAAGTAGAACAACCAATTGAACCTGAGATTGAGTTTCATAATGATGAGATTATAGTTGAACCTAATTATACATAAAATCCTAGAAGATCTACTAGAATGTGTTCTATCCCTGTGAGATATGGATTTCACATTGATTCAGATAGAGGCATAACTATAGTAGAGGACAATGAGCCTACAAGCTATCAAGAAGTTTTGAACAGTTCAGAACGTGATTTATGGCTTAAGGCTATGCAGTTTGAAATGGACTTCATGTATAAGAATAAAGTATGGAATTTAACTCAACCACCTGAAGGGATAAAACCCATAAGGTGCAAATGGGTCTTAAAAAAAAGACCAATATGGAAGGTAATATAATTACATATAAAGCTCGCTTAGTAGCAAAAGGCTATCGTCAAAAAAAGGTATTGACTATGATGAAATCTTTTCTCCTGAAGTGATGCTTAAGTCTATAAGAATACTTTAGCCATTACAGTTCATTATGATTATGAGATTTGGCAAATGGATGTGAAGACAGCTTTCCTAAATAAAAATCTGATTGAGGATGTGTATACGACACAACCAGAAGGGTTCACATCAGGACATAGGAAAAAGGTATGCAAGCTTCAAGGATCTATTTATGGATTGAAGCAAGCCTCTAGGAGCTAGAACATACGATTCAATGAGACAATCAAAGAGTTTGGTTTCTCACAGAATGAAAATGAACCTTGTGTGTATAAAAGGGTCAGTGGGAGTGCAATTGTCTTCCTAGTTCTATATGTGGATGACATATTAATCATGGGAAACGACATTTCTCTTCTCCAATATGTTAAAATATGGTTATCCAAGAAATTATCCATGAAAGACCTTGAAGAAGCATCCTATATTATGGGAATAAGGATCTATAGAGATAGATCCAATAGGTTGTTAGGTCTTTCTCAAAGTACATATATAGATAAAGTATTGAAGAGGTTCAATATGGATCTCTCTAAGAAAGGGTTTATACCCATGGTGTATGGGAAATACTTTTCTAAGTCTATGTATCCGCAGACACTAGAGGATAGAGAGAGCATGAATAGAATACCATATGCATCTACAATTGGTTCTATCATGTATGCTATATTATGTACACATCTAGATGTAGCATTTGCTTTGAGTGTCATAAGCAGATTCCAATCCAATTTTAGAGAGGAACACTGGGCAACTATCAAGAATATCCTTAAGTACTTAAAAAGGACTAAAGATATATTCTTGGTATATGGGGAGGACAGTTTGGAAGTAAATAGGTATACAGAAGCCAGCTTCTAATATGACAAAGATAATTGTAAATCACAATTTGGTTTTGTGTTTATAATGGGAGGAGGGGTAGTTAGTTGGAAGAGTTCCAAATAAGAAACAACTGCTGATTTCACGACAAAAGCTGAGTACATTGCTGCTTCAGAAGCAGCCAAAGAAGCAGTCTGGATCAAAAAGTTCATATCTGAACTAGGAGTGGTGCCTAGCATTGTTGATCCAATTTCTTTATATTGTGACAACAATGGAGCCATTACGCAAGCAAAGGAACCATAGTCTCATCAGCGATCCAAGCATGTTCTCAGACGCTACCATCTCATAAGGGAAATAATAGCTAGAAATGATGTGAAAATAGAAAGGGTCCCCACATATGATAATGTGGCGGATCCCTTCACTAAAGCACTTTTCCAGATAAAGTATTATCACCATATAAATAACATGGGTTTAAGACATATGAGTGATTGGCTCTAGTGCAAGTGGGAGATTGTTAGAGACTATGCCCTAGAGCCTATGTAATAGGGATGAATTTCATATGTATGAATTCATATTCTTAATAAAAGGCATCATTCATTTATTAATGCTATGTTTAAATGCATGAGTTTGTAAATCTTAAATTAATAAATGAAGTCCTTGATATTATAAACACAGTGCAAAGGCAATTATGAAAGTGTTCATGATATGAGATGTTTATTGCATGCAAATGTGTTAATATCTAAATATCCCTAGTCATAGAATTAACAAGATAGGACATTGTTAATTCGGACAGACAGGCACATGTTATGCTTCTTGAATGGTTCAAGCAATGGTTCTCATAACTGTGATTATGGAATATACTCAAAGCTAACATGTGGATGCTTGTTAGAAGAACAAGTTCATTAGAGACCTGCAAAGAGAATCCTCACATGGATATTAAATCTATGTTAGTGAGGAATCTTTTCATATCAGTTATGCAAGTATCCTTAGACTTGAGATCACTAAAGTTATCTTAAATAGCAAGTGGTATACTTTGACTCCATAACTGATTACTTCTAACTGGGGGTGAACATAGTTAGGAGGTTGGGTATAGCTGGTGGTGGAGGCTATGCCGAGAAAATAGCTAAGGTGTCTACTATTGAAATGACTTAGTGGCATTATTTAAACCTAGTCAGATCTTTGTCATGGGTTTTAGATCGGTTGATAAAAGAGGAAATTATAGCCATTGCTAGCTAGCCCTGCTCGAACTCAAGGTCAGCCTAATCATAGTACTAATCAGTATTGTGCCCACCATTGGCATACTGGATACTTACATATCACTGCTAGACTTTAAGGAATAGAATTTAAGATCTTATAAAATGTGTATAACCGATGTGAAGTATTGTAACTCACTAGTAGTAAAGCTAAGAAAGAGTATGTGTGCATGTGATATACATATAGTAATATTCATATAGTATAGTATGCATGATACTAAGTATGAAATGCAAAACAGGAATAGACTTGTAGCACATACATAAGTATATGAAACCATATAAAATGATTAATGGTAAAATGATGGTTAAGTGAATGTAGTATAAGCATGATTAATAGTATTTAAATTATCAGATAAATAGGTTATTTGTATAGGGAGTGCTACAATTTGTGGTATCAGAGCCTAGGTTTAGCCTTTTCTAGGTAAAAATGAACCTAGGATTCTATAGTATGATATAGTGTTTTGTTGGCCTGATGCAGAAGTCCCTATTTTCTTATAGATTAAAGATGGAGAGCTCAAGAGATGCTTTTGAGGAATCGGCTGAAAGTAACAGGCCAGTTAGAACCAATCCTTCTAATCTTGGATCTTCATCATCCAATCCAAATGAGGTCCCAACAGCCATCCCTGCAGAAGCATTGTTAAAGATATCATAGGATATGGCTCAAATTCTTCAAAGGATGACAACAACTAAAGCCCTAATATCTGAAATTAGGAAGCATGGTGCTGAAGAGTTTTTAGGCACTAATCTGGAATAGTCTGAGGAAGCTGAATTTTGGCTGGAAAGGCTAGAGAGAATTTTTTATGAAATTCATTGTCCAGTGGGTCATAAGGCATCTTGTGCTGTGTCCTTATTACAGGGAGCAGCTTATGATTGGTGGAAGTTGGTGTTGAAGCAACCCCAATTACCAAATCCCCTTACATGGGAATTTTTCATAGCTGAATTCAAGAAAAAGTATTTTACTGAAGCATATAAGCAAGAGAAGTTAAAGCAATTTCTCAACTTGAAGCAGAGAGTTATGTCTGTGGTTGAATATGAGAAAGAATTTAGTCACCTGTGTAAATATGTTCCTGATGAGATGTTAACTGATGCTTTTAAATGTAGACAGTTTAAAGATGGGTTAAATGATCGTATCAGAGAAAAGTTAATTGGATCTACATCTTTACAAGTGGTTAACTTCACTCAACTGGTTACAGCAGCCTTGCGAGTTGAAAAGAATGAAATTGCAAAAAGGGAGAGAGAATAGAGAAGGAGTGGGTCCAAGGGTGGATCTTACACTGGAAAGAGAGCTAGAGGAGCTTAAGGAAATCAGCCAGCTGAGTTTGGCTATAGTTCTGCAAAAAGGGACAGGAGACAAGAATCATCTGCAGTGTCTAAGCAGGGAAGGGAAGCTTCAGGGAAACAGAGTGGGGGGCAACCTTCAGTGTGTCCCCATTGTAGTAGGCAACATTGGGATAGTTGCAGGAAATTGACTGGGGCGTGTTTCAAGTGTGGTGGTATTGATCACTTCATGGAAAACTGTCTTTCAAAGAGGGAACAGGGTGTTGGATAGCAGGGCAGTAAAGGAACTTTTAATGCACCATCTTCAGGTAGAGGCAGATGAAGAGGACATGGGGGATCGAGTCATTAGGGATCCCAGTCCAGGAATATTTCTGAATCATTTGACAGACCCACAGCTCCAATTGTTCCTATTCGGGCTTATGCAATGAAAGCTAGAGAGGATCAGAGTGCTCCAAAAGTCATAGCTGGTATTTTCTCTCTCTTTGATTCTGACATGCATGTACTGATTGATCCCGGTTCCACTAATTCTTATGTTTGCACTGGGGATATGGGTAGAAGTGAGTCTATTGTACATGAACTGGAATATGATATATGTGTAACCAACCCTTTGGGTCACAGTGTTGTTGTTAATAGAGTGCATAAACAGTGTCTTATTGTAATTCAAGGGAAAGAATTTCTTGCTGATCTTATTGAATTGCCATTTTGGGAGTTTCATATTATACTGGGTATGGATTGGCTGTCTAGACATCATGCAGTGATTAATTGTGAAGCTAAAACTATAACTCTTATTGGTGCTGATGATAAAGAAACTATAGTTTAGGGCATTCGATCTAAACCCATAGCTAATGTAATAACAGCTATGCAAGCTAAGTGATTTTTGAGAAAGGGGTGTGAAGCTTTCTTAGCACTTGTGCTTGATTCAAGAAAAGAGATTGTGAATCTCCAAGAGATTCCAGTGGTGAAAGAATTTCCTGATGTGTTCCCTGAAGACTTACCTAGTCTTCTACCTGAAAGGGATGTTGAGTTGTCTATAGAAATTCTACCTGGTACAACTCCTATTTTGAAGGCACCCTATAGAATGGCTTATTTGGAATTGAAGGAACTAAAGGTTCAACTACAGGAGTTGCTTGAAAAAGGCTTCATTAGGCCTAGTGCATCACCTTAGGGTCCACCGATTTTATTTGTGAAGAAAAAAGATGGGTCTATAAGGATGTGCATAGATTACAAACAGTTAAATAGGGTAACAGTGAAAAATAAGTACCCTTTACCTAGAATTGAAGATTTATTTGATCAGTTGAAAGGTGCTGGAGTGTTTTCCAAGGTTGATTTGAGATCGGGTTATTATCAACTTTGGGTTAAGGATGTGGATGTTTCCAAAACAGCCTTTAGAATCCGATATAGGCATTATGAGTTTCTGGTGATGCCATTTGGGTTAACAAATGCACTGAATGCATTTATAGATCTTATGAATAGGGTATTTAGACCCTACTTGGATCAATTTGTTGTTGTGTTCATAGATGACATTTTGGTGTATTCGAGAAATGAAGCGAAACATGCTGAGCATTTGAGAATTGTTTTACAGACTCTGAGGGAGAATAAGTTATATGCTAAGATGAGCAAATGTGATTTTTGGCTTAAGGAAGTTTCATTCCTTGGTCATGTAGTATCTTTTGAAGGCATTAGAGTGGATCCAGCAAAAATTGAGGCTATAGTGAATTGGAAGCCACCTCAAAATGTGATAGAAGTGAGAAGTTTTCTGGGCTTAGCAGGTTATTACCGTTGTTATGTGAAAGGCTTTTCAGTTATAGCTGCACCACTCACTAAACTATTGAGAAAGGGTATAAAGTTTGAGTGGATTGACCGGTGTCAGGCAAGTTTTGATCAGTTGAAGAAATTTTTAACAGAGGCTCTAGTTTTGACACAACCAGTTACAGGAAAGGAGTATGCTATGTATAGTGATGCTTCTAGAGTTGGCTTGGGGTGTGTGTTAATACAAGATGGTAAAGTAATTGCCTATGCATCTAGACAGTTGAAGTCGCATGAGCAAAACTATCCAACCCATGACCTAGAGTTAGCAGCAGTAGTGTTTGCCTTAAAAATTTGGCGACATTATTTGTATGGGGAAAAGTGCAGAATCTATACAGATCACAAGAGTCTCAAATATTTGCTCACTCAAAAGGAACTTAACTTGAGGCAGCGAAGATGGTTAGAACTGTTTAAAGATTATGATTGTATATTGGATTACCATCCAGACAAAGCTAATGTTGTAGCTGATGCCTTGAGCCATAAGATGATGGCTGCTATGATTGCACATCACCGTAGATGGAAACTTACATATGATGGTGCTTTAATAGCACAGTTGAAGGCTAGACCTTGTTTGAAGCAAATAGTGATCGATGCTCAGAAACATGATGAAAGGTTGCAACAGATTTCAAAGTCTTCACATGAAGGGACCCAGTCTGAGTATTCGGTGAAAGAGGATAGGAGTGTGTATTATCAGAATAGATTATATGTTCCTGATGACAAAGAATTAAAAAGAACAGTATTGAATGAGGCTTACAATACAGTATTTACTATGCATCCTGGTGGAAATAAGATGTACCAGGATTTGAAACAATGTTATTGGTGGCTTGGCATAAAGAAAGATGTGGTAGCATATGTCTCCAAATGTTTGACTTGTCAGCAGTTGAAAGCAGAGCACCAGTTACCCTCTGGTTTTTTGAACCCCATCCCAATTCCACAGTGGAAATGGGAGGATATTATCATGGATTTTGTAACAGGATTGCCCCTTACATAGAAAAAGCATGATGCAGTTTGGCTTATAATTGATAAGCTGACTAAATCAGCTCATTTCATACCAGTTCAGATGGATTACCTTATGGATAAATTGGCGGAACTTTATGTAAATGAGATAGTTAGATTGCATGGCATTTCGGTGTCAATAATCTCTGATCGAGATCCGAGATTCACATTGAGATTCTGGCAGAGTTTGCAACAAGCACTAGGAACTTAGCTCCATTACAGTACAACATTCCACCCTCAGACGGATGGTCAATCTGAACTGGTTATCCAAATTCTAGAGGATATGATGAGAGGATGTGTTTTGGATTTTGCAGGAAGTTGGGATAGATATTTAGCTTTAATGGAATTCGCCTACAATAACAGTTATCAAAGGAGCATCGAGATGGTACCTTATGAGGCCTTGTATGGCCAAAAATGTAGAACTCTTGTTTACTGGACTGAATTGTCGGAGCACAAAGTTATTGGTCTAGATATTGTTAAAGATATAGAAGAAAATGTACAAGTTATCAAGCAGAGATTGAAGGAAGCTAGTGATAGATAGAAGTCGTATACTGATTTAAAAAGAAAAGATATTGAATATCAAGTGGGTGACAAAGTGTTTTTGAAAGTGTCCCCTTGGAGAAAAGTATTGAGATTTGGGAAAAAGGGTAAATTGAGCCCAAGGTTTATTGGCCCATATGAGATTTTTCAAAGAGTTGGGCCAGTGGCATATAGGTTGGCTCTCCCTATGGAACTAGCCAAACTCCATGATGTGTTTCATGTTTCTATGCTTTGGAGGTATTGATCAAATGAATCCCATGTGATACCAGTTCAAGATGTGCAAGTACAGCTGGATTTCACTTATGATAAAGAGCCTATAGCAATTCTGTCTACAGAAGTTAGATAGCTAAGGAATAAACAAATTCCACTTGTTAAAGTGCTCTGGCAACATCACGATTTACAAGAAGTTACTTGGGAGCCAGAACAGCTATGAAGGAACAACATCCTCACTTATTCAAAATAGGTATGAATTTCGGGGACGAAATTCTTAAGGGGGAGAGAATTGTAAGGCCCCTAACATAACCCTAATTTAATTTGCATATTTTTGAATGGGATTTTTATTTGATTAAGATTAAATTAAATTAAATGAGGATTTTGTATAAGTAAGGGTCATGGGGGTTAATTATCATGTTATTATGCTAATTACATGAAAATAAAATTTAAGAGTATGGTTTCATATTAATTGAGGGTGCAATTGAAGTAAAAAGGTATTAATTTGGGGTAAATTTATAATTTCTGAAACTTAAGGGTCAAATATGGATAAAAGCTTATTTTTAGAGGTCAATTTGAGAGAAGGAATAAATTGATAGGTTAATGTTTGAAAGGAATTACATTGAGGGGTTAAAGTTTAACATGCAAAGATTAGCTAGGTGATTTTGTGGCACGCAAAAGGCTTAAGGACTTATAAAGGAATTATCCCTTGCTTTTATAAAGAGCTAGATTTCAGAGAGAGAGTGAGTGAACGGTATTTTCTTCAAGAAATGCAGAATGTTCTTCTTCCTCTCTCATTTAAGATTCAAATTGATTTCTTTGAGTAATTTTGAAGAGGAAAATTTGTGCATGTGGTTAATCAAGAGTTTAATGCATTAATTTAAGGTAATTAAGCTATTAATTTAACCCTTCATCATCATCATCATCATCATCTTCTTCTTCTTCTTTTCATTTTGGCTGAGGAAATGTTAATCAAGTGTTGGAAATTTTAAATGGTGATGATGTTTATGAAGGAGAAGAGGAAGGAAGAAAGAGCAAAGGAAAGGATATTGCAAGAGGTTGAAGATATAGGAATTTCAGCCAAGGTATGGGAATTTAGGGTTATGTTTTTGGGTTTTATTGAGGTTTTGGTATGAATTTTGAAGAATAGAATATCAGATGTGAGAGTCACTTCCGAGTCGTGAAGCTCTTCACGAGTCTTGCACCTTATTCTTCTAGGTCATTCGTGATCATTGGTTTTCAGTCGTGAATACCTTCACGAGTCTTGAATTATAGTCCGACTCATGAAGCTCTTCACGAGTTGTGAAATTTAGCTTTTCTTCTCCACTCATGAACCCCTTCACGAGACGTGAGTTTTGGCCTTTTAGCTTCACTCGTGAATCTCTTCACGAGTCGAACGCTTCTTCGTGACTGATTGACCTATCTGGATTGTTTTGCTCATAAGTTGAGCTATATAATAGCAAATTGAATGATTTTTTTTGCATTGAAAAATAGACTTCCATACCTATATTGCATATTGAGAAACCTAAACTTAAATCTGCCTCTAAGTACATGAAATTTAGGTAAATCCGGACTAGTTCCCTAAACTTCTCATAGAAACAGAATTTACAATAATGTGCATAACTTTTTGTCGAGATGTTGAAATGTTACAAAATAAAATTATGGTAAAATTAGAGACATGAAATTCTAACTTTGATGAGAAATGTTGGTCTAAATCCTTCTAAGTTTTACGTTATGAATTTTCTAAGTGACAGTCCACATTGTTTTGGTTTTAAAAATAGCCTATAGTATTTCTCAAATACCTCAAGCTATAGGTTAGATATTAAGATAAATCTTGATGCTTTGGAAACTAGACACATAGAGGAATAAGATTGTAATAGATCATTTTGACTAAAAATGACATCTTCCATTCCAATTGTGTCTCACAAGTCGAGTCCAGAATGTTGCCCTGTGCAGATTGTTGCTACACTTGATATTATGATTTTTAATTAATTGAGACAAATAGTTGTTTATGTGATAGTAAAATAAATTGGATAGGGCATGTAATATGACTATCAATGAAGGATTTATATGCATACATGTACATTCGTTTGTGTATATGAATAAAGATTAGTGATGAAATATCTAACCTATACATGTAATTAGACTTGTACAAGATTGTCATATGCCAAATTGATGTATACATATGTAATCCTATGACATGAAAGTGCACATGATCTGAATGATGATAAAGGCATATATATTGGTAAATATGCTTATAGGAATAAGCCTACTATATGCGAATGTACCTACAGGTATGTACATTTACGATTATGTACATGAGTGTATGAGCATGTAATTGCCCTATGAGATAGAAGATGTTGTAGCATGACTATGAACATGTGAGATGCTTAATGAGAACATGATCAAGTATATGATATGATGATTATATGTCATGCCTATATGACATGATACAAATTTATAGTCACACGAATTGGATGAGCTAATTGTATAACTTGGCTTATGAAATGTGCATATATCTGTTTATGCACCAGAGAACTCATAGTTTTACAAGACTCTATATATGTACAAATAGTATACTCTGAATATAGTCATAATATGTGAATTGAACATGAATATAGTTCTGCTTGTAATAGAGTTTTAGATGTGGATAGATAGGCACCTATAGGGAAATTGCAGCTGCCATAGTCTGGCCCAATTGGGTCTAAAGTATGTTTGATCCCATTTGGATCATGAACAGCCCCGTTTGGGTTGATAGGTGACCTCGTTTGGGTCTGCTTGATAGGTCTACAGTATAGTTTGGTCCCGTTTGGGTCTATAGATTCGATATCTTCGGATATTCTTTATTTTGATACCGATGTGTATCGATAGTTCCCGTTATCCATTGATAAAGCTAAGGCAGGCTAAACTTTATTTATAATAATGATCAAAATTAAATAGTTAAAGTTTATCTGACTAAAGATTGATATTGTGGATTATATTGTTGGTTTGCCCATAGAAATTATGTTTCATTTGAATATGTTCACATGGGAAATTGCTGTCTATATGAATTATGAATATGAGAATATTTGTTACTTTCTTGGGTATAATGTTTATGTACATGAGGATATGTTTTATGCTTTAAAGTATTTGTTATTATTGTCATGTTATGTTGTACATGTTATTTATAGTACATGTTGTATGTATATTTTGATGACCATTGTGAGTGGTCATCCATCTGTAGATATTCCCCACTAAGCTTTATAGCTTAGCACGGGTTATTTATCCATGTAGGTACAGTTAACAAGAATTTTGTTGAGGGACGATCTCTGCATCAGGAAGGGCCAACCATCGACTGTTAACCTTGATGTAGGATATTTTTGTATTACTATTATCATATGTTTTGCTTTTCGGCCAGTTATCTTATAAAATGTGTATAACCGATGTGAAGTTTTGTAACTCACTAGTAGTAAAGCTAAGAAAGAGTATGTGTGCATGTGATATACATAAACTAATATTCATATAGGATAATATGCATGATACTAAGTATGAAATACAAAACAGGAATAGACTTGTAGCACATACATAAGTATATGAAACTATATGACATGATTAATGGTAAAATGATGCTTAAGTGAATGTAGTATAAGCATGATTAATAGTATTTAAATTATCAGATAAATAGGTTATTTGTATAGGAGGTGTTACAAGGGTCGATTGAGATAGAGGTAGAATTTGTAGTGTTACTAATATCGGCTAATTTTTCTATGCTATTAGAGTAACCTTGGTTTCACAAATTAAGGATCTTTATATCAAATTATAAAGATCCCGTATGAGGGGTAAGTGGTCACCATAAAAGCTACTAGAGAGAATTGGTTTTCCACTATGATCATGGCTAATCAACCTTTTAATGGGTTCCATATGGTCGCTATCAATGCTGATGATGAGATCTCCTCAATTGGTAAACATGATGAAGAAGATGAACTATTTATCGGGTGCTGGACTTGGCAAGAACTCATAAGGTCCTTATAAAATAATCACTAAAATAGTGCAAAAAGATAAAAGAAAATGAATAGGATATAGCAAGTCTACTAATAAGAAAAAGATCTAAAGAAAGTCAGAAGAAGTCTCTCATATCTTAGATAGAATTATGCTTGCATCTGTAGAGTCCCAGTATTATGGTGAAGTTGAGCCAGTTCTAGTTAGAGGGAGGTTATGCTCAGCTTTGACCTATTTAATGATGTTTTTTACTAGGTCAATTGAACCATTAAGCCTATCAAAGGGTTTTGGGATGAAGAAATAATGTTCAAGTTGTCTAAATAGGATGATGATGTTCTCGAAGAAATCATAACTCTAGATTTTTTTTTGCCTTTAGAGTCAAGGGAAAAGAGAAAGTGGAGTTTAAAGTATCAGTGCCTAGGCCCTATGCTAAGTGAGAATGTTGCAGAAGCCATTATAGGGGTAGATGAAGGCTCTTTATTATATACAAAAATAGAAAAGGATTGTTTGTGGTGTTGAACTCGCCAGATGTAGATGAGGATGCTTTTATAGATTTACTTTTTGTACCCAAACTTTTTAACAATGATGTACATAGTTCTCTTTATATTAATAATATGAACAAATTTGCTTATTTGTGTGATGTTTTGCATAATTTCACTACATATAATCATGATCATAAATCATGTATATTTGACATTAATCCGACTAATGCTACTCTTTTAAATTTTGGAACTCCTAAAAATCCAAGAAAGATCTTAATAGCATTTGATGTTAGGAGAGAAAAATTTGAAAGAATATTAAAAAATATAAGAGTCTTTGCTGGACTTTGAAGACATGCCGAGAATTGATCTAGAGATAGCTGAGCTTGCCATTCCTATTTACCCTGAGTATAAGCCGATCAAACGGAAGCTTAGTAGGCTTAAGCTATAATGGGCCGAAAAAGTTAAGGAAGGGGTAAAGAAGCAAATAAAAGCTAAGTTCTTGGTAGTCATCCAAGAACCAACATAGCTAGCAAATGTAGTCTCTATGGCTAGGAAGGACGGGAGAGTAAGGGTTTGCTTGGATTATAGGGATTTGAGCAAAGCTTACCCAAAAGATAACCTGTCACTACCTCACATAGATATCTTGGTGGATAGTGCGACCACTTGTGCTATGTATAATTTTGTGGATGGGTATATTGGGTATAATTAGATCCCAAATAGAATTGTAGATAGGATAAAAATGGCCTTCATCATTGAAAGGGGTACGTATGCTTATCAGGTTACGTTATTCGAGTTAAAGAATACGGGCACCACCTATCCAAGGATGGCTACGAAGATCTTTGATGACTTGATTCATAAGGAAGTAAAGGTGTATGTGGATGACATGATGATTAAATCAGCAACCCAAAAAGACCACTTTGAAGCATTAGAGAAATTTTTCCAAAGGATTGATAAGTATAATCTCCACTTAGACCCGAAGAATTGCATATTTGGGGTAACCTCAAAAAAGCTCTAGGATGTGTGGTAAGCTAGAGGGGAATAGAGGTGGATTTTGATAAAGTGAAGGCTATCAAAAAGATCCTTGTGCTGCAAAAAGAAAAAGAAGATTAAAGGATTTATGGGTAGACTCTAGTACATCAGTCGATTCATGGCCAAGTTGACTTCAATCTATAAGCCAAATTTTAAGCTACCAGCTGGTGGTTTGAAACAATGATTGTCAGCTGGCTTTTGACATAAGTAAATAATACCTTCTACATCTGTTAGTGCTAAGGCCACCATAAGTTAGTAAACCTCTGGTTTTGTACTTTGCTATAGAGTAGGGGCTATAATGGCCATGGAAGATGATTTTGGGATCATGTATGAGGTGTACTACCTTCGTAAGAAATTCTTTTCGTATGAAGCCAAATACGTGGAGGTAGAAAAGATTTGTTTAGCAATCATTTGGGCTTCTAAGATATTAAGGTACTACTTCCATTTATACTGAGTGCAAGCAGTAGCCAAATATAACCCCTTAAAATACCTACAGGAAGCACCTTCATTATTAAGGAAGATGGGCAAATAGTTAATCCTTTTGTAGGAATTTGATATTGAATATATCATTAGAAAGACCATCAAAAGAAGAGCTGTAGCGAAGTTATTAACAGATCAACCACTAAAAGGGGAAGAGATAACCTATGAGTTCCTCGATGAAGGTATCGTAGCTATAATAGTACAAAGGTTGCAAATGTACTTTGATAGAGCTGTAAATAACAAATGTGTTAGAGTGGGAGTAATCCTAGTAATCCCAATGAGAGAAAAATTGCCCTTGGCCAAGAAATCAAGGTATAAAGCCATAAATAATGAAGTCGAGTACAAATCTTACATCTTTAGATTGGAAGCTTTATTAGCCATGGGGCAAAGATCGTAGATGGTGATTCATCTATGGTGGTCCATCAAGCAAAGGGTGAATGGTCAGTAAAGAAGGAATGACTATTGCCTTATATCAAACATCTAAAAGTTCTAAACAGTTAGTTTAAGGTTTGCATGTTTGGGTATGTGCTTGGGATGAAGATCAATTGGCAAACTCTTTGGCAACTCTTGTGTCAATGTGAGATAACCAAGAAGGTGTAAGCATAAAGCTTTTGCTTATCTTCAATTCTAATAAACCTTACTTTAAAGTCGAATAGGTGATGGATATTGAGGCAGAATATGTGAAGCCTTAGTACTTCGACATTCAAAACTATCTTGAAAAGTTGGTATTTCTAAAAGAGGATACAAAAGGATTAGGAGATGATTCGTAAGCTATCTGCTTGATTTATTGGTATAGAAGGAGTGCTTTACAAGAGGCAATTGGATGGTTTATAATTAAGGTGCCTAAATGAAAAGAAGCTAAAAGGGTCATGGAGGAAGTGCATGTAAAGGTTTGCGGAGCCCATATGAATGGATTATATTTGGCAAAGAAAGTCATACACCAAGGATTTTTCTAGCTCACCATGGACACAAACTGCTATAGGTATGTGAAAGAGTATTAGTTATGCTAGTAGTATGCTGATTTGAGACTTGTATCGATGTCAAAATTGCGTAATCTCACCTTGCCTTGGCCATTCACTATTTAGGGCATAGATATTATAGAAGTGATCCATCTACTGGCATTAAATAGATAAAGGTTCATTTTGGTGGCTATTGATTATTTCTCAAAATGGATAGAAGTAGAATCGTTTATTATTCTAAGTGCAAAGACATGGCTAAGTTTATTGAGATAAATTTGATATTTAGATATGAGCTTCCATATCATATAGTGTCAGACAATGGGTCCCACTTTCGTGGAGAAACCAAATAGTTACTCAAAAGTATGGTGCTTAGCACCATAAATTCTTGACTTATCGATCTTAGGAAAACGGAGCACTCGAAGCAGCCAATAAAAACATCAAAACGATCTTGGCTAAAATGGTTAGAATCTACAAAGATTGGGTCAAGAAATTACCTTTTACACCATAGGGTTACAGGACAATAGTTAGGACTTCTATAGGAGCTACTCTATTTTCGCTGGTCTATAGGATAGAAGCAGTGTTACCTATAAAGATTGCCCCTCTCTATAAGAGAGAAAATATCATCAGCCACTTGATCAGTGAATTGAGAAGTGTATGGCCATACCGAGATGAAATAATGAGTAATCATTATTTATCTGAGAGTTCAGTGTCACTGGAATATCAAGAAAGGAATTAATATATATAAGGATGACTAGTTCCATGCCTTATATTAATTCTAATAATTATGGGTAAGAGACTATGCAAAATTGCATTAGGTCACTAAACGCCATATGCATTTTCATTTAATTTGGAATGCTATAATATCTTGCTAGAGAATATATATAGCCTTTGAATTAATTTATTAATTCATTGCCAACATTAAGTGGACCTATAGGATCACACACAAAGTATTGGGCTTAAAATATTTAAATAAAGTATTGGGCATTAATTTGGGCTTTTAATTAAAGTCAAATTAATGTATGTAATGGGCATTATAAATGTTATTGGACCTTGGCCCATGAGAGAGAGAAATTAAGCCCACATGGTTTAATTTCAATTAATTAATTATCTTGTATTAATTAAGTTAATTGAGTATTAAATTCTAATGATATTTAAATCAAATTAAAACACTTAATTAAAAGATGACATAGCCGAAATTCCTAAGTTAAATACTAAGGGAATTTCGGCACATGTGTATTTCCAAATTAAGTGATTAATTTAATTATAATGTCTTATGGTTTATCTTGGATTAAATCAAAATAGTTTGAATCAATATATATTACTTATTTTAAGGAAGTGATTAAGGCTAAAATAAATTATCTTGAGGTAGTAGATTTTAGATTAATCACTTACATAATGTGATAATATATATTGAAAGGAAAAAACGTGAAACCCTAGTTCTTCTATGGTTTTGGCGTGAACTTCTCTCTCTCTCTCACAAAATTCTCTTGGCCAATTTTCACCAGGAGAAAGGATTGTTCCTTATTCTCTTGTGTTCTTGGGTATTAATAGCACCTAAAAGAAGTACAAGATCAAGTCTTGTAGCTTCAAACCATAGCCATTACACAATACTTAATTTGAGAGCTAGCAATCTCGGTTTTAAGCTATCTTTACAAATGTGTGTGTGAGAATAGAGAGGAGTGGCATAAAGGTTGTTCCTTGGCATTGGTGGTGAAGGTCTAAGGCTAAGATATCCTCCTTGGTTGCTGGTCATCATCAAAATCAAGTTTTAAAAGGCATCTAAAGTTGTAAGTTTTAAAACCCTAAAATTGCATGTTTCGATTCTTGTCATGGAATTGTATGGCATGTATGATTAAATTTTTATTGTTTTCCGCTGCGTGATCTTTATGTGCATACCATGTTATATTCCATCATTTAGGGTCACCATTCAACCTGAAATTGTTCTAACATATACAATATGATTCTTCATTCTTTCTCATGCAATACATATTCTTATGATCATTTTGGGCATTTATATGTTGATATGTACTCAATTTGCAATAATTACTCTTACTTACTTGTGTGTACATCATTATATTCACTTACTTAATAATATATTCACATGAAATTTTTTGTTCTAATCAATCATATTGCATTCCTTTATCATTATTACAAGTGAATTCATAACAACCATAGTGAATATCATTCAAACTTAGTGAAAACATACCATTTTTCTTAGGTACACCATTATGTTCCATTTATGTTAATTATGTACACATGTAATTTATGGTTCCATGCATGCATACTATAATTATATATCATGATAATGTCCAAATTATGCTAAATCATCTATTAATTAATCAATTGTCACATGATAACCTTAAGTACTCTATTCATTCACCTTAGGTTCCCTCACTTTTTGATTGGTTTCTTCACTATTTCTTTATCCTTATGTGTTGTTAATTCATTGTACTAATATATTTCAATTTATTTCTCATTTACACCTAAATTACCATAGTTACATAATGTGAAATTGTACAAAACTCAAGGGAATTAATTAGAATAAAGTGTAAGATTGAATCCACTTATCTCAAAATAACTTAAGATCATCTAATTGGGCTTCCCCCTTTTTGTTCCTCTTGATTTCCCTTGAAAATCCATCTAGGCCAAATTTTCCCTAATTTATTTTTCCCAATTTTCTTTCTTTCCTTTCCCAATTTCTTTTAGGTACTCCACTCCAAATAAGCTCTAAGATAGTTAGAAATGAATTTAATGACTTAAAATTGTTGGAGATATGAAATTTGGTAGGTTTTTGGTAGAATTAGGTTAGGGAAAAAGAAGAAAAATAGAGAAATAAGGGAGGAAGAAGAGTCTGCTGGAATGGGGAAGAAGATGGGTGATTTTTTTAGAGAAATCTAATTTTTATCTTTTTTATACCCATACTAATAGGGCTAAATTAGGTCCAACCAATTAGCCCAATTTCACACAAATAACCCACTTTTTAGTCCAATTAATTTTTTTATTATTTCCATTGCTCAATTTCATATCTCAATTGATCTTAAACTAATTTATTATGACATTTATGCCCTTAAAAAAATTAAAAATGGCCTTTAACTTTGCTAATTAAATTAACCTCAATTTTTTACCATTTTTTAGAAACTAATGTTACACTCATTAGAATTCTCTAAAATTTTGCCTCATGTGTAAGAATATATGTAGGAATTTGTGTCTAAAATTTCAAGTCATTATAACATCATTTTGATATACTTCTAACTCTTCAGAAGCAAAATCAGCTGGTTAGAAACCCAAATATTCAAAATTATCAGAATAATTAGGATTATTTCTAATAGATTTGCGCAAATGGAATAATTTTTAGAGATCTATGAAATATTTTAAAGCTTGATCAAACTTGTGATCAACCCTTTTTATGGTACCGTAGAAATCCTGTACTATTTATTTTAGGGACCTATTTGGGCTTAAATTCTCCTTAAATTGTACCATTTGGCTCCATTTAACATCTATTTTCTCTTTTAACAGGTCACCCATCCTGGTACCACCTTGGGTTGTACACTTTTAACATTTAGGCACTTCTAAATCCTACTATACTATACTACTATAATCACACCAAAAACTATTTTAGGGTTATTGCTCATGCTCTACAATATACTTTTCATATTTACTAAAATTTTATGGTGCTATAATCTATAAGTTATCCTCTACTACCTTTGTCGGAGCTTTATGTTAACCAATTCACCCTATTATCAATAGTAGCTGTTGTTCTTTTTCTTAAAAGCTTAATACCGCAAGTATATGGTGTAGCGATTATAGTACTTCAGATATTGATCCCACGAGGAATGTTAATTAGAATTACTCACTATTATTACTCAATTTTAATCTTGTTAACGACGTTTATAAGTGGAAATTAATTCTAAACTACTCTATTGTGTAAGCTAATTAAATCTTAAATAAATATAATCAAAGAAGACAATAAATATAATAAAATCTAATGATCATGTATTCGATACCATTATTTCAATTAATATACTTTAATCTTATTAGTAAGCCAAATTGGAATATATTTCTAATTTCACTCTCTCGACATGAATTAGAATGCCTAAAACATGCAATTGAAGTGCTAATTCTCAACTCTCGTTAATGAATTAGTTGATTCTAATTACTTATTTTAAGATTATTCACCAACCTAACTCCCTTATTTGTGACCATTATGATGATTTTCAAAGAAGGAATTGTCATCTAAGGTCGTTTTCCTTAACTTATAATGATACTAATAAAGTTTTAATAGCAAATTCTACATATAAAGATTATTTATGTAAATGGAAAATATTAGTTGTTCATATATAATCAAATGCTAAAACAATATCCATTTAAAGATTACAAGGAAGAAATAAAATTAAGAAATAGAAGAAGGGGATCTCTCAACCCTTTTCCCTTCACAAAAGGTATCTTCTCCCTTGCTTGCCTTCTTCTTCAAATCATGAAAATTAAACTAAGTACTAAAATACTATTGTTCTTAAGATCACAAAATCAGAATCCAAAATTCATCAAAACCATCATCCCAAATTTTGTTCAACTTGATATATATATGAATCTCTAAAAGAGATGTACCTTAAAAAATGACCCTTCACCAAAGTTGTAATTATTGACTAAAAAGTGCACCTCTTCAAATTCAACTTCCTCATCCGCCTTCCGTCGCGCTCGCGACAAGACACGACCAGATTTAGCTTGCTTCACTCGCTATCGCGACCTCTTTTTGCGTTGTCGCCCTCGCAACAATGCCCTTATAGCCCTAATTCCTCACATTCTTCCCCAAATGATCTCCTTTAAGCCCCAAATCATTTCCTTTCTCCTACAAAACAAGCAAAACATCCACAAGCACACAAAACACATAAAAGCAACAAAATATAGATAAAATACCAAAATAATAAACACAATACTCAACAAAACTACTAATAAAAATACAATATTTATGAGCTTTTCAAGCTCATATCAATTCCCCACACTTGAAATTTTGCTTATCCTCAAGCAAAAACTCAAAATGCAAGAAAAGAACATAAAACCTCACATTTATCAAACATTCACACAATAATGTAGCTTGCATTTGTAATTGATGACCACTTGGAAAAATTCATGTTACAACTTCATCTCTATGTATCTTAGTCTCAAGTTGCAAATTCTCAAGCAATATCCTTGCCTATTCAACTCAACACCCATGCACATTTGGAGAATTAGGAAATTTCAAAGCACAAGAATATAAGCACTCAAGAAATTAAATATCTTAACACATGTATAGACTATTTCATACAAAACATTGCCTAAAATAACTCTCACTCAAACACTTAATTTTTTTCACTCAAGTGTTTAAAGGTTAGTGTTTCACTCTTTTCTTTAATATGCCATTACATTCCATAAGCTTGTAATTGAATAAATATCTCAACTACTAGTATAACCAAATGCATGAAATCAAAAGGTCTTAATCAAGGTTGTAACTTTGCTTAGGTAAGGGTAAGATCAATTTGGTTAGGTAGCTCCTAATGTATAGAGAAAAATAGTGATCACCATATCAAAAGAGACTCAAAACAACTTAGCATGATAATAAGAAATTTTAACTTACTATTCTAACTCCCTTTCTATTATCCATTCATTATGCTAGTTTTCTTTTCTTTGAATCACTTTTTAACCCCTTTTTTTCCTGTTTTTTTTCTTTCTACTAGCTTTTGTTTTAACATTTGACTTATAAAAAGTAAAGGGAGCTAACTATTTATCATGCTAATACTCAATAAAAATTGTCTCAAATGACATAGTAATCCTAATCCTTTACACATAAAGGGTGCCAAAAAGAAAAGTTTGTAGTTCAAAATTGGATTAAGGCTAATTATGTGTTGATTCTAAAAAAAATTGGTCAAGGCTCAAAATTGGCTACCTAAAGTCAACAAGGGTGGTTTATTTAAGCAAGTTAAATTGGCTATATTCTAGTACCCTTATCATTTCTCATTCATAATTTATACTAAATGTAATCTTGAAATTTACCAAAAATAGTTCTAGAGTATTTGACATATCAAGGCTCTCATACAAAGAAATATATCAATGTAAAGGCTCAAAAGCTCACTTAGCTATAGGTCAAATTACTCTAAGCAATTATTTGCCAAAATAATCATATTTCATGTAAAAAGATAAATAACTTAAAAATTACCTATACTAAAATGCTTTTCCAAATCATAACCCTCACTATGCACATAGAGATGTCAACGCAAAATAAACACTGATATTCCTTAAGAATTTTGCTAACTAGACCAAAAATCTTGTGCCAATGAAGTTATCTCATGACATATTACCAAGCATTCATCAACTACAAAACTCTCCAAGATTATGCCAACTAAAAACAACTTAAAAATCTAACATGCTTATAAAAACAACATAAAAGACAACACAATGCATTTATGCACCATTCCCCACACTTGAAGGACACAATGTTCCTATTGTGTGAGAACAATCACAAAAACAAAACACATAACACTAACATGCACACAACACAAACAATCACAAAAACATAATAAAAAGTAAAGATAGGAGAGAAATGAATGTTACTCAGCTGGTCCACTTGGGGACCCTGGTGGTGAAGGAGTGAATTGAACGTTCTGATGGTGAAAGAAGGAAAGCAGCTTACGGCTTAAACTTTTGTGGCTCTTATGCATTTGTTGCACAGTGGCCTCTAGTGAATCCATACGGGTCGCCATGCTTTGGTTTGCAGCTTCAATGCCATCTAAATGGGATATAACCTGTTATATTCCCGTAATATCATCTTGCCCAGCACCAACATATTGTCTAGGACTATCATCGTGTCCAGCACCCGAATCACTAGCTTGTCCAGTTTCATCATCATCACCATCCAAATCATTAGATGCTGCAGCAGTTGAAGATTCAGGACCTTTACCTTTGCCCTTAGCACGACGAGGACCAGCATCCTGGATAAATCGTGAGACAAACTGTAGAGGCCAAGTGCCTCTATCTAATACATGAGAATTGCATAAGTAGCGGATATCTATTAAAGCAACAGGCTTATTTTCATCCACAACAAAATTATCCAAATCACCTAAACACCCTAGAATAATTTCGATAACCATGTGACACATGCCTACCATTTTTGTCTTAGCAATTGATGCATGATAAAATCCATCAAAAATAAAATCAATCGAACAAGGTGTTTTACGTGATAGCATCAAATTAAGCACAAATAAATCTTTAGTTTGAACTTTGGTGCTTTCAACTCGTCCAAATAATGCATGACAAATATATTTATGAAATAAGAACATAGCATTATTCTTGATAAGTCTATTGGGTGAATTTTTGTTGTTGAACTCATCTAAGCCAGTTAATTTAGTCCAAATAGGCTAGTGATCAAATACATTAGCATTAAAACATTTTCCATTCAAAGGAAAATCAAACCATGCATGCATTTCATCAAACCCAAAAACAAATTTAGCACCCTGATGTCTAAATTTAAAATGAGTCTTTTTACTGTCCACATAAGCCAAGGTGACAAAAAATTCAACTGCCTAATCCTTCCTGACAGGTAAAGTCATACTAGCAAATTTTTCCACTTCATATATTTGACATATTTATCAAGTTATGCAGTAAGCCCTAGATCCTTAAGCAAAGTAGTATCTAAGTGTAGCATACCCACATAAGTTTTTGTGTTGAAAAATTTAATTTTTTTTCCTTCCTCCTGGAATAAATAGGAAAAGGACTCTCAAACCTGTCTTGGAGGTAATCAATAGCAGGCGATGGCAAACTTGGCTCTTCTATGGGTCGTTTATCCTTTCATCCCATAGATTTGGTGCGTACCATGATGGAAAACTGGTGAGAAACGAGCTAAAATAATAGAATCAAATGAAGAAGAAGAAAAACAACACTCAATCCAAGAAAATCTCTCTCACAAAATCAAGTAAAGAAGAAAAAAATGAGAAAAAGAAGAAAAACGTGAAAGGCAACACACAGAAAATTTGGAAAGCGGCTGAAATGGGAAGATGAAGGGTTTAGGTTAGGGTTTTAAATATTTATATGTGAGGTGAAAAGGCAGCCAAAAACCATAAGGTTTTAAATTTCGTGTCCTTTCACGACCTCGCGACACTATCGCGATCACGATAGGATACAAAATTTGAAACCTACCTAGCTCGCGAGGCATGTCGTGCTTGCGACAGTAACAAATACCTAATCTTCCCATTCAGCAGTTGTGAGGGCAATGATGTCGCACTTACGACAGAATCCTGTAATCCATCGAACACATCCATGTCGCACTCACGACAAGAAAGATACTTCATATTTTAATAATGATAATTTTTTTTAATGGCAAATAGTTTTTATAAATATTGAAAATAAATGTAAGACATACAAAATAACTTGTAAAATAAAAAAATAAATGTATAAGAATCCTAAAGAAATTTAAAAATGAGCAAAGAAAAATAAAAAATAAAAAATAAAAACTCACACATACAAATAGAGAGTAATCCTACGAATAATCACTAAGTCAATTTCAAAGAGATAAAAGATACCTCTTTGCCCTGTAATGCTCCATCAAAATATATCTTACAATGATGAACATTAGCTTTAAACAAGTCTCCTTTACTATTCTTTAGTTCTAAGTACCCATGATCGAAAACTTGTGTTACTTTAAAAGGTCCACTCTACCTAGATCTTAATTTTTCAGGCAATAATTTTAATCGAGAATTGAAAAGTAGAACCTTATCCCCAATCTTAAAGCTTTTATACTTAATGTGAGCATCATGCCATTTCTTAGATCTTTCCTTATATAAACATGCATTTTTATAAGCAAGAAGACGCAATTCATAAAGTTCATTTAATTGCAAACATCTTTTTAAACCAGCATCTTCCATGTCATAATTCAAAGTCTTGATTGTCCAATATGCCCTATGTTCTAATTCAACAGAAAGATGGCATGCTTTCCCATACACTAATCGATATGGAGTCATTCCGATAGGTTCTTTGAAAGCAGTCTTATATGCCCATAATGCATCATCAAGCTTATGCGCCCAATCCTTCTTAGAATTAGAAACAGTTTTTTCTAATATCCAGTTAAGTTCTCTATTGGCCACCTCTACTTAACCGTTGGTTTGTGGGTGATATGGAGTAGCTACTCTATGGTGGACACCATATTTATGCAATAAAGATGCAAAAGATCGATTAATAAAATGCATACCTCCATCACTTATGATAGCCCGTGGCACTCCAAACCGTGAAAAGAGTTTTTTTAAAAACGTAATCACCACCTTTGAATCATTGGTTGGTAAAGCTTCAACTTCAACCCACTTTGATACATAATCTACCCTAACCAATATATAAGATTTCCTAAAAGATATAGGAAATGGACCCATAAAGTCTATTCCCCACACATCAAAAATTTCAACTTCCAAAATATTATTCAAAAGCATCTCATCTCTCTTCCCTATGTTACCTGCCCTCTGACACTTATCACACTTAGCTACAAAAGTCCTAGCATCATTAAAGAGGGTAGGCCAATAAAAACCACACTCAAGCACCTTAGAAGCAGTTTTTGCACCACCATTATGCCCCGAATACAATGATGAATGACAATGAGCTAAAATATTCACATGCTCTTCCTCACTCACACACCTTTATATAACACCATCCCTACTTATTCTAAATAAATAGGGCTCCTCCCAAAGATAGTTTTTAACATCACTAAAAAACTTCTTTTTCTATTGCCATGTCAATCCATAAGGTATAATTCCTGCAGCAAGAAAGTTAGCAAAATCTGCAAACCAGGGCACATGCTTATAATTTATTGACATAAGAGACTCATCTGAAAAAGATTCATTGATTTCATGGCTATCCCCTAGTGGTCCTTCATTATTTTCTAATCGAGATAAGTGATCAGCTACTAAATTTTTAGAGCCTTTCTTATCCTTAATTTCTAGATTAAATTCTTGCAATAGAAGAACCCAACGAATCAACCTAGGTTTGGCATCTTTTTTAGCAAACAAATATCTTAAAGTTGCATGATCCATATAGATTATGACCTTAGATCCTAAAAAATAAGATCTTAACTTATCACATGCATAAACAACAGCCAACATCTCTTTTTCATTGGTAGTGTAATTCACTTGAGCCGGTGATAAAGTATGACTGGCATAGTAAATCACATGCAAATGCTTACCAATTCTTTGACCCAACACACAATCTACTTCGAAGTCACTTGCATCGCACATAATCTCAAAAGGTAGCTCCCAATTAGCAGAAGTGATTATAGGTGCACTTGTAAGGGCTTCCTTTAAAGCATTAAAAGCATGCATACATTCATCAGAAAATTCAAAAGGAACTTCCTTAACTAACAAATTAGTTAAAGGTATAGCTATTAGTGAAAAATCCTTAATGAATCGTCTATAAAAACTAGCATGACTTAAGAATGATCTAATGCCCTTAAGTGTAGTTAGTAAAGATAATTTCTCAATCAATTCAACCTTTGCTTTATCCACTTCAATGCCTCTACTGGAAATCTTATGGCCAAGAATTATTCCATCTTCAACCATAAAGTGACACTTTTCCCAATTAAGCACTAGGTTACTCTCCCCACACCTAGCCAACACTCTATTTAAATTACTTAAACACAACTCAAATGAGTCTCCATAGACAGAAAAATCATCCATGAAAACTTCCATGATGTTCTCAATCATATCCCCAAAGATAGAGGTCATGCATCTTTGAAAAGTTGCAAGTGCATTACATAACCCAAAAGGCATACATCTGTAGACAAAAGTTCCATACGGACAAGTGAAAGTAGTCTTCTCCTGATCACTAGGGTATATAAAAATTTAAAAATATCCCAAATACCCATCCAAAAATAATAATGAGAATGCCCAGCTACCCTTTCCAACATTTGATCAATGAAGGGTAAAGGAAAGTGATCCTTCCAAGTGGCAAAATTTAACTTTCTATAGTCAATACAAACCCTTCAACCCATGGTGGTTCTAATAGGAATCAATTCCCCACTCTCATTTCTCACTACTGTCATGCCTCCTTTCTTAGGTACATAATGTATCGAGCTCACCCAAGCACTATCCAAAATTGGATAGATAATCCTAGCATCTAGCAATTTTATGACCTCTTTCTTAACTACCTCCTTCATATTTGGGTTAAGTCTCCTTTGCCTATTTGCCTTAGGTTGACAATTATCTATCATATTAATCCTATGCATGACAATGTTAGGACTAATTCCTTTTAAATCTGAAATTTGCCAACCTATGCTCTTTATTCTTTTCCTAACCACCTCTACGAGCAAAGCTTATTGATTACTAGTAAGTTTATTAGACACAATGATAGGTAAAGTATGATTTAAACCAAGAAATGCATACCTCAAATGACTAGGTAGCTCTTTTATCTATATCGTAGGAGGACTTACTATTAAAGGTGGTATAGGTGCATCATTTCTATATAAGCTTTCTGGCCTTGCACCCTTTTGTTCTTCCTCCCTACTAACTTCATCCTCAATAAAAACCTCATCTTGACCCGCTTCATTAAAAACTGTTACAACACAAGTATCAATGGCATCTATTTTCATGCATATATTTTCATCCATAGGGTACCTTAATGCCTTATCCATGCAATATTCTACACTATCATCCCCCACTCTCAAAATTAAAGAACCCTCATAGACATCAACCAATGCCCAACCAGTTCTCATGAAAGGTCTCCCTAATATCAATGGGCACTTCACATCATATGTAAAATCTAGGATAACAAAATCAGCAGGCAAAATAAATTTATCCACTTTAACTAACACATCTTCCACTATGCCATATGCTTTTTTAATTGATTGGTTAGCTAGTTGTAAAACCATTGAAGTAGGTTTAACATAATCTAACCCCAACTTTTTGAAAATAGATAATGGCATAAGGTTAATGCTTGCTCCCAAATCACATAAACACTTAGGAAACTCAACATCCCCTAAAATGCATGGAATTGTAAAGCTACCATTATCTTTCAGCTTAGTAGGCAAGTTATTTATGATAATAGAACTACATGCCTCAGTCAATTCAATGGTAGATACATCTTCCTAACTCCTTTTTCTTAGCAATTAGATCTTTTAAAAAATTTGCATAATTAGGAATTTGTGTTATAGCCTCAACAAAATTTAAATTTATATGCACATGCTTTAATTTGTCAAGAAAAGATTTAAATTTCTTATCTTGCTTTTTTTGCTTCAATCGTTGTGGAAATGGCGGTTATGGTTGGAAAACCTTTGGAATTTTTCCTTGTGCAACCTCATTCATCGTGCTCGCGATAGGTGTCGTGCTCGCGACAAAAGGCTATTCTGCTATAATTGACACGCTTGTGACAGCTACTTCACTCACGATGGTGGTGGCTCCTGCTCTTATCCTGCTCGCAATAGGTGTCGCGCTCACGACATGAAGCTCATCCTGCTTATTATTTTCCTGCACATTACCAAACTTGTTAGTGAAAACAAATTCACTAGTGTAAGATTTCCCTGACCTCAAATTTATTGCCTTTAAATGTTCTTTCGGGTTGTCCTCCGTATTACTTGGTAAATTTCCTTGTAAGCATGATGGAAGAGCCTTGGCAATTTGCCCCAATTCAACTTCCAAATTATGAATTAAAGAGGCTTGATTCTTTGTTATTTGATCAAACTTATTTTCCATCCTCTCCTGGGCCTCCTCTTAAGCACTAAACTTCATATTAATTCCCTCCAAGAACCTATCCATTTTAACCTCCAAGGCTCCAAACCTATCTTGAGCTTGTTGTAACCCTACAGCCCTATTTTTGTTGCTACTATTACCCCAAGAAAAATTCGCATGGTTCCTCCAACTGGGGTTATAAGTGTTAGAATACAGGTTTCCTCGTCCTTGCCCTTGGATGAAACTCACTTGTTCTTTAGTACTAGCCATACCCAAATTACGCCCCTCACTACCATGACAAAATTGGCCACAAATGGTGCATTCATTTTGTGGATTACTTCCCATACCTAGGCTGTTAATCTTTTGGGTTAATGCAGCTACTTGGGCTTCCAATGCCACAACAGAATCTATTGAATAAAGCCCCCTAGTATTAGCATTTGCATCAACATTAGGTTCTCTTACTCTTTGGTTGGCCACATACAATTGTTCATGGACATCTCCTCCAATAACTCGGACGCGGCCTTTATTGTCTTCCTCATAAAAGAGCCACCAACTGCAGCATCTTTTGTGCTGCTAGTAGTTGGATTTACTCCATTATAAAAGGTTTACATCAATAGCTCCCTTGGAAGATTATGGTGTGGGCAACTTCTCTGCAATTCTTTAAATCTCTCCCACACTTCATACAAAGATTTAGTATCATATTAAACAAACGTAGTGATATCCTTTATAATCTTTGAAGTTTTGGCTAGGGGAAAATACTTTGATAAAAATGCTTGGGCTAACTGATCCCAAGTTGTTATAGAACCCCTAGTTAAGGAATTCAATCGAGCCTTTGCTTTTTCCTTCAATGTAAAAGGAAAAAGCCTAAGCTTAATTGCATCCATCGAAACCCCATTTATTTTAAAGGTATCACATATTTCTAAGAAATTTGCCAAATTTGCCAAACCATAAAATTGAATGTTGTTTTGAATCATTTGTAAAAGTGATGGTTTAATCTCAAATTGATTTGCATTTAGCGTTGGTTTTACCACCCCTTGCTGAGCACCACTCAATGCTGGCGTGGCAAAATCCATCAATCGCGGTGGATTCTCTTTATCAGCCATGGTCAATCTCCTAATCCTATTTTTCTTCTTGTTGGATTTGCGGTCACTCGAAATAAATCTTTCTATCTCTAGATTCAACGGTTCAAGTTCTTCTTGCGAACTCCTTGTACGAGGCATGAACTGTCAAATCCTGAAATTACACAATAAAACAAACAAACAAAAACAAATTAAATATCGTAATCCAAAATCATAAATCAAGATTCATAATGCAATAATTAAATCAAACAGTTCCCAAGCAACAGTGCCAAAAACTTATTGTTCTTTTTCTTAAAAGCTTAATACCATAAGTATATGGTGTACCGGTTATAGTACTTCAAATATCGATCCCATGAGGAATGTTAATTAGAATTACTCACTATTACTACTCAATTTTAATCTTGTTAACGATGTTTATAAGTTGAAATTAATTCTAAACTACTATATTGTGTAAGCTAATTAAATCTTAAATAAATATAATCAAAGAAGACAATAAATATAATGAAATCTAATGATCATGCATTTGATACCATTATTTCAATTAATATGCTTTAATCTTATTAGTAAGCCAAGTTGTAATATATTTATAATTCTACTCTCTCAACATGAATTAGAATGCCTAAAACATGCAATTAAAGTGCTAATTCTCAACTCTCGTTAATGAATTAGTTGATTCTAATTACTCATTTTAAGATTATTCACCAACCTATAGCAATTATCTCCATATGTGATCTCTCAAACTATGCTTCAATAATGAATTTCCTATTAACTATCAATAAGACGTTGCTCTCGCTAACTACCTTATTTATGACCATTATGATGATTTTCAGATAAGGAATTGCCACTTAACTTATAATGATATTAATAAAGTTTTAATAGAAAATTCTACATATAAAGATTAATTATGTAAATGGAAAATAGTAGTTGTTCATATATAATCAAATGCTAAAACAACATCCATTTAAAGATTACAAGGAAGAAATAAAATTAAGAAATAGAGGAAAGGGATCTCTCAACCCTTTTCCCTTCACAAAAGGTATCTTCTACCTTGCTTGCCTTCTTTTTCAAATCATGAAAATCAAACTAAGTACTAAAATACTATTGTTCTTAAGATCACAAAATCAGAATCCAAAATTCATCAAAACCATTATCCCAAATTCTATTCAACTTGATATATATATGCATCTCTAAAAGAGATGTCCCTTCAAAAATGACTCTTCACCAAAGTTGCAATTGTTGATTAAAAAGTGCACCTCTTCAAATTCAACTTCCTCATCCGCCTTCCATCGCGCTCGCGATGCACTAGTATAGTGGTGAGTATTCCCACCTGTCATGCGGGTGACCCGGGTTCGTTCCCCAGCAACGGCGCCAAAAACTTGTTTTTCTTTTTCCTAAAAGCTTAATACCGTAAGTATATGGTGTGCTGGTTATAGTACTTCAAATATCGATCCCATGAGGAATGTTAATTAGAATTACTCACTATTACTACTCAATTTTAATTTTGTTAACGACGTTTATAAGTGGAAATTAATTCTAAACTACTCTATTGTGTAAGCTAATTAAATCTTAAATAAATATAATGAAATCTAATGATCATGCATTCGATGCAATTATTTCAATTAATATGCTTTAATCTTATTAGTAAGCCAAGTTGGAATACATTTCTAATTCCACTCTCTCGAAATGAATTAGAATGCCTAAAACACGCAATTAAAGTGCTAATTCTCAACTCTCGTTAATGAACTAGTTGATTTTAATTACTCATTTTAAGATTATTCACCAACCTATAGCAATTATCTCCACATGTGATCTCTCAAACTATGCTTCGATAATGAATTTCCTATTGACTATCAATAAGACATTGCTCTCGCTAACTCCCTTATTTATGACCATTATGATGATTTTCAAAGAAGGAATTGCCATTTAAGGTCGTTTTCCTTAACTTATAATGACACTAATAAAGTTTTAATGGCAAATTCTACATATAAAGATTAATTATGTAAATGGAAAATAGTAGTTGTTCATATATAATCAAATGCTAAAACAACATCCATTTAAAGATTACAAGGAAGAAATAAAATGAAGAAATAGAAGAAGGGGATCTCTTAACCCTTTTCCCTTCACAAAAGTTATATTCTCCCTTGCTTGCCTTCTTCTTCAAATCATGAAAATTAAACTAAGTACTAAAATACTATTGTTCTTAAGATCACAAAATCAGAATCCAAAATTCATCAAAACCATAATCCTAATTTCTGTTCAACTTGATATATATATGCATCTCTAAAAGAGATGTCCCTTCAAAAATGACGTTTCACCAACGTTGCAATTGTTGATTAAAAAGTGCACCTCTTCAAATTCAACTTCTTTATCTGCCTTCCGTCGTGCTCGCGATGCATGTCAGGCTCGCGACAAGACACCCCTAGATTTAGCTTGCTCCGCTAGCTATCGCGACCTCCCTTTGTTGTTGCGCTCACGACAATGCCCTTGTAGCCCTAATTCCTCACCTTCTTTCCCAAATGATCTCCATTAAGCCCCAAATCATTTCCTTTCTCCTACAAAACAAGCAAAACCTCCACAAGCACACAAAACACATAAAAGCAACAAAATATAGATAAAATACCAAAATAATAAACGCAATACTCAACAAAACTACTCATAAAAATACAATAATTATGAGCTTTTCAAGCTCATATCAGTAGCATTGGTAACCTATCTCTTATACATGCAAAGGTAGTGAAATCATAATCTATAAGCCTTTAAATATCAGTTTTTGCATATAGTTAAGTTAAAAGGTAATGGTAACTAGAGATAAAAGCAATATACAGAGTACCTCCCTAAAAAGATAGTGGATGCCCCATAATGTCCAGTTGTTCCCTAAATTATCAAGCACAGCGAGAGGCAAAAAGGTAGCCCTATGCAAACCATATAGTGGTAGACATCCAGAATATTTATCTTATGTTACATAGTAAGGTGCCAGCCACACTTACATAAAATTGATGTTATCATCAGCCACTGTCGCTAGCCATACAATATCCTTATGGGGGGGGAATTAAAGTGGTAGAGTCATCTTCTAGAAAGATAGTACCTCAGAAAATATGTGTTGATCATCCTTAGAAGAGGTTTTTCTAGCAGTTTCAGCTTCTCTTGTAGCCACATCTGTAGAAAAAAATAAAGAAAAGAATGCAATAATAAAAACAAAAATAAATAAAAATGGAATGGGTTGGGTCCATTTCAAGCAAAAGTAAGGCATAGGATTACGTGAAAATCCAAAAATGGATGTGTTTCCCACTAAAAAAAGTTAGTGTGAAAATCCATAAAAGGCATACTATCTTTTACAACAATGATGATTATCTTATAAGGGCTTACCGGAGAAGAAAGTAGCAGTGTCAGTGCAGACTGCATCCAAATATAAGATGGTCTCTAGCAGGATCAGAGGAAAAGAAGTTAGGCTATTGTGAATGCCCTCAACATTGTTGAACAGTTGATAGTCACCAGTCATGTCCTCTAAGTTCAGTGTTAAATACCATGTGAGATAGATCAGTAAAATAATGCCAACATGAAAGGTGGGTACATCAAAAAAGTTATCCAGAAACTCGAGCAGTGTTTCTAAAGGGAGGGGCCCATTTCAATGCACCAATTTGGTTACTACTGATAGCAAAATTCATAAAGCTATACCAAATTTCCAAAATTTCCATCTACTAAGTATAACCCTTTTTTCCATACATGCTTACTCAATCCCATACATATTAAGCACTCTTGAAGTATAACATCACTGAAATTCCTTTTAAACTATCAATTACAACACTTTTGAGAAGCTAAAATTTTCTTTCCCTTGTAAAAAGCCCACACTTAAAATTTTACCATATATGCTAGCTTTATTTTGAAATTTTCTTTCTTTTTTTTCTTTTTTTCCTTTTTTTCAATGCTATCTTCATTGAAGGCAATATCAAATTATAAAGGAAAATTTAAAGGTAAATCAACACTATTCCTTGACTTCATTTTAAGCCCTTATTACCAATTCTCCATTATCTTACTACACCCTTATTACTACTAAAATCCTATTAATCCATCTAAACTTAGAGTGGCAACTCTAAAAAGGGGTGATGGGGATTTATTTGAACCCTTAGTCTCACTAGACTACGTATAGGATGAGTAGGGTATCATTCCAAAGGGAACGAGGTAAATTTTATATTGATGTAACAACAAGTAAATGGATAGGTAACAATTACAATTAAAATCATGCAATTAATGTAAATACTAAACTACTTAAAATATATTAAGTTAATTTTGGATAATAGATTACTTAAAAGATGGGATGAACATACATTATAACCAAATAAACTAATTCATCTTTGAATTAATTAACAATTGTATGAATGGTATGAATGGAGAATTTAGCCAAGATTCATTAAAGCAATTCTCATTGTCAATAAAGATGTTCTTACTTAGAGTCTATAAGCATTCTCATGTCATTATAGAGATAAATAAAAACTATGAAGTTCTATGCCAATTCTTTAACCCCTCAAAGTGAATTCTTTATCTCTAAGTGAATTCAATGCTTTAAGTAAATTCATTTGTTTTTCCATCAAAGAATTCCAATTCTCATTGTGAATTAAATGACTAATATACTAATTATGGCGATCAAGCATAATAAGCAAATCAAAGAACTCAAATAAACTTAAATCATACTTCATACATAAGGAGAATAATCATTCACTAGACAAAAATAAGTAGATGACTAACAACTTAAATTAAATAGTTATAATGTACCAAAAGAATTTAGCCATAAAAAAATTACAATAAGAATGAAATAAGAGACAAGAAAACATCACTCCCCAGGGTTTACTTTCTATTTTGACCTTCTGATAAATCTCTTATTCCTTTGGCTTTGCTCTTTTTTCATCCTCTAAAACTAAGTAAAATGAAAAATATCCAAAACAACTCAAAATGTTCTTAAGAAAATAGTAAAAGAATTCTTTAATTTTTTTTCCATCATCCTCTTAGAGTTTTTCTCCCATATATATAGAGCTTGACTCTACAGATATGTCCCTTAAGAAATCATGAAAGGTTGCTCTGAAAAGACATGATGTATGGCTGAAAGATCAGGTGCAAAAGACACAACGTTTTGGAAACAGATGCCTTGTCCGACTTATGAACACCCTCACGAGTCATGAGCCCCTTCTATTCTTCTAGACTCGTGAACCTCCATCTGACTAGTGAAGCTTTTTATGACTCAAAATTTTGTTGCCGAGTCGTGAGCCCTTCTTCTCTGCTTTACTCGTGAGCTACCTTCCGTCTCGTGATCTCTTGTCCGAGTCGTAATCCCTTTCACGACTCGTGATCTTCTTCTTTGAAACTTCACTAAATTCTTCATTTTCTTCACACTTCACCAACTTTTCCTAAAAACAAACATAAACACATAAATTGGACATTAACATATAAAAATACATATAATATTACATACTTAACTACATAAACAAAAGAAAAACACATACTAAAAGGTAGACATTTTACATGATATCAAATTCCCCCACACTTAAACCTTGCTTGTCCCCAAGCAAGAGAAAAGTGAGAAAATTTAATCTCAAGTCAAACTAAGTAAATTAAATTATAAAGCATTGCTCAATTTTTACTTAAGATAAGATTGAGATGAAATCAAATACCTTAACACTCAAAATATTAGTACATCAAGATTTAAAACATGCATCTTAGATTATCAAGTCACCTAATTTACTAATTCCAACATCAAGATAGTAAAATCTCAAAACTAACCATGCTCAAGAGAGAATAATGATCATAAAGCTTAAAAGTTTAAGACCATAGTTGCCTTTTAGGACAATTTGCAAGCACACATACCTTTAAACCTATCTCATGGCATTTTTAGACTATATTTTTTATCTTTTTCTTTCTATTTTTTTTATAGCATGGGTATACTTTTAGACTTTATCTCATAAATAGCAAGAGAATGTAGTATTGGGTGCGTTTTACGCTCCATCCCATACTTTATTAAAATTTTTGGATATGCATCTTGCTTTATTTTCATCTTGCATTTTTCTTTTTTAACTAGTCCTCATCCATTATTGAAAGGCTTAAAGGTAAGTATTATGGCTATAGTTTCCATGAGACAACTATCATCCTAAAATCTTAAACTAAATGAGCAAACTCTAACCTTAAAGCATAGTTAGTAAAGATACTAAACAATCTAAATTGTTGAAAGAAGTAAAAAGAAATAACTTAAAAACATAAAACACATGCCAAAAATCTTGAATAACTAATCAAATGAGTATAAAAGGTAAATGAATCTTCATAACAACCTATATTTCATACAATATGAGCAATACTTATAATAAAACTCACTATAAAAGTTAGTCTAAATAAAGAAAAAGATAAACAAACAACAACACACACAAGTGCTCCCCCACACTTAGAACACACATTGTCTGCAATGTGGAGAAACAAAACAAACACACAAACAAAAAGAAAATTAAAAATAAACAAAAGCATAGAGGAAAGAAAACTCCCCTTAAATTCATGGTGAAGGTGGAGGTGATAGGACCTCATAGCCCGCTTGGGCAATGAAAGCGTCCACTTTATGCTCAAGGCGGCGTTGACGATGAACCAATTGACTTGTTGCTTGCTCCAAGGAAGCCAATTGACTTTGGATGGCGGATTGATTGTGTAGCAATTGATTGAACATGGAAGTGGTGATATTTGAAGAAGATCCAGCAGTTGGTGTGAAAACAGGTGAATGACTAGGTGTACCCTCCATAGGATCATCACTTTGCCCTTGCTCCATTGGTCTTGACTCTTCCGAAGTGCTTTCCACAGCAGCCACTTGTGGAGTAGAAGTACTTGGTAGTTCCTTCCAACAAGAACGGTAAATAGGTGGTATGTATTGAAAGGAATGGTTAATGACTTCTCCTCGTACAAACAAATGCTTAGAAAAATATAAGCATGGAAGTACAGCATCATAAGTACGCAAGTCAATATTAATTCTCCTAGCAATAGCAGCTATGACATGACCATGTGTGATAGGGGACTCCGGGCGACTAACACAATTCAATAATTGTTTGAAAATCCAATAAGACCAACATATAGACTTACGATTATGCACACACCACATCAAAAATAGTTCATGACTAGAAACTCTATTAAATTCAGGCTTGTTGAAGACAATGGAGGCAAGAATCTTATGCAAAATCCAATATTTTAAGTCCGATATAAACATTGATTTAGCCTCTCTAGTCCTATATGGTGTAGTCAATCCAGTAAGAAAGTTCCAAAAATCATTAGGGCTATAACTCTTAGGAGGAGTACATAATCCACTTGGTTTAAAACCAAAAATACGATGCATCATGAAATAAGTAAGAGTTTGATCAACACCATTCAAACGAAAGTCTACAAGTCTAGGATTATTAGCATTTTCTTTGAAATTTGTGTAAAACTCCAAAACTAAATCAGTGTAGAACTGCTCATGCATATTAACAAACCGCAAGAGACCACATTGAGATAACATTTCATTGACTTCATCAAGAACACCCACTTATTCAAGCAAAGAGCTAGGAAAATACTTACATTGAGATTTTGCTCTATCCTTAAGAACAAGGAACCTGTTACCTTCATGGATGGAAGAAAAAGGGAATGGTGAACCAAAGTCTGTCTGTAAACTCTGAAGTTAGGCATCATCTCCTCCCTGCTGACCCCTTGATGCTGAAATGTTCTTAGTTCTAACCATAGTTGTAAAAGAGAAATGAAACAGAGAAAGCAATGTGCAATGTGAATGGAAAGAAAAGAAATGAGAAGAAGATGTTGCAGAGAAAGAAAAACAAAGAGACAAAAGTAAATGAAAATTACAGTTAAAGAGAAAGAAGTGGACGAAAAGAGTAAAAGAAAAGAGAATTGAAAAAAAATAAAAATGAAACTAACGACAGTATTTATAGAAGAAGGAGGGAAAATGAAAAGATATGACGTTTAGAAACCCTAAATATAAGTTATAACTGTTCCCCCTCTTTAGAGTTAAGTTAATAAAGGGTAGTTAAGCTAAATTAAAACCTCTAATACTCCTAATTAAAAGAAATAAAAGTGAAATGAAGAAATAAAAATGAATTAAAGATAAAAACAGGAAGGTAAAAATCACGACTCGTAACTTTGGAACAGTGCTTCACGAGTCGGTATGTACCTCACGACTCGTGAAGTATAAGGCATTTTGTGCATAGGAAGAAATATTCACGAGTCGACATATTTATCACGACTCATGAAGAAAAATAGAGAGATAAGAAATGTACATGGTCACGGGTCGGTATTACATTCATGACTCGTGAGCCTTTCTCAAATAAACTTAACACTTAGTATAAAGAACTGAATTAAGTTTTCTAGATGTCTATTAAAGCCTTTCTCAAGATATTTAACTTTCACCTATTCTTGGTTACTCTTTTCTTAATCTTAACTTACTCAAATCAACACACAATTATAGCTTATTCAGATTATAATCATGCATTAATCCAACTAAATTAACCTAAGAGCATGTAAGTCATTATTCAACTTAAACCAATTAATTAACCAATGCTTAATCAAGTTAATAATTAACTTAAAATTGAGAAAAGACAAGATTATGTTTAAGAACCAAGAAATAATCAACTTGTATTTAAATTGGAACAACTTAAGTCATAACAATACAAGTTTAAGGATTCAAGTATCCTTTAGCAAAAGTTAAAGAAAACTACTCACAAACCATTCTTAAAATTAAAACGTTTTGAAGAAAACAATAAACAAAGAACGTAAAAAACAACTAAGAAAACAAAGCTTAATTCTAAGGATTGATTCCCTTCTTCTGTGTTTTGAACTGTTATTTATAGGCAAAATTGTAGTAGACTCCTTGTTAAACTCCAGTCACAGAATAGGAATCAAATTCTGCTAAAACAGGAAGCTCGAAAATCCTTCGCGATGTGGGAAAACTGGATCACGTGGCCACGCCCCTCAATATGCCTTCTTTACACGTGACCACGGCTCCATTTGTTCTTCCTCCACACGTGGCCACGTGTGGTCCTTCACTGGAATCCACGTGGTCACGTGGTCTTCACTTTGTTTCTTCAATTCTCATCACATGGCCACGGTTCCTCACAAAAACTTCTTCACGTGGCCACGTGTCTTATGCTTCAATGTTTTCATGTGGTCATGTCTCAAGGCTCTGGACTGGAAACTCATTTTCTCGCCTAAATTCTTCATATTTGCACTTATGGCCCTAAACTTTGCACTTTTTACACTTTAAGCCCTTTTATATCAATTTTACCCTGAAAAACACAGAATTAACCTCAAAAACATAAATATTAACAAATTAACTCTAATTTAACCTAAATAAAACCAAAAAAACTAAATAACACAACTAAAAACATATCAAAAACTATATATAATTCACACTTATCAGTTTTAATGGCAGGTTTGTAGGCCTTCTATTATTGCTCAATCCAAAAGCTATGTTTCTCTCTCCTTTTGGACCTCTAATGTTTGCTTTCTTTTTGCAATCCTAGACTTTTACTCATTAGGTATATTGCAAATATGGTATTAACTTCAAGTTTAATGTCTAAATCCATTTGGCCCTCTTCATCACCATCAATTAGTACATTAAGAGAGTCACCTTGTTGTGATAAAGGTACATTTATTTCAATAGCCATAAAAAACAATTCATTATATAATACACTTTTTTTATATATAGTAATCATAATGCACTTACATGGCTTGTATTAATACCAATTTTAAGGTTATAAAAATAAAAAAAAAACCTTAACCATATTTCTTGTTTCTTACATGCATCCTATCAAAATTCAATGTGTTAATTATATGTTTATCAACTCCTCCCCTAACTTCATACCCATTTGCACCATTGATTATACCCTACACTTATGAGTTATGTCTCTATTGTTCTTATATACCTTTAGATAAGCTAGTGACCATTCTTTAACCCACTTCGAACACTAGATACATAACTTAGCAATTATACACTTTATCTTAATCCTTATCTCCTCAAGCATTCTTATAATTGGTTTTTATCTTACTTTTAGGATCCAACTATTAAAGCTCTCTACCATATTATTATCTACACTTGATGATCTGCTTTAAAAGAAGTATGCTTTGCACCAGTTCTCAGAATCGTATGTCAACAAATCTTCAAAAGCCTTTTTCTCAATTTCACCAAGTATTTTCAGATTATGAACAAACTCTTCATGATAAGTATTCCATGAACAATTCCTAAAGTTTTTCTTCATCTTATCATAGCTCCAAGTTTGACACCAATTTGAATAAATGTGTTTTGCACACCATCTATGGTCACTTTCGGGCAAAATTTCAATTATAGCTAGAATTATACCCTAAAAGAAATACAAAATAAAGAAGAAATCCATAATTACCATCAATAAAAGCATCTAAAAGAAAACTCTAAAGCAACACAAAGGTAATTAACATATTTGGAAAAAAAACACAACATATCTAACATTATTGTCATAGATTCCCAATCTCCAAGTACCGATGCATTTCTCAAAGTTCTAACAAACCATGACCAATTGAACTTGGTTTCCTTAGACACAATGACCCATATAACTAGATATATGTGATTATCTCTATCTACACCTACTGTCACACCCTTCTCGAAACAGTCTTTTTCAAAGTGAAATTTAGCCGAAATCGGTACGTTATTTTTCCAAACAAGACGAAACACTTAAAATACTTTTTCATTAATTCCATAATCAAACAACAGTCTAACAACAATTAAAACAAACACCAAACATCATACCAAAAACTTGCACTATCCACTCTTCCATTGACAATTAAAAAATATAATCAAAATACAATTCAATCTTTTACCTTAATAATCTAAGTATATACATGCCAAAAGCTTACACCAACTAACACAAAAATCTTCTCTTCAGATCTGGACCCACCGCGCACTACTCCTGCAATACTTTAGAACCTGCACGCAGTAAACACTACGTGCTGAGCATTAAATATGTCCAGTGGTGACTACCAATCCAAGAATTTCCCAAGATAAAGCATAGTTTCGTAATTTATGCTTCTACTATTCTTATTTCATTAAACATTCTCTTTTATTTCGGTTATCATTAATCATATTATTAACTCGTATTTTGATAATCACTGTTCTTTTATTTCCAAACTTTCAACTTTACTTTATAGTATCTTCTTAGGTGGATCGATATCGGATTTACTTTTACCTTTACGTTAATGATTACTTTAACTTTTACTTTTATCATTACTTTCATTTTATCTTTTAGTCACAGCGATTTAATTATCGTTTCATTTAGCAATGTGTATTGGTACTCGTGTCTTTACTAGTACCAAAATAAACTATTTTTAATTCTCACTTTACTGTTCAATTATTCAATCTGTATTATAATTATACTTCTCGCTATTAATTCTTTTATTTTGCTTTAACTTTTAACTAATAATTACATTACTATTTAAAAACTTTTAAGCTTTATTGCAAAGTGATATAGCTGTTTCGGAACACTTTGCAGTCAAAATTCTCTTTCCTTCATTTATGCATTGCTTATGTTCAAATATTTATTGAAACTTATGTCTTTTACTTTTTCCTCATTGACCACTGATGTGACTTTCTATTGTTTTACTCTTCATTTAACTTTTCTTTCAGAAATACCTTACCTAAACATTACGTTTCATTTGATGTCATTGCTATTACTTTTTTAACATTAAATAGGAAATTAATATTATTTTCCAAACTTGTCACTTTTCCTACTAGCAATTGGTGCAGGAAAATACCAATTAAGCAAATTTATCTTTTTCATGTTAAACAAAATATATTTTAAATCCTTATAAAAACTTATCTAAACATTAAGTTAATATTTTATTCTTATAAAACTTTTCTTTTTCTTTGTCTTAATAATTATACTTTTCAGAAATCTTTACAGATTTATTTCAACCTTGCATTTTCTTTCAAATGAAATATTTTTCATTATAACTTTTTATATTCAATTCAATTAAACAGTACCAATTTATTCATTTCGATGCGCCCTTAGTGCAATATAACAGAATTCTCAAAAAGGATACTCGGGACTGGATCCGAAGGTCCCACTGAATAGATAGAAAAATGATCTCGAAAGATCAAGTCTCACAGAGCAGAAACAGATACATTTTCACTTTCACTAAAGGTATGGAGATCAAAGATCCCACCCATAGCTAAGCAAGTCGTCATGACTTGCACCGCGGTACAGAAGTGTCCCTATGGCTAGCCAATTATATCCAAAATAAGAATAATAATACCTGCTTATTGCTAAAAACAAAATAATCAATCACATTTGCAAATATTTTTTAACACTTAAAAATTTTTAATTTCTTTCTTTTATTTATTACTACACTTTATTCTGATCAAAATGCACTCTTGTATGCCTTTGACTATTCCATAACTTTTTGTCCTTTTATTCACTTTCTCTTTTCTAGTCACTTTTACGAATTATTCTTCGATAATTCACTCAGATACTTAAACTTTTCAGTCTTTTATACAGATTATAAATTATGAATTATGGCATTATAATTCACAATTTTCTTTTCTTCTTTTTGAATAATTCTTTGCGAATTATTTTTCAATACTTTTGAGCTTGATCTTTTTACACTTTATTTTTCTTTTTGTCCAAAAATTTTTAATTATTTGCTTAACTGACTTTTATTTCGTCAGCAAAATATTTGATACTCTTTTACTGCTTTTTATTGACTAATTTATTTTGATAAATTAGTCACACCTTTATTTTACGACTTTTTACGCAATTAGGAATTCTATTAATATAATTTATTATTTTGTACCTCAAAAGTACATAATTTGACTTTTTATATAGAATTATTTATGTTAAATACATAATTATAATTTTGCCATTATAGTCATTTATTTTCATTTTTATTATGTAACTTCTTCCATTTTTTATCGTTCATTCTTTATTTTACCATTTTCAGTTAAAATTATATTTCAGTCCCCATACCATGAAAACTTTACTTTTTGACACAGTTAGATTTCTAAAATTACTATTTTGCCCTTGTTAAGTATTTCTTACTTATTTTTACTCATTAATTACCCACTTTGAAAATTACCATTTTGTCCCAAAATTTTTATTTTCTTTCATTTGAGTCCTTTTTCCATTTAAAACTTCATTTTATTTTTCTTTTTATTTACTTATCAATTTATTTCCATCATTTTCATTTATTTCATGAATTATTTACCGATGATTCATTATTCTTATTATTTTCATGACTTAATAATTATTTAGAAAAATTCATCGGTTGACTTTTTATTTCTTATCGTTGACATTAATTTAATTTCATATTAATTCATTACGTTAGTCATTTTTATACAATTATGCATTGCCATTTCAATTATTTTCATTACACATATTCACATGAAAATTCCAATAAAATTCCAATAAATTCTAATAAAATTTATTTATGCATTCTTTATTGGTCATTGTCATTTTTCATCAAAATAGTCATTGAATTCACCTTAAATCACAATTTTCATTCAATACATACACTATACATAATCTTAAAAATTCCTAAATTAATTCCAAATATTCTCTAAAAATTCATAGACATCAATTATCATGTCTATTATTATTTTAAGCTAACATACATTAATTTCATGAATTTTCTCACTATTTTCTTTACCTAGACAATTCCGCCACCAACATTTTTTTCACCTTAAAAATTTTCTATCTTCCATTAAGGCCTTCATTTCATTCCTCTTATGCTTAATTTCATTTATCCTAACATAATTTCATTAATTAACAATTTTACATATTTTTACCTTAATTACATAATTAAGAAAATTTTATATTAATAGGGAAACTAAAGGATTTTGTAGTCACTTACCTCTATCCATACTTTAACTTCCTTAAGCTTCACTTTTCTTTACTTGACACAAAGCAAAACTTCATCCTCCAACAAAATTACCCTTGGCCGAAATCTTCAAGCCTTCCTAACCTCAATTTCTTGTCCTCAAATGAAAAGTCCAAGCTCATAATTAGCTTCTATACCTCAAAAACTACAATAACACATCAAAAAACCAATTAAAATCACTTAATTTTCTTAAGTTCATCTTACCTCTTTTCTTTTCTTCACTTGATTCATTGCCTTACCTTGCTCAAATCACTTGCTTAAGGCCACTAGGGTGACCTAGAGAGAGAAAAATTCATCTTATATGTTGGGGTTCATGAGAGATTTGGGGTAGAAGAAGAAGAAATCATAAAGAGAGAAAGGAGGGAGATGGTTTGGCCACCATAGAGGGAGAAGAGGCTGGAGTTTTCTAGAGAAAATCTCCATATTTTTAGCCTTATACATACTCTCTTGATGGGCCAAGATTGGGCTTAAATGAGTAGGCTTTGCCCACTTAAACATTACAGCCCATTTAGGCCTTTTTAAAGTCCAATCCAATTTCTCTCTCTTCTAGACTTCAAATTACTTCAATTTTGATTTCATCATTCCTAAAACATCAAAAATAGATAGTAGATAAATTTTTAACTCAATTAAAGTCCGATATCGGTCTGATTCAAACTAATCGGTCCTATTCGACAATTGCCGGTGTCACAAAAAAATTCCATTCTCATCACCAAAACATTCTACATAAAAATTCATGTAGGCACACAAAATCTGACAATATTTGGAGTTCGTTTACTATTTTTAATTATTTATGCAAAATCAAATCCCATTCGCTATCAGGAAAATTGGCATGCTACTTTTTTCGTATTTTTTACTTTTGGATGCCCATTTGACCTCAAATTCACTTCAAATTTCAACCCTAGGCTCACCATGACTATTCCTTTCAAATGGTCCAATAAAATATTTTTGACTTTCGAGTGTCATTTCGGGTTCGGAAAACACTATTCACTATCGAAAAGCACTATTCACGACTGATTCGGTGTTGAGGCCATTACAATTCTCCCCTACTAAAAGAAATTTCGTCCTCAAAATTTACTTATATCACAAAGTATAGGATATCATTCTATCATTTTATCGAACTTTCATCTACCTTTACTGGTTCCAAACATATCTTCGTCAATGGGACCCACTAATATTTAAAGCTAACTAAGCTTTATCAGTCTCCCTTTTTTAAACATATCATCCTGAATGTAGATTCCTTTTATATCTTGAATCAAATCAAGGCTTGCTAACTTATTTGTACTCCATTAAGTCCAGTATAAAAGATTCAACATTTTCTTTCTGACATTATCTCTACATGAATCAAATCTTACTATAGATAACCATTTTTCATAGTCCCATATACTTTACCATATTCCTTCTTTCAATATCTGAATTAGCCCTTCGGATTGATCATTAGTCAAGGATGAATCACTAGGCCAATACTGAGATTATCACCAATCTTCCTTTTTGACACTTAACAAATCCGATGACAGATTCTTTAATCACATTATTCCATTTCTAAACAAATATCATTACAAGTCAGAGCAATTTTTCAAATAAATCTATTGTTCTGTGTCCATATATCCACACATTTAACATTTACTTACATCTGTCACATTACACTTTCAATCTAACTTTCAAAATTAAGCTTATAATCCTGGCACACCCAATGATGTCAGGCATTACTATCTCGGTGAACTTCAGTAAGAATCTTTCGATTTACTCACAATGACTACTATATAAACATTCTCTTTCATAATCATTGTCCTCACCTACTGTACAAAATCAGTTTCACTTATTTTTAATTAAACATGCCCCAACTGAAACCAAACTTAAACTAGCTCTCACAGCTAGGAAACCAAGAATATTATCATTAACCATTTATACTTATCCTTTCCATCAATTCATCAAAAAGGTCGGTATGCTAACAAATTAATTGACATGACCAATATCTTACAATGGCCACATCAAAATTAGAAAAAAATCTTAAGCACACTATTTCTTATCATATTCTTAGGTTGTCCCTATGCTCATCATATCTCCTGTCAGCCTATCAAGTGGGGTCTATACATATGATATAATACCTATTAGATGCTGTCAAACAATATGAAATGCCATGCAATGAATGTATAATTTCATGCATGCAGATAGAATATTGTCAAGTATCCTCATATAATGCAGATATCATAGCCCATCCCAGAACTATGAGAAATACAATCAAATCCCCACTCCTATAAGGAAAATCACTGACAGATATATAAAGCATATATAAAGCATCTTAAACAACCTTAAGTTATAACAATTTTCTCATTAGCATTCTTAAACCAAGGCAATCCGATCAAGGTATCTCCTTATCCTGTGCAATTTATCTGTATTCAAAATACAATTCCTTTTAATTTCTATCACACTCTTCATTTTGTGCTTCTTTTAACTGTTCTCATCCATATAGATATGTAAACTCTCACATTTTCATTTAATGTCAGTCAACTTTTTTTCTCTGCTTTAACTCCCATGAGATCTCAAGCAGCAATACTTTCATTCTCATTCACTACCATTTTTACCTTGAAGAATCAATCCTTTCATACTTGACAATCTCAGTCAAATGTCAACTCTTTCACTTTAACACAGATAGGGGAGCAAGTACCCTTCAAATTATTGAACACTTATCCACTTATAATTGGCATGTATATACAGACAAACCTATCACTTAACCTTATCCCACTCCGATCTTAGAACCACTTAAACCTTTGCTCTGATACCACAAAATGTCACACCCTTCTCGGAATAATCTTTTCCGAAGCAAAATTTAGCCGAAATCGATACGTTATTTTTTCAAACAAGACAAAACACTTAAAATATTTTTTCATTAATTCCAGAATCAAACAATAGTCTAACAACAATTAAAATAAACACCAAACATCATACCAAAAACTTACATTAGCCACTCATCCATTGACAGTTAAAAAATATAATCAAAATACAATTCAATCTTTTACCTTAATAATCTAAGTATATACATGCCAAAAGCTTATACCAACTAATATAAAAATCTTCTCTTCCGATCTAGACCCACCGCGTACTACTCCCACAACACTTCAGAACCTGCACGCAGTAAACACTACGTGCTGAGCATTAAATATGCCCAGTGGTGACTACTTATCCAAGAATTTTCCAAGATAAAGCATAGTTTCGTAATTTATGCTTCTACTATTCTTATTTCATTAAACATTCTCTTTTATTTCGGTTATCATTAATAATGTTATTAACTCGTATTTTGATAATCACTGTTCTTTTGTTTCCAAACTTTCAACTTTACTTTACAGTATCTTCTTAGGCTGATCGATATCGGATTTACTTTTACCTTTACGTTAATGATTACTTTAACTTTTACTTTTATCATTACTTTTTTTTATCTTTTAGTCATTGCGATTTAATTATCCTTTCATTTAGCAATGTGTATTGGTACTCGTGTCTTTATTAGTACCAAAATAAACTATTTTTAATTCTTGATTTACTGTTCGATTATTCAATCTGTATTATAATTACACTTCTCGCTATTAATTCTTTTATTTTGCTTTAACTTTTAACTAATAATTACATTACTATTTAAAGGCTTTTAATCTTTATTGCAAAGTGATATAGCTATTTCGGGACACTTTGCAGTCAAAATTCTCTTTCCTTCATTTATGCATTACTTATGTTCAAATATTTATTAAACTTATGTCTTTTACTTTTTCCCCATTGACCACTGATGTGACTTTCTATTGTCTTACTCTTCATTTAACTTTTCTTTCAAAAATACCTTACATAAACATTACGTTTCATTTGATGTCATTGCTATTACTTTTTTAACATTAAATAGGAAATTAATATTATTTTCCAAACTTGTCACTTTTCCTACTAGCAATTGGTGCAGGAAAATACCAATTAAGCAAATTTATCTTTTTCATGTTAAAAAAAATATATTTTAAATCCTTATAAAAACTTATCTAAACATTGAGTTAATAATTTATTCTTATAAAACTTTTCTTTTTCTTTGTCTTAATAATTACACTTTTCATAAATCTTTACAGATTTATTTCAACCTTATATTTTCTTTCAAATGAAATACTTTTCGTTATAACTTTTTATATTCAATTCAATTAAACAGTACCAATTTATTCATTTTGATATGCTCCTAGTGCAATATAACGGAATTCTCAAAAATGATACTCAGGACTAGACCCGAAGGTCCCACTGAACATATAGAGAAATGATCTCGAAAGATCAAGTCTCACAGAGCAGAAATAGATACATTTTCACTTTCACTGAAACTATGAAGATCAAAAATTTCACCCATAGCTAAGCAAGTCACCATGGCTTGCACCGTGGTACAGAAGTGTCCTTATAGCTAGCCAATTATATCCAAAACAAGAATAATAATACCTGCTTATTGCTAAGGGCAAAATAATCAATCATATTTGCAAACATTTTTGAACATTTAAAAATCTTTAATTTCTTTCTTTTATTTATTACTACACTTTATTCTGATCAAATGCACTCTTGTGTGCCTTTGACTATTTCATAACTTTTTGTCCTTTTATTCACTCTCTTTTCCAGTCACTTTTGTAAATTATTCTTTGATAATTCACTCAAATACTTAAACTTTTCAATCTTTTATACAAATTATAAATTATGAATTATGCCATTATAATTCATAATTTTCTTTTATTCTTTTTGAATAATTTTTTGCGAATTATTTTTCAATACTTCTGAGCTTGATCTTTTTACACTTTGTTTTTCTTTTTGTCCAAAACTTTTTAATTATTTGCTTAACTGACTTTTATTTCGTCAGCAAAATATTTGATACTCTTTTATTGCTTTTTATTGACTAATTTATTTTGATAAATTAGTCATACCTTTATTTTACTACGTTTTACGCAATTAGAAATTCTATTAATATAATTTATTATTTTGTGTCTCAAAAATACATAATTTGACTTTTTTATAGAATTATTTATGTTAAATACATAATTACAATTTTGCCATTATAGTCATTTTTTTCATTTTTATTATATAACTTCTTCAATTATTCGTCGTTTATTCTTTATTTTACCATTTTCGGGTAAAATTATATTTTAGTCCCTATACCATGAAAACTTTATCTTTTGACAGAATTAGGTTTTCAAAATTACTATTTTTCCCTTGTTAAGTATTTCTTATTTTTACTCATTAATTACCCACTTTGACAAAATTACCATTTTGCGCCAAAACTTTTATTTCCTTTCATTTGAGTCCTTTTTCCATTTAAAACATCATTTTATCTTTCTTTTTATTTACTTATCAATTTATTTCCATCATTTCCATTTATTTCATGAATTATTTACCAATAATTCATTATTCTTATTATCTTCACGACTTAATAATTATTTAGAAAAATTCATTGGTTGACTTTTTATTTCTTATCCTTGACATTAATTTAATTTCATATTAATTTATTACTTTAGTCATTTTTATACAATTATGCATTGCTATTTCAATTATTTTCATTAAACATATTCACATGAAAATTCCAATAAAATCCCAATAAATTTAATAAATTCCAATAAAATTTATTTATGCATTCTTTATTGGTCATTATTATTTTTCATCAAAATAGTCACTTAATTCACCCTAAATCACAATTTTCATTCAATACATACACTATACATAATCTTAAAAATTTTCAAATTAATTTTAAATATTCTCTAAAAATTCATAGACATCACTTGTCATGTCTATTATTATTTTAAGCTAACATACATTAATTTCATGCATTTTTCTCACTATTTTCTTTACCTAGACAATTCTGCCACCAACATTTTTTCACCTTAAAAAATTTCTATCTACCATTAAGGCCTTCATTTCATTCCTCTTATGTTTAATTTCATTTATCCTAACATAATTTCATTAATTAACAATTTTACATATTTTTACGTTAATTACATAATTAAGAAAAATTCATATTAATAGGAAAACTAAAGGATTTTGTAGTCACTTACCTCTATCCATGCTTTAACTTCCTTAAGCTTCACTTTTCTTCACTTGACACAAAGCAAAACTTTATCCTCTAACAAAATCACCCTTGGACAAAATCTTCAAGCCTTCCTAACCCCAATTTTTTGTCCTCAAATGAAAAATCCAAGCTCATAATTAGCTTCTACACCTCAAAAACTACGAGAACATATCAAAAAACAATTAAAATCACTTAATTTCCTTAAGTTCATCTTACCTCTTTTCTTTTCTTCACTTGATTCATTGCCTTCCCTTGCTCAAATCACTTGCTTAAGGCCACTAGGGTGACCTAGAGAGAGAGAACTTCATCTTATATGTTGGGGTTCATGAGAGATTTGGGGTAGAAGAAGAAGAAATCATAGAGAGAGAGAGGAGGGAGATGGTTCGGCCACCATAGAGGGAGAAGAGTTTGGAGTTTTCTAGAGAAAATCTCAATATTTTTAGCCTTACATATACTCTCTTGATGGGCCAAAATTGGGCTTAAATGAGTGAGTTTTGCTCACTTAAACATTATGGCCCATTAGGCCTTTTGCCTTCTTAAATATGTTAATTGCATTAAGGCTGGTTGTTTCAAGTATTTATATTAACTTTCTAATTGCCTTCTTAAATAAAAGGGAAGATGTAACTTCACCTGGCCATCACAAGTGCAGGACATGCCCAAGGTGTTATCTTATAAGATGTTTGCACCTCACATTTGCAACAAGATGCCGTATGTGCGGGGCATACCATTTTACCCTGTCCACATGTTCGATTGAAACCTCCCAACAATGACCTGCAAGTCAGTGTAATATCAGTAAGGTAAGCACAGATTATGCTTGAAATTACATGATCTGAAGTGAGATTGAAACATTAAGCCCATTTTTTTAGTAGCAAATCAAAGGACTACCTTCTGATCTAGCAATTTCATCCATTGATCTCAATATATGTTCAATCCATAAACCCTCCTCCGAGTCCTTCACATTTCCATGCATATGAAGCACCCCACCCTTGCTCCTGGAGTAGCAATACAGTTAAAACATAGGAGAGAGACACTAAATAATAAGCAACAGGGCATAAATCGCAATTTAAAACCTATTAGCTAATAAAAACCACTATAGTAGTTCAAAAAAATACTTAGGAAGTGGTGGACACAACACTTCCCCAACCCTTAAAGAAGTTGCATTTTAGTGAATAATGTAAATAAGCATGCAATAACTAACGGATATAGACCCTAGACATCTTATACTCATAAACAAGTCGAGGATTTTGTAAAGTGGAAGAAATTTTCACTTTTATGTTTGCAGAGTTTTACTTCCAACTAACAAATGACAAACCCAAACAATCCAAGAAAGCAAAAATTTAACTAATGCTGCCAATATTAGGAAACATTACCCTAATGCTCTAACAGCAGTTACCCAACTGCCTTCACTTGACAGAAGAAGACCAAGGCAAACTTGATCAACAATTCCCTATAACAAAGCAATCCAGCCAATTCAATTCGAGCATAATGTTACTGTGATTCTGGTCAGTAATTCTGGTCAATAATGATAGGATTCTTTACATTTCTCATGATGATATTTTGTAGTGAACAAGTGCGAACTATGCATGTGACAGCAAACTGAGTGTGCAAATAATCAGCATATGTACGATTTTAAAAATACGTGTCACCAAAAGACAAGTAGATGTAGCAGTTGACTGCAATTAAAATGTGAACAATTCATCTCAACTAACAAAAACAGGAACAAGAAAGAACATCAATCCCCCTGGCCCCTCTCTCTCTCTTTCTGTGTGTGTATATATACAGAGAGAGAGAGAGAAGGAATATACTTGCATAAGTAGAGCACATACCCAATAAGTTCATTTGGGGAATGAAGATCAAGAGTCTGTAAAATACTAGATGTGAGAATCGTTTGAGGGCCACGACCATCAACTGCCCTTGTTATTGATGTTAAGGTCTGAGCTGTTATTCCATATCCATTGCAAATAAAAGCACCAACTATTGAGTAAAACTAGTGCAAGTCATTCAAGGAGCAGTTATCCTACAAACCATACTCGATAGCTTTTTTAGCTTCTCGACTCATCAAAAACACACTTTTATGTGCACATATAATCTAAAATAACTGAGTATCAAGCTTAAAATCCCAAGAAAAAAGAGAATATATATATATATAAATTTAAATTATGAATTCACTAAAAATCAGCAACCTATTGGAAGAGTGAACAAGCAAAAGACAAAATATTGGCTAAATTTGTCATTGGACTTCTGACTCCCATATACCTGCACCAAATTAAATCCAAAAATGATTCCTCCTCTAAATGCTACTGGCTCAAGGGTTTCCATTAGTTCTATGGCTTTGGCTAGGGCTTCTGGTGTTCTTTATTTAGGTTGCACTGTTGATAGCTGACCAATCTGCATAAAAATGATGTCCAAATTAACTAGAAGCCCTCAGTGTATATAATTCTCTACATTGATAAATGATTTGTGTGTAACATTTATTAAATTAGTTTGGTCTATGAATAAATTCACAAATTGATAGATTCTATCTAAAAGAAATATAAAGAAATATTGAAGGTGATTTTTACCTTAGGGTAGAACATGCCAAAGTAAGAGCTTATATAGAGAAACACACTTTACAGTTGAAGAAATTCTGCTTACAACTCTCTTTCTATTTACAGTTTCATGTTGCAAAATACTCAGATTTCTCTCTTGCCAAATTCAATAGATTGCTGCCATTAACAATTATTTGACTCTTAAAAATTTCAGAGAACAAAAACCAAATCAAATTGCTGTTTCAAGATTACAAGGTGGCATAAATCAAATTGTTGTTTCAAGATTACAAGGTAGCGTAAATTACAAAAAGCAAGAAATAGATATGAACTCAACTACATATTCTTATTTGCGCCATGTAATTAGATACTGCATTTATTCATGCTAAATGAAAAAATAAAACTCATATAGCAGGGGAAAATATCATACACGGCTAGAAGGCTAGCTAGACCCTCTAAAACTGTAGTTAATCCTTTGACAGAAATTGCTCCAGCATCTCTTCCTGCATACCTTGAATCCCCTTTGTTGTATTCTTCCCTGCCAGCATTGGATATGAGTTCTGTAGGTTAACATCACATTAACTACTAACAACTCAAATATAACAAAAAAAAGGGTTCATAGGTACTTACAAACTTCAGCCAGATAAAAAGAAGTCTTGTCCTTGTAAAACTCAGGATAGAATGCAAAATAACCCTCAAGAATTAGGTGGGTGAGTCTAGTGAAAGCCCACCAGCAGTCTTATTCAAGGTGGTAGAGGAGAGAAATGTAGCAACATTCAGCACTCTGCATCTTTACATCTATCACCAACACCTACACCCACAAATTTTATCCCTAAATAATTTATATTCTCTTAAATTTCATAAGATGTCAAATAAAAAAGAGATTTGTTTTTTAAATAATGATAATCATAACTATAGAAAAACATACTCAGCAAAAACACAAACTCATACAGACCTTGCCAAACCTCTTCGTGTCCAAGAGATCAATGTCTACCAATTCGCTGGTGCCTTTATGCAGCACACTGCCAAAATTATAAACTATTGAGTTATATTTAAATTAAAATTAATACATTTAATTGTCTGCTGACTCATCAAATAATATATAATTAGAACCCTATATAGTTATAAAATTCGTGAAAAAGAATAGAATTAAAAGCAAAAATATATCCAAAAAGAAAGTGAATGACTGTAAAAGAAATAATAGGAACCTTCAAATCTTACTGTACCTTACATTACCGATTGCCATCATAGGTCGCCGTAGAGAATGGAAACAAGCTTCGGCCAAAAGAGAACAAGAAAAGAGGAGGATGAACCGATAGAAGGAAATGCCATGGTGGAGAGTGACGCCGGCGATGGGGAAAACAACAGCGGCGTGAGTTGTTGCAGCAATTTATCCACCGGTGATTATGGGTTGCAGTGATTAGGGCAAAGGGAAGAAGAAACGAGAGAGATAGGGAAAGAGATGGCAGCTCAACCTGAGAAAATAAGAAAAATGAGAATAAGGCAAAGACATAAGGGGTAATTAGGGTTTTTTAAAAGATAAAAATATTCCTATTTTTATTTTAGAATATATGTTAAATTGGGAATAATTTTGTAAATATATTTATATAGAGCTTTTTAATTTTATCCATAAATATATTATGTACACATATTAAATACATATTAAGCATAAAAAGTAATTCTCATTAAACAAGATAAAGTTTCATAATATTGAAAATTTGAATTGTTATGAACAACATTTGATAATTTTGAAACGAGTATTTTATTTATATATGCCACATCCCTCTCTAATAGGAGAGGTTAAAGTGGAATTGTCCCATGTGGATATGCTTTAAACCATAATAACTATCATTGTTTAATTATAATTTTGGAAAAGTAATTACTACTAATAAAATTTATTAAATCACCAGCTATTATTAATCATCATCAACTATTTTCAACCATGGAATCAAATGAAGCTTAGCAGAGTGATACCTCTGTATGGAGACTTGACCTGGTGAAAGCAAAGCGTGTGAGAATTTTTGTATTAATGTGGATAATTCATATCTCCATATTAAAATTACTCATATTTATATTAATAATTCCTTAAGAAAATATTTCATATGGAATTCTTGAATTCTTTGATTTGGTGCTTTTAGTGGTGTGAAAACCAAATACCATTCCATTATTTCAATTATATTTATTCAGTTTGTTTGGTTTTTGTTGCTTAATTATTTCAGTTTTTTTGTTTTTTTAAATCAAATAGACTGAACCAATCAAACTTTTTACACTTTTATTTTTTTTTAATATTTTGTATGTATAATATATAATAAATAATTAGTTAACTTATTTAGTATATTATATGAATTAATTATAATCCAAGCATAAATTAATTATTTAAATCATTTATATAATATATATAAATATAACTATAATTATATATAATACATATTTACTTATTATAATTTTTTTATATGTATTAATGATTGAGAACAAAATCTTCAAATGGATCTATCTTATGAAAGGTAATTGAAATTATCTTTTCAATATTTCATCCAATCCCTGTCCGATATTTTTAATTTCTTCTATCTAGGTCGATATTTGGGCATCATAATGGCTAGAATATGGCCTCCTTTAATTTATTCAATTCATCAACACACTCAAAATTTTCAATGTTATATATGTTCAGATAATATATATATATATATATATACACACACACACACTACATTGAATAATATGAGCTGAGCCGTATTTAAAACACAAATTAATAAGGTTAATTTTTTGATAAATTTACATTGTTTTGTCAAAAATATTATCATTTAATTTGGTGTTGACTATTTACTTAGGATTAGAGAGAATGAGTGAGAAGCAAATGATTTAAAAATTAGAAAAATAATTAATGAAGGTAAATCTGAAAAAAAAAATAATTCTATCTAGACTTTCTCAAGATTAGAATTTCTCAAGATGACAGATATCTTAAAACAACAAAAAAATTGTAAAATGACAAATATTGTGAGATTGATGGAGTAAATTTTCTTGCCTCTTATTAGTGAAATCGTTGGTGGTAATTATATTTTTTTTATTTCACTCAAGTTGAAATCGGTGATTTTCCAACATAGAAAGGCTCGACTAAACAAACCCTAGATCACCATCTTCTCAATCAAAACTTGAGATGGCAGCTGGAGACTGTTCATCGAAAAATTAAGCAGATTCACAATGAGGCGAGGGAGTTTTTCGATGGAAGGAAGATTTGTGACATAGGCAACACACTCGGCATTAGGGCTTTCGGAGGAGGGAGGGAGTTGAGAATGAAAATGGCGGAGAGGGGTGATAAAGGGAGAGAAAAGGTTGATTTTATATTTTTCATAATCATTTTAAATGAAATAATAAATTTTATGTTATTATTTTATAAAAATTTATTTTTATTATTTTTCATAATGTGACTATATAATAACTATAACAATTACTTTTTTATTATTATTATTATTATTATTATTATTATTATTATTATTATTATTATTATTAAAAATTAAAAATTTTTCAATTAATAAGTTTAGATTTTGGGATCATTGATAAAAAATCATTACAATTTATAATAATTTAATATTTGATTTAAATTTTATAAAATAAAAATAAATTACATTTTTTTTATTATTATTTTAAATGAAATAATAAATGTTATATTACTATTTTATAAATATTTATTTTTATTAATCTTCATCATGCAATTATATAGTAATCGTAATAATTAGTTTATTATTATTATTATTAAAAATGTCAATTTTCAAAATAAATAATTTTAGATTTTGGTATAATTGATAAATAATTATTATTAAATTATAAAATAATTTATAAATTTCTGTTATAAAATACAATACCCATTTCATATGGTCTATATTAAAATTATTTAAAATTATATATAAATCACGTGACTGAAATTAAAAATAAAAATTTATTTTTTTATTTGTGATGGCTTAGTCGCTAAGCGTTTTACTGTAATAAAATACTATTAGCGACAGAAATTTCCATTGTTAAACCGTCGCAAAAAAGGTGGCATATTTCCCCAAAATTAGCGACTAAAACTTTCGTCGCTATATTTTCTGAAACTAATTTTTAAATAAAAAATTATAAAAATTAGCGACGCAAATGTCGCTATTCCGTCGCTAAACATGCCGCGCATGTTTCCCGCCAATAATTAGCGACTGTTTTTTTAATTCGTCGCTAATTCGTCGCGCAAAAATAGAAAAATCCTCCCCATGACAGAATTGTAAAACAGTTGTGACGAAAATGATGCCGTCGCTAATTGGCAGTTTTTTTTGTAGTGCATTACCTACCTCATAACTTAACTCATTATCTAATCTTAAAATCTATTACAATTTAACGTCAATCCCATAATAGTTCTCATATTTCCACATAACCTACATCCAACTATTTTTTGGAAAACAAATTAATTTATTATTTTTTATAATAATAATGAAAAGGTATAAAATATATATACCACATATTTTATGAGTTGAGTTGAGTGCACAACAACCAAAAGAAGTAATTAGGGGTGAGCATGGACCGGTAAATCAATTTATGAGCAAAAAAATTAATCAGTCTATTAATATCGATTTTTTAAAATTACTAATAATTAATCAGTTCATTACATTCAATTAACTAGTTCATTGATTTCAGTTTTTCGGTTTGGTTAACCAATATTTTCCAGTTAACTATTAAAATTTATAACATAAAATTATAAAAAAATAGATAAAAGTTAATTTAATTTTAAATGTGTAAAGTAATTTAATATAAAAATTATGAAACAAACATAATTTACTAGCCAAAATTTATGTTCTATAAATTGATCGCTAATATTATAAAATAAATTTGATATTTATTAAAAATTAATATGCTTGATTCTAAATTAAATAAAATTTTAGATAATACTAAATGTTATAATATAAACTAAAATATAAGAAAATGTAATTAAATGCTATTAAGTAAGATATGAAAATCAATATATGTTAAAAAATAACATATATAAAAGTTAATCGAATATTATATAACAATATTACTATATAATTAAAGAGAATGACATAATATAAATTTAGTTTAAAGTATTATATAAATTTTATAGAAAAATATAAAAAATTAAGGCATAAAAATAAAATATAACTTAAATATATTTTAAAATATTATTTTATATAAATTTTAGATAGAAATAGAAATAAATTGAAGATACAAAATAAAAATTATATATGTATATATATTCATTAACCATGAATTCAAGGTTAACCGGTATCTAAAAATTTAAACATTAATATTTAATAAAAAAATATAAAAATTAAAAACTATAACCAAATTTATCGGATTAGTTAATCGTAAAAATTTCGGATCGATTTTATTATTAAGCATAAATTCGATTTTTTTTGCTTAGCCCTGTAAGTAATTAATAAAAATCAATATAAATATTTTCTTAGGGTTTGTAAAAAACAAAAAAAAAAAAAAGTAACACATTGACCAAAAGACAGCAAAGGTCACATGACCGCAAGGATAAAATAGGAAAGAAATAGTGTGAATAGGATTTAACTTTCTTCAGTCGTCCTATTTCTTTGTCTTTTTCAGGGAACCTCCTGCCTTTCTTCTTCAGTGACATTCTCAACCAAATCGCCAAAACCCTTTCTTCTCGTTCAATTTTACCATTCCCTCATTGGAATCGAATCACATGTGAAATTCCAACAAAAAGGTAGCGTTTTTTCCTTCAGAGAAAGCATAGATCATGCTTGGCAGAAGGAGAAGAGGAAAAACTGGAAAACAATATGGGTTAGACGCTTACATGATATTTATATGTATTAATCTGCTTGCATGCCTGCTATGTCAGTTATTTTCAGTTCTAATAATGTGACCAGTGAGTACTGTTAGAGTCTAAGTTGATGGGAAGTTAATGAAAATGTATTTTAGTAAGGTTTTAAATGTCATTTTTGTTGTAACATTAACTTTGGATGCATTTTTAACCCTTTCCAGAAATTTTGGCAGGTATTTTGGTCCCTTATCGCAAAAAGAAAAGGGAATGGTAGTACAATATTTATTCTCTTTTTCTATTTAGTGGGAATCTTCTTTCATTATTGTTTCGGCTTCTCCAGGAAAACCATAATAGGAATTCCTTTATTCTTATTCATGGAAGCTTGAGTGAGAAAACGGTGGGTGTACATTTTATTTTCTCCTCATTTTCACTTTTTGGGTTGAAGGGCTCCTTTCCTTATGAAGCTCCTTCAAGACAAGCAAATGGTGATTATGAAGTGGAATTGAAGAATATGAGAGAACGGGAGAAGAGAAAGAGAAGAAACAAATTAAAGTTGATCAATTCTTTGAATTAAGAAGAACGGGAAAAAAGGGAAACCAAGAAGTGAGTGTAGAAGCCGTTTGTGGTTCGGTTTTGAGGCCAATTGAGGTTAGTTATTTCTCAATTTCCATGTGTGATTACCTGAATTGGGCTAGTAATAAAAAATCTTTAATTTGATTAATTGAATAGTTGAAGTTAGTTCTGTTCCAGTTTTCCCTTTGGACTATTTGTGTGTTTATGTCTTTGAATGGAGTTACTGTTTTTTTTAATGGAATATTCAAGTTTATATATATGTTACTGTGGATAGTTGAAGAAACTAGATGTTAAGAATTTAAGTAGTGTTCAAGTGAAAAGTACCCAAATTGGAAATTATGTTTTCTTACAATCATATACTTTAAATTTTGGTATAGTTCTAGATTATTGAAATAACGGGTTTTTTTTTTCTTCTTAAATCAAGACAATGTTATGCTGTGTTTTTATTTTATTTGTTTAACCCTTGATAGATGGCTGAACTGTTATTGCGGCTGCCAGGTTGTTTTGGTTGGATGTTGTTTGGAGGTAAGCAAGTGGAAGGGTATTGTGATTGTTAGGTTGAGGAAAACATTTGTATGCAGAGGACAGTTGCTATGCTGCCATTCCATTTGAAAACAGTAATTGGAAGTACATTTGGAAAACATAGCTATGATGCTGATACTTCTCTTAAATTAAGTACACAGCCAGCTCTACCATTTAAGTGAAAAGATTCTCTGGGATGGATTAAAATTGGGGAAGAAGTTAGTTGCTGCTTTAGGATCTCGGTTAGATGCATATTTTCAAAAGAAATTTGAGCCATAATGACTAATTATGTGCCATTGACTAAACATGTAGCAGTAATAATTAAGTATGAATATGCTTACATGTTTAAGTAATAGTTTTTATTGGCATCAAATGTTAATAGTTCATGGACAATTATTTTGAAGATAATGTTCATATTTTAGTCATAGTATCATTAAGGTTCAAAATTGCTTATTATTTCTTATTAAGTTACAAGATCATAAATAGTAAATGGAGGCTAAATACTAAATTGTATGCTATGACATAGTGTAGGTTTTAAAGCAATTACTGGTGTGCGTGTGCCACAATTAAAGGAAATGAACCAAAGGTGATATAAAAGACTATAAAAGAAAAGAGACAATGTCTGTTGCTTGCTTCGGTTAGGAGAATTTCCAATATTATTGTGTGAAAGTTTGTATTTGTAAAAGTTGCTGAAAATGTTAATTTAATTTTACAATTTGTTTCTTTGGTTCTTGTGCTTGTGTATGATTTTGATGTTATTTAAAGAAAGAACAGAGTTTTTAATTCACCTAATGTGTGTGTTTGTAAGCTGTATGGCTAAAAGCTCAATAAGGAAGATGATGAATTTTGTTTTGGATGGTGCAAATTCTATTTTGAGCTGAAACATGGTACTTTAATTGTATACATTTAATTCTTCATACATGGATATATTCTCATGAATCTACTTGATATTCTTGCTGAATTGTCCTCTTAATTTAAGTCATTATTGTGTTCTACTAAAATTTTTTGTTTGAATGTTGGGGCTGCTACTGTTTGGTTGGTTTAGGGTAGTTGGAGTGTTATAAATGAGAATTATGGAAGAAAGATTTTATTGTTTGTTATGATGTTAGTTGAAGATAATGTTAATGGGTTTAGTCGGTTTGCTTGCGTACTTCTTATAGTAATTTCATTGGCTTCATGCTTAAACATGAGAAATTGACTAGTGAAAACTTGAGTATGTTATTTAAAACCTAGATGAAGAATTAAGTATGATTATTTAAGTTTTAAAGCTAATATGTTTACATTATTAGCTAGAAACTCTTCTGCAAGCGTGCATCTTCTTGTGTTAAAGACTTGGGATGAGACATGAATAATATTGCTAGGTGAATGGAATCATTATTTTTAGTTCATAAACATTCTTGATTTCTAATGCAAAATGATTTAGAATTTACTATCCTTTATGATCCTTATGAATTCCCGAAGGTTGCCTATTTCTTTTGAAAGAAATGGATATAAGCTTTTTTGCATAGTAATGGAGTTGCAATGTATGGGAAGCAGGATATAGGTACGGCTTCTATAGAAGAAATAACAAGTTTCTTGCATCATGATAGTTGACTTGGGATATTGATATTATTGTTTTAGAAGTTCTAGTAAATAGCTTGGATAGACTTGAACTTGATGATTATTGCTTGAAAGTGTAACTTTGCTCTTTCTTGCTAAGTTTGAACGAGAAACTAGCATTCTTGACGATAATAGTGTTGGTTTGGTTATGAAGCACTCAACATGTTGGTAAGATTTTGATGCTATATCGAAATACTTATTTTAAACAAATGATATATTAAGAATTAGTGTGCTAATGTGATGTTTATTGTGCACTACAAGATTAATCTTTGAATTTTATAAGAACTTGACAATTATATTATGAAGTTATTCCATGTGACTGGCCGATGATATGCCTGAGCAAATTCATAGTAGTGGATAAATAGGCATGTCTAGAAGGATCCTCAAACATTTAAATATTGGGACAATAATGTCTTTCCTGTTTTATTGATTATTGAGAGACTTAACACCTCTCTTGTTTGATACCGGATATTCAGTATATCCTATCTGATGCTCATATGGTATCTCTTGTTCCTGTTATCCACATCAGATTCCGGCAATAATGTGCTCCCTGAAATGATAATCAGTGAAACAACTTTGAGTATTTAAATTCTGTTTTCTGAAGTGTTGCTGTGAATGTGATTACTAATAATATATCTTGTATTTGAAATGCTACTCGGTAAATAAGCTATGAACAGTTGTGTTTTATCTCTGAAATGTTATTTTGGAATCGACTATTAATTATTGTATTTGGCTTGACATAATATTTATACTTAGTGTTTTTATTTGCTGTATTTTTTAATTTGTTACCGTGACCTTAAGTGCATAAAGATATTACGTAAACTTGTTATGTAGAAATATCACTCTATTAATTTTAGACTTGTATGTTTTAAATCAGTGGAAGATAAAATGAATGTAAGATTTGCTTGCGTGGTCTTGGAAGTAGTAATGTATAAATGTTGAGTATATAGGTGTGCTTGATCATAAGGGTAATGATAGTTAAAGAAGTGCAAAATAATCACAAATATGTTTAAAGTTGTATGAAAACATATTTATAGTTAGTACCCTGTTTGGAAGATGCTAAATTCACCCTTGGTTGTGAGTTTTCTAAGACATCAGTGCTTCTGTTCCCTTTTTCTGTTGTTGTGTATTGGCTTGGTTTGGGTTCATCATTGCAAACTATTGGCTAATAGGCTAAGTTAAAATATTGTTTAATTAGGATACTGTGAGGTTGCATGTGGTTTGTTCTTGCAAAGTTGCAATTTTCATGGGCTTTAATGTAATCATCAGAGCACAAATATTTTAAGTTGAATCTTCTTTGTTCCAGTGAAGTCTTAGTGCAGGAAACGACAAGTAGAAATAATTAAATCTGTTTTATCTTTTCTGCACTTCCATAACACATCTTTTTTTTTTTTTCTTTTATCTTTTCTTAGTGTAGCTCTTTTGGAGTTATTACATTCTTTATGTCAATTTGAGATTTGGAACAAATTCTAAAAGTTGACATTTGCTTTTTTACATGATAGTTATTATTGTTCTCTTTTTTTTTTCCTTTTGTAGAATTGCAGAAAATTGCATTGCACCCAATAATTGACTCTGTTTTTTCATTTCTAAAGTTAAATCTTGTTAATTTGTGTTGTATTAATTGTTTGATTTCTTGGATTTATTGTACTTATTCTATATCTTGTTTGAATTTCTCAAATTTGGACAACTATGGAAATTGTAACTCATGTATTTGATGTTTTAGCTTGATGAATAACAATTGATGTTAAATTTCATTGTTCTTGAAAATATATTGAATTCTATGTTGAAAATGTATTGGATGATGTTATTAAAAAAAAAGCACAAAAACCAAAATAACTGAAATCACCAAAGTAATTTCAGTTACTTTTGGTTTGGTTTCTTCTGAGAAGTTTTGCCAGTTCCGTTATTTGGGCCAAAAATAGTCATCTTTTTCTTGGTGGTTCCATTTTTGCAGTTTTAAATTGGATGTGCCCTGTAATGATCAGATTGATGACAGGATTCTTCCTCAGATGGGGATCTCGGGACAAATGATGGAGTTGATGGTCAGCAGCTCTTCCGAAAGGTTGCAATTGAGCAAGCCACAAAAGAAATAACACCTGAGGGTATGAAATCCAATTTGGGTTTGGAAACTCAGATTTTACCTTATTTTGGTCTACATTTGTGTTTGTCACTTCTGCAGCAAAGCAGCTTGGTCTAGATTTTGCTGTATTCCTTTGCTTTGAGCTTCGTGGAGCATGGAGCAGCATTCTTCCTACCGGAATTTCTCTTTTTCCTTTAACAAGTGGTATAGGTAACATTGGATCTTAGAATTTCTCCTCTCCTGCCTTTGATTCTTGAATGCCCTCCAAATTTCACAGATTGTGGACTTCTAATCTTCAAATCTCCTTTTCTTTTTTTGTGCTTAATTTTTGACGAATTCCGATTCTAATGTTCCTGGCAGAACTCAAATTGAAAACCCTAAAATCTCTGCTCTCCACATCACAAGATGCAATCTTTTCCTTTCTAAATCATATACCCAAAGCTCCTCCACATAAGCATACACAAACCAGGAATTATGTGGATGTGTATATGAAATGGAAGAAAGATCCATTCTATGATTCACTAGAGCATATACACAAGTCTGTTGAGCTTAAACCCATCGTTTTATTGAAAAATGTTATAATTCAAAGTCCTGATGGTTGTATCCCAATCTCTCAAGTGTCAAAGAGAGGACTGCAATTTAATGTGAAAATCAAGGTAGCTAGGTTTTTGAGGCAATATCCTTCAATCTTTGATGAGTTTATTGGCCCCAAGGATAATATGCCTTGGTTTAGATTGACCCAAGAAGCTTCTGAGATTGATAGAGAAGAGAAAAGGGTACTTGAGGACTGTAAGGATGATTTGAGAGAAAGATTGAAGAAGTTAATTTTGATGAGCAAGGACAAAGTTATGCCTTTCAAGATTATTCAAGGAATGTTGTGGTATTTGGGTTTGCCTGAGGATTTTTTGCGACACCCAGATAAAAATTTTGATGGGTCTTTTAAGGTAGTAGAAATGGAAGATGGGTTAAAGGGATTGAGTGTGGAACGTGGGGGAAAGGTCTTATCTTTCTTGCAAAGAAATGGAATGAGAAAAGGGCTATATAATGGAGAACCAATGGAAGCAATCGAGTTTCCACTTTTTCCATCCAAGGGTTTGAGATTGAGGAGGAAAATTCAAGATTGGTTAAAGGAGTTTCAAAAGCTTCCTTACGTATCACCCTATGAGGATTATTCACATTTAGATCATAATAGTGATATTGCAGAGAAAAGAGTTGTGGGTTTTCTTCATGAGTTGCTATCTTTATTTGTTGAGCATTCGGCAGAAAGGAGGAAACTTTTGTGCCTAAAGAAGTATTTTGGGTTGCCTCAAAAAGTGCACAAGGCATTTGAAAGGCATCCCTATATGTTTTATTTGTCTTTTAAGAACAAGACATGCACAGCAATTCTTAAGGAGGCTTATAATGAAAAATTGGCTATTGAAAGCCATCCAATGTTGTTGGTGAGGAAAAAGTATATTAAGTTGATTAATGAATCCGGAATGATCTTGAAGAGGAGAAGGGTAAAGAAACCGTTTCTTATGAAGTTGGATTCAGACTTGGAATGTGTGGATGAAGAAAATAGGACAAAATTGGGAGGAGGGATTAAGTAGTAGAAAGTTGATATATATGCATTTTTCTGGTTTTGGTGTTTATCATAAATATCACATAGCATTAGCCTCCACTTTTATTTTATCCCATCATGATGAAAAACCAGCAGCACGGTAATAGCATTGAATGGTGGAGTCCAATCGGACTCCGGAGCAGTTGGAAGTCCTGTACAAGGGCACCTTACTAACGCTTGTAAAGAGCTCTAAGGCCCTAAGAATTATATTGCTTGATTACTCGAGTAAAATGCTTAACTAGTTTTTAAATATGATATTGTCCAAGTATATTGGTCTCATAATGCCGAATCTGCATATATTTTTTTCACTTCATATTTTTTATAACATGAAAAATTTTACTTTATTATAATTATCTAATATTTAAAATTTGACTTTAGTATGTATTATTTAAAAGTATATGTGGTGTTTGTATTTGCTATAAATTGATTGTGAGCTCAATGGCTATTAGCATTAATAATATGAGTTTTAGGTTCGGTCACAAGGGCTAGCTGGTGCGACCTACAGCAATAGTGAAAAGAATAGTGAAATTTAGCAGATAAGTGTAATTATAAAAAATACAATGCTGATATGAGTACAGCTAGATCAAATTTATGAATATGGTATAATTTTTGTAAAAAAAAATTTAAAAATTTGTGTTACAAAAAAATTATCTAGAAAAAGTGTGTCAAAAAGTGGCAGCTGTTGGTTTTTGATTGAGTAGGGTTGGTTTTTGTGAATGGAAGTCGGCGTGGCGTGTGTGTCGGTTTTTGACTATTAGAAATTGATAGGGATGATGCTCGTTCCGTGAGAGAATTCTTAAAAAGCAGTGTACGAGGCTCAGGTTTTGCTATGTGCACGATAGCACTACAGTAAATCCATGAATTCTGCTTCAAATGTAGATTGATTCCGCAGGAATGAGCAAAAAAAATTAAAAATATGATTAATCGTAAAATTAATTCGAAATCGAATCGATTTTTACAATTAATCGATTTTATAAATTCGATTATAATTTTTAATATTTACATATTAAATTTTTTGTTGCGGTTTAAATTTTTAAGTATTAATTAACCGTTAGTTCAAGGTTAATTGGTTTATATATATATATATATATATATATATATATATATATATATATATATATATATATATATTATTTTTTTAATTTTTTTAAATTGATATAAAATAATATTTTAAAATATATTTAAATTATATTTTTATTTTTATATCTTAATTTTTTTTATATTTTGCTATAAAATTTATATAACACTTTAAATTAAATTAAATTTATATGATGTTATTATATATATATATATATATATATATATATATATATATATATATATATATATATATATATATATATATATATATATATATATATATATATATATATATATTGGTGATCATATTTTGCTTAATATCATCTAATTATATTTTTATATATTTTAGAGTTTATTTTATAATATTTAATATTATTTAAAATTTTATTTGATTTAAAATTAGGTATATTAATTTTCAACAAATATCAAATATATTTTATAATATTAGTTATTAATTTATAAAATTTGAATTTTGATTAGTAAATTATGTTTGTTAATTTTATAATTTTTATTTCGAATTACTTTGTACATTTAAAATTGAATTGAATTTTGTTTATTTTTTTTAGAATTTTATGTTCTAAATTTTAATAGTTAGTTGAAAAATATTGGTTAATCAAATCAAAAAATCGAAATCAATAAACTGGTTAATCGAATATAACTGATTGGTTAATAGTTAATACTTTTAAAAAATTGATATTAATAGTCTGATTAATTTTTTTACTCATAGACCAGTTAATTGGTTCATGCTCATTCCTACGGTGATATATATATTCATTCTAAATTTACATATTCATACTCACTATCCAATTTTATCAACATTTCCATTTTTATTTTCCTTTCTATTTCCATTTTTTTCCTTTCCATTTCTATGTGATCTAATTATAACTACTTTGATATTTTTTTTTAAAATTATTTTGAAAATTTTATTTGAATTAAAGAAAATGTAATAATATATGGGTATAGTATAATTTAATTTTATTAATTAAAATTTATGTTATTATTAACATTATTTTCATTCTTAATTTGTAGGTGGTAATAATTTTGAAATATATCTAATTTCAACACAATATTAGTATCTACGGCATCAAAGTTAAGTTTTTTTTTTTATAATTTTTATAATAAATTTATATAGTAAATTTTATAACATCATTGTTTCTATCAACGTATAGGTTGTTTTATGGTTGATTCAAAGAACTTATAATTTAGAAGATTTATCGACCAATTAGTGTACGAAATTATTTATATTATTTTACTTTTATTTTGTAATGTTTTAATTTTTTAGTAAAATATGAAAGTAAAATTAAAATTTAGAAGATTAATACAGTAATTAGTATAAGAAGTTTAAATATTTATGAAGATATCTATATGGAGTCCATATATATAATTTTATGTTATTTAAAAAATTTTTATAGTAAAATGATATATATATATATATATATATATATATATATATATATATATATATATATATATATAAGTTGTGCATATATATAAAATGTGCACAAGTTAATAAGTGAGTTCAATTTTTAATTTAGAGGATTAGTGGACTTGGGAAAATTATGAAATGTATTAAATCTCCATGGATTTGATATTTGCTATATTTTAATTTAGAAGATTCATTGACTAATTAGTGTAAAGAATTTATATAATTTTTAAATTTTTTATTTATGATTTTTATTTTTTAGGAAAATAGTATAGTAAAATTATGAAATTTATTTAATTTGCATGTGTTTATAAGTGAACTAAAATTAAAATTTAAAAGATTTATTGAATAGTAGTGTAAGATGTTTATGTATGTATGTATGTACCGATTTATGTAAAAAAAATCTATATATAATGTTATGTTATTTACAAAATTGTTGCATAAACTGATAAAATTTATTAATTAGTATTAATTTTAATTTTAATTTTTAATTGTGTGTATTAATGTATTAGAAATTTATACATTCTATTAAATTTTTTTAAGATGTTATTTTTTTGACGAAAATAGTAAATTGATGTATAAATTGTGATATATGTACATATACTGTAGCAATTAAAAAATATTGGTGCCATAACATTTAGAATTTGTACTGGAGGATAATTAGGCTGAAGCACACCTGGTTAGGAGTAAATCGACAATTGTATAATTTATTCATAAAATATCGGTTAAATTGGATTTAGCTATGGATTTGAAGGTCAGTAAAGTGATATATAAGTATCTTGTAAATAATCAGGGATTAATTTGTTGGGTGCCTATGAATTTTATTGATGACAATGATATTAATCAAAATTTTGAAAGTTTCAATACATTTCTTGGATATATCCTTGCAAAGTTGATTGTCAATATTGAAAAAATTTTAATTGGAGACAGATAAAATACATTAAATAATATTAATTAGATGACTAAGGCTAGACATAGAGGGTCTATATCAACTATGTACCAAAGAAATCTAAGAGATGAAGATAATGTTGCTAATAATAGGTATTTTTTCAAATTGTGATCTGTATGAGGATAATAAAAAAATATATTTAAATGATACTAACCTAGAAACCGTTGTTGAAAGAGATGATCTCTTTGTTTCAATTAGTTCCATCGTGGAAAGATCTTTAAAATTTGAATATGCACGAGGTTCAAGATCAATATGGGGACAATCTAATATTCCAAAATTTCACTTTCCGTATATGCACCAAATATCTGTTAATTTTGCTAAGACTAACATTAATATGTTTAATGATACGCAAATGGTAAATGGGATGGTGTTTCTAAGTTATACAAAGGCTTGGCCTTTACACCCAAGGACGAAGGCATGTGTAAAGAAATTTTCAATTCAAAATAATATTTTGTATAAAGTTGTTGATTTGAAGCCCTCGTATTAGGCAATGTGCTGCCGACTGTCGATATAAGTTGTTCGTAAAGACTACGAGCTATGAAAAAGAGGATCCTGATTTATTGGATTGTCAGTGTGTATAAGGAATGCTACAACTATACTACATTGCTAGTATCCTAAAATCATAAATAATTAAATTTGTAAATAATTTGGATTGCATATTGAAGATGGTGTTACTTTTGATCTTAAAGTTAGCATTATAATGGCCAACATCAGGAATCATTTTAACTATAATGTAATGTATGGTAAGGCTTGGTATGTAAAGACTAAAGTGTTGAAAGAGATATTCGACAACTATAAGACTTCATATGTAAGGTTGTCATGATACTTGAAAGCTATATAAATATACAATTCTGGAACAATCTATGACTTTATTATTGAAGATAGTGTACAACCACATTGCAAGTAATTTAAGAGGCTTTTCTAAGTATTTCAATTATGTATAGATGTACTACTTCATTGCAAACCGGTATTGCTTGCTGATGGAACATTTATGACATAAAAGTTCCATCAAACTATTGATTGTAAGTGCCATTGATAGTAATATTTTCTTATACCTAGTACCATTTGTTATTGTTGAAAGTGAGAATAAGTCTAGTTAAGGTTGGTTTATGACATGAGTTAAGTAGTATGTCACTAAGCAATCAGGTATAATTATTATTTTTTACTGCACGTGGGTATTATGGCATTATTTCTTGATAATAACAGTTGTTACAATGAGACATTATCTTATCATCATTATTGTTTGCGACATTTTGTCAGCAACTATAACATCATTTATAGAAGTTTTAAAATTAAGAATATATTATATAAGGCTAGTATGTTTCTAACGAATATTTTATATGATTTTCATACTGGTCTATATATTGAATGTTTAAAACTTTATTAATAACCCTAAACCCTTATTGGCATGTAACAACTTCCAACAGTGTAAGTTTATGAAATGAATGGATGAGATCAATAAACTTGATGTGGACATATACAATTGAGCTATGCAAAACCCTTTGGATAAGTGGGCTTTGTCACATGATAATAGCCATGGATATGGATATGCTATAGCCAATATTATTGAGTGTAAATAGTACTTCAAATGGTGTGAGGATGATGCTAGTTGCTATGTAGTTGAGCACATATTTGCAAGATTTGTTAATTTTTTTGATGATAGAAGGTGCATATATTGAGTTCAGATAGCAATTGGGAATATATACACTCAAAATTGTATAGATAAGATGGACACAGAGTTGAAAATTTTAATTAGCGTACAAGACTTTTCATAATTAAGATAAAAAAATTTAAAAAAACAAGCAAAAAGGTAATACCATGCACACTGTCAGTTTGGATTGTTGTCACTATGAATGTGTGACGTTTTAAGGCACTAAAATGTCGTGTGCACATGCTATCTGTATACATGTATAAGTTGATATATGGACAACTATTATAAACTCTCGAAGGCTTTAAGCTGTTGCAAGTTAATTTGAATGAATTTGTTTTATTTATTATACGAAATAAACTAAGTGAAATACTTATTCTTACTCCACAGGATTCGTCAATTGGGATTATGCATCATCTAGTATGTTGCACATACCATTGCATGTATTCAACTCGATCATTCAATGGCCGACTTAGATATTGGCCTTTTACTACACGAGTATGATGAATGTTCCACTCATTTATGAACAATGCAAATTTAGCAAGCCAATCCATATGGTTCTGGCCAAACAAGTGTATTGTATGCAAATTACAGCATAAAGAGTTGGGAAGGAATTGGTTGGTCAAATCTAAATTGGTGTACGATTTTATTGGGATGGTTCTAGTCAATGATATGGAGGCAAATGAGTGGAACAATAGAAATCCAACTTGCCTGTCCACTCATATAATAATTTAAGAGCAAATGGATTATGTTGTTGTAAGGTTATCGCTCAAACTGTATTACGAAAAAGAAGGAAAATATAAATTTCTATATTATAAATAATTCATAATTTTTATGTAAATAAATCATGTTAAGTATATAAATGAAATGAATTTCAGTACAAACCTCTTCAATTGTTACGTATCTAATATTTCTT